>JAVRQT010000002.1:645857-1291714 GCA_035926095.1 Elasticomyces elasticus
CACCACATGAAAGCAAACTGCACGACGTAACTGTACACGAATAAGAACTGCGTCCTTCGACTCCGTTGGCCGCGGGCGATCGTCTGCATGCTCGGGTTCGAGGGCGAGTTGTCTGGTGGTAGGAGCACGTATTTGAGGCTGCGGAGCTGTATGGACGTAAGCAAGGTGGAAGAACAGGGTGTTATGTATGAGAAGGGAGTACGCACGAGAAAAAAAGCGTTCGCCATGAAAGTGTAAGCGAAGACCGTCCAGCCCACCACACCTCCCGTCCCACTTCCTCTATTGACCACCGCGGAGATGGCGATCGTGAAGATGACGCCAACGAACTTATAGCCCGAGTAAGCTACTAGATCGTAGATCTGGCTCTCTGAGCTTATGTTCAAGAAGTACCGTCCGAGCCAGAGAACCAGAAGTTCCAGTACGATGACCACGCTCGCATTACTGAACGTCATGCCGAGTAACTGAGGTTCGAACTTCCCGTTCAGACCCGCGATCAACGTGGTTAGGAGGACGTAGGTCACGAATGCCATGAGCGGGATGTACATGTCGGGGGAATTGACATCCTCTCGTGGCGGCAGGAAGCTGGTTGAGGTTGTGGTGCTGCCGGGAGAGGCGTGGCCGGTTTGTTGGCGGGACCAGGGTCTGTGGCGCCAGGGGAAGAGGACGATGGTGAGTTTGGCCAGGACGTAGCGGTTGGAGACGTTGAAGTAGTGTTTTAGTGCGGAGATGGAGACGTAGCGGTTGAACTGTCGTGGGATTAGGATTAGAAGGGATGTCGGGATCGTGTAGCTGATACGCACATTCTGCTCGACGTAGTCCTGCCCAAGTTTTACTGCCGACTGGCCCATTTGCAGTCCCATGGCTGTGGTGGGATCGTTCATGAAGCCTCCGAACTGAGGCATGTAGCCGCCTTGTGCTTGGCCTTGGCCACCTTGAGGCGGACTTTGTTGTTGGCCTCCATAGCCGTAGCCATTCTGTGATATTGGGGGCGGTGGTGAGCGAAGGTTGGGCACTTGGGAGATGTGTTGCGGGACCTGCATGTTGTCAGCTTGAGGATGGAGATGAGGATTGGGGACAACGTACGGGGTGGTGGAGAGGCGGACTATGCGCCGGTGGCATCTGGCCATATGTTCCTCGTTGCATCTTTGCTGTCAATGTCACCGTAATGCCATGTGTGTGTTGTGTCTGGGTTGTGATGTCTGAATGTCTCCACGTTTCATGAACATGAACATGTGAAAGATACCCCACCAAGCCACCACCACCTGCACCTTCGCATCAACAACCTACGACAACCACGACAACCATGCTCGACGCTTTCGAGATCCTCAGCACGTCCGGCATTGTGCTCTGGCGCCGGCACTACGCACCCCTCGCCTCCAACGTGATCGACAGCCTCGTCCGCGACGTCTTCATCGAGGAGAAGCAGAAGCCTGCCGGAGGAGACACGCCATCGTACAAGAAAGACAGGTATACGCTGCGATGGACCACTGCCAAAGACGTCGGGCTGGTGTTTGTGGTAGGTGAGGCATACACTGTACCTATATCTAGGATCGAGGGTGGTTGCTGATGGGTATACATGTGTAGGCTGTCTACCAGAGTCTACTACACCTCAGCTGGGTTGAGAATCTCCTTACCGCGGTGAAAGGACTGTTCCTCAAGTCTTACGGGCCGGAGCTGAAGAATGGGCATACTTTGAGAATCAACACAGCGCAATGGGACCAGACCTTCGATGCGCTGGTTAGCAGACTCGATACAGGCTCTACAAGACGACAAAGCGATGCACTGGATTCCGAGGGACCTACGGAACTCACACCTCCTTCTAGCTCAGCCGGCGATGAAGGTGATGAGCCGCCGCCTGTGCCTACTCCACTATTCAAGAAACCTGCAATACCTAACAGGAGAGACGTGGTAGACGACACAAGCACAGACGCCACCCCAGTACCTACACCAGATACTTCACGTCCTGCAACCCCGGCACGAGCAGCCTCTCATCTACTCACAGCCAAAGGTGGCCCAGGAAAAGCGAGCAGACGATCTCGCAAAGCCCAGACTTTTGCGACCTCTGCACCAGCGTCATCAGGAGACGAAAGCTCTACCACCCGCAAAGCTGGGAAGAATGCCGCGGCGAAGGGAAAGCGGAGATGGGATGTCGATGGTAGTGCCATCGAAGGCGACGACGACGGAGTTCTGGACTACAGCGCTCCCGCTACTCCAGGACTAGACACCACGGACCGAGAGCTGGACGTCGAGAACGTAGACGCGGCGCAGATGGGCTCTCGAACAGGCAAAGGGCAGTTCGTGCTCAAGGACTTGGACGATGAAGTGGACGCCATCCTCGCCTCGTCGAAAGCCCCTTCTACCACAACTACAACATCCGATCCAGCTACTGGACTTCTAGGCACAGCGACATCACGACTCACGGGTCTGTTCCGCAATGTCGTTGGAGGAAAGACGTTAACCAAAGCTGATCTCCAACAACCCCTCCAACTCATGCAGACACATTTGCTGGAGAAGAACGTGGCGCGAGAAGCCGCTGAGCGTCTGTGCCAAAGCGTGGAGACCGATCTCCTTGACCACAAGACTGCGGGGTTCACTTCCATCGAAACCACAATTCGGGAGAGCATGTCCAAAGCATTGACCAGGATATTGACGCCCACTTCGAGTCTGGATCTCTTGAGGGATGTGACTTCCACTACCTCTGGAGCCAACGCGCGTCCGTATGTGATATCCATCGTGGGCGTGAATGGAGTAGGGAAGAGTACGAATTTATCCAAGATAGCGTATTTCCTGCTCCAGAACCAATTCAGGGTCCTGGTCGTGGCGGGCGATACTTTCCGCTCCGGCGCCGTCGAGCAACTCCGCGTTCACGTTAAGAACCTCTCCGCTCTCTCGCAGCGGGAAATGGTCGGCAAGGTCGAGCTTTTCGAGAAGGGGTATGGCAAGGATGCTGCGACTGTGGCGAGGGATGCGGTGACTTTTGCGACGAACGGTGGGCATGAGCAGGGGATGTTGTATGATGTTGTGCTCATTGATACGGCGGGACGACGGCATAATGATTCCAGGCTGATGAGTTCGTTGACCAAGTTTGGGCAGCTGGCGAATCCGGATAAGATTTTTATGGTTGGGGAGGCGTTGGTTGGGACGGATTCGGTGGCGCAGGCGAGGAATTTTGCTAAGGAGTTTGTTGATACGAAGGTAGGTTTACTTTTGCTTTGCTCAGTCAAGGCGACGATGGTTTGATGCTAATATGGTGCAGGGCAAATTACGAAATAATGGCGTAGGCATGGATGGCTTCATCATCAGCAAATGCGATACCGTGGGCGATATGGTGGGGACGTTGGTTAGTATGGTGCACGCTACTGGCATACCCGTTGTTTTCTTGGGGGTTGGGCAGCATTATGGGGATTTAAGGGGGTTGAATGTTGGGTGGGCTGTTGAGAGGCTTATGAGATAGGTATGTCAATAAGCTGAAACTGGCTAAGAGTTGCTTCACCGGCCTTTCATGCAGGTCCCCATGCTGTCCGGACTGAGCACACGTGTCCCAGCACAATTCAGCACACCGGAGATGCGAGCAAGCACCATTCCTCCATCCCAGACAACGCTCTTCGCAGAAGGCTTTCGACCCTCCACCACGGTTTACAAATCTATAACGGCGATGTCCTGGAAGACACGGATAGCCGGATCTTGATAGATCGGCTCATCGTACTTGCCATAGTGATGAATGATGAGCTTGCGCAGTGCCGGCAGAATGCGTGCCCATCGTGATGCCTGGCCACGCCTGAGTGTGACCGCGAAGAAGTAAGGGCTATTCTGCTTCTGTTCCGTCAACGGGTTCAAGTACTTGGCTTTGGACATCATCATGTAGCCTGATACGCCAGCTGCCTCGAACAGCAACTCCGACTCCCGGCAGATCTTTTTCGACGTAACGTAGATGGGATCGTCGACGTTCACGTAGGGACGTATGAGGTCTTTGGAAGTAAAGTGCGCAGGAATGCGCATGTCGATCTGACTCTCGTAGGGCGGATAGTTCGGGGGGTTGTGCAGCGTGACAGCTTGAACGTCCGACATGATTGGCGACGAAGATGATTCCGGGAAGTGTAGCGTCGACAAGGAATCTTCCCAAGAAACTGGTAGTATTGCGCAGCTGCAGTGGCCTGGTTGAATTTGGTATTTCGCTGACGGGCGTGGGGAGAGTATGACTGGCGCATCGAGGAAACATAAGGTAGCTACGACTTCGAGAATGTTAAGTGGTGGAATAGGGAAACAGCAACACCTACTTATCGAATGCGCTTTCGAGAACTCGATCACAGCTATTTCCGAAGCACGACTCTGCACAGTCCACCGCCACTTGAGAGCCTGCACCGCTCAAACCGATCGAAATTCGACTTCCGAATCGATCTCGCTGCCAGACATGTCGGACAGGTCTACGCTGCTGCCTTTGCCCAACTACCCGCCGTATGAAAAAGATGTCGACGTTCGCATTCCGCAGCACTTCGACAAGGACCGAGAGCATCGATCGAGGAACTACTATTACCCCGAGGACCCAATCTATGTCCGAAGCGAGGAGTTGGCGGCCGACGCAGAGAATATTCTCAAGGCTGGCCGCCTGGATGGCTACATGGATCTGATGTTTTCGCGCTTCTACAACCCGTCCACGCAACGGATGGAGGATGGTCCGCTGTTCTTCGCGGTGGTTGTCGCGCAAGAGCATCTTTCTTGCTGGAGTTCGGTCGATGTCCAGCTTCGCGAGCTCGTGAAGATCTCTTACGAAGACATTGAGAGATTCCAGGATCCGCCTATCCGGTGGTTCGCGGAGATCAATGTCATTGACTTCGGCGGTGATTGAATGTGTTCACATAGGGGCATCTCAAATGTGCCGCACTCGCGCCGTGCTGGTGCACACCGAGGGAACAGGTTCGAGGAACTGTTTTAAACTGAGATCTGGTGTGTTGCATTCACGATCGTGGTTCAGCGCGTGTGGCGGTGGAATCTGGAATGATGATGTCTGGTATCCATGAATGGCGTTCATCTGCATGTGCGGTGTACTGCACTTGCGCTGCGCTGTTTTAGTCGACGAGAGCGGTCCTGGGCTAGCTGCTTGGAGGCGAGAGAGCAGTTGGCGCATCAGGCTAGGTTGCCCGCTCGCCGTAGCACAGCAAGAAAGGAAAATCCATCATCTCGCCGAGCTCTGGCTTAGGCCCTGCATCTCCAAACTCGCCGTCATGCTTCTCGACTCTCTTGCTCATGGTCCATGCCGGCTTGACGTCCACCGCTGCAAAGCCGACGTCGCGCATCAGCTCCGCCATCTCCTTTGCATTGATACCATGGCGCTCGACACCCGCCATCTTGGACGCTGGGTGGAAGCGCTTGGCCTGTGGACCGAAATCTTCGAAGTCTGTGAGCATCAGTCTGCCGCCCGGTGCCAGACAGCAGAGCATAGTCTGCAAAACCGATTGCAGGTCTGGTATGTGGTGTAGCACAAGGTGGGATGTAATGAGGTCAAACTTCTGCCTTTCGCCTTCTGGCTGACTATCATCAGCCGGCGGTAAAGCTCGATCGTTTGGGTCCTCAAGCAGCACTGCAACCGGAACAATGTTCTTTGGTGCATCAGGCTTTTGTAATTTCTGCTTCAGGACTTCGATCATGCCCTCGGCCGCATCGACGGCTACAACGCGATCGACATGTGGCGCAATGAGGAAAGATAAGATGCCTGTTCCGCATCCGATCTCGAGGACTTGCTTGGGCTGTTTAGGCAATGCCTTGAGGCGTTCAAGGATAGCCTTGGCGGCCGCCTGGCTGGCTTCGTGGACGAAGGGTCGGGCATCCCAAGACTTGGCCTCGTCGTTGAAGCGGGCGTTGCCGTTGGAGGCGCCTCGAAGGTTGGATGCTGCACTTGCCATGGTAGTAGTATGTGCTTGAATATGTCAGACCAGGCTCCTCACGATGTCGTTGGCGTGCGGTTGCTGGTACGCAACATCGATATTATTCTACTCTGATCATTGCTCGGCTTACTAGCTGTGAGTCTCGAAGCGTGGACCCGATCGAGAGGAGGATGTTAAAGGTGTGAGGTCGACAACAAAACGATGACCTCGGCTAGATTTGCGCCACTTTCTCATGGAATCCTGCCATCAATCCTGCACAGAAACAATACTTCCAAATACCAGACCACGACAAATTGGAGCACTGACTGAGCTTTCAGGTGTGCCTGCGTGCCTGGAAGGAGCGAGAGCATGGCAAAAGAGTCTAAGCTGTGGCCTGATGTTGGTGGCTGAGTGCAGCCTGTCGTACCCTCGCGTGCCGCGTCCCAAAGCTCTTTGACTCACACCACCGGTGTAGAGTAATAATGGCAGGCTATGCTATGTAAGTGAGCATCCTCCTCTCTTACTTCCCGGTCTTCTCTACTTTCTATCTCGCAATGGCTGCCCAAGCATCCCCAACAATGGAAACCCCCAACCGGTGTCGCCTTCTGGATCTGCCAGTCGAGCTACAATTGAACATCTACGAGCTTGTCGTGATCGTTCACGAACCTCTCCTCCTCAACTGCGGCTGCGATAGCTCCTACCGAGGCAAAGACCACAGCGAGAGAGAGGATGCCGACCGCGAAGCCTGGGAGAACGGCACCCTACATGCTCCACACGAACCCAACATCACACGAACCTGCCGCTTCATTCGCGATCTTACTATACCCATATTCTACAAGGAAAATCAGTTTCTGGCTCACTACTGCCATGCCGCGGACTTCGACGTCGCGTTGGCGTGGCTGGAGAACATTGGGAGCAAAAAGCGCGAATTTCTTGCTCGACTGTCTCTGTTTGATGCGAACAGCAATTACGATGAATGGTGCCCCGACCAAATTGAGCAGGCGAAGCAGACGCTGGAGGATCGCTTCAATGGAAAGACTGAGTTTGTCGTGACGAAAGACTCTGGCATATTCCGTCGCGTTACGTTCGCTCGGTGAGTCAAATCAGGGCAAGGAAGCAGACGGGTGTCTAGATGACTGACACTATCGCAGCGAAGACGAGAGGACCGACCAAGAACGACGGGGATCGCTAGACGACGAACTGTCGTCTCTGCGTTTGGTGTCCTTGGATGAGCCCGATGCTGATCCACAGAACGAGTGTTTGTTGCCCATGGTAGGATCGGAGGAGTCAAAGTGTTGATGGTCGAGTATGCTTTGCCAGCCTTGAACACGTACTTCGCTGTGCCATGGATGTTTCGAACCTGTGCTGTTAGTTGCATTGGGATTGAGTAGTGACCGTCTCAAGCATCGATATGGTCACGCGGTCGTGCTTAGCCAACATCTACACTGATCCGAGCAACGTGTCGACGAACTCCTATGCAGTCTTCTTCTTTTGTACAAACCATAGGGTATACATACACTCTCTTCCCGCCACCCGCACCCACCTTCCTCAGGTCACATATTCTCAACTACCGCCCCAGTCTCCGCACGAAATCGCTCTCAAGCTTCCCAACCTCCCTCTTAAAATTCTCCACCTCCTGCCAGCAATCCAACGGCCGCCTATCGTTCGTCCGTAAACACTGCACAACCTTCTCCTTCGCCTGCTCGACTCCCTTGGGCACATCCTCCACTTTCTTCCTGCTCTCCAGCTTCTGTCGCAGATCCATAATCTCTTTCTTCACGCTCTCGGAACTCCGTCCAGAATCGGGCGTAACTTCTGTCGATCCGGTGGGTCCGGTGGGATTTCTAGGGGAATGGTCTTGGTAGAATGGGGAGCTGAGGTGTGCTGCGAGGCCTGTGGCAGGTTGTGAGGGAGCTGAGTCGGAGGACGCGGGTTTTGGGTTGGGAGGTGAGATGGTTAGGGAGTCGGTGAGTTGGGCTAGCTCTTTGGCTTGCTGGTCGCGGAGGCGTGTCAGTTCCGAGCGGACGCGGGCTTGTACTTTCAATTCGAGGTCCTGGGCGCGGGTGGAGTCGGTCTGAGCGGGAGTGTGAGTAGATGGCTTTGAAGGCTAGGGCCTGTAGCGAACATGAAGCATACCTCGGGGTTTCGTTGTAGGGAGTCGAGGACGGACTGGCTGAACCTCACTGGCGCATCGCTGCTGGCACATTAGCCAGACTTCCATGCTTTGTCCTGGTGACCCGTACGCGGAGAAGACTTGTTGCTCCGGCTTGGAGCCGCCGTTGCCCATTTGTATCGCTGTAGAAGAGACGAGAGGTCCTGTTCCTGACGCTTGTAGGGACGGGTTGAAGATTTGGGAGCTGCAGTTCCCAATGGCGGGTGAATCTCGGGGATGTCTCGGATGTACACTTTTGAACCGCACGCGACGCGACTGACCTCAACACTACCCAACGATCATGAAATGCGGCAATGGTACAGTCCTCGCTGACAGCATGGCTACGGAAGCCAGCTGCTGTCACAGAGCCTCCGGGGGTGGCGAACCAGCAGCCTCGTGGAGAAGCGACCCTGCCAACACCGCCATCTTCGTCGGTGCAAGAGGAAGCACGCGATGATCAGTCAGAAACCACACCGGTGCTCCAGCAAGAAATAAGAGAATCTGGAGACCGACCGGCTCAACCACCGCTACCACCTAACGTTTACATCCGCGCCTGCACCAAAGCAGATATCCCGGCCTTGAAGCGCCTCACCAGCCTGCTCCTCCCCATCCCATACCCAGATTCCTTCTACCGCGAGATACTCGAGGACAGTCTAACAAACAACATCACGCTCATAGCATCTTGGCACGACGACCCCTCAACCACCAGCCAGGAAAAGGAAAAGGGTCGTCTTGTCGGTGCTATCCGATGTCGATTGTTCGCTCATCCGCACGGAACGCCAGCTATAGCGCACGAGAAGCCTATGCTGTATCTCTCAACGCTCGTCTTGCTTTCGCCTTACCGCTCTCATGGCATCGCAGCACATATGTTGCGGCTTCTGATCGTACGAGCGGTCGAACAGTACGGTATTGGATCTGTAGGCGCTCATGTTTGGGAAGCTAATCAGGAGGGGCTGGAGTGGTATGCTAAGCGTGGGTTCCGCGTTGTTGGGACTGAGGAGAGCTATTATAGGCGGTTGAAGCCTAGTGGTGCCGTTGTGATGAGGAGAGAGATTGGGGTTGCTGATTTGCTTGGTGGGTGAGCAAGCCTTATGAGCGTGGAGCATGATTTATGCCGTCGCTGGCTGTCGCTGTCTGGGGCTAGATGCTTCTGGACGAAGCTATGGGCGGTTGTGCGTATGGAAACATCGTACACTATCTATCTCACGCTGCTGAATGTGAACGTGCATAATCCCTTGGGTTTGCAAGAGATGTGGAGCATGGTCACTCCACAACCCTGCTCACCCACCCACCATCCTCCAGCACCGAACATACCTCCTCCATATCCTCAGCACTCAACGCCAATAGGACCTCCCAATCCGCGGCGCCCGCGCGACCACCTTTACGAGGTAGAATGTTAATCGCGCCCTCATTCGCCGACCAAGTCTTACGCACCCAATCCGGCTTCGACGAATCCGCCCCAGGAATCCCAAACTCAACATCCGCTCCATGCTCCCTCCAATCACTGAAATCAAGCCCCGTATTAGGCATATCAAGCGCCCGCTTACTCGCCATGGCAATCTCCGCCGGGTCGGCAATAGAACTAAACAGCGCTAGACGCTTGCGGATATACGAATCCCCCACAGCATCCACGGCATGTCGGATCCTCGACGCAGCCACCGCGATCTCGAAGACGTCGATCGTCAGCTCTTCGGAAACGAGCTCGAAGACTTCCGCAGTGGCTAGAGTATGCACCACGGCATTGCCTGAGGCTTCGGTGCACAGTCGGGGGTTGAGTCGAGTACGGGCGTTGACTGCTATGGCCCAGTTTGTTATCTTTCGTAAAGGCACGCGGTCCTGACGTGCTCGTAGGATTGCCACCCAGAGGAGGCCGCCGAGGCAGTCGGTGAGGGAGGGGATGTGTTTGGAGTTTGCGTTGGTGTAGAGCGTGTTGAGGACATCACTTCGCAGGGCTGCGAGTTTGGCTGTCGTGAAGGTTAGGATGCGGGAGGTGCTTTGTCGTGAGGATGGGGTGGGTAGTGGTATGTTGCTGAAATCGTACTCTGGGAAAGTACTAAGGTCTGTTGGTGCCGCTGTTACTTGGACTGGGAGTCCATGAACGGCATCCTCGTTGACGACCACATCCTCCGGCGACCGCCTTGCTGTGACGTTCGCTCCGAACGCATGCAGGAATGTAGTCGACGCCGCACCGTCGAATATCGTGTGATGAAAGGCGAAGCAGAGCATTAGACCGCCCTCGATGAAGGTGACCTGCAAGCCCAGTGCCGGGCAGATTTCGCCAGGCTGTGGGTGTTCTGGCAAAGAGGATAGGATTTCCTTCTTCATCTTGCTCGGGGGCGCGCCTTGTCGGCATAGCTGCTGGTAGCTGTACGTGAAGTCTTCTGCAGAGAGTTCTTTGATGACAAAGAGCGGAGGGCTGAGCTCGATCGTTGACGGGTCCGGATGTGCCAGAGCAATCGGGTCTCGCCCTCTCACGAGCTCAATGGTCGCTGCAGCTATTGGGTGCTGCTTGATTGTTGTTAAGAGCCCTTGGCGTAGTGCTGAGATGGCTTCTGTTCGCAGGGAGGGATCATCGAAGCCGAAACCGAAGACTTTGCGGATGTATATAGCGCCCATGGCGCGGTCGAAAGGCGAGAGCACGATTGTTCGAGATGGCGTGGTGTCCGACATAATGGGACAAGATGGTAAAAGGGAATGTCTGACGGTAGGTAAAGCAGGGGTGGTCGAGAATTGAGGTTACAGCACGATGAGGCATAACTGTAGTGCTTCTTATATATGCTGACATTGAAGAGGTTATCGGTCACTACAGTGCGCAGGCTTCGTGACCAGAGTTGCTTGCGGTGACCAGGAGACTTCTCGTGTGGCTGTCACAGAGTATCAGCTGGGGCATTGTTGGCTTGCTGGTCCATCGCTCGCAGGCACTGACTCACTTTATCATACTGGCGTACAAACATCATCCTCCAGCACGCACTCAGGACGCGGATGCCAGGTCAGAACCTCAATCTTCTACTCTCGGGAAGATAACACGATGCCAAACACCCTCTCGCTTCGTCCCCTCTTCGACCTCCGCGTCAAACAAACATTTGAAAGTCTCCGTCGCTTCTGCAATATTCTTGGGACTCGATCGATCATGATGCGAGTTCCGGTCAAACAAGAACATTTTCTTTAGCTGGCTCCGGTTTCGCGCTCCGATTGCAGTCAGCCACCTCGTGGATCCCTCCAGCTTGGCTCCATAGCAGTAATGCGCATGGAAAGTATGTTCCTGATAGAACATTGGCAGCGTTATGCCTCTTATAAAGGAGCAAGTCCTGGTTAACGGTGGTTGAAGAGGCGCATGGAGATCACCAGATGCCCAAAGCTTTTCGTCGACGACCATTTGGTCGCCTCGATTGCGGTAGGAGCTGTTGCAGGCGAAGTTGAGGAGTTGTATCTCCTCTTTCGATGAGAGGATTGCGAACTCATAGATGGCGATTTGGAGCTCCACGGGCAGGTTTAGCAGGAGAGATGGTGACGTGTCTTCGCTTGGACGTTCAAATGTTCCGGTGGCCATCTTGTTGAAGGAGTGATTGACGACGAAGGTATAGAAGACCATGGACGAGTAACATCTATGGTACTTATAAGCTCGTGGACAGTACCATGATGATGCACTGGTGACGGACTGCAGCCTTGTAGGACGCAGCTCCGCGCCTGGGCACTCCCAGGACCTGCATATCCTTGATCTCGTACCCGAGATCTATACAGAAGCATTTGCTATTCCACAACAATGTTGCCTGTCATGATGAGCTGTAACTGCTACAGCAAGTGCTCTATCCCGGTGCACGAAGAATATTCCGAGGAACTGAGCACATTGAAAGTAAAGCTGGAGTGCGCATGAGAGTTGAGCGACCGTGATGCTGCTTCGAGCTTCGCTCATCTGACAACCATTCTGCCAAGTAAATTGAGGCCGCCTTCACTTGAGTGAGCTCGCCTGCATCATGCAGCTGCAGCTGTGCTTGATCTAATTTGCTGCTTTGACGCCTCTCTCAGCCTTGCATGAACCGCGAGCGACCTCACTTGCAAGGCTACAAATCTAAACCAACAACCAACAACAGGAGAATCTCAATAACAGGTACCAGCAAATTACAGACTGTATGTCCCACTGTACCTGACTCTAGCATGCCTGATGACATGCACTGAACATGAAAAACAGCAGATACTCATTCATCCTGCCGAACATGGACGAGACAGCCAAAGCAGCATTCGAGATGGTCCAGAAGCTCTTCGGACACCTTATCTCTGGCCTCAAAGAGCTGAAATGGGAGCAATTGCCTCATCACGTCCAAGAGCACATCAGGAATAACCCGATGATGAGTGCGTTCCAGATCGTGATGGTCATCATCGCTGTGGCACCAGGGTTGGTAGTTGCGCCTGCGCTGGGACTGCTGGGCTTCAGTAGCATCGGACCAGTGGCCGGTGAGTTGTTGGCATATAGACCGTCTCGCTCATGGTTCTGATGTTCGTTACAGGGAGCGCAGCCGCGGGCTTTCAGGCCGCTAACGGGGCTACGGCGAGCTTTAGTGTGCTGCAGAGTGCTGCTATGGGTGGCACGGCCGTTGTGGGCAATGCTGTGACGGGAGTGGTTGCTGGTGCTGGTGTGGCTGCCGAGTTCTTCAAGCGCAAGGCTGGCATGTGAGAGCGGACAGTTGACAAGACAGGCTTCGCAGAGGTGCGAGATGGCGAAGAGGCCGGTATGGTCTCGAAGAACGTAGCGATGAGTATGCAAGCGTCAATGAGATGGTCACCAGCCTCGCTGCACTGCTCACTTTCCACACACGTACGAATCAGTTCAGGGGAATTGGTTCTGACGCCCAGCAAAGGCCAAGCAGCAGCAGCAGAGGCCGGACGGGGTGAGCAGCGTTCCAAGCCAGAAGGTTTAGGGAAAACGAACAGGCTCAGTCTTGCTTTTGAGGAATGCGAAGGTGCTTCGCACTTAGTTCGTCGTGAGCTGTCCACTAACACCGCCAGCGCAGCCATGCAGAACGACCCTCCACGTGCCAGGCCGCTCCTTCCCCATGTGCCTCTGTTTGCCACTCTGGCTTCACGGAACTGGCGCCGCGCAAAGCTTAGCTTACACTCATGAAATCCTCGATTACAGTTCCCACATCATCAGCACACCAAACAACAACCTCGCATATTCCAACCATGCCTCCTCTGCTTCTGGTACAGTGTGCAAGCTCTCCGATCGTAGAGCCCCATCACTAACGTCCCTCATCAGCCTGCTACGCCCCACCCCTCCGAGAAACGGTCCAAGAGTACCTTCGAGACTCAAGCGCATGTTGCAGCAGGCTGTGGAGCACTACAAGAAGAACCCGAGATTGTGCCAGCTCCAGCTCGCGATGCTCGTTCTGGTGGTGCTGGGGCTTGTGGTGGCGCCCATGCTACTGGCTATCGGGTTCAGCAGCATCGGTCCCGTTGCTGGTATGTGGAAACTTCTAACCGTGCTTCAGACGGTGTGTGCTAACAAGGTCAAAGGAAGCGCGGCCGCGGCTTACCAGTCTGCTGCTGGCGCCACTGCCGCCTTCGCCGCTCTCCAAAGCACAGCTATGACTGGCACCGCCGCCACCTTCGGTGTCGTCGTGTCGAGTGTGGCAGCAGCGGGCGTGGCGATTGCACAATTCTTCAAGCGTCGCTGAGGACTTGAGAACGTGTCAGTGGAGCTGTGAGCTGGGCGAGACGGTCAATGCTTGATTGCTCATGGGCGGTTGGTGTCTGACAAACGGCTACAAATCGTGCATTGTTAGACAATGGTCCGGGCTAGGGTTCTGCCAATACAGCCTTCCTTCCTTCAATTCTTACCTTGCGGCTGGTTGCACGAGCTTATAGCTCGACAATCTTTTACTAGGATTGTTGGGGTCGCGTTTGGACTAGGCTGCCCTGCATGAGCTTGCATCCATCGCCTGCGACACGCCTTTATAAAACGTCGATCTCATGTTTCTCTTCTTTTTCCCAGCATAAAGTCAGCGTTAAACTCCCAGATCGTCATGGGTTCCGCAGAAAACCAACACATCCTTCAGTGCGCCGTCGTGGGCGCAGGCATTGCTGGCCTTGGCGTGGCGATCGCTCTACGTCGAGCCGGCCACGATGTCGAGATATTCGAGAAGAGCACTTTAAAGAGAGAAATCGGCGCCGCAATCACGATGACTCCCAATGGCAACTTAGTCCTCGACCGATGGGGCTTCGACGCCAAGCGAGCTCGACAGACCATGAAAGAACAATATCGCATACTTGACCATCAGACCTTGGAAGTGATCGAGCAAGATTCGTTCGATAGAATCGCGGAGGAGTATGGCCATCCTTTCGATGCGTACCATCGGGTCGATATGCACGAGGAGATACGGCGTCTGGCTGAGCAAGCCGGAGCTGTTCTTCGTCTTGGTTCGCAGGCGGTAAGTGTCGATTGCGAGAAAGGCGTTATCAAATTCGACGACGGTTCTGCAGTGACAAAGGATTTGGTGGTGATTGCCGACGGTATTAAGAGCCGGTTCGTCGATGCCGTCTCAGGAAAGCACGTTCCCACACAGAAGACTGGAAAATCGGTCTATCGCACCCTGATCCCTTTCGACAGGATCATGAAAGATCCTTTGATCGCTCCGATATTCGATCAACAGAAGAGCGGATTCTGCAGCTTCATCGACCGCAAGAGTCATATGTTCTTCGTGACCTATCCCTGCCGCAACGATGAGGTACGTACGTTGTTACTTTTGGGTATTGTTGCAGCCGCTGACAATGGTGGCCAGGTTTGCAACTTGGCCATATTCCACAACACTAAACCGCACCAAGCGAACAACGAGCACTGGAACTCTCCGGCCACGGTAGAGGATGCTTTGGAGCTGCTTGATGGCTGCCATCCAGCTTGGGCCGCGCTCGTCAGACACGCAGATTCAATGAACTGTTATGTCGTAGGACGCAGGGATGTGATCCCGCGTATGACGAACGGCAAAGTCGTGCTCATCGGTGATGCTGCCCACCCAATGCAACCTACGCACGCACAGGGAGGCAGCATGTCGCTGGAGGATGCAGCAGCGTTCGAGGTGCTCTTCAGCAGCTGGTCGAAAGAAGGCAGTGTCGAGAAGCGGCTTGCACTGTTCAACCAGCTCCGTCTGCCCCGAAACGTCGTCACGCAACTATGTTCGAATGCCATGTTCTACGTGATTGCAAGTGGCGACGTCGACGAAAGGGATGCCTTCATGGCAGCATTGCGTCAATACTGGGATGGACCTCTTTTACCTCTCAGTTCCAAGTCCTGGAGCAAGCCGATCCGGGACTTCTTCTATGGCTACGATGCTTTTGCCGAGGCCGAGAAGGCGCTCAAGTACAAGGATGAGCCGAACGGGCTCCCAGATGGCGTGATCAAGCATTTTGGGGTGTCTAAGGGGCCATGATGGGTGCCTGTCCGGACTAGCTTTAGAGGATAGAATCAAGTTTCAGCGTCTCCATCGTCCTTCGTGTCCCTTGCGCAAGCGCGGGAAGCGTTGCGCAGTAACACCAGTGCTTGCTCTCCTCTCTGCCGACATCAATCGCCTCTGAGCCCGCAAAAGTCCGTACCCAGCAACCCATCAACCCACCACCAGACCCTCCAATATAGACTCGCTTTTGCGTGGTCGAATGCACCATCCTCACGCCTCGGTACTGTCGAACCGATCAGCTCGCCACCGCCAAACCAGGCTGTCCACGAAGCCTTCGGCGGCTTCGGCATCAAAGCCATCTCCGCGGGAAGAAGCTTAGCCCGCTGTGCGCCAGGCAGACGAGTGAGTGTACCCGTCGTTGACCGTTGTTGAGGTTGCTGTGACCCGCGCCCGGCATCGAAGCCCGAAGATGTCGGAAAGCTACCTCCGGCACCACCGAACTGTGATCCGCGCTGCCCAAACATTGGTGGCCGCTCCTCCATCATCACGTCCTCATCACCAGCTGCAGTCCGCGAAGAGGCTGTCTGACTCGCATCCGGACTTCCATCTACGTTCAGCGTATTTGTCGAGAACGTGCTTGGCAGCTTGTCGCTGACTACCTGAACGCCGGCCTGGCTTGCATACACAGGCTCATCTCTTGCCGGTCCTCTTCCTTGCCATGGCTCAGCATATACCAGATGGCCTTTCACAATATGTGGACTCCGCGCACATGCCAGTTCAGCAGCTTCGCGCGTGGAGAACGTGACCTTGATCCAGTGCTCTCCGCCTGCCCAAGTGTTCTTCTTGCGCAGTGCAATCTTGCTGAAGGTCCTGCTGAGGGTGGCGCGAGCTAAGGAATGCGTGGGATCGAATGACTGGAATTGCGAGTTGGGCGTGCGATCGTAGTCTTCCAGAATCGCACCACCACCACTTACACGCTCGTAGAAGTCAATAGCACTCCACTGTAGATCCTCGCCGAAGCCGTAAAGTAGTACCTCCGTCGCATCTAGCTCCTCCATCATCTTGCCCATCGCCTTTGTTGAAGGCGTCTGCTGATTGACCGTGTTTCCATCCACCTCGCCCAGCACCTCTCGTCTGCCTTCGTCCCTCACTACCTTCCGCATCGTGCCAAACACCCTCTCCTCTGCCAAAGCCTGCTGCCGCTTTTGCTCATCTTCCTCGCCCTTTGGCTCTGCAGTTTTACTTCGGCTCCGACTTGTGTTGCGCCTCTTATTTCTGCTCTTCCCAAATGCGCCTTTCTCTGCAGGCTCTCGACTCCGTTGCTGCCCGCGCTCATTCTCGCCTTGCGTATGCGAACCTGTGCTGTCATATGCCCAAGGCAGCTTGTTGCCGGCGGCATCTAATGCTTTCTCTCGGTCTGGAACGGCGTGTATCTGTGGGCCGCGACTGTGATGGGGACGGAAGCGGTCCATGTTGTGCGATGATAGTATGCTGTTGTTCGGATGTGTGAGCTCAGCGGTCGCGGATTGAGTCTCGGTGCAGTGACACTGTAGATTGAGTTTCGCGAAGAGGATGCAGGAGGAAGGTCACTTCACCCGAAGTCGAACTTTTGTAAACGCGTCCAAGGACCGCGTCAATGCACGCCAAGACTCGACAGGCACATGTCAATGAGATGGAATGCGATGTGAACGAGTGAGAGGAGGATTCAGCACGCATCATACCAGTCTATTAGTACACTCCTTCGCTAGCATATGTTGCCTACCCATGCCCACAGTCTCTGATTGCTCGCTCCCTTCCTTGAGCTTTTGGCGCGCCACTATCCATAACCACGCAAAGCATCCCATCCTCTCCTTGCAGACTTAATCACCCATAACGTCGATACCCTCGCCTCCGACCGGGTACTCCTCGATCTTCCTCTCGAACCGCGCCTCAATCGCCTTCAAGACCGCCTCATCCCTCTCGCTGCTAACGAAGCTGACCGCCACACCCTTGGTACCAAAACGACCCGCACGACCGACGCGATGCAGGTACGTGTCGGCTGCCGAGGCCAAGCTCTCCTTGTCGGACGCGCCGGGGTTGGCTGGCGAATCGGGCATGTCGTAGTTCACAGCCACGTTGATGCGCTCGATGTCGATACCACGCCCGAAGACGTCGGTGCTGACACAGATGCGGTGCTTGAAGTTCTTGAAGTCTTGGTAGCGCTTGATGCTGTGGGGGACAAAGCGAAATCAGCGTGTGCCAGACCGGGATAGTAATATTCGTTGCTGCTTACCGCTCATCCTGGCTGATACCCGAGTGCACAGCCGTAGCCGGGAAGTTACACTCAATCAACAACTTGCTCAACTCGTTCGCGCGCACCGTGCTCTTGACGAAAATGATGACTTGGTTGTAGGTCAGCTCATCAAGCAGGTCGTTCAGGCGCCTGTTCTTCTCCGCCTCGCTGAGCTTGCTGTAGAATTGGCGCAGACCGTGGAGCGTGAGCTTGGTCTCGTCATCAACGTAAATCTCGAGCGGGTTGCGCATGAACTTCTTGCACACAGGGCGGGTGGCTTGCGAGAGCGTGGCCGAAAACATCATCACCTGCTTGTTGGCCGGCGTAGCGCGGAAGATCTCTTGAACGTCGCGACGCATGTCTTCGTGGTGTCAGTCGCAGATCTATGTTCGGTAGAGTTCGATGGTAACATACCGATCTGGTCCAGCATCTTGTCGCACTCATCGAGCACGAAGAATTTGACCGTTCCCAAGCGAAGCTTCTTCTCCCGAACGAGCGCGTTCAGCCTACCAGGTGTAGCCACAACGATGTTGGGGTGCGTCTCCTTGTTGGCCAGCATCTTCTCGTTCTCCTTGATATCGGTACCACCGTAGAAAACAGCGGTCTTCACTTCAGGCATGTACTTGGTGAAGCGAGCGTACTCGTTCTTGATCTGGAAAGCCAATTCGCGGGTATGGCACATGACCAGCACGCTGACCTCGCCGGCCACGATGTCGACTTGCTGGAGTGTGGAGATGACGAAGACGGCCGTTTTACCGAGACCAGATTTCGCCTGGCAGAGTACGTCGGTTCCGACGATGGCTTGCGGAATGCAGACTTGTTGGACTGTGTGGTGAGGTATGTCAGAGTAGGTTCGTCCAAGTGGTCTTGCGCGAAGCGAAGTGCGAGCGAGCGAGCGAAGCGTCCATCATCCAGTTGTCTACAACATAACGCAGCCCTCCTCTTGCTCTGCAGTCTTTTACAGAGATGTGTGAGGTCCGTACGGCTGCGCCTTCGTGTCATCCTCGCAAAGCATCGAGCGCGACAAGCGCAGCATGAGCTCACTCGACATTGGCCTAAGTCTAGATCGCTGGGGCATTGCCTCTCCAGCTGCGAAAGCGTGATCCGACAGTGTGCCATTCCAGCGCATCCTAACCAACCACGGAAGTCTCCAAGACTGACGCCTACGCAGTCGCGCATGACGTGCTGCAGCCTCACCAACAGGCATATGTGCAACGGCCAAAGCCCAGCACACCCGCTCGTTTCGGTCTTACTCTTGTTCTTTGAAGTTGCTCGCTCGCTTTTGATGGACGCTCTCGCTTGCTCGCTCGCTTTGGTCGTGGGTATTTCGGCAAGCAGGACGGAGATGACTAACCCTCTGATGGATGCTCGAAGCCGCAGTCCGTGATGGCTTTCATGATCTCCGGCTTGAGTAGCAAATCGCGGAAAGAAGTCGAGTGGATACCGACATAACTGCCTTTACCCTGGGCTGCTCCAGCGCCAGTCACTGTGAGGTCGCCTTTCTTCGCGTCGCCATTAGTCGCGGTCGCTCCTGCTGCACCAGCGCCATCGGTGGGCTGGATCTCCTCGTCGGAGTAGTCGATGAGATCTTCCTCGGCAGACATTGTGAGTGGGTAAGCAAGGAATGGGAGGGTGCTGTGGTTGTCGGTCGCGTGAGGCTGATGCCTTGTTGTGGTGCTGTCGGCCGGTGAGGAGGGGTCAAGCGCAGTGAAAAATGATAGAGCGCAGTCGCCGAAGTGGCAGCTGTCAAGATTGCAAGTGAGCGTTGGTGGTGTTGTGATGGTCGAGGTGATTGTTGGTCGATGAGTTTGTTGCTGTTGCTGGAAGTGAGCGAGGATTGCCGTTCGCGGTACGGAAGCAGCCGTAAAAAGTGTGGGGCTAAGCGACGCCTTCGACTCCGACTCAGCAAAGTCCATCCTTGCCATCTCAATCACATCAAAGAGTGAGTGTAGCACATGCGCGTGGTATACTTCAAGTCAGAGTCACATCTACTATGGGCAAGGAGAAGACCAAGACTGGTATTCCCAACAAACATATCCACGCTCGCATCTCGTACTTGCAACAAGCGGCGACATACCTCACAGTTCAGCGCGAGCGTTTCAACGACGCTGGCCTCATAGCTGATCGACCATCAATCGTTGCTAAAGACGAGCCTCGACAGCGTCTCCAGTCTCTTCACGATGAACATCCAGCTACGAGTTCGATGGAGGTAACGAACGAGGCCACCAAGAAAAACGAGGAATGGAAGCGTAAGGCCGGCCTTGACCTTCCTCAATCCGGTGGACTACCGCTGTATCTCGCCAGTCATCTTGGACAGATAGCGCGAAAGACCCAAACCCGCCTGCATCCAAATATCAAGCACTTGATATGCCGAACCTGTAGTGCCGTTCTGGTCATTGGCGAATCTTGCACCAAGCACATGGAGAATGTTTCTCGGGGCGGCAGGAAACCACATGCGGATGTTCTCGTCATTGAGTGCACTGTCTGCGGCGCCGCAAAGAGGTTTCCCGTTGGTGCGAAGCGGCAGAAACGCAAAGCGGCGCGATCGCGAGACCAGGGGCAAGACAAGAGCCATGACCTTTTGATGGAAGATGCTAGTATGGAAGTGTCGCCCACGGCTCAGTCTCTCGCTGTCACCCAAGACGCCACCGAGGTACAACACGACACGTGATATTCAGGCCAGCCTGTCTGCATAGATACTGCGAGACTGCATGCAGTCACATTGGCGAGCAGATCGCCACGAAATGTGCTCAATATTATGGTTCAAGCTCGCGAAGTAGAAGCGCGAACATTGGTGAGTTGCACCGGACTGGACCTTGGATGTACGAGAACCGGTCTTGATCGGGTACCTTGCCCTTGATCCAAGACCCGGGCACATGTGACCACATTTGCATCACGGTCACCAGAGCCAATTGCTGCATGCACGTTACCTCACTGCACGCAGAGCACAAGTGTATGGTAAGCGTGCCAACGCGCAGACAGTGGCTTATGATTCGCATCACGGATTCATGTTCTAGGGCCTATACCTCGCAAAGATTGAAGAAAGTCGATGCAGGAACTAAGCGCAGAGCCTGCTGGGGCAATTGCACTTTTATAGTTGTCACACTGATTTTCAGAAGATGCACCTCAATGCCCCTGGCGGCAACAGCCATCTACGAACACAACTTCGGCGGTTCTGCATCAGTTGTCCAGAGCGTTTGTGCTGGAGCCGGAAGTCGATGTCGGTATCGATCACTTTTCCGACCCTTGTCGATGGCATGGTGATGGTGGACGAGTGTGATGTCGCTTGTTGAGTGCAGCAAAGCTACAGGCGCGCGCGATGGGTATCAGACACATTAGCAGTACGCTGACGCACGCGAAGCAACTTGTGCTGCAAGTACGCAAATGGCATGCTTGATCAGACTTGGAAATACCTCACATCATGAATCATTTCATCTGTATCCGCGATGATACAATAATGCGAGTCAGGCTTGCAAGCACATATCTATCTTTTTTCTGTTGGGACGATCTTCGCGTTCGATTTGTACTCCGCTGAGATCCTAGCTAAAAGTGCTCGAGTTTGGCGCGAAAGTGCTCGGCCAATAATCAGGCAAATATCAACCGCCAAGAAGAGACGCAGTAGCGCGGTTTCTTAGCGTGGGCGCGTCGAGGTGGAAGACGACTCGCTACCAACAGCTGCAAATCTGCATCACCGAACACGACGGCCGAGCACTCCACAGCGTCTTTCTTGTCTCATGCTGGGTGTCTCATTCGTGCAGCCGTCCCACGCGGACTCTGCCACCGTCCGTATCGATGCGGAGTTCTCCAAGGTGTGCAACCGACCGTCTAAGACATGGCTTCCATGCAGTGTGCCATTCGCTTGGGCATGCTCGCACCGTTGCACAAGAGCGACCGAATTCGTGACCAAGCATACCACGCACGCTGTGGCACTGTGATGGTGATGATACTGCTGCCGGAAAATCGATTCACGATGTCGTTGTCGCCGTGGCGCACTCTGGCCCGTGATCTACGAAGCTTGTCTGGGAAACCTGCAGGGCATCGCGGCTCGGACCTTGTTTGGCGCTGGCAACGGCAGGAGTGATCCCGGCTTTCGACGTCTGCCCGCGCTGGAGATCGCAACCAATATGAACGGCAGATCAAGCGCTCCTCTTCCCCTTGGTTCAGCAGAGACGGGCGTCAAGTGAAAAGGAGTGACAACTGTCAGAACGCCCTCGAGGTGGCCAAGACCTCATGTACGAACGAGCGTGCCTCGGCGAGATCGTGCGGTGGATTTGAGATGGAAATGGACCTGGACGGTGATAGTGCATGCATGGGCCCCTTGCATGCGAGCCTACCATTGCTCCGCTCCACTTCCAGCCATATGCAAGCTCTATCTCATGGTTGGCCGAGGGTCTGTATCCTTGTGCTTCCCTCGTGTACTCTCCACTTGCATCTAAACCTTCACGTTGCACCTGTTCACCCCAAAGCTCACCGCGTAGCTCAGTGTACCTTCTGGAAGCCCATTAGGACGGACATACTCATCTAGATTCACAAGGACCTGACGACATCGAGACAGCTGCGTTTTGGACATATGCCGTTTGCGCTATCGAGACGTGTGGCGGCATAGCATATGGCATACCCAACAACAACTTACGCCCAAATCGACTTTGGGTAAAAGGTAGCAGTAGCCTGCACTACTTCTCACCGAAGCCTCGCTCCTCTATACAATGCCTGCCTTACCAGAGCTCCTAGCCAGAAGGGCTGGCATTGCTCTGGAGCTTGCGCAGGATGCAGCATTTGTCCTGGAGCGTGAGGTGCTTGCACTTGCGCCATCTCTGGACAAACGGATCTTGATACCATGCTGCAACAGTACCTCCCCGCCTGGTCTGGTTGAGGCAGTCACGCGAGATCCATGGCAGAAGTCTGGAAAATATGCACTCGGTTGGGTATACTTTAGTGTGATATTGCTTGTTCTCACGACTGCTCTGCGATGGTACAACTATTGGAACGACAAGATACGGGTGGCGGTACACAAGCAAAATATGGAGGAGTCAATGAAAACGGCATCGCCGGACTCCGACTATGAACTGTCTGCTCTTGCAACGGACAAGTCCACCAAGATGTTCTTCCCGCGCGAAGGTCCACTTCCATCATCCGCAGAGTCACAAAAGGAGGAAGCCACGGCTGGTAGTAGTCGGATACTCAACACGCTGATTGCGTTCTGTCGGCGAGCATTCTACCAACCGATACGCGCCCTACGAGTGCGAAAGGGCTGGCGACCGATCGTGTTTCCTTCAATCGGTACCATCGCCGTTGTTTTGGCAGCCTTGGCCTTGGTCCTCTTGTACAGTTTCATCCCGCAACCACTGTTCTGGCAAGGTATCGAGTTCGGATCACCACCTCTGGCCATTCGCGCAGGTATGCTCGCTGTGGCGATGATACCGTGGATTGTGGGACTCAGCATGAAGGCTAACTTTATCGCCATCATGACCGGCATTGGACATGAGCGTTTGAATGTGTTGCACCGGTGGCTGGCATACATTTGTATGCTTCTAAGTCTAATCCATACTGTTCCGTTCTACGTTACTCCAATTTGGGATCAAGGCGGCCTGGTCGTGTTCAAGGGATACTTTCAGAATCAAAACTTCTACATATATGGCACAGGTAAGCAACAAGCTACTCAACGCCAAGTGTTAATGCTGACGACATCAGGCCTTGCTGCACTAGTACCGTTGCTTTTCCTCTGTGTGCACTCACTACCGCCACTTCGACGCAACTTTCATGAGCTATTCGTGACCGTACACGTGCCGATTTCCATCGTCCTACTCGGGATGTTGTTCTGGCATTGCCACAACTATCTTACCTCCTGGAGCTACTTGTGGGCTACCGTGGCCATCTGGCTTGCATCATATCTGGTCCGTCTGTTCTATCTCAACTGGACGAACCCTTTCCGCATGTCGTTCTTGATCGGCGAGGAAGCTGCCGTCACACTGCTACCTGAAAACGCGCTGAAGGTCACCATCCCAACACAGGTGAGATGGAAGCCGGGCCAATACGTTTACCTTCGGATGCCAGGTATTTCGATGTTTGAGAATCATCCTTTCACCATCGCTTCTTTATGCAGTGACGACTTTCCGTCTGCGTACGGAGAGAACTACCGGGACATGGTTCTGGTTTTCCGGCCCTTCGGCGGGTTCACAAAGCGTGTGCTTGAGAGCGCGCTTGACCATGGTCCGTGGCATACGTACCGTGCGTTCCTTGATGGCCCGTATGGTGGCATGCGAAGGAGCATGGAGTCATTCGATCATGTTGTGATGATTGCAGGTGGCAGCGGCATCACTGCACTTATCTCGCAACTACTGGATCTCATCAAGCGTATGCGTGATGGGAAGGCTGTGGCTAAGACTGTGCAAGTGGTGTGGGCACTGAAAAGACCAGAAACCATGGAATGGTTCAAGGAAGAACTGCGGATTTGTCGTGAGTTTGCACCTCCGGATACGGTTACGTGCCATTTCTACGTCACGGCGGCGAAGCGTTTGACACAGGGAGGTACGGTCGTCAGCGCGCAGACTCCGACCCGGCCAGTGAGCATGGTCTTTCACGATAAAGTGAACGACGTCTTCCAGAACATTGCGAGCAATCGCTACTCGACCAGCTCAGCGAATCGCAACTCGTTGTTGATCCGGTCAGAGGCCAACGGGGACCCGGAGCGGGAGAAGGAGTTGCGGCAAGAGAACGAAGATCGCATCCGGCCCCTACCAGAAGCTCACCTGAAACCTGTCCGCACTGCTCCCAGTGGTCTTCTCACCCCCTCGCCACTTCGTACCAGCAACGATCGTGAGAAGTCAAGATCACGATCGCCTGACAACAGGGTTGTCGAAGACACACCACACATGCCACCGCACCCAACTTTGCATGAAAAACGCCGATCACGTACGCTTTCGCTAGATATCGGCTTGGCGCACGACACTCGTGATGCTCAAATGAACCAAGCCGCCGAGTCAAAGAACCCACAGCAGTTCGACTTTGGCTTCCCGTCCACGCCAACGGAGTTTCAGAAGAATCTTATGCGCTTCGCCTTCATGCCGGCTGCCGCGAAAGCGAACAAGACTGGATGGACCACCGAATGGGGACGTCCAGACATACCGTATATGCTCAAGCAGATGAGTCAAGAGTGGACCGGCAAGCGGACTTGTGTATTCGTATGTGGTCCACCGAGCATGAGAGTGGATGTCAGTGAGACGATCGCGGAGCTGCAGTCAATGGTATGGCAGAAAAAGGAAACCGAAGAGATCTTCCTCCACACGGAGAACTATGCACTCTAAGTGCTGCATCTTACTTACCAATTTTTTTTTGCTGCGTTCAAGCGAATCGCCTGTACATAGTCCTGAGATACCCAGTTGAAACGAGGAAGCTGTAAATATGAAGCATAGTTCCATATTTACCGACCACATCGAGCTCTCTCCCACCATTGAATAGATTCCGAGTCTTCTGGGTGCAACGGCGGGGTGTACCATGATCTGAGAGGACAAGAAACGATGATGCTGATGTGGTTGACTGCTTGCGAGATCAGAACTTGGGCTGCAGTCAGCACACGACGGACGTCTCGGGCCGACTACAACCGACCGGGAGGCTGAGATGGGCGACGAGTGAGGAAGCTAACAACACTCACGCTGTAGCTCGCCGACATAGTGGCGTGTTCATGGCTTTAGCCCTCTTGCGATGCCAACGGCACCCCCGACTGCTCAATCTTGTCCGGCATTCGACGGCGTGAATCACACAGAGACGGTGGTGTGGTTCACCCGATGCAACACTACAGCCAGCCACAGCACACTTGGCCACCACAGCTGCTGCGAGACGTGGATGAGCTGTTCGCGAAGCCTCGAGAATGTCGTACCTCAGCGGGACATATGAATGCTTCTCCCGCACATCCTCCTCTTACTCTGCGTACCAAGCCTTTGGTGGAAGAGCCATCGACGACAGGGAGAGGACCACGAAGCATGGCGGAGGCTCAAGCTCCCTTGCCAGCTCAGCGATCGTTGGTACTCTGCTTCGATGGTACTGGCAACAAATTTCAAGGCACAGCGGCAGATAGCAATAGTATGTCCTTCCGCGATTTGGCAATGAGAGCGTCAGATCGTTGACAATTTGCAGTCGTGAAGATTTTCAGCCTGCTCGACCGTCAAGATGCGAATCAATGTGAGCTTTATGTCCCATCTCCCTACGCCCGATTGGCACTCTGATACCTTCCAGTCCACTACTACCAACGTAAGCTTCGAAGCTGTCCCTAGTGCATCGACTTGTCTGACTTCCCGTAGCTGGTATTGGCACGTATGTCGAAACAAGCTCGCTGTCCCATAAGTCTCGACTTGGTAAGGTGAAGTCGGCATATGCCAAGGCCAAGGATATGGCGGTAGGCACCAGCTTCGGGGAACATGTTATGGCAGGATATAAGTAAGCGCCATCTCTCATGCACATCAACAGATGATTGCAAACAGTGGTCAGCTGTGACATCTGCAACTGTGCAAGATGCTCGTTCTTATTACTTGGGTTGCGATGTGGGTGACTGACATATGCTTTCCTTCCCAGATTCCTAATGCGCTACTACAACGCTGGCGACAACATCTATATGTATGGCTTCAGTCGTGGATCCTATACATGCAGATTCCTAGCTCAAATGTTAGGTAGGGCACACATACTTGAAGCCTGCGGGATAGAGACTTACACGAAGCAGACTACGTAGGCCTTCTGAGTGCTGGTAACGAAGAGATGCTGCGCTTCGCGTGGAAGACCTTTGCCCGGTGGCAGATGCGCACTGAAGACACAAAGGAGGAGAAGTCGGCTAAGAGGGGCCAGTTCGACTTCATGCAAAAGTTTCGAGTGACTTTTTCGAGGCCGATCGAACGCATCAGGTTCATTGGACTCTTCGACTGTGTGAATAGCGTTCCGCAATTTGAATCTGCCTGGATGAGCCGTACCAAATTCCCGTACACGGCTAAGACTTCGGCGAGGGTAATTCGACACGCCGTTGCCATTGATGAGCGCAGAGCGAAATTCCGGCAGGACTTAGTCTCCGAGCAGAGGACATCCCAAGATGGGGCTCATCATCTGCTGCGGAGTCATCTGACTTGGCATCACCAGGACCCTCCTCCAGAAAATGAGATGAATCGACCACGCTCAGACGGGCTAGGGTCAAGTCACCAGCAGAGGTATCGTCCGAGATCTCATCACCAACGTCTTCAAACGATACCAGCAGGCCACGTTCCAGATGATGCGGCGTCTTCGGTTGCCTCCAGGGGGTCATTCGACTCTGCTACAGCTGCACACGATCGGAGAGTAGAATCACACCTAGTCAGTGGGAAACCGCATGACTTATCTGAGGATGGCGCTCAAGATATACTGGAAGTTTGGTTTGCAGGTGAGTGTCGTGCTGCACCGAGAGACAACATAGCAGAAGACGGTCCTACAAATCCGAGTCGAATACCTACAATATTGTCACGATCCAGACGTACAGCCAGCTGACACAGCCTGTGCAGGTCAACACGGAGACATAGGCGGCGGCTGGACACTGGGCCCGGATGAAGAGCGCCCTGCAAGTGATCTACCGCTGATGTGGATGCTTCGCGAAGCTCGCAAAGCGGGCATGCCTTTCGACGAGGACAAGCTACAGGCGTCTGGACTCCTGTTCGAGGACGGGGAACCAGAGTTGCAGACGCCTGTTATCCGCCTTGAAGGACGAGCATTGCCGCGAAGCAATTCGAGCACAACCAATGCTCCGCTGCCCTGTAACGAGGGTGACCTCCAGCGTCTCGAGACTGCAGCGAAGTTACATGATTCCCTCGCTTTTGGAGGTGGCATGTCTGCTCTAGGTGTGTTATCTTGGCAGATGATGGAGTACCTGGTGAGAAACTCGTTTCCTAGCAATACTCAGTACAGGTGCTGACATATCTTGCAGCCCTTCAGACGGATGGATCTCCAGTCAGACGGTTCCTGGAGACCAATCAACTGGCCGCTTCCCAGAGGTGAGGTAAGAGACATGCCATCGAATGCCTTGATTCATGTGTCGGTGATTCATCGGATGCAAGCGGATCCCACGTATAGGCCAGGAAACGTCATTCTAGGCGGGGGAGGACGTGGTGTACGCAAGGCACCGGAAGAAGCGGGTATCGGTGACTGGCGTGTGGCTGTAAATACAGACCGACTCAACCGAGCAGTCATGAGGGCGAGAGAGGGAGACGTGAGCCTAGACAAGTAGCCATGCCTTGAAGCTCTTGCCTGCCAGATACCGTATCGGGCGAGCTAGCCTTGTGCCTAGACACTGGGAGCAGCGCCAGAACTGTGGCCGTGATGTTGGTGTTGCTTGCTTTGTAGGAGGCGTAGAGTTCCGTAAGATGACACGAGAAATCCTTAAATCCTTGGGCGCAGGACGAACCTTCCTATCCCAGGCTGCCTCTCTGTAGAGCTGACGACTCCGTTCGAGGAGTGCATGAAGACCGCTCACAAGATTGGTTTGACGTTGTCGAAGGGTTGCCTGCTGTCGCGTGCAAAAGTTCGAAGCGTCATGTCGGCGCGTCGGTGGATTGTTGAGGCTCAAGGGGGCTTGGCATGCTTCTAGCCTGTTGCGGACTACAGTGCCGTTGGACTGCACCTCATGCTCAGCCTCTTTCACCCAACATCCCATACCGCTATTGTGACTGCACGAGTTGCCATGACGTCCGAGCGGTCTGTGAGATCGGGGCCGCCAGCCAAGAGCTGTCCGTAAGGTCTTGCCTAGACTACAGACACCTGACCACTCCAGCGACATGGGTCTGGGTTGGCCACAAACACGAGACGGCTTCTCTTCGACAGGACACGTGGATACTGGTACTTTGCCATGTTGAGCCCCCTGAGATAGCAGCTCAATGCTTGGGACATCTACGCCGCAGCCGCATGCCATAAGCACGCAATCGAAGATACACCCATAACGCTTCATCCTACAATTGTCAGCCTACTTGCGCTAGCAGTCGTCCATCGGACAATCCGCATACCCAATGATGCTCAGCCTTATGAGCGCAGCCACTTTCGCTCGAGAATAGGTGTTCTTTGCTTGTAGCTACAGGGGATCTCAATGCTGAGTTATGCACCATGCACCGTGGCATTACTGGCTCGCTTGCCTGCTCGCTTGTTGTGCAGACTGACAAAGGTACTATTCATTCCAGTCCGTACCGTAACGGCGTGCACGATTGTTATGCTTAGCGTTCGGTCTCGACCGTCCTTAGGATTGAAGAAAGTTCTGAGCGCTGCCTGAATAGACATGACGACTTCTCGACCACGTAGTATATCGCTATGCTGCTGCACTTGCATAACGGTCTTCATCTAGGTTACCGAAAGCGGAGAGACAGCCAAGACGAACGACGGCGACGGCTTGGAAACCTTCGACTAATCATTCTCGACCATGAGTGATCGATCGCCAGGAACGGCTTCCAACAGCACAAGTCCAACCACGTCGACATCATCTCATGAGCAGTCCGTTGACAGCTATGGATCTTCAGCTCGTCAAGGTTGGCGGGCCGGGGCTTCGACGTCCGTCTCACCCCCACAACCAACCATCTCAGGTACGTGGTGCGTCCCGAATACCTTATAGATCCTAATCGATCCATGTTGATGTCTCATCACACGTGAGACCAATGGCTTACCACGCCCTATACAGGCTACGTCTCACCCTACCCTCCCCTACCAACAAGCACAACAACACGCAGTGCAGGTGCACAGGCTTATACGGCAGCACGGAGATCACGGCAACCGTCGTTGTCGTTGTCGTCGTCGTCTTCAGCTACGGCTGCCGTTACTACGGATGGTAGTTCGGTACGTGAGTATACTTCCTCGTCCGTGCCAATACAGACGCACACATCACGTCCGTCCATGATAGAGGCAAACTCTATAACTCCGGTAGGTCGCATCGTCCCATCTGGTTTATTCCCATTATCTCTTCGTCTGCTCGCTTTCCAAGTCATCTCTCCTATGTCTCTTTCTACACCAGCCGCTTGCCCAGCACAGTACCAGATCAACCACATGCGTCCCACTGACCACAAGGACCCACAGGCCCAGAAGCAGGCGTTGATCGTTGCTCTGAATGAACACCGGATCAATACAATAGGCGAACTCCGTAGGGTGGAGAGGATATTTGCAACACTAGGGTCACCAGATCTGACCCAACCGATGACTGCTGCTTGTATGGAAATGCAGACGCTTTGAACAGAATTAGGGCTGATCAGAACAGGGATGTATTTCGTCAATTCGAACAGCCTCCTAACGGAATTGCGTGGGCTCACCCGCAATTATCCTTTCAGGTAAGGTTACTGTCAAAGGTCATATATATGGCAGGCCGCTAACGATCAGCAGCTCCGAATGTCTTGACGAAGCAAAGCGACGAGTACACGCCGATCCGGCATCCAACCGTAGCTGGAACTACTGCTGGCTCGTGCTAGCTAAAGCACACACTGATCGACTCATTCCTGCCTACGCCAGAGCTCAGGCAGCTCGGCCAGAGATGTGGGGAGGTAGGATACCGTCGGACGCTTCTGTAACGCAACTCACGGAGGCATTCGTCAAAGAATGGAATGCTGCGCTGGCGCAGATGCTACGATATTGGGAAGAACCGCCGATTCGGTGAGCGAATGTTTGGATGCTGATTATTGAGCGTGTATAAAAAGCAGTCATGCGATAAAGATTACGGTCGTTTTCGGGCATTGGCATTTGGGACGGCGCTGCCATTTGCGGAACCATGGCCTGGCTTCAGAACCTATTATGGCGTTGATTGATCACAGATCTTTGGCATTCAACACAGTTTTGTACAGCACACCTCTACAACAAAGCGAAATGACGCTTGAAGATACAACTCTTCACGCATGTCGATTTTCCTACCATGTCCACTGAGCAAGGAACAACTTGTATTACACTCTTTACATGTACCAGCGTCGCTATCGGCTCCAGAAACCATTCTATTGCTGCTTCTTGTCGTTTAGAGCTGTCCTGCTGCTATCGGGTACAGAAGCTTACCGCGGCTATTGTGGGTCAAAAGTTTGAGCTATATAATCAACAAATGCGCGAAAATACTTCAACTTGGGCCTGTGGTCTAGTGGGTACGACTTCCTTCCCATCTACATGGTCTTGAACACCATTCTAACGCCATATTCAGTATGATTCCTCTTTAGCAGCACGAGTTCATCAGAGCACGTAACATGGCTAGAGGCGGTCCCTGGTTCAAGTAAGTCTATGCAATCCACTTCGTTTATCGAATGATTCTAACTATCTCACAGTTCCTGGCAGGTCCAATTCAATGTTTTGACTTTTGTTCCAACCGCACACGTTCCGTTTCGTCCAAAGCAGTCCCATCGTTTGTGGTCTGACCACTTCGTTATACCGTGCCTTAGGTATGCGATGAGGTCATATGCTCGCGGATGTCCAATTCCATAGCCCCGAAATCATGAGTCAACAACAATGAATGATAGGAAAGACCTCAAAGACGGCTTCACAGACACAAGACCTTGCGCAAAGACTGAGCTTGATGTTAAGTTGGTGGATCATACCTTATGTTATCTGCAAAGACGCTACCAATACTGCGACATCAAACATTTTTTCTCACCATCAATCTCACGTCCGCTTTGCCGTTAAAACTTGGGTAGCACATTCTTGCCCTTGCCCTTGTCTTCGGAGATGCCGCGCTTGTTCCACGTATCAGTTGGCGCTGATTGCGATGACTCGCCACCGAACTCAACAAACTTCCCAATCAAGCCCTTCTGCTCGCACTCGCTGCGCAGTTGCTCAATCGAATTGTCGCCGACGTCCAGGTCCGACGGATATGACAGCAAGTTGACGTCCGAGTACGATTGCTGGTGGGGCCCAACATAAACGTGTTCATGAGGCTTGCCATCGATAACTGCCGGCCTTGCAGCCTCGAGCTCGGTGATGCGCGGGCGATGACCATGTCTCTTCACTGCCTGCTCTTTCAACTGTTCCGCCGCTGCAGCCTTTTCGGCAGCAGTACGACGGGACTCCTTGAAAAGTGGTGACAGCCAGCCGTCGCTTGCAAGACCTTGATGATGCGGATTGTTTGTTTGCTTGTCGCCGTTACGAGCCAACTCATCTTGAACCTTCGTCTTCTCGTCCTCGAGATGCTCCTCGAACTTGTTAAGCCTCTGGAATGTCTTCGTGCACGGCGAGTAGCAGTGGTAGAGCTTGTCTTCTGCATTGGCCTTGTTAGACTCGGCGTTGCGTGCCCAACGACTGTACGGCGTGTGTAGCTTGCCCGAGAGATGCCTTCGAAGGTTCGAGAGGTTCTGGTGCCACTTGCACTTGACGTCCTCGTCGGTAATCGTGTCATCTGCGATGCATTCAGCACATTGGCGAGGGTCCTTTGGAGGAGGATCTGTGTCCAGCATGAGGTCGAAGAGAGCAGCCAGGGCAAGCTCGTATGGGACCGCAGAAATGTTGGTCCCATCATCTTCAGCAAGACGGTCGGTCTCCATTACGTGAGTCTTGGGCTTGTACTTGCTGCTCAAACGCTGCAGGAGGGCTGGAATTTCGGCATGATCACGCTGTGCTGATACATGTTGCCCGACCCAGCTGTCGTCGATGATGTAGCCGGCCAGTGTCGCGAGCCAGCTTTTCTTCAACGAAGGTGGGTATTTGTCAAACCTGAAAGTGATTGGGAGAACTATTAGCCTGGTGTCCTGGAATCTCATCGCGGCTGCAAGACATCCGAAGCGCACAACCTGAACCGAGACTCAGGAAGCGATGCATAGCAGCGGATTAATACTCGGCAGATTGGGGAGGTTGTCTCGAGCGGTCAAGAGTAATGGCCATCGACTCGAGTACTTACTCCGGAGCAAGAGCCTTGGCTCGTCTGATGTTGTCTCTGGCGGCGGATGTTGACCATTCCAGGTTGGGAGACCTGTCGTCCTTCGTCTGGAAGCGGTCTGGTAATGTCGGAGGTCAGCAAAAGTGGATGATGGTGATAATGGGATACTGACCCTCCAAAGCGCCATCTGTAGCTTGATCCATCGCAACATCTTCCGATGCTGGTATATGTCCGTCGTCGCCAAGATCGTCTGCGGCAGCCGAGTCCTCGTCGCCGCCAGTCTCGCCAGTCGCATCATCCTCGCTCGCCACCTGCAGCTCTTCGTCCACATCGCGCTCTTCGTCTTCGAACCCAAGCCATTCATCATCATCATCGTACTCGTCGTCGGAGTCATCATCAGAGTCAGCAGCTTGCCTCTTGCGTGCTTGCTTGGCGTTGAGTTCTTCCAATTTGGCTTTGGCACGCACATACATAGCTTGAGTCAGCGCTGACGGCTTTCGCAGAGCATCTTTGCGCTCTTTGAGCTGCGTTATCGTCAGATCTTCCTTGAAAACCTCAGCCGCCTCATCCTGGAGAGCTCGCAATGCATAGCGACGAGTGCGGCGAACGGCGTTCTTTGATGCGTCAGGCGGACTGTACTGTGTGACAAAATCATCGATGTACCTTTGTTGCTGAGGCAGAGTAAGGTGGAGAGTTGCCCGGAAGAGGACAGTGTGGGTTCTGTCGACCATCTCGCCAGGGTTTGTGACCTCGCCGTAAGCGATCCGTCCGATGTCAAGGTCGTAATTTCCGCGCTCGTAGTACTTCTCGAAAGTTGTGGTCTGCGGGCCATGGTGCAGCAGACGTCTCGCAGCGACACGTCCTTCAGCGCGGTCAGTCCGCGTGCCAGTCTCGCGCCGGAAGGAGTAGATAGTGCAGCCCTTGGGAAAGCCTTCTCGATCGGCACGCCGTTGGAGGAATTCCGAGAATCCCGAAGACGATGCTGGCTTTGTGGTGTCAAGTGCACGACCGCCTGGAGCTACAGCGTAGAAGACAGGCTTCGAAAGATGCTCGGGCTTGACCAGAATGTTGAAGCGCTCGTCTTGTAGCAGTTCTTGGACGTTCTTGTAATGCACAAGAAGACCTCTGCGAAGCATAGTGATCAGCATGCGGTACGTTGGGCATAAACCAATGTTGTCCGCGTTGTTCGGTGGCATGACCGTAAGCTCGAGGGCACCATCGAGACCTTCCTCGCTCTTCGAAAGGTCCTGGAAACCTTTCATGAACGGCAAGGTGATCTCCAAAATGAACTTGCACTTGTTGTTCGGATCTCGCGTGATCTTGATGTGTTCCCAGCGAAGGAACGAATCGTTGCGACCCCGTACCCACCCGATAGCGCCAGGCCGGATACCGCAGATGAAAGCCAGGCACCATGCTAGGATATGGGACTCCGAGACCTCGACGTTCAGCATGGTCTCAAGCTCTTTATCGATCAGATGGAGAATCTCGTACCGGCCGAGGTAGGTTTTGTTGTATCGGGATGGTTTGATGCCGAACTTCTGTGCTGCGTAGTACAGGGCTGGGTTGGTTTTGGCTGCGAGTGGTCAGCAATTGCACAGTCCATATGGTTCATAATGCTAACCTTGCAGTCTGCGGTAGTTGGGTGGCTTCTCCAGGAAGATGCGCAGCCAGTGCAGTATCGACCTACGGAAGCAGTGTCAGCGAATATCGACATTATCGCTCTCCGCCGCGGTGAAAACGCTTCGGAGTGCTCAGACTGAATACACAAGCATAAGCTCGATGCGGCAGGGTGGGGAGCGTACCATCGTCTGCTGGTAAGCGTGCCCAGCTTGATTGCTTTGTCTGAACTTTTGCGGGCTTTGATGCGAGGGCAGACGAAAGTGATATAAAAGGCGATGTTGGCGTAGATCTGGTCGATGTTGTCGTTTGGAAAGAAGAGAGGATCATTGTCGTTTTGATTGGCGTCTTCGGTCAGAAGTTCGTGTTGACGTCCTTGAAGTCTCCAGCTGAGGATCATTGCGACTATACAGCAGATGATCAGCAAAGGTATACATTGCAACGAAGCGTGTGAAGTTGACGAAGCGGGTGAGGTTGCTTGACAACCATCACATCCTTGGGACCACTCACGACGATACTCGCGTAGATGACGGTCCAAGCGTGAGTGAGTTGAAGCCGCGCCAGGACGAAAGCTTTGAGACTCTTGCACCGTCTTCGAAGTCTCTGCCAGCTGTTCGAGCTGATGGTCGTTCAGATCTTTTAGCCTTGCCACACCTGAAGATGGAAGCGTAGTCAGCTTGTCATGCTTACGACGGAGGTCAGACGAGAGCAGGCCATCTCCACGTACCGTACTCGTCAGTATCGAAGAAATCCAAGGCTGATTCCAGGAGCACGACCCGCAATGGTGGCGGCGCAGCAGGGACTCTCGATCTCGAGGTCATGGTCGAAGCTGGGGAGTGTGTACTGACTACACTGGAGGGCTAACTAAGCAAGAGTGCAATTGCTCGCGAACGGAGAACAGTACGAAACAAAACCTCAAATTGACTGAAGGACGTGGACTTATATCGCTGCCCACGCAGTACTGGATACCATGCTCAGCTCAAGTCAAGTCTTTCGCGGACAGCTAGGCTGGTACAACATGCAGCTAAACAATTCCAGAGTCGAGACTGCCTGCCTCACAAGGATTACCCATTCCGGCAAGGTCGAATTGGCACTCTTCCCGATTGAGGTGCATGCCACCATGGCTATCGATCAAAGATTCACAGACCTGACGCATAACATACTTGGCCCCGTCTCCCATTGATGCATGTGCTCCGATTCGGGTGACACACATCCTCTTGAGCAATGCTTCCTTCGGAAGATCGGCGCTCGCCGGACTCTTAACGTGAGAAAGTCAGGGCTGAGCCAGTGGATCATGGCGTAGTATGCTGGCAAGAGTGAAGTAGAGTCACACAGATCGTCTCTTCGGTGGTGGAAAGCGCCCCGACACATCGAGCGGTGAGAGAGCTGGCCCAAACACGGAGAGATTGTAATGGCGATCGAGTGATGCAGATAGCCGTGATCCAGAAGACCTGAGGTCCAGCCACTGCGCTTCCACAGCAAAGAGTTGCAGAAATGGTGCATGCACCCGCAAATGTGATACGTATAGCTGGCTGTGGTGGCAAATCCTGCAAGCCATCGACGCCAATGTAGAACTGCGCTGTCGTCCACGTGCAGACGTTTGCTATGACGAAACTTAGTTCAGACGTTGATGAAACGAAAGGCGGTTGTGTTTGCGTCCCCAAGAACGTCCGCGGTCGGCCATGTTCCGGCGCTGCCAAGAGCTCGCGCGGGTACTTGCAGATACGAATGGCGATCCTCCAATGCGCTGTGGAAAGGCTCGAGCGCTGTCAAATTTCGGCGCGATGCATGTTATAGCGTACGGGAGGCCACAGACAATAGGCAGTGCAGTCAATCTGATGAAGAACCCGTTTCCGACGGACTGGGTCACTTTTTGCAAGCCGTGCTTCTGATGTGAGCGGTGAAGAGCATTGCAGCATGCATGAGAGAATCTGGCGGCGATGAGCCCTGCACATCACGATTTGCGAAGAAACACGGGTGAGCACCATGACCGACTGGTGGACCAGAGTTGCGCAGGTTGCCGCCTCTCAGCTAGCTTGAAAACGAGTACAGCAAGCAATGATCAACCAGTGCCGTGAGCCGCCCGGTCTGAAGCCGAGAAATCCCGGCACTCTACGCTTCGGTGCATGGTGTGCTTCATGTTCCCGCAGTAAGTCATCGGTGTCTTGAGCCAGCTTTCGGTCCTCTCGCTCGGACCTGAGTTGAGCTATGTGCGGATCTCTGCAACACCATGCCAGCAACAGTCCCCACAGAGGTCGATATGTATCGACAACGGACACGCAAGACAGAGCCCTCATTCTGTCCCCTGATGCGTTGATAGTTCTTTGTTTGAACCCGTTGCGACGAACAGGGTCCATCGCGCGGACGTATGTCTGGGCTGGCTCGCCTGCATACTGGCCGCGCGGATGATCCGAGCTGCAGTGAGTCGCATGCCTTCTGTCTGTTGGTAGCGACAAGATTGACATCTTGCCGCAGCAAAGGAAACGTCTCATCCGTTCAGGACACGGAGCTCCAGCCAGCGACGATGGTGCGGCCGAGATGGTTGTTCCCGACGGCAGGGTAAGATGTGCGTTTGTTGACTGCCGCTTGCTGAACGGGCATGGACATGCTGCGATGCGAGGCACTCCGTTTTGCAGATGGCGCGATGATGGGCCATCAGTGTGGTTTCTGGGTTGCAGCATGTGCGAGAATCCAGCATCGTGGTGCATAAAGAACACTTCAAAGGACGCTCCTTTTCTTGATCCTCAGACAGCAATTTTTCCCACATTCGACTTCTCACCATACGACGATCAAACTTTGACGACCCCTTCTCAATCACATTGCCAATCACACCGCTCAGATGGCCCTCATCCTTGCAGATGGTGACTTCACCAAGTCGGCAAACTGGCCGCGCATCAAGTATGGTCTACCAGACAAGGTAAGTCACGACATCTCACCGTCGCCAAGCGAAGCCCAAGCTACTGCCACGGCCAACATACTGCACATATCAGACTGACATCTCGAAACTCCCGTCCAGGCCGACATTCTCGACGCTCAAAACCAGATTCTCGGCGCTCACATGGTGAAAGAGGCCACGAAGCGTGAGGATGAGTTCGAGCTCATCACCGAGAATTTTGATAAGATGCACAAGCTGTAAGTTTCCCATGTTCATCAAAACACCCCCATCTCTTTCCAAAGCTCGGATCGTGGACAGTCTCGAGACCGCCGATTGATTACGAGCTGCGGCCATCGGTCTCAGCTTGTTATCTCGGTTCTTGAGAAGGCGAGATGTCTCCCAGCCACGCATACATCTCCAGACCGCCGATTAATCACGAGCTGCGGCCATCGGTCTCAGCTTGTTGTTTCGGCTCTTGAGAGAGCGAGATGTCTCCCAGCCACGCATACATCTCAAGACCGCCGATTAATCACGAGCTGCGGCCATCGGTCTCAGCTTGTTGTCTGAATGGCACTTGATAGAGAGACATCTCGCAGCCATGTGTACATTTCATGATGCAAGCATACTAATGTTGCATCAGCATGAGCGCTCTCGCCAAAGACCGTGCTATCGATCCGGTCATCATCGCCTCCACGAAGCCGACCAAGTCACAGGACAAGGCCAAGCAGCAGATCGCCGAGGACAAAGCTCGCATCGCTGAGCTTGACTCCGACTTCGTCTCCCGTCTCGTTACCATTTCTGCAAACTACGGCGGCAAGCAGTTTGAGAAGGTCATGATGGTTTCAGACGTGATCAGAGTTGATGCCGACAATCTTGTCGGGAAATGGGCGGATTACGTCGAACCCAAGCTGATGGGTGAAGAGCAAGAGATCTGGACCTCTCTCACAGACTCGCAGATGAAGTTGCTGTACTTTGCTATGTCATCTGAGTTGCGCAAGGCCAAGAAGGAGCTTGAGGGCGAGAAGCCGGCAGCCAAGAAGAGGAAGGGTGCGGCGACTGGCGCGGCAGCCACTTCTGTCGACCCTGAGGAGACTCCGAGCAACCGCGGCGGCACCAAGCGCAAGGCGGCCACGACCGTCGGCATGCCGACTCCTGGCGGCGCCTTTGACGGCACGGACGAGCGCGATCTTGACGTCAACATCGATACGCTCAACATCGACAGTAACGACGGCGCGAGCGATTCTCACAGACCGACCGCGCCTTTGCCCGAGCAATATGAAGTCCCGTACAGCACGCGTTCCGACCCCAGTGCTGGTGCCGGCAACGCGTTCGGTGGATGGGGTGCCCCGTCAAGCTCTCGTCGTCACGGTCTCGGGCACCAGTCAAGCCCACAATTCTCGAGCCGCCCTGCCCTCTCGAACCTCTACCGCACGAGCGTCGAGGGAGGCAGGACAACCGGCCAGCAGAGCGCGGCGCGAGCTTCCCCATCCATTCAGGTGCAGCAATTCGGTTCCGGTCGCAATGAGCGCACCTCGCCAGCCATCCGCCAGTCCGAACTGTCGCGCCTCAGCTCAGCTTCATCGTCGCAGTCTCAGAAGCAGCTGATGTTCGCCGACAGTCTCACGGACGTCCTCGACCCGACTTCGCACGGCTTGCTCAAGGCCGGATACTCTCGGAACGATCGCGCCATCTCGGCTGCATTCAATCGCGACGGCGCTGCCAGCATCTACGCTGTCGTCGACCATGCTGAGTCTGAATCCGAGTCACTCCCTGACGTGCCGACCGGGCGCCGTCTCAGCGATCTGTCTGAGTTGGACGACGAAGCGGAGCCTGAGGAGCGTCCTCGCAGCGCAGCGAGCGCGCACTCGTTCCGGACCACGAGGGTGATTCGCCGCACCAACCAAGAGCATGCCTAGTGGTGGTGCACTGACTCCTGACCATTTTGCAAGACTGTGCAGAACGCATTCTGGGCAGGGTGATATGGCTCTGACGGCTTGCTTGTGTTTGAGAGCTTGTTTCTTTTGTGGTCGACTGACCCTTGCAGCGCATAATGATTGTCACCCTGTGACCAGGCGCAACCTTGGGTGATCTGGCGAGATGAGCAACTGTACTTTTAGCGAACATTGACGCGCTGGTGATCGCAGCAGATAGACACATCGAATGCATTTGGTACAATCTGCTTGCCCGACTCAACATCTTCCAGTGGCGAAGGCGTGTGCTGAACCCGAGGACGAAATGCTGTTCGTTACCTCACCCTCGCATCACCGTTCCATGCTGACCTTCGTGCAGATACGCGCTGTGGCTGTCCTCGCCAGCAGGCGTGGCTAGAAACATCACCTTTCGCACAGTCGACGACCAACTACTAGACCTCTTTCATCTGCCGTCTTGCTCTTCTGTGTGGCTTCAGCACGACTTCGCAGGCGCGACTTCGTACTGCACGTTCCAAACTCGTGGCGCAGTCCGGACAGCTTGCGCGACGAAGACTGGTATTGCTTGTCCTCGCGAGGTAGATTGGTGCTATGCGCTTCAGATAACCAGCGAGTACCGAAGTGAATTCATCTCACAGCAGAGTGCGTAGCTTTCGCTGGTCGATCGGACGGTCACAGCCTTGCCGCAGATCCTGCAGATCGTCAAGCTGTTCTGGTGTCGAAATTATAGGATGGCGATAGTTCTTCAGATCCTTCTAGCATTACATGCTTGATCCAGGCCTTGGAGTGGCTAGCAAGTTGTTCTAAGATCTGCGACCTGTTTCAAAGGCAAGAAGAACCAGCGTTGAAGCTATGTCGCTGCATCCGCATGACCGGACATGCCGTGACCAAATAACATCATCATAGGCATCTCTTTACTGACGCTCCGCCTGGACAGAATCCTCAACAACACCAGCTATGGCAAGCCTTCTCTCATCTCGCACTTCATCCGGCGTGTATGCTGGCGGTACCCGATTCTGTGATCACGTCAAGTCTCTTCACGAAGCCACATCTTGAGGAGCAAAGGGGAAGATGAGTTATTGGTGTTGCTGATGTTGTGGTTCGTGGTGGCAGTTCGGACTCGATGCGTTGCTTTGCACGTGGACTTGGCTGATGGACTTAACGTGAAGCAATTCGGTGGGAACACTCAGTTTGTGAGGAAGATAGGACGAGGGACACATGTGCAGACGTGGCATAGTCGTCACCAATGCGCTTGTATGTACAAGTACGGTACCAGCAGTATGCTATCTTTTCTACCACGTAGCTCTCGGCTGCCACCGGGCGCACCAGAACTTTGCGTAGACGAACCTGATGGCGGGTTCTCCTAGCTTGGCTACGACGTCCGCCATTTCCACCGCCATTTCTCGCCTAAGGCTCGAAAGCGGTGTAAATTCGGCGGAACGTCTCCGCGCAAGCTATCCGAACCACGCCATAGGTCCGCGGTCCCTGGTTCAATGTTCGTACTTTCTAATCAATTGGTATCCAAGGCATTAGCTAACAACGGCCCAGTCCTGGCAGGTCCAACACATCTTACATTTTTACCATTTTCCCCCCCTCAAGATCTAGGCACTTTCAACTTTTGGTGCCAGACGAGAGAGGCCTGAAAGAGCTTGATATGGACCTCCACCACTCATCAGTCTTCTCATCTTGTCCTCCTACAGCATTGGCAAGATATTACACAATCACAGAGCACGGAGGGAAGTAAGACAACCCAGGTTTCAGCAAATTGCACATGGGGGGCATTGTTGCCTGAATTGGGGTTCAAGCCGAAGCTATGATACATCTTCCTTTCAAGCATGTACATACGAGATCGTCCCTCCGCACGCCCAAGCCAGGAAGCAGTGCATTTCACCACGACTGCAGAACCTCGTCGCTTTCCGGACGCCATGCGCTCGTCAACTTTTAGCAAGACTTCTGATGATCTGCTTACTCCACATCGCCCTTCCCGCCAAACTCCTCGCCCTCAACCAAGTCCGGGATGTCCTCGTCATCGTCGTCGTCCTTCTTCTCGCCGTCCTCACCCTCACCGCCCTTCTGTAAGCTCTGGTACGACTCCGCGAGCTTGCGCAGGGAAGCGAGCGAGTCCGGACCGAGCTGGTTGAGAATGCCGGGGACGAGTTCGGTGAGCTCCTTGTCCTCGCCGTTGCCGTAGAGGGCGAAGGTGTTGGATGGGACGGATGCGTGGACTGACAAACCTAAAATCAGCATATATGATAAAGATAGTGTTTGGTGGATGTATCGTACCCTTCGGCGCAGAGAAGTGGATGACGTTGCCGTCGCTCTTGAACATGTTGACCTCCTCAATCTGCGTGATGGGCTGCACGTTCATTTTCTTGAGGACGGTCTGCAGCTTCTTGTCGTCTGTGCCAGAGGTCTTGTGCACCTTCTTCACCTTTCGTCGGGGTGTACCTTTTCCGCTGTTGTAATGTTAGTGTATGTACCCATATCGTGCTCTCTGTTTGCGATTTCGCGTAGGCGGTGTCGGCGCATGGGCGGTGCGGGTCGGCGTAAAGCACTGAAGGTCTCAAGACCGTGGAACGCAGGAGGAAGGCGGACTCTGAGCTTACCCTGCGATTTTGTTAGCACTGCCATACCAGCCGTTGTCATGCTGCTGCTCCAAATGTTTGCTCGTGACCTACCAATGCGCACCGCATTTTGCATGCGTGCCAGCTTCTCGTGATCCATCTTTGCGGTTGGTATCTCCCTTCCTCGCCTCTTCAGCTGCTAGTTGCGCGAGTGGTATGTGAGAGCGTGAAAGTGGGCCTCAATTGCTGGTCAAGGTCATCGGCACCAAGGTCGAACAGACAGAGAGCGAGTGGCCTTGGCAATGTGTGCTTCGAGCACGGACCAGCTCTCGAACTTCCTGCTTTAAGGCCGCAAGGCTGCACTTTCTCGACGTCATGCCTCTGTCACTTTTGTACGAGGCCTGCAGTGCTCGAGGCGACGAGGATAAAGAGCTGTCCCGTGCTACACAAACAGGGACAGCACAGCGCCAATGGCTACCTCCAGGAGAAATACCTGATCATAACCGGGCTACGGACTGTTTCAACACAACCAGGCTAGGCTAGCTGTCGCATAGCAAGCTCTCACCATGTCTGGCAAACCCACTCCTCGACCAAATGCTCGGCCAAGCGTCTACCACCGCCAATCCTCGACTCTCCACTACCAGACCTTTCCGACGGCTCCACCACGGAATGCCGGAAGGCAGGCGAGCAAGCGAGATATAAAGCAGCAGAATGGGCCTCTTACGCCCACGGAGGAGAGACGGCCACAGTCGAACCAGAGCAAGCATGGTAAGGAGGAGACGCCTCTACCGAAAGGTCAGCTAGCGATCCTGGCCATTATAGCCTTGGCAGAACAGACAGCGCTGAATAGCATATCACCATATATCCCGGAAATGGCAGCGACGTTTCCGGAGGTAGGAGAGGGTCAGGTCGGGTTGTATGTTGGTCTCATTGCTTCCTCTTTCGCATTGGCGCAGTTCACGACGAATTTCGCATGGGGCTGGCTTTCAGATCGCATTGGGCGCAAACCGGTCGTTCTGATGGGCACCTTCCTCACGGCATGTGGATTCGTTGCTTTCGGATTCTGTCGGCATCTATGGCAGGCTGTACTGGTGCAGGCTTTCATGGGTCTCGTCAACGGCAATCAGGCGGTGATCTCGACATGTTTGGGCGAAATAACAGATCGTTCAAACCAGAGTCGAGCTTTCACGTACCTGCCCGTCATCTACGGACTCGGAGGCATCACAGGCCCGATAGTAGGAGGTCTAATGGTTATGCGACACGATCCGTGGCATAAGGATCGACCAGCGACGTACCCGTATGCGCCACCCAATCTGTTCTCGGCGGCCATCTTGATCATCGACATGATTCTTACCATGTTCTTCCTGAAAGAGTCATTGGAATGCGCGCAAGATCTCCCACCTCTAGGCAAGCGAGTTGGTAACCTCTTCAGCTGGATGTGGCAGTTCACGCACTCTCACTCGCCCACTTACCTCCGAGGCTCGAAACAGCAAAGCAATGGCCACAGTCGCTCGGAGCAGTCGCCACTCCTCGAAGAAGAGGAAGAAGACGACAGTGATGAGACAGAGAGACCCACTGTGCTACCTACGAAGGATCAGAAGCTGAAGATGAAGGAGATCTTGAATCGCGACACCGTTCTTCTACTTGCGACCTTCTTTATCTTCCAGCTGTCCAACATCAGTTACAACAGCTTGTACCCTGTCTTTGCGCAAGCTGCTCCGCCTACCGGACGTTCCCTCACACCAGAAGAGATCGGTCTCACCCTCGCTTTCGCAGGTGCTATCAGCATCGTCTGGCAGATTGGGCTTTTTGGACGACTACGAGAGAAGATCGGAAACAAGGTCACCTACCGCGTCAGTCTGGCCGGCTTCGTCTTTGCTTTCATACTAATGCCTTTCGTGGGCTACAAGTCCGGTACAGGCAATGGAGCTGGTTCGCCAACATTCAAAGGCAAGGCATGGTTGTGGGTGGAGCTTTGTGCGGTTTTGATCTTCAAGACTGTCGCTGCTGTGGGAGGGTTGACTAGTGCTCTACTTCTCATCACTAACAGCGCTCCTTCGCATGCCGTGCTGGGAACGTTGAATGGGCTGGCGCAGACGCTTTCGGCTGCTGGGCGAGCAGTGGGACCGTTCGTGTCCGGTGCGTTGTTTTCGGTGGCGACGAAAGTGCAGCCCAAGGGCGAGGCACTGGCATTTGGGGTGTTCGGTGGCATTGCATTTCTGGGTTGTTTATTGAGTTTCGGCATTAGAGGCGCGGATCTCGAGGCTGATGGGTTTGATGAGCATGATGAGGATGAGAGTGTAGATGAAGAGAGTACGGTTGGTTGAGATGATGATCAGCATCGGACGGTTTGATGATTTGTCCATAGATGTTTCAACAGCATTTGCATGAGGGCGGCGTTCGCGAGCGCCGCTGGGGACATGACGCGAACGCCGAACTCCGGCCATACCATCTCGACCTTCCAACATGAGCGTTCTCGCTTCCCGACGTCCCACTTACCTATACCGCATCTCGCTGTGTACGCAAGACGCGTTGTCGTCGTGTCGGCGTAGACGCGGTTGGATGGCCGGGCGTCTGAAGTCGCGGCCAACTTCTTTATCTCTTCGACTCTTCCTTTCCTACTTTCCTTCTACTTTCTATCAATATCCAGCATACCACTCTATCTTTTGGAGTACTTCTCACATCTGACTATTCAAGCTAAGACTAAGTCGAACACTGCTCTGCAGCGGGTATTGGCGGGCCCACGACACAGTACAACATCCTGCCAAGTGGCCATGACCTCTCCGTTCGGTGCAGCATTCGACAAGCTCGTCAAAGAATGTTTCGAGAAATGGCACATCCCTGGGGCCTCCTTCGCCGTTGTCCATGGCGCTGAGACCTGGACGAAAGGCTACGGTCTAGCACAGCAGGATCCACCCAAGGCGGCAGAGCCCACTACGCTGTTCTACGGAGCAAGCACGACTAAAGCACAGCTTTGTGCTGCTTGGGCTCTATATATGAGCTCGGAAGCCAACCAGGCTAAGCCTAAATCCGAGCAGGTTACCTGGTCTACACCTTTGGCGGACATCATTCGAGACGACTTCGTATTGTCTGATTCCATTCGAACTTTACAAGTGACGCTCGAAGACGCCGTTTCCCATCGAACTGGCTTGCCTCGCCACGAAGCAAGCTATGGCTATGAAGGTGTCAAGACGCCGAAAGAGGTCACGAGGAATCTACGTAACCTGTATCTGCATAACGAGCTTCGGACGACCTTCGAGTACTGCAATACTCCGTTTGTCGCAGCTAGCCATGCACTCGAGACGCTTACTGGTAAGCCGCTTGTTGACTATCTGCGAGAGTCTTTATGGTCGCCACTTGGGATGAACAATACTTACGGTGGCTACGGAGACGCATCTTCTGCTGTTGAGAAGCAGGGTGCGACTCTTGCCAAAGGCACGGTCTGGTCAAAGCTGCCAACGTCCGTCGACGAAGCAGACGGTCACCTCGCCGAAGAGGAGTACATGGACCTGTCCGAAGTCTCTGGAGCCGGCTATGTGATCAGCTGTGCAGACGACTATGCAAAGTGGATGCGCTGTTGGCTTGAACCGTCTAGTGGACCGTTGAGCGAGGTGATGATCAAAGAGCTCTGGACTCCTAGATCTATTGTGCAACCGGATGAGGCTTACAACGAGCTATTCGAAGGTCTCTCGGCCTATAGTCTGGGCTGGTTCGTCTCCACCTACAAAGGGCATATGTTATACTGGCATACTGGTGGTCTGATCGGAGGTGGGAGTTATGTGCTGCTGTGTCCCGATATTCAGTTTGGTGTTACGTTCTTTGCAAACGTGCAGGATGCAAGCTTCAAGCTGAAGGGACTGGCCATCGAGCTGTTGGATAATGCACTCGGCATACCAGAAGTTAATAGAACAGAGCGGACATTGGTTGACCAGGAGGCAATCAACCTGTATAAGAAGATCGTGGCCAAGGATGCAGGAGCAAGAGAGAAGCTGTATCCTGGTGAGCTAGAAATGCAGAGAGTACGGCTTGCGCTACCATTGAAAGCTTATGCTGGCACTTTTCACAACACAGGCTATGGTCCGCTGGAATTGATTACACAGGAGGGAGAGGTAGACGGCCTTAAGTGCTTCCTACCAGGCACATGGCACACGATCTTGGTAATACAGCATGTCAACGCAGAGCACTGGATCGTGAGCAGAAGCTCAGCGAATAATCCAATGAGGACCCTGCTCAAAGCTGAGAGTAAAGTTGGCTCGGACGGAAAGGCACAGGCGTGGGGTGTAGCGATGGAGCCGACGATGCCAGAAGTTCTGATGTGGTTTGAGAGGACGACGTAGTGGTCGACCGATTTGCAGGAGATCAGTGAGAAGCGTGAAGTGATCATGCACATTTTGACTATTCGTGACATCGTCTATCCGATCCATCAATACTCGTCTCATCAGATCGTAAGCTCGCTCGTCAAGCAAATATCCAGCACACTCTTGCCTACATACAGCTTGTACGTGCCCTTCTGCAGTGCCCAACCTTGACTGGTCCACTCAGACAGATCCCTCCTGTTCAACTGGAACGAGAAGTTACCAGTCTCGCCAGGTTGCAGCAACTTCTTGCCAAAACCTCGTAGCACTTTCTGCGGACCACCAGGGATCCCCACGTAGAGCTGTGCAACTTCTGCTGCGGCGACGGACCCAGTGTTAGTAACGTCGAAAGTCACGGTGGCGATGGTCTCCCACAACGATGTGAGACCTCCCTCGGCGAAAGTAGAGTTGGGTGCGAGGTACTGAGTGTTTGCGTAGCTGCGGGAGACTCCCAGCGACGCATAGCTGAATGTCGTGTAGGTCAAGCCAAAGCCGAACTCGTAACGGGGTGTGATGTTCTGCGCGATGAAGTGCTTGTAGTCGATGTAGACACCTTCGGTGAAGTTATCTTGTGTGTAATAATCGACGCCGACGGGCAGGACGGGCGCCAAAAGGTTGCCGTAGTCTGCGTCGCGCTTTGCGACGGTGTATGGCAGGCGTCCAGATGGTGATTGGGTGCCGTACATGATCTCAACGAGAGCACGACCACTGTCTTGACCTGGCAGATGACCGTAGATGACGGCCGTGATGTTGGGGTTCTCGATCCACCTGTCGACCAGACGGACGCCAGCATGATGCAAGACGACGATTGTGCTGCTGCACTGCGATGCGACGATCTCGACGAGCGAATCGGAGTCAGCATCGGCAAGTTCTGGTCGGTCCCATCCCTCAGACGACTGGGCGTTAATGAAGACAATGCAGTGGTCGCTTGCTCGGTCGACGGTAACGTTGAAGTCGGCGAAGTTCCATGCCAGGAGAGTGCGGTCTTGGTATGCCTGGCGCTGGAACGCATCATATGGAGCATCAATGTAGGCCGGAGTTGTCGCACCGGAGCCGCCGCCGGTAATCATCGTGCCGTTGAGCGCTACGCCAGGGCCAGTAGTACCTGCCGGTTGGCTAGAGAGGAAAGTCGAGAACAGGAACGCATCGGTCCAGAACGTGCCATTGGGGTAGACGTGGGTGTTGTCTGATGAATCGACGGGCGTTAGCTTTTACAATCTCACACTCGCAGTAAGAACGATCGAGGAGTAACTTACCCAGTCCAAAGCCCCACTTCGTTCCCGTCGTAGGTGTGTTACGTGTTGATGCAACACCATCGTAGCCAACTATAATGGAGCTGTCAGCGCATTTCAAGCCATATTCCTCGTCCAACACATTGATAGTCCTGAGGCCGCACGCCTCGCGACGATGGTCTGAATCAAATACCGATCGGTGCGCAGGACTCCAATCAATTTCGTATCGTGGAGAAGGGGCCAAACTTACACAAGGACAAAAACTTCGGCTTGTTCAAAGGCAGAGTGTTGTTGACGTTCTTAACTAGAACGTGTCCTTCGACGGCAATCTGCAGGATCGTGTCGGCCGAATCGGGACTACGAGCATCAACTAACGTGTGAGGTTCGAGCAAGCTTGCGGGCAGTCCAAAGCCGGGGTTCTTGAACGCCGGGCTGTCCAGTTCTTCGAGCCTGTACCATGTTGCAATGATCCTGGTGGCCATGTCGTCCAGTCGTGATTGGTCAACTGTTCCGTTAGATACAGCCTGGCTGAGGTTTCCGTTCTGCCAGTAAGCACTGCCAGGCATAGCCATATCAAGACCGGAGTTGGCACTGGCAATGCCTGTTCGCTGAGCGCCCCAATCTGACACCACAAAGCCCTGGAATCCAAGCTCTCCCTTGAGTACACCATTCATGTTGTACGAGTTCTGGCAGCCATAGCTGTTATTGAATTTGGAGTACGAGCACATCACCGAGGCGGCACCAGCGCGGATGGCATCCTGGAAAGGCCAGACGTAGAGTTCATGTTCTGTCTTCGGGTCGATGTTTGTTGAAAGAGACTGGTTCTGGGCTCCTCTGATCAATGCGGGAGGAATGCGGTTTGTCTCTTGCTCGTTGCCGATGAAGTGCTTGACACAAGACATGACGTTCTTCTCGAGGCCCAGCACACTCTCGTACACCAGTTTGCCGCTGAGGTATGGGTCATTGCTGAACCCCTCCCAATTTCTCCCACCACGAGCAAGCTTTCCAAGAGGACCAACGACGGGTCCGAGAGCAACGGAAACGCCCTTGTTCTTGAATTCCTCGCCCATGTAGAGCGCGCGGTCGTAGGCCAGGTCCTGATTCCAGGAAGCACCGGCATGGAGACCGGCCGGGTAGCCGTTGACGCCGTCTGTGCCGCGTACGCCATTGCCAGAGTCTGCAAGGCACAAGCCTGGGAATCCAAGTCGTGGCACTGTGCCGGAAACACCTGAACAACCTGAGGCACAACAACAATCAGTCGAAGTCGTGTTCGAACAACAAAGTGTTTTGACTTACCAGTAGTCGAGGCTTGACCGTAAGTGATGTTGTTCTTCTCAAAGTCGGTCATCTGTCCAACGAACGCCTTGGCCTTAGCATATGCCGTCGACCACTCGCCCCGACCAGAAGCCTGGGGAGTCGGGTAGTACGGCGCTGATCTGCCATATGACCAGTAATGTTCAAGGTTGGCTGCTTGAGCAACACTGAGATTCTGACCCGAGGCAAGATCAATGAGAGCCAAGCCCAAGGTGAGCAAAGGAGTAGTGAGATGCATGATGTCTGATTGTCGGGGCTGCGTCCGAACAGGAAACGGCGACGTCGTACTTATAGCATGTCTCTACTTCTCTACCGCTACGCAACGGACACCACGAAGGGCGAGATGCCGGGGCTATGTGCCTTGCCTCCACAACGTACCTGTTCTCGCATCAAGCCCACCCATCAGCCAAGACAAACCATGGCGTATCGAAGTCTATCCCCGCCGAAGAGTCGCGGGCAAGACCGAGGATACACCGGGATACATGATCATCGATGGTCTGTGAGTGAGGTGGAGAGATCGTCGTGAGCGTCCTTATGCGTCTGTCTCCTCGGGCAGCCTCCCCAAGACGAGTAGGACGGCCACCGCATCTCACACTGAGGTCGCTCATGTGCACACCGATATGCCTCTTCGAACCGCGAAGCCTGGCGGAATCGATCAAAATGCTCCATCAACCACATCGATGCCGTGCGGAGAGGAGTGGAGGCGAGGAAGTGGAGAAAGAAGTTCGCACGTGAGCGTCCCACCTTTGCCACGCTTTGACCGCATCTAAAGTCGAGACCCAGGCGACTTCTCAACCCTGCAAGCTACAACACCAGGTCGCCCATTTCTGGATTGGCATAGGTAATCTCCGGAAGAGTTTTGAGGCGAACCGCCTACAAGAATCCTTCTAATGTCATGGACTTGACGGCGGCGAAGAAAGCGCTGCGATGCCAAGTCCGATGTCCGGTCCACTCTGACCCGAGCCGAGGCTGCACATTGACTCGCGTGGCTACATGAATCAAGCACACTTCACGTCCCCATCAACAAGGAGTTGGCGACTGGACTGAACTATGCTGGCCACAAGATGACATGATGACCATCGTCCGTCGCTTCATAGCACGCCCAGATGAAGATTGACAGTTTCGGACTTGCGACACCAAACCAGCACAGCACGATCAATCAACGATTCTGTGCGGCGTCGACCGTTCCAGGCAGTATATCTTTTGGTGGTCTCCACCATGGACGAAAGTCTGAGCAGCTCCACACTGGTGGATTGCTAGGAACGAGCGTGACGCCCTTGATCGAGCTATCGCAAGTTGCCGAACACCGCCTCGCCGTCTCCAGCAGAGAACAACTTCATGTGTACGACCTCGAGACTCGGATCCGCACCCACGTTTTGCCAGGTTCTGGACGGGTCATAAGTTCTCTCGCCTTTCACCCACAAAGGCCCGAGACCGTGGCCAGTGGCGCCATAGATGGAACAGTATGCCTCTGGGATCTTGCAAAGCCAGCCTTGCCCATCCTCCAGCTCCGCTACGTTAAGACAGCCTGCACATGTATATCACTCAGTCCACTGCAGGATGTGATCGCGACCGTGCATGGTGGGTCAATAAGCGTATGGTCTGTTCACAGGCCATACAAGCCTGTCCGAACTATACACACTGGGGAGGGATCGATCACGCGCCTTAGCTGGCATCCCAGTATCAGCGGCAGGCTACTAAGCGTGTCTGCACAGGCAGTTTGCGTGTGGGAAGTGGCAGATGCTTTGCCCCTGAGGAGGCCAACAAGAAGCATTGACGATGACTCTGATGAAGAAGGCTTCTTTGGCGGGCTGGATGGCTTCAAAATGCTCACTTCACCGATCGCACGACTGGAAGTGGAAGGGCTGATCGCCAGTGCTGAGTGGATTGGCGAGCACGGTATGCATGTGTCGTTGCCTTTGCGGAGCGAGGTACGTATCTACAGCTTCGGACCCGACTGGGAGATGCTCCACGAGGTATGGCGAGCTATGTTGAAGTTCGAGGCACTGGCTGTCGTGATCCACAGCGTCGACGGCTTCACTACGCTTACCGCCGTTGCGTCAGACGAGTCGCAATCGTACCGAATACCCTCTACCATATTGGATGAGCTCGGCGGGCACACGCAACGACCGTCAATGCCGGGTATTACCCCTAGCACATACGACTTTGCGTCGCGCATAGCTAACTCGCCTCGGCCTAAAGTACTTCCCGCAGTACGAGACTGGCCAACAAACAACACCCTCCGCGCATCAAACATAACTCCTGTGTCGATTGCCACGATGCGCGCCGAGCGAGGAAGCTTTCCTAAGACGTCTGTACAACTACAACAGCGCCGACGGGGTAGTAGTTGTCTGTCAAAGGTGACAGCTATCGCCGCTACAAGCGAAGTCCCATCGCTACCAGCAACTCCGGTATCGAAAGCCATGACATCCAGTCTAGAATTACCAAAAACCAGGGATGATGATGAGGAATCATTAATACCATTTCTTTCTCCGTTCATACCAGCACGCAAGCCCTCCCCGAATACTGCGCCGCGAATCGAGGAGAGTACAGACTTGCCTTCTTTACAAAGCACATCGTTCGACTCACTGGTCTCCACAGAACAGGATAGCGAGTCAGACGATGAAACGCTCGCTGGAGGTATGCGAAACAGCTCTCGAGTGCTGCCTAGTGGAGTCAACGTGCCTTTGCCAAGAACGTGCGGTGCGCTGTTTGCACCGAACGGGCAGCTACTGACGTTTCACTCGCCGAGGCCGCGTCCAGCAACCCCACGGGCAGTCGCACCGCAACACGATCTTGCGGACCCTCAGAGACGTGCTCGTACCATGGCGGGGCTGTTCCCAAAGTTTGGAGAAATATTGTCATTCTCTGACAATGCCGAGAGCGACGATGACGATGACGAATCGGATGGAAGCAGTCTCGACGGTATGCTGATCACGTCTGGCATTCGGCCGTTATCCTTCGAGAGGCTGAACGTTCAGTCTACCGAAGCGTTGCCGCCGCAATCAAGACCTGATTTCTATCCTGCAGACAAGGTCATCGTATCGGTGCATGATCTAGAAGAGAATGTGCCCACGTATTGCGCAGTAGCGCAAGAGTATCGGATCCTTTGCGAAGACAAGGAGAATGGCAGTGATCTGTGCCGCCACAACGCCAACGTGGCAGACAGCGCTGGCCTTCAAGCGACAGCACGTATCTGGCGGCTGGTGGCATTGTTGCTCGAAGATAAGATTCCATTGAGCCGAATCGAGCGAGACGATACCAGTACTAATGTCCTATTCTCTGCTCGCCAAGCTATCAGTATGTCACACGGTGAAGTCGGGATCGATAAGTTTCCAATCGATTCACTGGAGTATGGCAAGATACGTTGGGCAGACTCTCCGCTCGGTCGAACTTGTCTACTTGTGGAGTGTTTCGACTGGGCTGAATCGAAAGCAGATATTCAGCTATCAGCGCTGCTGTCTGCGGTATTGGTTGAGGCGGAGAGCCGTAATTCTCCAAACTTCGTCCAGGAGCCTGCGATGCCGTACCGATCAGCTACCTACTCCCGGGATTATGTCGCCTATGTGCCACTTGGCCGCGATGCAAAGGCTAATGATCAGGCGATACCCTTCTCACGGCAAGAGAGTCAATCTGGCAGCCTCATGTACGATTCATCAATCAAGCTCCAGCACCCCTCACAAATGGTATCGCGCACTCCCTCACTACCATCAACGCCGTATATGGACTCGACCTCTAGCACTCCACCTCTTTCACTACCTTCCTTTTCACGACAGAGTACTAAGTTTTCGGGATCTGGATCAGGCTCGGGCGGTACAGCAAGTCCTGATCACCATCGCAGCAGCTTTAGTGCAGCGGCTCGCCACTACGCCCAAAGTATTACAGACAAGTTTGGTTCTTACGGGACCTCACCACCACTGAAGAAGAACAGCATCAGCCCTGGACCTAACGAGCTGTCTACAAGCCTGAGTTCTGGGGGTAGCTGGAGTAAATCGGTCTCGTTCGCATCTAACGCGAGTACTACACGCGATAGCCAGCTAAGTCAAAGCTACGGGAATGCTGATTTGGACGGTTACGACAGCGACAGAACGGTCGAAGACACCAGTCTGCCACATACTCCGAAGCTTGGACCGGTTCCGGTGCTGCTGCAGTTGCCGAATAGTGAAATGTTTACGGACGATATCACAGGCTCCGCGAAACTGCCCTTGCTGTCGCCAGACCTTGCATCAAGGGCCGTTATGTGGCGGTCATACTATGCCGAGCAGCTTAGGTGCTGGGGTCTTCTCATGCAGGCTGCAGAGCTGGAGAAGGTATCTGGGACAGTCGCTGGTGGCGATGTCCCAGGTGTTCATCTATTTCGAGTGCCAAAACAACGCAAGCCAGAGTGCATCATTTGTTTTGCGGTCGCTGAAAGGCTCGTGCAAGTCTGTCCAGCCTGTCTTCACATGACACACCTGAGGTGCTTAAGCGATTATATTGCTAGCATGGAGGATGGCGAGGATTTTGAGTGTCCCACTGGCTGCGGCTGCCAATGCTCCAGGCTGCCATACGAGCACAGTGATTTTCAGGTTCCGACAGAGGAGGCTGTGGAGGAGGCTATCGAGGAGACTGCTCCGAAGCGTGTTTGGAGGAGACCCAGTTTCACTGATCCGCGTCGTTGGCGTGCAAGAGTTGAAGGGGAGTCATGGTGACGGAATGTGATACCGAGTCGTCGAACAGAGTCATGATCATAGCTCGTAATGTGCTCTATACAGTCCATCGTGCATCGCGATACATTCCCTCAGCCACGCCGTGTGATCGCAGAGTCAAATTGTTGCCAGTAGCATACAGCACACCTCCCAGCATCGCAGCCAATCGTTTCAGTCCCCGTCTATATACAACATAGCGTTGCAAAGGCAACGCCTTGGGTATCCAAAACACTCAAACTCCTGTCGCGCACATGCTAGGGTATCACTATCAAGAAACACGCGGGGACCATCCATGGGTTCAAATCTCCAAACCCCAGCAAAGACCACGCATGGCCTGCCACGTCTACATCTATATTATCCATGCTCATAAGCTCATGGTCAACCACTCCCATTCTTGAGGTCCTGTAAGCATTCCAGGATGAACGCCGGGCGGGAGCTCTCCATTAGGACCCAGCATCAAAGGCCCCTGAAGCATTGGCCCACCATGCGGAGGTCCCATCATGGGCGGCCCTTGCATTGGCATGAAGTCGGGCGGCGGAGGCATCATGTTTGGTACAAGAGGAGGCGGTGCCAACGGTGCAAGGGTTGCATCTTTCTTGCCCTTGTTCGGTTTGCCTGGGGTAATGTCACTGCCAATAGGCGGCTCGTTGTCTAATGTGCCGAATGCATTGGTCGCCTTACTTTGCCGTCGCGTTCTCCTAGGCGCCATCGTTCGTGTCGGGGCGAGGATCGGGGGTTGCGATACCGGCTTGGGTGGACCAGGCGCGATCGCAATCACTTTCGGTGGTGGAGGCTTGTCCGCGTCGCCGGAACTTGTCGGCGTCGTTGCTGCAGTTCCGCCACCTGCTGAGCCTACTGCAGATTTAGGTGAGTCTGCGTCATTGTTCGACCCTCTGCCTGAGTTTGGCGTGGTGGCAGCGGTTTGTGCTATCGAGTTCTTCCGGCTGGCACCCTTCTTCGAGCGTGAGCTTCCCACAGGAACTGTGTTGCCACTTCCTCTGTTTCTCTTCTTGATCACGTCAGTCTTCAAACTGAGCGGCCTGACTACACCGTGCAGCTTCAAGAACAGGCCACAAGCATTACAAAGCGGGTGCCCTTCGGGATTACGCCGCCACAGCGGAGTGGTTTGGGTGAAGCAGTTGGTGCAGGTCGTGGGCACACCATTAGTGGTGTCGCCCAGACGGGGACTCCCAGGTCTAGACGGCGCGGTCGAAGCAAAGCCAGACTCGGGCGGAGACGACGGGGTCGATTGTGTGTGGATGGAGAACATGCCTGTAGCCATACCAACAGTATTCGGCGTCGATGTTGTCCTCGGTATCTTCCGCGTCCTTGGGTCGCCGCCACGGTTCCTAATGTCGCTGACGGAGGCCGCTGAGCCGTGACTTCTGCCAAGTCCACTCTGGTCCCACTCTTGAGGCGAGGGTATCATCTCGGTCTGTCCAATGGTCACGCCTTTCCTCGGCGGCCCACCAGGGTACCGCGCTGAGTTCAAATTGAAGTGATTTCCCATGTTCGTATCCCACTGGTAGCTTCCATTCATATCCATCGACTGATCCTCCATTGGCGAGAAGCTCTGTGACATGTTCATGCCTGGATCTTGGAACTGCATACCATCCTCATCTTCGTTATCCGAGTCTCCGCCGAAGGTGAACATGTTCTCCTGGTGCATCATGGGCATGTTGTTTGCGTGCTGGAAGTCGTTGACGTTGTGGCCCATGTCGAGGTGTCCTGGCATTTGGAAGGTAGGTGGTGCAAATCTGTGCTGAGGCGCGCTTGTAGATATGGCGCTGAACATGTTCTCGCCACTCGGGTTGAAGATGAATTGTTGTGAGCCTGTGCCCTGGTTCTGCGAAGGCTGAAGCTGGTGCTGATACTGCTGAAAGTTTGGCATTGAAGCGTGCCCATGTTGCAGGCCGCCGAAGAACATGTTCTCGTTGGTCTCTGCCATTGGCTGCGGCGTGGACACAGTGGATGGGTAGCCGGACTGCGACGGCGAGTGGAAGCTCGACATACTCGATGGCGGCGGCATGGTCGTGGTGGGTGTGTAAATGTTGTTGAAAGCGTTTCCGCTGAACATAGGCGAGCCTACCGGCGAGAACGAGAAGTTCTGCTGCATTGGCCCGGCAGAATTAATGCTCGCATCATTGTCGAGGTCGAAAGTGTTCAGATTGAATGGCAAGTGGGGATGAAGAGCTTGGGGATGTGCGAAGTGGGTGGGCTGCTGGAGTGAGTAGTTGTGTAGTACCGCCTCTTCAGTAGGGTCCTGCGACATCATCGTATCGTTGTCCACAGGTGGCACTTGTGGTGATGCATCAGCTCTTCGCTTCGGAGGCTGCGGAAGGTCAGTCCGCGCATGATCAAGCTTTTAGTACAACATACCCTTCGCTCGTCTATGCTTGTCTTGCGCACGTGCCTCTGGACATAACTGAATTCTTGATTGGTCCGAGTCTGTTCAAGTGGCGGTACGGATGGTGCAGATGCGCGAGCTAGTGACAGTTCTTCTGCTTGTTGAAGACGTTGTTGTTGCTTGATTGGGATGGCGGATAAGGTAGAGGTCGAGGTCATCTCCGGTTCACCAGGAATACTTGACGGAGCAGGAGAAACGCCAGCAGGTGTGCCCATTGACGATGGGACAATGAAGTCCTCGAGGTCCATGTGATCCTCATGGCTTTGCTTAGCTTGCTCCGACGACTTTCGTAGCTGTGCAATACCACTTGGTGGCTGTGAGTTTTCGAAGCGAGCAAGGAGTCTGGTAGCGGATTATTAGCATAAGACAAGCACATCATGACTGCTACAGCTCTTACCCTTGCTTCTCCGTCTCCTTACGGCGCATGTTCATAGACATCATGCGCCACGTGAGGTTCTCTAACCGTTCACCGTTGGGCAATTGTCCTTTTGTCTTGTGATACAGCTTCCACATCTGTGTCCCCAACGGATCTTTGCGCTGCATCTCTTCAGGCGACTCGTATGTACTGACGGCATCCTCGTCGAAAAAGGAGTCGCGCAGTACACCACGCCGCGCAGCGGCCACCTCTTTCGGCGAGAGATCCAGCTTGCTGTCGAGCGTCGAAGCTGAAGTTAGCGATTGAATCGCTGAAGAGGAGCCCGAACTATCGTCGTTCGCTCGACCTGGCGGTATGCTGACATGTCGTGGTGCGGACGAAGTAATCGAGCGTGCAACGTCCACCAAGGCTTGTTCAATGCTCAAGTCGTCTGCACCCCCACGTTGGATGTCCCCTCTAGCCTCCTGCGGCGCATCTCCAAGCTCAGACATGGACTCAGTCGAGTGTGCCGGCCGCCGTAGCCGTGCGTGAAGTTGTGATCGAGTGTCTGAGTATATGGAAGGACTCGAGGTGTGCGCCCGCACGTGAGAATTAATGGTGGTAAGCAGGAACTCGGGGTCCAGTAGCATACACGAGCGAACCCAGCGAAGGGACAAGGTCGGCTCAAGTGTCCACAACGCGGCAGCTTGCGAGGCAGCTTGCAGCTCGGCTGTGGGACTTGGTGGAGTCGGCTGCTGCTCTGTCGATGCACGGACCACGTATAGTGCCAGGGCCGCGTTGTGGCGGACATGAACGTGGCATGTTTGCATGATGTCGTGCATGACCGGGCTAGACGACTTGCCTTCTCTCCAAGATCACCAATTTCCCTTCCACTCGTTGGAAGTCCACCACGACAGCAAACGTACGCAGTACAACAAGCGACCGCAACCGTGAGTTGGTCCCGGCACCGCGCATTAAAATCGGATCCAATGAGCAGCCTGTCAGTTCAAACTCAGTTCGCTAGTCTCCGAGCCACGAACTTCAACCGGAGCCCACCATCTGCAATATATATGCAGGGCATCAGCAGCACCGACAGGGTCGCATTAGCATAAAATCGCAAGGACTAGATGGCAGAGCGTAAAGACTTGCTCGAATGTTGCAGGCCTTCATATGGCAAATTTTGCGCGGGCGGTACGTACTGTATGCGCCGCACATATACTGTACGTACCAAAAAGCGGACTCTCATCCGATTGATCTCTTGCCAATCAGAGAGGGAGGTACAAGAGTACTTGTTCCATAGCACGACAGAATGCACCGTTGGTTCAAGCCCTGTATGCGAGCACTTGTGAAATAGTAGGTTGGTTGATGGATGTCCATACACATATAGCAGCATCTTTCAGCTTCCACTCCACCTTTCTGAGCTGACTACAGCCATCGAGATTCGCTTGCGCAACCTCCTCGTCCTCCACCACGATCAACGACCGGATCAGCCGGCCAGCTTGACCGTCGCTCGTGGAGATCCTCTGCTAGACAGGACAGGCACACGAAGCACGCGCGCGCTCGGAGGAATTGCGGATACCTACAGGATGACCGTTCCGATCCGTGCAACCACTCACCTGTATGCTTGCTTTGGCGATCGCTTGTATGCGGGCAGCGAGTGGGAGAGTTTCCAATGATTACTCTGCACCGAGTGCTTAGCTAGGAAGTGTGTGCGGCTCATATGTGATGTCGAGAACAAGCAAGATGAGTGACAGTCGCTGTCACATGCCTCGCCGATCTAGGGATAGCTGCATTGGGGAAGCCCATGTGGAGTGGTGGTAGTGGGCGGGTCCGGAAGCGTCGTGTTGGAGGTTGTGAGGTCGCGTGCGGTGCGTGGGGTGGAGCACATGCAACACGTAGAGCATGATCGGCGGGCGTTTGTTATTCCAACGATGATGTAAAACGGCGAGTGCAAAGGAAGAAACGCCGGGTAAACCGCACCGCAGCCTCGAACTATCATGCAGTCAGCCGGGTGTAATAATGACGGTGCAAAGCCCAGGAACGATCGCAACGCCGAGCTGTGATCTGTTCAGCGAGGTGGTGCGTTGTCGATGGCTGCAGCCGTCGTGATGGGAGCTCAACGCCAGCCGCGTCCGCCGTCGAATAGCGAAATCGCGTTCGCTGCTCGTATGAGTCGTGATGGAGGGGCAACCTAGCGCCAGGTCCCCTGCACCTGTCGGCAGATAGCGGGGTGGAAGAGAAATGTGGAAATAACGCCGATCCCAAATTGCGCGGGTGCGGCGACCGCGATGGCCGCATAATAATTGTTGAGGAACGGGATGTTGAACAGGGCGAGCAGCCAGTACGCAGGCTTCAGCGTCATCTCTCGTAGGAGGCTTCGTACCGGTGGTGGCCGGCGATGGCGACGAGAAGGCTGGACGTTCTCGACGTGGTGTTGGTTGGTGATTGTTGTTGGCGGGGCCCCAGGCGTTCTAGAATCAGCAGAAGATTCCATGGAGCACGCGAGCAAAAAGGCGCGTGGGCGCGTGGGAACAGTCTGCAGCGTGGTCTTGGATCCTTATATGAACCTTTGGCGGTCCTGGCTATCGCTCCTATCTTCCGAGCACGCCTGCGATGCGTCTGATAACGCAACATCCTGGCGAGAGCGAATCGGTGTCCTCAGACAGAGCCGCCAAACGCACGACATGGAGCACGTCAGATGGCTTAGGGGTGGTACCTGCCTATCTCGTAGCATCGTCGTATCGCCGACGCGTGAGGATGCTTGAAGGGCGCCTTATCGTCTCGCGAGGCTCGGAAGCAAGTCTAAATGTCTTAGCCATTCCCAGGGCTCGATCGTTCAACAAGTGTTCACCAGCGATGTCTGATAAATCGTAGTCGTGGCATATTCGTCGCTTGAGATAGAATTTTGATACTTGCATGATGATAGGAGTCTCAAGCGATATTTGGCGCTCGGATGGATCAGCGTCAACGTCATCCATGCCAGCAAGGAACGAACACAATTTGAGACATCATATTGGATGCCGTCGATGCTGATGTGATTAGCAGAATCAACACCCAAACGACATCCGGACCGGCTTCTAGCATATTAAAGTCTCGACGTACGATCTGGCTGACTGCTCGACACCAAGATGCCCAAAGATTCATCAAAGACGAAGGCAAAGGCATCACGCCAAACAGCCATCGCTGGGAAGCCAGTCCCCAAACCCAAAGATCCAAAGGCCTCCCACCTCTACACGGACGACAACCCAGCTACAACCATCCACGGCACCGGCTTCAAGGATGAAGCTGCAGCGCACCGGACGCTGGAGCTCATCAGCAAGCGGTCGCTAGTCTACCAGTTTCAGACGGTCAACACGCTCTTTAACCGCGCGAAGCATCATCCCGCAATGAAGAAGTCTATCGAAGGCAGTGCAAATACGGCTGGTATTGAAAAGGCCATGGCAATCTTTCGAGAATGGATCGACGTCACGTATCCTGCTCAACGCGAGGCTTTGCGAGCTGGTGGGTTCAAGCCATTGCTGAGCAAGAAGTGCATCGAGCGTGTTTTGCCGTCGATTGAGGAAGCAGAGATCAGTGGCGAAGCCAAGGAGTTTGCGAAGATGTATGCTGCTTTCCCGAAGGCCAAGCGATTGGGCAATGCGCTCGTAGACGACTCGAAGCCGACGGAAGCGGATTGGGAAGTGACGAGGTATGCGGCGCTGGATGGTCTTGTGCCTGTTGGGAAGGAAGAGGGAGAGCGAGCTTGGAAGATGAGTGAGTTGTGGACGGACGATCGCAAGCCCACTTCACAGCATCTAGAGCTGATTGCGTGGGCATGGAGTCCTGTGAAGGAGGCGAAGCTGCCATAGCACATACTGTCGCGCTGTATACAATACCTGTACATTAATTGCATAGAACTACTTTCGACGTTGTTGTCGTAACTCTCGGGGTCAATCAGTGTCGACGTGTGCGAGCTTACTTCTTCGAGACGGTACGTGGCAGCAACAACACCTCGGATACAGCAAGTAAGATGTGAGACGATTTAGAGCGATCGTGTCGAAAACTTCGTCGTGTATACACCGGTGAATCCTCGGCTGGTCGTCGTTGCTGTGGGAGCGGCCTTGGTGTTGTTGGCACTTGAACGTTTCACGTCATTTCGAACCTGCAAGCCACCACGCCTTGCATCGCATTAGAACACTTCCACCTCGCACGATCTCTTCAGGCAAGAGTCCATAATCGTTCATAACTTCTCAGCCGCTATAATGGCCGGCACACCACTTGCTCTCGGCGGTCAGAACCACACCTTCGCTCTACCCATACCGCCTCCGCTGCTTCACACCCGCTCTTCCAACAACGTACGCGACTCAGCACCAGGCACACCGAATGGAGACCGCGATGCTTGGGTCTCGCCCGTTCAAACGCCGCAGGGCAGCCCAAGCAAGAGCCATATGCCGCCTGGAGCATTCGATCTGCCCGATGTCTTCTCAAACGCCATGAAGCTTATGCCGACCCAAGGTCAGCCCAATGGCAAGGTGCTGCAGTCGAAGCAACAGGGTGCTGGATCGCCGAACAAGACGGTGGACTACGATCCCTTCAGCGCACAAGATGCAAAGGGCGGCGCTCCAGGCAGTCCATTGCGCAAGCAAGGCAAAGAAAACACACCACCCACACACAGGCCGCAGATGCAGCAGACGAATTCATACATCAACCAAGCGGCGCAGAGTAGGCAGGAGCCGTACAAGCCGCGCGGAGAGGAGCATTCGCCTACTCGACAGAAGCAGGTCGGCACAATCTCAGGTGGCGCTCTGACGCCGGAGGATATTGAGAAGTTAACAAAGGCGAGCGTGAAGCGATTGGCCAATGTGACACAGTTGTACTTTCTGGATCACTACTTCGATATGCTATCGTACACACATAATCGGCAGAACAGACTGCAAACCTTCAAACAGCACAACCCGGCACCTACCGAAGCGACCTCAGAAGCCGACAAGGAGAAGTACGATACCCTTTGGAAGCAATATCTCGGCCACGAGCGCGCCAACCTCCGCCAGCGTCGCACTCGTATGAAACATGGCGATTTCCAGATCCTCACACAGATCGGCCAAGGTGGCTACGGACAAGTCTACCTCGCAAGCAAGAAAGACACTCGCGAGATCTGCGCCCTGAAGGTCATGTCCAAGAAGCTCTTGTATAAGCTCGACGAAGTCAGGCATATATTGACCGAGCGTGACATCCTGACCTCTGCTAAGAGCGAGTGGTTGGTGCGCTTGCTCTACGCTTTCCAGGACGACAGCAGCATATACCTCGCCATGGAGTACGTGCCTGGAGGCGATTTCCGGACATTGCTAAATAATACTGGTGTTCTGCACAATCGCCACGCCCGCTTCTACATTTCCGAAATGTTCTTGTGTGTCGATGCGCTGCATACTCTCGGCTACATTCATCGCGATCTCAAGCCCGAAAACTTCCTCATCGACAACACCGGACACGTCAAGCTTACCGACTTCGGACTCGCTGCTGGCTTCCTTGCACCTGCCAAGATTGAGAGCATGCGCATCAAGCTTTCGTCGGTCGGCGATATGCCTGAAGATTCCGTGCCCTTCGGCCGGACACCCATGAACCAGCGTTCGCTTAAGGAGCGTCGCGAGGGTTACCGATCGTTGCGGGAGCGCGACATCAACTACGCCAAGTCCATCGTCGGCTCACCCGATTACATGGCTCCGGAAGTGCTGAAGGGTGAAGAGTACGACTTCACGGTTGATTACTGGAGTCTTGGATGCATGCTCTTCGAGGCTTTGGCCGGTTACCCACCATTTGCCGGCGCGACCGTAGACGAGACATGGCAGAACCTGAAGCGCTGGCAGTCCGTACTTCGTAAGCCGGAGTACGAGGATCCTAATTATTTCCTCTCTCGCCGGACCTGGGACCTCATCACGCGCCTCATCGCGCCGAAGAATGGGCGTCTACGTGGCATCAAGGCTGTGCAGAGCCATGACTACTTCCGCGAAGTGGGCTGGGAGGGGATCAGGCAGGAGCGCGCGCCTTTTGTGCCTGAGCTAGACTCTGAGACTGATGCTGGGTACTTCGATGATTTTGGCAGTGAGGAGGATATGGCGAAGTACAAGGAAGTGCTGGAGAAGCAGGAGGCATTGGAGAAGATGGCGGATCGGGGTGGGAAGATGGATAGGGGGTTGTTTGTTGGGTTTACGTTCAAGTGAGTTGTGTTGCTTGAAGTTTCGAGATGATGTACTAACATTTGCTGCTAGGCATCGCAAGCCTGCGACTGATGAGAACGGCAAGCCAACGAGCCCGCGCAAGCCGCTTGGCAATGTCGCGGAGGAGGCTTTTGGAACGATCTTTTGAGCTACGGTTGCTGGAGATGATTTGGCCGCCTTGCATGAGAGGTACTGGAGACTGTGCTCATTTCGCAGACGCACTGTGTGTGCAACATGGTGGTGCTGCCACCGCGTGCCGACTGGTCGGCTGAATATGGCGTTGGCGTTCTGGCAGCATATGGGAACTGGCATGCGCATGATTGAGGAGCGCATAATGATACGTTGCATGTGATATTTATGGATGTCTTTCGTGTGTGCATTAGTAGAAGCAAGCGCAATTGAGCACTTCACGCAGCGTAACAGCATTTTCAATCAATTGGTGTACCGTTGTTGAAGGAGTTAATGCCACTTTCACAGCGTCCGCTTCCTTGCGTCCCTCCCTCAAGTACCCTCAGCATAGACCTTCCATGGGAAGGGCGATCGCATGAGGGTTTCGCTGTACGACAGGGATCCAGCCAGGCCTTCGCGACAGTTCATTGTTTCAGGGGATCTGTTGGCTGGCTCTATGTCATTTTCGGGCAGTCCAGTCGACATATTCGACGACATGGTCGGTTTACTGTACCATCTCCGCCATATGACGGCGACAATGCACTGACCGAGCAGAGTGCGCTGCCGTGTGAGTGATGCTGCGCTAAGGAGAGGGACGCGGACACCAGCTACGCACGTCTGAGCCCTATGAAAACGCCATGCAACAAGCGAGCAAAATGCCTTGCCATATGAGTATCTCATTGCTTGGGCAAGCTGTATGGTATGGACTGCTGGCATACACACTCATCCGTCATAAAGGTAGATGAACGTAGCTGAGGGCATTTGCTTATAGGCATGTGGTACTGAAGAGATCATGTCATGAGATGCAGACAGAAAGCTTGGCATATGTTAACGGACGATTCGTAAAGAGTGAATGCCGTGTGTTTGGTGCATCACCGGCAAAAGTCTCCCCAACAGTCCCGTGTGCTCTCTGTCGTGTCATCACCTCGCGCTGATTCTGTGTTCGAGCACATTGTGTCCGTCCCTGCCTCGACAAGCTGATCACAACACTCCTTGAGAACTTCTTGTGACGGCCGCTGGTCGAAATATATTGCTGTTGCGTATGAAAGCACCGCGAAGGTAACTCAAACTCACACGTCCTGGCTATGCATACCACGCAAATCGTAACGCAAACGACAAGCATGGTCAAGGACGCCTGGCACGCATTTGCGTTTACGCGAGCTTCATACGTTGCAGCTGTTTCCGGCTTGATCGAGAAGGCTGCCAACACGCGGTGGAGCGAGGTATGGCGATGGCAGTTTCGATCTCCTGCAGCCGCTGGTTCTTGGTAGACTGATAGGGAGCCGCGTTGCTCATTGATTGCCACATTGGTTTGGATGCGTTTCCTTGGCAGGTCTGTCAATCCATCAACGGGAGACTGCGTGTGCTATGGACAGTACTCACGCATCGTTCACATCTTTCCAGCAGCCATACGCACACGTGCCGCGAGGCAATCCAGCATGACGCAAAGCGCCTTTGAGTAGGCATAACAGGTAACATCGACAATGCTTTGAGTGTCGTCCGTGCTTAGATGGTGTAGGTCACTGGGAAAGCAGCGGTGATCTCTGCTCCCATCACATGGGTAATCACATAGCCAGCATGCGTGAGATTTTCTCATAGGTGCGAGAACAGGTCGCCATGTCCCCGAACCCACAGGCATTTTTCCCACAGCCATACGGCTCTTTCAACATCATAGCAGAAGAACATCTTCACAACGCTCTCACGAGTGAAGATACATTTCTCGCTGATGCCACTACCGCCTATCGTAGCCCATACAATCGCGTGCCTGGAGTCATGGTCTACTTCGGCCGTAGCGTTGAATGGCTTGACTCTGAGGTTTGGGTCGGCTTCTCTCATCGCCTGCGAGCCAGCGATGTGTTCCTCACGGGAATGTGACATTGGCAGAGGGCCACAATGGGCGGTGCTGTCGAGCATCTGGAAAGTCGGACTGAGATGGCGGCGCAGCAAAGCAACGTGGGCAGGCTGCAATATATGTTCGTGGGCTTCAAGCAGACGGGTGGCGAGGTCTTCTAACTCGGCGTCCCAGTTGATCCAGAGAATCCCAGACTCGTCTTCCTTGATACTGGCCATGCTGTGAGTCGTCAAAGGGCTAAAGGGTTGTTCTCATGTTGCCGAAAGATGAAACCAGCGAAGACGATATACCCAAAGTCCCGGACCGCGAGAAACAGAGTCGGAGCATCATTGTTATTGTTTGCGAGGTCGATTAGCGAGCGATTTATGGAAAGGATTTAGCCCGGAGGTCCGTGCTCAAACCAACAACTTCCATCAACTCCGCCTTGCTCGCACTGATACAACACTAGTATCACATCCTCTCAATGATAGAATGACTTGGGACTCTGCCACTACCTACGAGCGCAATGAAGGGTCGCCTCGATACGGAGTCCCCATGGCCTCCCATGCTGCGAAGCCACGAACGCTTTCACATGGACATGAACCAGATAGGGGAGAAATGCTCTATGGAGGAGTATCGGTACACTGCCTGCGCAAATCTACACTTAGACCTCACCTGCACACAGCCACTCTTCAATGGCTCGCCCAATAAGATGCGGATGATCCTCCTGAATGTAGTGCAGCCCAGGGCCCACATGCACACTTCGACAATTCAGCAGTTTCTCCCTATAGAACATGGCGTCGTTTTCCAAGACCAGCGCACCTGGTGATGCCCAAAAGAACAGCTTTCTCACCGGCGATCCCAGAACCCATCCGTGGTAGGCCTCTACCGCGAGATGCACATCGTGTGGCTCTCCAGCTATGGGTAGCGAATTCGGAAAACGATATAACAGCTCCCGATGCTCAGGTCTCAGGAATGGAGCGCGATAGTGGTCCATCTCAGTACCGGTAAGCTGGCGTACGATGCTTCCAGGTAACACCTTCTCAATGAACATATTCTCATCGATCAGCATCCTCCGTCCCTGCGTGGGATCGCGGAAAGCTTGGAAGAGCTGGCGGGCAGTATCACTCGTTCCGATGTCATCCCAGCTTGGCCACGGGTGTATGAACTCCATCAATACCAATCCCGCCACTTCGTCATTATGCTGGCGTGCCCAGTCTAGGCCAAGAGCTGAGCCCCAATCGTGAAGCACGAGAACGATGCGAGTCTCTTTGCTTTTGACCTGGGACAGGAAGGACTCCAGATAGCGAGCGTGCGAATTGAAACTGCCGTCGGAATGGTCGGGCTTACTCGAAGCGCCCATGCCAATCAAATCGGGCGCAATGCAGCGAGCGTGATCTTGTACGTGTGGTATAATGTTCCTCCAGAGATAGGAGGATGTCGGATTGCCATGCAGAAAGACCACAGTCGACTCGTGCTTCTGCATCGGGCTGGTGTCGATGTATGCCATATCAGCATCGCCTACACAGAGTGAGAGCATGCTAAAGGGGAAGTCGGCACCGATCTGCTCTTTCAAGGCTGACATATTGTAGGTAATGGGATCAAAACGATCTTGGAAAGTGGCAAAGACAGTGCCATACACGCGCTGGTGCTACACTTTATACGCATCACCTTGCCGGGTCGTTGCAAGTCCGACATGGTACGGCCATAGCAACAAGGCTGCCCGTCGCAATTATTGCCCATCTCTCGGGCGGTTGAGCGAAGAGCAGGCGGTGTCTAGATACAGGTAACGTGAAGCTGAGGGTGTCCCGTTGAATCTCACCTGTATCATGTTGAAGGAGTCGAAGGATGCAGTGGCTAAACTCTTGCATGCGCCTCGTCTCGGGTACGCCAGGGTGGCAACACACAGAGTCTCTGATACATTTTCGACACTGTATGAATCCGTCGATTCGAGACCCGAGGATCTGTACGCGTCTGCGGGGCAAGCTTGCTCTTCCTAACACTTTCAAGCAAATACAGATGTGTCTTTATCTGGTGTCTACGATCTGTCTTTGCTAGTATGGGTTGCTCAGCAATGACTGGCAAAGCGGTGCGGTCATGCGTTGCTGGCAGTAATAGTATGTTTAATGGCATGGTTGCTGCCAGCGTAAAACCATCATTGATTCAAAGCGACCTGCGAAGCCTGGCTGGACCGAAGTTTGGCTGTAGCATAGTTGTTCCTGGGACGAGAAGATGGCTGTCGACATCTCGCCATGATCTAGCCAAGCCAGGTGTCACAATAAAAACTCGTGAGCACTCTTCGGGCAACCTCATAGCCACGATCACGGTGTCGAATCCTGCAAAGCTCAACATTGTCAACACACCACTGCTCGCGCAGCTCGTCGATGCTTGCAGAGAGCTGTCCTCGGATGCCCAGCTTCGTGCTGTCGTTCTCACAGGTGGTCGCACAGCGGCCGGCAAACAGCCTTCGTTCATCGGAGGTGCCGATATTGCTGAGATGCATCAGTTGTCATCATCAGAGGAGGCAAGAGATTTCATCGAAGGAGTGCACTCGGCTTGCAAGGCGATTCGAGACATCCCAGTTCCGGTCATTGCTCGGGTACACGGGTTCTGTTTGGGGGCAGGCCTTGAGATCATGGCTGCTTGTGATCTGCGGGTGGCTACGAGAAGCTCATCGTTCGGTATGCCCGAGGTGAAAGTCGGCATTTCAAGCGTGGTAGAAGCTGCGCTGCTTCCTGGTCTTATTGGGATGGGCCGCACGAGGCGGCTGTTGTATCTCGCGGAGACCATCAACGCCGCCACGGCTGAGACATGGGGTTTGGTCGAGCGAATGGTGGCGGATGAGCCGGGTCTGGAAAAAGCTGTAAGCGAGTGGGCTGGTGTGATAGCCGCCATGGGCCCACAAGCTATCAGAAGTCAGAAGCGACTGATGCAACGATGGGAGAACGGCACAGTCGACGAGGTAATCCAGGCTGGTGTGGACGCCTTTGCTAAAGCATATGCTGATGGCGGGTTGGAGCCAAAGTTGTTCATGGGAAGGTTTGTCGACCGGAAGAGGTGAGTTGTCGCGACGCTATCGAGAGCACATTCAGATGTAAGTGTCGCACGTCGCGATTGCACTCGTTTCGTACGAGAAATGCAGCGCCGGCTGTCATTACCTGCGCTCGTCTCTGCCGCGCGATAACGACATACACCAGTCAAGAAGAGTGCGCTTGCATGCGAACAACGCTATGCTGAAGGAGCACAACGAACCTGCTCAAATGCCCTCTCGGTCTAGCCATCTGTTTCTAGTGGAACCGTCATCCCTATCATGTCTCATTGATGTAGGAAGCTAATGCCTCCTTTCGCATCCTTCGGTAGTCCACACGTCTTTCTAAAGCTCCCTGCCTGCTCTCCACGTTCCTTTACCCTCTGCATGAACTCTGCAAGCGGGCAGCTGCTACCTGGTCCGCTGTTACAGCCTGGCAATGCCACAATTCCATCATTGACATTGATGCGCACAAAGTTGTCCTCTTTGGCAGCATCGTATGGCTCGCAGAACACCATATTCGGGTACCCTAACTCGGCCTTGTTCCAACAAGCCTGAGCAGCAGGGCACGCAAGGCGCTCAAAAATGATCCGACCGCCCATGGGCACGATGTCTGAAGTCCGGAACGTCCGATTCGTCGACATACGACTGACGGGAAGGTCGTCATCTTCGTACAAGCCGAGGGCTGTAAACATTGGAATAATGTCACCATCGTGAACGCTATTGACCCGGTCAGCACAATCTCAACGGACTGCCGCCGCCGCCACGATTTTAGGATCTCACAAGCTTGCCCGAGGCTCGTGCACTGGCGACATACGATCGGCCTCTGCCAAAAGGCCACACTTGTGAGATCCTGAGCAAGCGAGATGTGTCCTGGTCGAGGTAAAATTGACTTACAAGGTGAAAAACAGTGGTCCTGCCTCCTCTGCTCCCTTTCTCAGCAAGCTTGCGGTTGCATTGAGCCACAACCAGCCCATTGTCGTGCTGTACGGGTTTCCTGGACCAGTGCGATAGTAGTGCAGCACATCTCGAGCATACTCGAATTGCTCCCATTCGTCGTGCGTGAACACATTGCACCTAAAAGTAAGGATTAGCATTCTCTCTGGACTGCGAGCGACTCAGCATCGCGACGTGGACAAAGACACGGCAAGCCGATTGTAGCGGCGCACGAGCACTTGGCGAGTCGGAGAGACTGTTCCGACCACTGTATGGCTACGCCGATCGCTTTACTCACCACTTGCTACTGCCTTTAGCTATAAGCTCAAATCCGCACAGCTCCTGCATGCTGTATACCTCATTCTCTGAGAGCGTGATGCCCGGATTGACTCTAGACAGCCTTTCGATGATAGCAAACATATAGCTCTCCCGCCACTGACTCCACATACGCACTCCATAGGCATGACCGTGCCCATCAGCATTATTCGAATACTTGAAACACGTCCTGCCCGGCGTCAGTGTGTCACCACCGCGATCTTCGCTCTCCGGAACGACGTGTAATCGTGCTAAGTTTTTCCAGTCAAGACCGAAGAAACCAGCTCCAAAATAGCCTGCGGTCTCGAGGACACGCTTGGAGTCACTGGCCCAGAAATTCGTCTGATTTCGAGCGACAGCTTCTTCAAGGAGGTGCTCGTAGCGCGTTCTCAGCTTGACGCCAGTTTCGAAGGCCTCAAGAGTGCCGGCGTTCGGTCCAGTGGCTACAAGATTCTCGAGATGCTCAAGATCTCGCATGAAGAAGTTCCAGTCATTGGCGAAAGCCAGGTCGCCTTGCAACGTTACGTTGGCATGCTGTATATGCTGAAACAGCTCGAGCATGCCTATCAAGTCAGTACCTCACAAAAGTACCGAGGGTCTCAGAAATCACGTACGTATGCCTGATAGGGTCGTTGGGTAGCGCTCAGCATGCCTTGCCATCTGTGCGAAGAGAAAGAAAGACGTCAGAAAGATACTTACCTCCTGGGGCCACCAAAGACCTACCACATGCACCTGGTCGATACGACAACCCAACGGCGGGTCAATGCCGCCAGCTATTGTGCCATTTATTTTCGGTATCCATGGACTGTTCCCACCCATATGATACCGTATGTCCCACTCTTCTTTTGCGACTGTCAAAGTACTGCCATCGGCTGGCTCAACCGTAGAGACCGCCTGCTGAAGAGGACGTTCGTAAAGGTGCTGAAGTAGGTCTGCAGCGCTGACGCCAGTGATTGCGTAGCTGTAAGGGTAAAGGACTGCTGCAATGAGCAGTGCAATGGTGGGAAATATCATGGCCCACCACGCCGCCATCAGACAGACCTGTTCTTGCTACGATGATCGCGTACCTTAGACTTTGCCATTCTTGATGTGTTTTGACTGCTCGGCTTCGTCGTCGACTCATGCGAGGTCGGTAAATTCCGCATCGGGCCGTGGCTTCACTTCACTTCACCTTGCCCAACGCAATGTACCCTTCACGATGACATTGTTCACGCTCGCTACTATGGTGCACCGCATTGGCATGCTTCGGGCTCCTCACCGCGCTCCTTGAGAAAAAAAACTGCATCGAAATATTGATGCTGAAGAATACAGCCAACGAAGTGAAGCCCGTCACTTGATTCAGAGCAACAAGTCGGACACCGTTGACCATCGCTACACTATGCACCACCAAAAGAGATATGCTGCTACGGGTGAAGGTGAGGTTTCTTGGATGCCGGTGATTGCTCTTGTCCGAGTCCTTGCTGTGAAGCAAGGACAACGATGAAAAAGTGTGTTTGGTTCAAAAAATTGGTTGTTTCCTGACTCGAAAGTCTGAAGGCCAGCTCGAAAGCCTGCCTGAGATTATGCCATCCAGGCCAATTGGTAGGCATCCACGAGGCCCAGACAGGAGCAGACAGTTAACCTTCTGCCTCGCCACGCTCAGTGTGTGCCAAACACTTTGCGCATTGAAACGTTGAAAGTCCGGACAACGGTACCAGCATGCCATATAAAGGTAGATGGAGCCACAAGGCACAGTGTCTGTGTCTCCGGCAAAAGAGGACGACAGAGGTACGCCGAAATGGACATCAGCCTCGCAGACTACAGTCTGCGGCCGCCCAACAGTGATACCAATTGTTCAAGGTATGAGCCTACACCATGCTCCTCTCCTGGGAAGGTGCCTTGGCAATCTCCGAGCGTACTACACCTTGGCCACTGCCGCAACTTCGGTGCCTGGATAATTGTTAGTGGATAACCGCTGGTGAGAGATATCTGGCGTGTGTTGGACTGACCTCCAGATCTGGACCGTAGCAACAGCATGCCCCAAAAGGTCAAAGCAACCCAAACTGCTCGTCGGTCTGTGGGCTGTCAGGCCCTCTCGACATCAAAAAAGTCGGTGAAAGGAAGAAGAAGAAGAGCTCAACGTGGAAGCTCCTTTTGTACAGCCCACCACTAGCGCCTTTTGCGGAGGGTCGGGGATGAGGTGGCTGGTCATGCGCCAAGCGTAGGAGGTTAGTCCGTGAACTGGCGAGCCTCTTCTTCATTCGAGATAACAATCGACTCGAATGTCTTCGTCGAAGCGCAAGCCCTCTAGCCCCGAAAGGACGGCAAACAAGAAGCAGTCACTGGCGTCATCCCCGCCAGCAGCACTCCTCTCCACGACCTCACCACCCACGGCGACAGCTGCAGTCGTGCGCGGCGCCATCGCGAGACCTGCCGATGCGACAACAAGCAGATCTGCTATCTCGAACCCGCCATTACGGACTGACGGCGCTATAGTCGGCGAAAATTCATCAACCGACCATAGCACCAGCGAGAGGGCACATTCACTCGTCCGTGTTCGCGCACAGCTGCCGACTCCCTTGCGACCTAATCACGAAGCTTGGGCTCCATGGCACGATGGCTGCTTCTATCGCGCACGCGTCTCCGCAGCCTTACCAAACCAAATCTTCGAACTTCGGTACCATAAATCGCAGGCCACGATACGCTTGCCTCTCAAGGACGTCCAGCCGAACTACCATGCAGAAAGCACCGTGGACGAGCTCAAGAACACCAATCGTAACGGCAACCAATGCTACAAGGGTAGACTAGTGCTTGGACTCTGCAAAACACTCGGTGGTGTATTCATACCAGGCCACATCCTCGAATTTCTTCGTGCCGATAGAACTGCTACTCCATGGCAGCCGGAGAGGGTTCACGTCAAGTTCCTTCACGTCTTGGACATCAAGGAGGTCGTCTCATGCTCGGACCTGAAAACGATGGCGCCAGATTCTGCGACAAAGCTGAATGCGAGGGGCCAGCCGCTTTATCCGCTCCTGCATCAGACTCACCATCCGAGCTTTGCTAAATTGTCCAGTGTGCCGGACCCGCAGCGAAGAATCGCTTCGGTGAAGCAACATGGCACTCTCGTGTTCGCGAAATCGCCGGAGACCAACCAATACCACATGGGCACCGTGCTACCAACTACAGATGATGGAGAAGGCATCACAGTCCTCTTCTTCCAAGATCCGGAGCGCAAGGACATTCGGGACGAAGTCATTGCTAAGGTTGAAGAGCAGCTTGTAATGGCTGTCCGTCATCTACCTTCTCTGCCGCCATACCCTAAGGATCCTCCTCGAAAACGTGTAGGTCTCGCAATGCAGCGCCACCAAGAAGCGGAAAAGGCATGGCGCACGGATCAGCTCTTTGAGAACGCGGAGCTCATAGAGGGCCAATGGGTCTCGGCGAATTGGCGCAAGTCGCCACATGGTTACGAATCGGGCTACTATGTGCTCGGTCAGGTCCGCAAGCACAGTGACAAAGGCTACCACGTTGAGATCTTGGGCCGAGGCCCTACGTCAAGACCTGTAATCTTACAGCGCGACGATATCAGGCCGCTATACCGTGACGGAGCTCTGGTCTTTACCAGGAACGAATCCGCAGTATGGCCAAGTGTCGTGTACAAGGAGTCTGCAGCGAAGAAGCTAGCTTACGGCCGACTCGATCCCTGGCAGACGCGCATACTACCGGAGCAGGATGTGCCGACTTTCACGTACGCGAAGAAGCATGAGGGTCGATACGTAACGAAGTCTGCCTGGTCCGACGTCTTTGCCCTGGCGATGTTCAAGAAAGGGCGGACGGATGCTCCAGCTGTGCATGCTCAAACTCGCCATGATCTCGTCGGCACCCTCGATGCTTCAGATCCAAACTTTCCCGTGGTGTTCACGCCGGATGAGCAGCACTCGTACGCGAAGCCCATCAAGGTGCTCATCCACGGTAACTTCGCCGTGCAATGGCTCAAGGAGCGATCGAAAGGCGTGAGAGGTATCCAGGTCAAGGTTCTGCATGATGGCATACCGGAGATATTTACCATTAGTGTCGAGAACGAAGATGAAGCAGCTGCTAAGCGTATTGTGAGGCGTATGATGGAGAAGCTGAAACATGCATCGGACTTTCCAGAGAAGTATGCTGGAAACTCGACGGGCACGAACATGATTGACGAGGAATGAGGGCATCAGATCTGGGAGCTGCGCAAGAAGGGTGTGAGCGAATGTTTTTCGGGCTCACTTGTCAATAGCCATGAGGCAACTACTTTTACGTACTCGTAACAAAGCCAGCCACACTGTGATAAGAAGTGATTGACGTCTGCACATGCATTGCACCAGTCACTCGTATCGTTCTTCGCCACCCTTTAACCACTTCTGCCACTTTCGCACCCACCTTCATGTTGTGAGGATGCTTCCTTTCCCCTTGCCTCATATCCCGACTGCACGCACGCTCTTCTCGCTATGCGCGTGATCCGCCATTGCAACACGAATCGCCAAGCAGGCTAGGAACCCGACGCCCCTGGTTTGCTGGATTTGGTCGGGTCGCTGTCGTCGTCAAATCCGCTGGTGCGACTCGACGACCACGCTGATGGCTCGAACACAACTGCACAGATCGCAGCATATATAACTACAGGGTAGTTGGGAAACCGTGCTGCTCTACCCCATTTTCTTGCCTGCCAGCCGCCCATGGCATTATTGAAACACTGCTGCAAGTCTGCCGCAGTCGCACTTCGATCCCGACCGTACCGAAAGCTGTAGGAAGATGCAAAGTCATCCGTCGTTCCTGTCTCATCCATACGGACCACGAAGCTCACTCGAAGGGGCCGCGTGCAAGCAACACGTCCTGATCGACAAGGGTCGATGAGACGTTCGAGTGCTACATTCAAAGCTCTGCCCATTAACGCCACTCCGTCGTACTCGATGACTATCTCTCCGAGACTGATCATGAGGTCCACAGTATGCCGTAGCATGGGATGAGGCCCGCAGACCAATGCAAGTAGTCGATCTTGGACGTCCGTCCGGTAGGCGGGCTTGGGATCGTCGTCGTACCACATGAACGCGTCCAGGGATATGTCGCGGAAGTAATGGGTATGAATCGTGAAGCTGTTGACCGCGAGCAACATATCGTGTGTCTCAGCCTGCATCTGCTTGCAGGTCGCAGTCAGGGCCAGGAGTGCGGTTGGCAGGATGCTTCGCTGCTCCGTGCGTGTGTAGAGATCGAGATGTACGCCATTGGGCCGGTAGAGCGCAAGCTCGCTGATGTTGTTGCGCAGTTCAGCTGGGATCTTGGACAAGGGCGAGTCGTCCATGTCAGCAATCGCGGAAGCAATGAGTGTCGAGTCGGTGAGAAGAGGTTTTTGTAGGAGTACTGTAGCTTGCGCAGTTGGCAGTGTCGTGAGTGAGTGATGTATTGCAGTTACCCGGTCGACCGAATCTTCCTGTTTGTGTTCAGGTTGTCGCAATGTGAGTCAGTGAGAGGTGGAGCGATCTCGAGCAAGTGAAGCCCAACATAAGTCAAGCTCTCCGTTTGCATCAGCGCATCACGGATTCGGCGAAAGCGGGATGAGCAACAATCAGGCCTCTTCTATTAGGCACGTTCTTTACCTACTCATACACAAAGCCAGCAATATCGTGACAAGCGATCAAGTCGCACAGCTTCCCATCCGCCATGCATCGTGCGAGATCTAGTAGCGCCTCCCTCCACCTCCACCACCTCTTCCTCCCTGATATCCATTGCCACCCTGGTACCCTCCACCACCCTGATACCCTCCTCCTCCACCACCACCATATCCTCCCTGCTGATGACCTCCATACCCACCTTGCTGATGCCCACCATACCCACCACCATGCTGCTGCTGAGGCGGATACCCCTGCGGCGGCATCTGCGGCGGCATCCCCATAGGCGGCGGCGGAAACCCATGCTGCGCAGCCTGCTGCGCCAAATGCGGCGGCAACTGACTAAAAGCCTGCGCAGCCTGCCCACCATACGCCCCAGGCCCAGCACCATACCCACCATTAGCCCCGTACCCATTATTACCCTGATACCCACCACCACCATTCCTATCCCCACCACCCTGATACCCACCACCTCTCCCACCCCTCCCACCACCATTATGATCCCGCGCAGCATAATCCACTCTCCGCCCATCACTCCGTCCACTCTGCGTCAACTGCACGCCCCCAAACTGCCTCCCACTCTTGCCCGCCGCCTCCCTCGTAGCCTTAACATCATTATAATCCAACACGGGCTCCGCAAACGTAATCCCCGGCAAAAGCATACTCTTATGCACGCCCTCAATCTTTGGCATAAAATAACTCACAGTAGCACTCTCATCCACCTCCAACGCGCCAAACTCCCCCTCGCCATCCCCAGGCAAAGGATAAGCCAACTCACTATTAGGCACATACTTCTCCTCCTTGCTCACCTTCCCCGCCAACCCCTCGCTCACTTTCGAATCAAGCTTCATCTTCTCCTTCTTCCCAGCCTTCTTGCCGTAGAACTCCGCACTAACATCATCGAAAAGCGGATGCCTAGTCGAGAAGATAAGCGCCTCATTCCCAAAAGCATTCCTCCTCCTCTCCTCCTCACTCAACAACGGATACTTCGTCCCCATAGCCTCCAACAGTCTCTTTTCATCAATGAACGGCAGCAGCGCAACCCCCTGCCAAGCAAACTTCTTCCCATTCAAATCCACCTCAAACTCCCTCGGATAAAACTCCAAAATCGGACTCCCCTCGTCCGTCATCAACGGATGAAACACACTAGGAATAGTATGATTGGACAACGCAGGCATAACCCCCATCAACTGCTCATAAGGCCTAAAAGGCTTCCCCTTATCAAACGCCACGACCTGATTCCCCATGTCCGTGAAATCGGCCGCGAAGGGAGCGTAATGGTAAGGGTAGTACCAAGTCCAGGACGGACAGCCCTGGAAATAATAGAGTAGGACCCAGCAGAGTCCCTCGACGTATGCGCGGGCGACCTTTTGGCGGAACTCGATGTCGGTGGGGGAGACGTGGAATTTTTGCTCGTAGTATCTTCCCTCGTAGCCGGGTTCCCAGAGCTTGACGGTGTCTTCTGGCATGGCGTCGACGACGCTGGTATTGGTATTGCCGCCCAGTGCTCCGGAAGACCCACGATTCATCGGATCCGCAATCTCAGCGTTCGGCGTATTCCTCCCTGGTGTCGAAGGGGCGGTCGTAGCATCATCGTCAACCATTTCCCGCGGCCGCTTCCCCAACACCGGCTCCCCTGACATACCACCACCAGCAAACAACGCATCAACACCCGCCTTCTGACTCCCCACGCCGCCATTCTTAAGTTGCTCTTTCAGAGCAGCAGCCGCGCTCTTATTAGCCTTATTCCCATTCCCCACCACATCCGCATGCGTCAACCCAGCCCCCCCACCATTCTGAAACCTCGGATCCGCGCGCGTCTGCGCCTCCCCCGGAGCAAAAGTAGGCAGCGCATTAATATCCGGCGCCTGCTCTCCCCTAATAATCCCTCCCCTCGCCCCTCTCCGAATAACACTCTCATCATAACCCGACGGCGCTCCATTGCCATCCTGCGACATGCGCGGGCGTTTATTGCCATTACTCCTCGCATCCCGCTGCTTCTGCTGCTCCTCCCTCCTCTTCTGATTAGCCTCCTTCCTTTGCTCCCCCTCCCTCCTCCTCTTAAATATAGTCTCCTCCTGCTTCGCCAACCCCTCCAATATCACTTGAGCGCGGCTGAGATCGACATGCCCGTCTTTCGTGATATACCCCCCCATCACGGGGATATTATCCCTCCAAATCGCAATCAAAGTATCAATCCCATCCTCCCGAATATCCAGTGAAGGCAAATGCGGCAAAAAGTCATTCCCCACAAAATAACACATGAACACCCAATCGTCCAACGCCCTCTCCAGATCAAACTTATGCACTTGTCCCGGCACACTCATCTCGACTGCCAAATACTCGCGCAGAATTGAGACATGCAACCAGATGAAGGGTTTGAGCGGGACGACGATATTGGGGTCTTTTTCAGCCGGGGCGGTGGCGCCGGTGCATTGCGCGGCCATGTGGCCCGGTTGATTGCATTTCCTGCAGTGGCCGGGTTTGGTTTCGTTGGCGAAGACGTCTTCGCGTAAGACGCGGAAATGGGGTTCGTGGGTTGCGAGGCCGAGCATTATTAGGTCGGCGTCGAGGCCGTAGATGACGTGTCTGAAACCCATTAGTATCTACTTCAAACAGGGCAGAGTCACGAGAATGGACGCATGACTTACCGCGTGTTGGGATCGTGTGAAGGTGAGCTGCGCTGCGACCTCACGAAATTCATAATCTTATGCTCGCCCTCCCCCGGCACCGTCGCGTCGGAAATAATCACCTTCATCTTCTCCCACGCCGGATCAGTAGACAACTTATAACTAACCCAATACCTTAGACTCTGCGCCAGTAAATCCATAAACGGCGTCCCCGGCGTAATGGAGTTCGAATCCCACGTCTTCTTCGGCTTGACCTCGCCTTCACCCTCTACACTCCCTCCCTTAGCAACCATAGACGCATGAAACTCCGCGGCCGCCTGATCCTTCTCCGCCGCCTCCTGCGCAGACCTAAACCGTCTACTCCGCTGCTGATTCATTTTCGCGCGCGGAGCGACGCCGTCGACTGCTATTAGGAGTAGCTTTCTGGGACGAACCATGTTGACTACGCGGTCGGTGTATTCGAAGACGGCGAGCATCATTTCTTCCTCGTTGGCTGGCGCGGGCCGGTCTTCGGGGTGCGAGCAAGGGTGTACGATGCCGTTCATGTCTAGGTAGAGGTTGTCGAATTCTTCGCCGTTGGGGTTGGGTTTGCGACCATCCACGGGGATTTTGGTGCCATCTTCGGTTTCGGAGGGGAGGTCTTCGATGACGGGGGAGATGATTTTGGGGTATTTTTTCGAGAGCCAGCGGAAGAGGGCGGGGACGCCCATGATGGAGGGTTTGGGGGTGGTGAGGAGGTGTTGGTGTGTGTAAGTGTGTTGGCGAGGTGAAGAAGTGGGAGTTTGGTGATGGGATTTGCGGGAATGACTCGGGGGCACGCTAGCTGTATTCGGTTATTGCGCTCGTAGGGCTCGGCTAGACGAAGGTATGCGAGCTCTATACGGATGGTTATGTCTCTACGCGGACAGTAGGGCAATGTAGGGACCTAGGGCCTCATATTCGACGACTATACACCGCGCAGGGCTATAGACAAACGTATAGAGGGCTTATAGACTGTCCGAGCCCTATACGGTCGACAAATCTCGATATACCCCGATATAGAAAGAAATACTCGATCCGGTATAGTGATGTCGCGTTCGGCTGCTATAAGCCGCGTATAGTCTTAGATAGCCGTATAGAGATCTTATATTACGAGAACCCTATGCGGCGAGACCCTCGCGATATAGCCCTATATCGACGGAATTACTATTAAAGGTAGAGATTTACTAGACGGTCTCGCTTTCGGTTACTGTAAACCGTATAGAGTCTTAGATAACCGCATAGAGGTCTTATAGGCTACGAGTACTCTACACGGGGAAAACATTTCAAGTCGTGTAGCTACGTTACGAAGGCGACTCTTATACGTCCCTTAGACTTACCGAGCTCGTTCGCGATATACGTGTCGCATAGACATTTACTCTTCGTATAGGAGTCCTATAGCCAGTCCGCATCCTATGCGTGCATCGAAATAACCACTCGGCTTAATTTAGCCTAGCTTCATACAGCTGTATGGACAACCTAACTTTTGGACCACCACAACTCAACTCAAACAAACACCACAACCAACAATGAGATAACACTACGCCCTTCCTCGGGCCAGAGAACTACTTGACCATGCTCAAAACCCCACCCCTCCAAACCGCATCGGCCACAATCGACACCCTCAGCGCGCGCCTCCAATCCGCAACCCTGCTCGAAGACCGCCGCGCCGCCATCCTCGGCCTAAGAAGTTTCGCCAAACAATACCCAGCCAGCGTAGCCAGCGGCAGTCTCCGCGAACTGATATCCACACTTCGAAGGGATGGACTGGGACAACAAACAGAAAGTCAAGAAAATGGCAGCACACAAGCTGAAGGAGGGGATGTGGACACCATAAGACTAGTGCTAGAAACCCTACTCATGCTCTTCAACCCCGACTCCTCCTCCCCCGAAGCAAGCGACGAAGTAAACTACTTCATGGCCGACGGCTTCTCCATGGTAAATAACCCCCCAATCCTAACCCTCATATTATATATGTGCTAAGCTAATACCACAGCGCCAAGACAACATCTCCCTCCTCCTCTCCCTCCTAGACCCAACCTCGAACCTCGCAGACTACTACACCCGCCTCTACAGCCTGCAACTCCTGACCGCCATCTGCTTGCCCCGTCCCGAACGCCTACAAGAATGCATCTTATCCGCTCCCTTAGGCGTGAGCAGATTGGTCGGCGTGCTAGATGATGCCAAAGATGCCGTGCGAAATGCGGGATTATTGTTGCTGGTTGATCTGACTAGTGGAGGTGTAGGTGTAGCGAACGAGGAGTTGAAGAAGATCGTAGCGTTTGAAGATGTATTTGGGAAGATTTTCGCCCTCATCCGCTCCGAAGGCGGGATGGCGGAAGCCGGGATCACAGCCTTAGACTGCCTTTCCCTGCTCGCCAATCTCGTCAAATCCTCCCCAAGCAACCAGACGATGTTCCGGGAAAGCGGGTGTGTGCCCCAACTCACCTCCCTCCTTCGAGAGTGTTTCCCGCCCGCTACTCCGGACGCCGGTTACGTAGCCCAAGCCCGCGAGAAGGCTGCCTGGGGTCTCTTGCAACTCCTAGCTTTATTCCTAGAGACTGGAGAAACAGGCACGGCTCAGAACCAACTCGCTTTCTTCCGTGCCGGCACAGGACAGGTCCTCATCGAACTAGCCTTTACTCCGGAACTCCCGGCACCGATTCGAAGTCTAGCGCTGAGATCCGCGGCCGCGTTAATTGCAGCCAACCCACCGCTACAAGAAGCTTTCGCTGCACTAACTATTCCCGGCCCATCAGCACCAGAATTCCTCGACGCTAAATCTTTGCCTTTGCTGCAGGTCAATGGCGCGAGATCTGGGGGTTCGTCTGCGAAGAACAGTGCACGGCCCAGCGTCGAGAGGGCACGGGTATACATTATTGAGGCGTTGCTGGATCTTGCTTTGAGTAAACCCCAAGAGGACCTGGGATTGAGGGCCGCGGGGTGTGGGTTGATACAGGCTTATCTTGCCGGGCATGAGAGGATAAAACAACATTTCCTGCAGAGGGCTATTGTGGGACATGGTGAGGGGGAGAGTGCGGCGAACGCGCTCAACTCGCTTTTGCATCCCGAAGATGGGGATGCGGCAAGCGTGGTGTTCGCGAGCTGGATTGTGGGGGATTTGATTGCTGAGAATATGGAGGGTAAAGGTTTGCTCGCGGCTGTGAAGGAGGGTGGGGAGGAGGAAGGCGAGGACGAGGTGAGTTTTATTCAGGTTTGTGGGGGGCAGTTACAGGCTGCGCTTTCACAGCAACAGCGGGATGAGAGGGTGGTGGCTGCGTATGCTTCCCTCCTCACTCTCCTCCTCTGGGATTTCGCGGACGGAGTCAACGATCTCTTGGCCGAGGGTTCGGGACTGGTACAAGCTCTCGTCACAACGGCCTTGAGTACCACTGAGGGCCCGATTATCGCGGGGCTGGCTGCGACGTTGTTGGGGACTGTTTATGAGTTTAGTAGTAAGGATTCGGGGGTTCCGAGACGGGTGTTGGCGCCGTTGTTGACGCAGAAGCTTGGTCGAGGGAGGTATTTGAATGCGTTGATGGGGTTGCGACGGGATCCTGCGGTACGGGATTTTGAGCTTGAGGATGCTTTGGGTGCGGAGACGTTGTTGGGTGGGAGGTTTGTGGAGTTTTTTATGCTTGAGTTCTCGCGGTTGCGGAAGGCTGTTGATAAGGATCCTGGTATTGAGGTTTTCCCTTTTGCGGATGCGGAGGAGGGGGTGGATAGGGATTTGTTGGATGAGTTGCGGCAACAGGTTCAGACTGCTAAGGAGGCGCTTGGTGTGGCTCAGTTGGAGGTGGTGGGGGAGAGGCAGCAGAGGGAGCAGCAGAGGATGCAGGCTGGGAAGGAATTGCAGACTGTGGGGGCGGAGGTTGAGAGGCTGGGGAGGATTAATAGGGCTATTCAGCAGGGGCATGAGAATGAAGTGGAGGGGTTGGAGAAGAAGTATGAGGAGGTTAGGGTTGGGTTGGTTGACGAACACCAGCGGGCGCTTGAAGCGGCACGGCTTGAGGCCCAGAGGACGCTGGATGAGAGGTTGAGGGAGCAGGGTGCTGCGGCGGCGCAGAGGGTGCAGGAGTATGAGCGAAGAGTTGTTGAGATGGGCAACGCGCATAGGGATGTGCAGGGGAAGCAAGGAGAAGCTGTGAGGCAGCTTGAGGCGATTACCGCGCAGCATTCTCAGCTTCGGGAGAGGGAGGGTGAGGTGAGGAGGCAGTTTGAGGAGCTTACGACGCGACATGAGAGGATTGCGAGGGAGCATACTCAAGTGCAGTCGCAACTTGGTGAGGCGAGGGCAGAACTTGAGCGTGTGCAGGCTGAGAGCGAGACGAGAAGAGAACGTGTTACTGAGCTGGAGAAGAGTGTCGAAGAGCTGAGAGAGGATCTTCAGGGCAAGGAAGCGGAACTCGCTACCGAGAGGGGTGGATTCGGGGAATTGGAGCGCGAGCTCGAGAGTACTAAGGCTGCTCTCGCCGCTGCACAATCCAAGGTCTCTGCTGCACCATCAGCTGCGGATAGTGAGACGGTCGACAAGCTTGGAAAGCAACTTCACGAAGCGCGAGAAGCAGAGAAAGCGGCTAAGGAGGAGTTGGACGGGATGTTGTTGCTCATGGGTGACATTGAGGCGAAGAGGGATGGGTATCGAGACAGACTCAAAGAGTTGGGTGGCGAGGTCACGGAAGACGAAGAGGACGAGGATGAAGAAGACGAAGAGGACGAGGAATAGTAGGTCGTTGATCGAGGTTGTGGTTCTAGCACGGCGTGGTGAGTGGATTGATTAGCGTACTCGTACCTTCCCTTCGAGGCTTGTCTACGTTAAAGCCGGTTGATGTAAGATATGTATACCGTACGTTCCGTTCGGTTCAAAGCTATCCGCTGCGGTACTGTCGGGTATCATCAGCATCCTTTCTCTGTCGTATACTAGCAGTCAAGACAGTGTGGTGAGATTGCCGTGGTCGGCACCCGGACGCAGCTCGGACCGACATCCTGGTGCAGAATCACCGTCAGGGCATTTTGCTCGCATTCCGTTCCTTTCAGGTCCACGCTCTGCGTGCTTTGCTAAGCAATTGGAGACCGTTGCCTTACATTATGCTGGTGCGGAAGCAACGCGCTGCTATCATCTCATCAAAGGTCGGTGATTGTGGTTTCAACAGCGAGCCACAAATAATGTCGTCCGATCCTGGTCATCAGTCTCTAGGGTGTGGAGGCGAATAAGGAAGCGATATACGGGCTCTCCTCGCTGCGTGGGCGCGTTGAATTCGTTTATATGGTTTGAGAGACGTCGCTGTCGAATCTTCAGACAGACCTTATATCCGCCACTCCCGGAGAAACGAGGCCATGGCGAATACACAACAGGATCAACCCAGGACGCAGACGAAGTTTGAAGAAAAGCTACCTGTACTGGAACCCGAGACAACGCTACACACTCCAACCGCCACATCCACACCTACAGTCGAGCCGCTACCGCCTACGAAACGTGAAGATGAAGTCTCTCCAATCGCGGACGACAGCGACGGGGACGCAGACTCGCTCCAGCCAACGCGTACGCAAGACTCAGAGATGCGCCGGATCGCCTCACTCAACAAAGCAGTCTCGTTGCCGCGGGAAATATTAGTAGTAGGAATCATCTGCCTCTCGCAGCTCACGACTCAGGTTGGATTCAGCAACACGTTGGTGCTTTTGCATGTCATCGGACGCAGTTTCGAGATCACCAATCCGGGCAAGGAGGCTTGGTTGGTGGCTGGGTACAGCTTGACGGTTGGCACGTTCATTTTGGTGTTTGGACGCATGGGGTGAGTGCCTTCATATCTGCATACGCTTGGGTAGTTGCTAGTGCCATATGTTGACGATCGACTACAGGGACGTCTTCGGCTACAAACGTATGCTAGTCATCGGCTATACGTGGTTTGCGTTGTGGTCCATGGTCGCTGGTCTGGCCATTTACTCGAATTACGTGCTATTCGTCTTCGCAAGAGTGCTTCAAGGAATTGGACCAGCCATCTGCCTACCAAATGGCTTAGCATTACTGGGCGCTTTGTACGAACCGGGAAACCGCAAGAACATGTGCTTCGCCATCTTTGGCGCCTGTGCTCCAGGAGGCTCCATCTTGGGAGCAGCAGCAGGTGGCGTCTTCGCTCTCGCTTGGTGGCCATGGACTTTCTGGTCGTTCGCCATCACTCTCGCCGTCACCGCCTTCGGAGCCGCCTTTCTCATCCCAGATCCGCAGGTCAAGGTACAGCTACCACGCACGATCCGGGGATTTGTTGAGGAGCTTGATCTCTACGCCGCGACTGTTGGCATATTATCGTTAATTTTGTTCAATTTCGCCTGGAACCAGGCTCCCATTAGTGGTTGGGGGGCTCCGTCAGTCTGCGTCTGCCTCATACTTGGCGTGCTGCTCGTGCCGGTGTTCTTCTACCTGGAACTTAAGGTTTCGCCTAATCCCCTGATACCGTTCAGTCTTTTCACCAGCACGAATGCTTTTGTGCTGTCTTGCATTGCGTGTGGCTGGGCAAATTTCGGTCAGTGATGCTACTGCATAATGGTTGTTCGATTCGTGCTAACACTATTCGCAGGAATCTTCGCCTTATACTTCTTCAACATACTGCAGGTGCTCCGAGGGACTTCGCCGCTTTTGACGGCCGCATACCTGTCACCTTTCGTTATCTCTGGAGCGGCAGCTGCTCTCTTGACAGGATTTTTGCTCAGCCATCTCCGACCCGCCTGGCTCATGGTCATTGCCATGTGTGCTTTCTTGGCTGGCAACCTGATTCTAACCACGGTACCTCCACATCAGATCTACTGGGGTCAATTCTTCGTCACCACCCTCATCGCTCCGTTCGGAATGGACATGTCGTTCCCTGCGGCTACGCTCTACCTCAGCAACTCCATCGAGAAGTCAAAACAGGGTGTGGCGGCGAGCTTGGTCATGACTATTGTGAACTACTCGATATCCTTGGGACTAGGATTCGCCGGCACCGTGGAAGTGAATGTCAACAACGGCGGGACGACTCCTAAAGACATCTTGACAGGCTATCGAGGCGCCCTGTACATGGGTACTGGTCTTTCCGGGTTCGGGCTGGCCATTAGCATCGCTTTCGTAGCGAAGACATACTGGGATGACCACAAGGCACGGCAGCAGCCCGCTGATCTGGAGACCAAGCGGGAGGATCTTGATTGATCGGCCCTTCTGGACGCACTTCCAAGAGCTAGCAAACACGAAGCCAATCGAAGCCTTCACTCCAAACGAGCTACCCCGCAAAATGCCCCCATGTCGGTCTCCTGCTCGCATGTGACAGCCATGCAGCAGACGTCACGATATGCTTATAGAGCAGGCCGCCAGCTGCCGATAGCTGTTTGTTTGTTGCACCATTTAGCTTTGACGGATTACTTCTCGAGCACACAAACACCTCCATTAACAACATTTCCATTATAATGACGACCTGGGAAGACCGCCGAGGCCAGTTCCAGAAGGGCAAGGAACCCAAGGAACCTCCCACTGAAGGCAGAGCGTTCGGTAGTGGTGTATTGGAATCCGTCAGGAGAGCTTCCATCGAGAGTGCGAACACCATTGAGAAGACAGTCAGTGGCAGCAGTGGAGGATCTCCAGCAAGCCAACGACGCAGGGTAAGCGTTTGATCAATACACATACTGTGAGCTGCAGCTGATGGTGAAGCACAGTCTTCTGCCGCCGGTGGCCTCTTCGCCAACCTCGAGCAACACAAGCGTGGCAGTCAAGACTATGGAGAGCGACGTACAAGCCATGGCGAGCACGGACCTGCTCCAACTATGTTCAGTGGGTGGTACAACTCTACTTTCCGCGGTCATCAGAAGGTGCAGCCGCAGCAAGGCGTGCCGGCCGCGCAGAAGGAGACGAGAAAGGGCGTGATGGAATGACTACATGACGGTAGCACGGCGTGAGTTCGAGCATACGACATGATTTGCAACTGTGTATTATTGAGTTGATTATCGACGGGCGTTCTTGATACCATGTATTTATATGCAACGGCCACTGTTGAGCATCACCATTCCGTTGCTCCTACTTGTTGGTCAATTCGAACTAAGCCTGCTAGGACCCCAGAGTCGAGCGAGGCGACCCTCAATAGGACCACCGACGAAGACTTCGGCGGCTCCATTCATGTCAGCTTCCGTGAGAAAGCCTTGAGGAGCTTTAAGAGCTCTGGTTGTGCGCTCGATCAACCAAGGTCGCAATAAAGGCGACGTCTCCATGCCCTCAACAACATTAGCGATCTCTCGTTGCAACGCTCCCCACAAGACAATCATGCTCTGCGCGCGAAGCCTTTGACGTACTTGTCTGCGAAGAGACTGGCCGAACTCAGCGCTCATGAGCAGATAGCAGCATATACGAGCCACTTCTGCTTCTATCACGGATACCGATGGCAACGTGCCGCGCAGGTAAGTGTTTGCAGGAATGGCAGTGTTCGACATGCTGCTCCTAACCAGGGTTTGGCAGCACCTGAGTACACACAGCCGTATATGCCACCAAGCTACAAGAACGCCCCAAGTGCTTGCTGAACGAAAATTGAAAGACATCCTGGTGATCAATGCGTTGGCGGGTTGCGTCGTCTCAACGCTCGTAAGGCTTCCTCGAAGAGCCTCTTCTGCGGCATCATCGCGAACACTGTACAGGTCTTCCGCGAGCGTCAAAGCACGCTCAAATAGCACTTCGGTAGTGACCAATGAGCTCTCTCTACCTTTATCCTCTTCGACCCGCACAGCTCGCAACAGAGCCACAAGTCGAGGTAGACGCAAGCAGAGCTCGACACGAAGTGCCCGCAGGGTGCCTACTGGCCCTCCCGGACCTGTCGAACTCTGTACTGCGTAGTGGGCACGATCGAGCCGCTCCAGAGGCGACGCCAATCCAGAGAAGATCGCATGGAGCATTATATCATACGAGTAGTGCTCGAGCGCCTCACGGGAGGTATCAGTGACTCTACCAGACGCCCTGCTCGCGAGAGCGGTCACAAGTCCATTGACGTGGGTCGGATTGAGGATGCTGAATCCCCCTTTGTTGGCCTCCCACGGTGCGAGGAGAGCCACACTGGTCAAAGCAGCGTCGCTCGCGGACGTTCCGGACTGGTACAGCTCCAGCTGTAGTGCCTGTAGTGCGTTCGTCAATGCTGAATAGCACTTTGGCAAGGTGGTGCCGGCTGCCCCCAGTGTGTATTGAGCTGCCGCATAAAGGGCTCGAGCTGCTAGATCGACGCAAGAAGTATAGCCGATGCGCGCAGGTAGGTCATGTAAGTATTCGTCGTCCGCTCTGTACAAGTACAAAGACGCTCCAAGCTCGGCTCTCAATCGCTCCTCTTTAGAGCAAGGTTGGTGTACAAGTAGTGTCTGCGAATATGCCGTATGTGGCACTTCACGGCCGAGGCTTGCCTCGACGGTGTCTACTCTTGGTACTCTTGGAACTCTTGAACGACGTCGATTTCGTGTTCGAGCGGATTCCCCACGTGTATGCCTCGACGATCCGACCACAGCAGTACCTCGAGAATTCAAGGTGAGCGTCGCAGGACGAAAAATGTTGCTGTTCCACACGAAAGCACGACTTGCCTCATTGCTCATGTTCGGCTATCAAGCGAGGCGGACTGCACCATCTCAGCCCCTCACACCATAGCCACGTGAACGAGATCGTCTAAAGGCCGTGTGGTCTGGGACCATGCTCTTGCCATGTTCGATAATGTTAGAAGCATACACTCACGAAGGTGGAGTCCATTCTGGCGGCCCGTTGCGCTGGCGTCCGGCTTGGTGGTAGCCTTGCAGGACTTCAGAACAACTCCCAAAATCGCCATGTGTATGGCAGCTGGAGGCTACCGACCCGTGGTAATTAACGACTATAATAACGCATTGGACGCTCAGCAAGCACCTGACACCAATGGCGGACCCATTTTGGGGCTTGGCTCAGGAGACCACTGACCACATGTCGACAAATGCGGTTGCCTCGTTGGCTGAGCATCACACCACCTAAGGTAGGTCGTGCGTGGTGAGAGGTACCTCTTATCCAGGCATCTGCTTTCTTAACATGTTGCCTCTAGCGAGCGTCAGCGGCTAGCGGTCGCCTGCTATTGCAATCCACCTTATGGAGCGAATACCGTAACGCTTTCGAAAAGCACTTTTCTGCCTGTGGCCTACCGAAGTATATCGAAGAATGAGAGTCGTTATCATCGGTGCCGGTGTATCTGGGCTCTCGCTCTATCTCTGGCTAGACAAGCTCGGCCTTACCAAAGCTCACGACATCACCATCTACGAGCGTCGACCTGACGTCTCGCTTGAAGACGGCTCAGAAAGTTCCATCGTTGGCGGCAGCATAGGCATAACAGCCAATGGCATGAGAGTCATCCGCACACTGGACGGCCAGCTGTTTGCAGAAGTTGTACAAGCTGGCCATCGCATCAACAGCTGGCGCATCTCAACAGCTCGAGGATGGACGCTTGCCGATGCACCTACTGGCGGACCTGGCGATGACAGCGTAATGATTGGCCGAGAGGACTTCTGTCGATGTTTTCGTAATAGGGTCCCCGAGTCGGTGATCGAAGTGAAGAAGGTGATAGACGTTGACTTCGATTCCGTCGTGAACGTATTGAGGTTCGACGACGGTAGTTCAATTGAAGCAGACCTCGTCGTCGGTGCAGATGGTATCTGGAGTATCCTGCGTCGTGTCATGTTCGGTGGGCAAGGAGATGCGAAGGACTATCAGTACGCACCGCATTACGAAGGCTTGGTCGGAGTGGGTTCCTACGTTCCAGCAAGTCTGATGAACGAGGTCCCACAAGGCCAGATGAAGTAGGTAGCGTATCATCTTTGAAGAGCGACTGCTAACATTCGTTGCAGCATCGTGCTTGGGAGAAACGGCTTCTTCGGCTATGGAATCGACCGCGGTGAGTCAGCAACGTCGAACGTCGCTCGAGGTGTATGCTGGTCAACGTACACACTGGATGCGCTTCCTGAAGACTGGCGCAAGCTCGACTGCAATCAGGCTCAGCAGCAGCTTCAAGCTCGGCACCAGCATTGGAAGAACGATGTGATCCGGCGTATCATCAAAGAGGTCAAGATCGACCAGGTCTGGCCAACCTTCACCACGCCACTGTTGCCGTCATGGGAACGGCAGGGTTGTGTCCTGATGGGAGACGCTGCACATGCTGTCCAGCCATCGAGCGGGCAGGGAACAAGCATGGCATTGGAGGACGCCGAAGCACTCGCTCGCCTGCTTGCTCATCATCTTGCCGTAGATCCAAGAAGTGGGCATCTCCTGGCGTGCAAGCAGTATAGCGATCTGCGTATGCCACGATTAGCAAAGGTACACAAGAAGGCGCAGCAGCTGGGCAGCATGAAGCAGGACATGGGTGTGGTGCAGGAGATGGTGATGTATGCGTTCGTCTGGACCCTAGGTGAATCAGAAGCGCTGTGCACTTTGAAATATTATTCGCTAATCAGTAACAGCAAAATGTGGCTGGGGCAAGTCGTACAACGAGTACGTCTTCCGATATGATGTCGGCACAGAGGTTGTACATGCCATCAGCACGGGTCGAAAGCAGGAGCAGTTGCATCTTGCCCACGAGGACTTTTGAAACGTATGTACTTGCCGCCGCATCCGAGCAATGCTTCCAATTGCATTCACAAGTGTACTGCTCGAGCGGGTGCTCGCATTGAGCGAGGTGAAGCTAGTTCGATCTCCGCTCCAAAGCAGCTTCTGCCGTCGACACAGGTTCTCAGAATCGTCCATTCGAGGCATTGCAGACTGTGCTGAACTTCTCAAGCAGTACCTACACAGTCGTTAGCACTCCAATTCTCGCCTGGCTCGGGATTACGTACTGCGAAGTCGTATTGCTCCATACTGCCGAACACTGGATTGCTTCCTAACTTCTCGGCCGTTGACCTTGGACTGCTGATGCCGAAAGCCACTCGCGCGAGGAATCTCGCGTCGTCTCGCTGTGGTACTGCCTTGAGTACCTTTTGGAACAGACCCTCGTCGAACGGCTTTGGCTCCGGTGTGATGATCTTCACTGGTTGCTTCGTCTCGCACCACGTGCAATGTCCGCATTCGGTGTCGCCGCCAGGTAGACCGTCCCCAAAGTGCTCTGCAAGCGATCTAGAGAAGCATGCACTTCCATTGATGATGTCCATCACCTCCTGTCCACGACTCAAGTCTTGCTGCTCACGAAGTTCAAGCTCCGCGTACAGCTCATCGGCAATGCGTTGCTTTTCAGCCTTCGTTGCCGGCAGCTTCTGCAGTACTCTGTAGATGTTCACAACACCACTTGTCTTCAGATCGATCAAAGCTTGGTCATGCCACTGCTGCAACTTGGAGACGATGTCAGCTCTGTTCAGGCCAGAAGTGCGAGCGGCCACATCCACGTCGACATGTGTGAATTTCTGAGCCTTCTTGGCCGCATCTCGGATTGCCTTTGCAGAAGCAGTCAGATCTTTGGTGGTAGGGGCCAATGGCATGTAGCTGTACGAGCTGTACTTTGGTGTGGTCTCACGCAACAGGCCGAAGCGAAGCTCGAGTTGTGCGTAGATGTTCTTCAACACAGTCTGCTTAATATCGAACTCCTTTGCTTCAGCATATAAGTTGCCCTCAATGCTGAGTCCTCTGTCCGTCACTTCAGGCCTCTTGGCGAAGACTTGATTCAGCAAGCCAGCGACAGACTGTTTCGATGGCAGATCACCTCTTGCAAAGCTTTCCCGCAAGTGCAGGTCTTCGGCACACATAAAGAGCATGCAATGACTTTCCTCCCCATCTCGTCCAGCTCTGCCAATTTCTTGGCTGTAGCTCTCCAGGCTTCGAGGCACGTCGTAGTGGACAACGTTGCGGATATTCGCCTTGTCGATACCCATGCCGAACGCGATCGTCGCTACCATAATGCACTTGTCGGACGCCATGAAGGCTTCCTGACAAGCAGTCTTCTCGGGCACTGTCATGCCAGCGTGGAAGTGTTTGGCCATGAAACCATGGTTCCGCAAATTCTGCGCGAGCTCTTCGGTATGCTTCTGCAAGGTTACGTAGACGATCGTTGGGCCAGGATGCGCCTTGAGGAAGGCAATGAGCTTCGGATAGGAGTCTTTCTTCGTGAAGAATGACTGGGCTTGCAATTTGAGATTGGGTCTATACGTCGGCGTCCGGAACTGTGCGTCTTCAGCCATATCGAATGCCTTCTGTACATCATCTGCCACTTTTGGTGTGGCGGTAGCTGTCAGGCACACTACTCGCTCTGCTTGGATCTCCTTGGCGAATCTTGCGACCTTGAGATAGTCGGGTCTGAAGGCGTGACCCCACTCGGATATACAATGTGCCTCATCAACCGCGAGTAGTCGCACCCCTCCTCGCACGTTGGCCATATTGCCCACGAAACCTTCGTTGTTCAGTCGTTCTGGTGCGCAGTATAAGATATCGAGTGTGCCATTACGCATCGCATCGACCGTCGCAAGATACTCTTCTTTTGACTTCGTGGAATCAAGTACGGCTGCACTGATGCCTCTCCGCTTCAAAGCATCAACCTGGTCTTTCATTAACGCGATCAAGGGTGACACGACCAAAGTAATGCCCGTCTCTGCGTGACCTTGCCGTATTCCGGCGTGACGGTCCATCTCTCGGAAGCACAATGCGGGTACTTGGTAGCAAAGACTTTTGCCACCTCCAGTCGGAAACACAACAACGCAACTCTCTCCGTCCAGAAGTCTTGCGATCGCTTGCTGTTGCTTCAGTCGGAACGCAGGCATACCGAAGCGCTCCCGCAGCACTTTGTTAGCAATAGAGATCGCAAGACCAGAACCTTCAGTTCGTTGCTTCTTGGCAGATTCAGCGTCCGGTTCCTCTGACTTGCGCTTTGTCCCATTGGTACCGTTGCCTACTACCGCAGAGCTAATTGGTGCACTCAAGAGGTCAGAGTCATCGAGGCCTTCCATGTCGAACTCATCGTCATCGGCGCCATCTAATTGAGGCGGGAGTGGTGATGTGTCGGAGGCTCCAGATTGAGCATAGGCCTCATGCTCTAGTCTCTCAATGCTACCTTCGAGGGATGTTAGACTCGCTATGAGCGCAGCAACATCGATTTTATCGTTTGCATTGCCCGCGACAAGGCGTAGCCGACTATCGAGATCAGCGAGTCTGGAAAGTGCTGCATCCATTGCGATTTCAGGTTGCAGCGCCCAAGCTGGTGTTCTGCGGGTGGTCCCACGGAGCGGCAGTGAGCTGTTGCCAACAATGCAACGTTTCGAGACGAGATCCAGAGTGACTGATGGAGTTCGTCGTCGAGTGATGCGCCTCAAAGTGAGGGTGAGGTGGCGATGAATTTGATGCATGGTTGCCTCGAAAGGGAGACGCGCCTGCCACGCGACTTTAAGCCTCGACGCTAGCGGGCTATCCCGCTATCGATATGTGAAGCCAAGTTTGTCACCACAAGCATGACTCTTCAAGAAGAACATTCGAGTCGTGATCTGTGACTGCTAGCAAGGGTCGCTCGAGGAGGCCATAAACAATACAACATCCCATCCGAGGAGAAAGAGTTGGGACACTCACCCAACATGGGCAGCATCAACTTCCCACTAGAAGAGGAGCGCGTGCTTGGAAACTGGACAGACATCAATGCGTTCCACCGACAACTAGAGCTCTCGAAAGATGACCCACCTTATGTCTTCTACGATGGCCCACCGTTCGCAACCGGCACACCTCATTATGGCCACTTACTGGCTTCCACTATCAAGGACATCATCCCACGATATTGGTCTATGCGAGGACGACATGTTGAACGGAGATTTGGTTGGGACACGCATGGTGTACCGATTGAGCAGATCATCGACAAGCAGTTGCAGGAGGAACTCGGAGTACGGGGTAAAGCAGCAGTCGACAAGATCGGCATCAAAGAGTACAATCGAAGATGTCGCGAGGTCGTGCTCACATATGCGAATGAATGGCGGAAGGTGATCGGTCGAGTCGGTCGGTGGATTGACTTTGATCGGGACTACAAGACGATGGACCCGAGCTTCATGGAGTCGGTATGGTGGGTGTTCGCACAGCTGCACAAGAAGGGTTTGGTGTATCACGGTGCGAGAGTGTTGCCTTACAGTACTGCACTGAACACTCCGTTGAGTAAAAGCGAAGCCCAAGAAGAGTATCGAGATGTCCAGGATCCTGCCGTTACTGTCAATTTTCCGTTGCTGCCATTAGAGGAGCAACCCGAGAGTACAAAGCAGACGGTACAGAAATTACTTGATGCGGCGCAAGGGAAGCAGGTCAGCTTTTTGGCATGGACGACGACACCGTGGACATTACCGAGCAATGTAGCGTTATGCGCGCATCCAGAGTATGAGTACTTGCTAGTCCTCGACAAAGAGACCGACAGCATATACGTCATGCTCGAAGCTGGCCTCAAAGTACTTTACAAAGACCCGAAAAAGGCGAAGGACAAGTTCCAGACGCTGCCCCTGAAGCTAAAAGGTGCAGACCTGGCAGGCATCCGGTACAAGCCACTCTTTACATACTTCCAGGACACTTTCGGGAGTGTTGGCTTCAAGGTTATTCTTGATACCTACGTCAAGCTGGACGAAGGTGTTGGCATTGTGCACCAGTCTCCGGCTTTTGGTGAGGAGGATTACCAGATTAATTGGCGAGAGGGCATCATCAACGCTGAGCGGCCGCCACCTAACCCGCTAAATGCTGGCGGTGAGTACACTAACGAGGTTCCGGACTTCGAGGGCCAGCACGTCAAGGCAGCAGATAAGAACATCATCAAGCATCTCGAGGGCGCAGGCAGACTCGTGCGAAAAAGTCAGATCACTCATAGATATCCTTACTGTCCACGAAGCAAAACGCCGCTCATTCAACGTGCTGTGCCATCGTGGTTCATCAAGGTCGAGCAGTCAGTGCCTGATCTGCTCGCCAACCTCGAGAAGACGCATTGGGTGCCATCTATGGTCAAGACCGGACGCTTCCAGAACTGGCTTGCAGCAGCGAAAGACTGGAACGTTAGCCGCAATCGGTATTGGGGTACACCTTTGCCACTCTGGGTCAGTGAGGACATGAAGGAAGTAGTCTGCATTGGCTCCGTAGCAGAACTCAAGAACCTTTCTGGCTACGAAGGCGAGATCAAGGACCTGCACCGCGACTCCATTGACCACATCACCATTCCCTCACAACAAGGCAAAGGCACGCTAAAGCGTGTAGAAGAAGTCTTCGACTGCTGGTTCGAGTCCGGCAGCATGCCTTACGCCTCTTCTCACTACCCATTCGACTACCCTGGCTTCGACGCTTCTGACCCCGACAGCGGCTTGTCCCGGACAGAAGGGCCTGGCAAGCAGCTCTTCACGAAATATCCTGGTGACTTCATCGCCGAAGGTCTCGATCAGACTCGCGGTTGGTTCTATACTCTTTCCGTTCTTGGCACGCATCTCTTCAACACGTTTCCGTACAAGAACTGCGTGGTCAACGGCATTGTGCTTGCAGAAGACGGCAAGAAGATGTCGAAGTCACTCAAGAACTTTCCAGATCCGATGCTCGTTGTCGATCGATATGGTGCGGATGCGTTGAGATTATATCTCATTGACTCGCCTGTAGTGCGCGGCGAGCCGCTACGGTTCAGCGAGCAAGGTGTGAAGCAGATTGTCAGTGGTGTGCTTCTGCCACTCTGGAACTCGTACAACTTCTTCGCGCAACAGGCAGCATTGTACAAGAAAAATGCAGGCCAAGAGTTTGTCTTTGATCCTGAGATGCAGAAGGGCAACGAGAACGTCATGGATCGATGGATCCTGGCTTCCACGCAGAGTCTGCTGCAGTACGTGAATGCCGAGATGGAGGCTTACAGGCTATACACAGTAGTGCCGAGGCTGCTGAAGATGGTGGACGATGTAACAAATTGGTACATCCGCTTCAACCGTAATCGGCTAAAGGGTCATGCGGCGAAGCCTGCTACTAACGGCACAGCTGAGACGAACGGCGAAGCAGACGAGGAGAGCAGCGATACGCTACACGCACTGAACACGCTCTACGAGGTGTTGTATACTCTGGTCCAGATGCTGGCGCCATTCATACCATTCCTGAGCGACAACATCTTCCAACGGCTTACACCACACTTACAATCCACCTTCACCTCGGATAAGGATGTCCGATCTGTACACTTCCAGCACTTCCCCACTGTAAGGCAAGAACTCTTCGACCCAGTCGTAGAGCGGCGAGTGAGTCGAATGCAGAAGGTCATCGAGGTTGGACGCGTGTGCAGAGACCGAAGGACTATCTCCCTCAAGACTCCACTGAAGACCTTTGTGGTGCTGCATCAGGACCAGGAGTGGTTGGACGATGTCCGGACATTGCAGGGCTACGTGACTGACGAGTTGAACGTACGAGATCTGGTGCTCACGACAGACGAGGCCCAATATGGGGTTGAGTACGCCGTACAAGCCGATGTCAAGAACCTGGGACAGAAGTTCAAGAAAGATGCAGCAAAGATAAAAAACGCATTGCCGAAGTTGAGTAAAGAGCAGATCCAGGGCTTCCTGGCCGATGGCAAGTTGACGGTAGAAGGTCATGAGTTGAGTGCTGAGGACCTGAGGGTCAAGAAGGAGATCAAGCCAAGCAAGGAGACAGGAAACATGGAAGTTGCAGTTGAAAGTGAGGTTATATGCTTGCTGGACGCTTTTGCATACCCCGAGTTGGCTCAGGAGGGCCTTGCAAGAGAAATCCTGAATAGAGTCCAGAGGCTTCGAAAATCGGCCGGGTTGGTCCCTACAGACGACGTGAAAGTGCTTTACACCGTGTTGGCGCCTGCAAGCCCGAATGGGACGACAGACAGTGTACCGGCAGCTGATGACGAGAAAGCTGCCACAACCGAGGTCAGTCGGCTTGAGCACGAGAGGCTCGTTGAGGATATGTTTGAAGCACAGGCGGCAACATTTGCGAAGGCAGCAAGCCGTGGTGTAAGCAAGACCGGTAGCGAGAACGAAAAGCAAGAAGGTGTGGTGGCGGAGGAGGAGGCTGAGGTCAAAGATGTTAGGTTGCTGCTGCGATTACTGAAGGTGTGATGTGGAGGCGCGCTCGGTCCCTACTGTTATACAATGCTGTACAGTTCTTGACAACACGATAGCGGTCTTGAGTGTGGCAAGTGTGGTAGGACATATCAATATCAGACCGGACGTACACCTCCTTGCAATCTGACAACCTTCGGCGCCGCTCACGTTCCGGGCCCGAATCAACAACGTCCACTGCATAGACTCGAGTCTGAATCTCTTCGAGATATGATCAGCCAGCTATTACGATATCATGCCAGTGTTTGCGCCTCCTTGACACGATATGGGACTTCTGGAGTATATCGAAGGTGCAGCTCCAGGCTCCCGAGCTGTTCGCGCATATTACTAACGAGCCCGAGCCAGATTCCTCGGCGGTGCACTACGAGTTCGTGGCCATGCGCCGCCTTCGGAAAGGTAAATGATGCTTCATCACAAGGCCGAGACGCTCAGACTGCTCCAGGAAGAGGTGAATCACCTCAGTAGAGGCAATCTCGAGCTCGTGCTGCTGGTCATCATCCATCTCATCCGAGAAGAGCTGGACTCGGGTGACAAAGTGCCACTCGACAACAGGATTTTATTATTCAATCCGCACATGCCAAGTAGTTGCTGAATGGGTAAGTGGTGTATAACATCAGTCTCCAAGAGCTGTTTGAAATTTGGGCTGACAATTGCATCCTCTGCAACCAGACGTATATGGTAGGACTAATACGGTAGCTGCGCATGCTCGAGCATTGGTCCGGCTCGTTCAGTATGGTGGTGGTATTGACAAGATGGCCCCAGATGTCATTCGATCACTCCGAGTGTATGGCATGCTACTGCATTCGTGTATGACATAGCTGACTCTAGATTGCAGCACTGATCTTCGTTTCGCAAGCACCGCATGCGTACCACCCGCGTTTCCCAATGTGCGGACCTTCGAGAAAGGAGCCGACGAAGTACTTTGGGGCAAAGTGAAGCGCGACTGCCGCATTCCAGGGCGAGGATTTGCAGAGTCGATACACGGCAAGCTACCGACTGAAGCTTTGAACGTGTTCCAGACTCTCGTTCTCGTAGAGCGAATGTTGTCGTGGTACGAGGAGCCTAATGCCACGATCCGGAATATCATCTGGTCATAAAAGCACGCAATCGAAAACACCACGAGTTATTGTCTCTGCCTGAAAATCTTCCGGAATTGACGGACTGCCCGCAGATGGTGTACGATATCTGCCGTGTCACTGCATTGCTTTACTCTACAGCCGTGCTTTTTCCTTTGCCAGCTCGAGGATGGCATTTAAACTATTTGTCGGCTCTCCGGCGCAGCTTAGACAAGCCAACATTGTGGCTACTTCCGCAATTTACTGAGCTGCTGGTCTGGAGCTTGTATATTGCTTGCTTGGCGGCGATGCACAACGCCTATCGCAGCTTCTTCTTGAACGCGTTGTACTGACCAGCTTCGGGTTGGTAGTCTGGTCGGACGTCGAGGTGTCTTTGCTTCGCATCCTATGGTCAGAGAAGTCGTGCGGGTCTGGTGGTAAGATCATTTGGGACATGTTGGATATGGACAACACAGTGAGCTCGCTTTCCATTTGACTGAGTGTTTCTTAGAGTGCAGGTTGTGAGGCTCTCAAGGAATTTGTGTCGTCAGCTACTGCTGTCAACGGTAGCCTTGCCATACGACCGTCTCTCGCGGGCGGGAGTAGCGGGAGAACTGGGCTCGAAAGATTTCGAGACTTGCTGTACGTGTGTGAATGAACGGTTCACTTAGAATGTCCGACGAGCCGGTGCTGCCCTCTCCAGCAGCCGCCGGCAGCGCCATATCCGAATGTGAGCCGAGCGGATGTTCGTAAGAAGCGTACCGACCTCGCATACGCCATATTGGTTTAGGTAAGGCTAGGTGCGTCGTGCAGCCGCACGCAACTTATCCGACCTGCAGCTTACCACCAAGACAAAGCTTGGACGCTTGGCAGTTGACATATCGGGTCAGACGCTAATGAGAAGGCCGTTGTCCTCATGCTGCCTCCCCTCTTGGCACCTTCTGGTTCGGAGAATGCGAACAATCCAAGAAGCACCAGGCTGAGGCACTGATGGTCAACCTAACCATCTCTTTCGCACTTCCACCCGTAGCATGACTGACAAGAGCGCGTCTGGTACCCCTAACAGCGATCTGGTATCAGCCACGTCCATGCCGGCGAATGTCTAGGCGCCTTCCTGTCGTGATATGGGCTCGTGGCAGTATGATCGGCGTAGATCGGAACGCCTCAAAGCTTTTGCGACTGGCCGACTATGACAAAGGCATGGCTCGACCAGATCCTTCTGTTACCAGTCCGTTATATAATCATGGTAGACTCCCAGATGGCCAAGCGTCCATCTTTCGACGATTTCTGCAGATTCTCTCAACATGTCGGGGACCTCGTACAGCGCTCGAAGCATGAACCTCGGCGACGGCAGTTATCTGGCAGAATACGCATTCGATACGGGTTTCATGGACGAAAGATCTCATGTACGCAAGACCCTGGCCCACCCTGTATGTCGATTAGGCAACTGACAGAGATCAGTTGCTGGAACTCTTGGGCGCACCAATGAGCCATATAGATGCGAACGCATACTACTGTCCTCCAAGTATGCAGTACGGTAATCTGTCGCCCATCAACACACCAGACATTGATCTCACTCACCTCGATGAGTTCCCCTTACATACCACTGGGACCGTCTCTCCCAAAACCACGCCACTCTCGGGGGTGAGCGATCCCTCAGCAGAGGAGAGGCTAGCACCTGTGATCGTGCAGGGCCCGGGGGTGTGTGCCGCGCAGGGACAGCGGCGGAAAGAGCAGAATCGCTCCGCACGTGAGTACCTTATGCTTGTCGGATCACTGCATACTGTAGTTGACTCAAGTTCCGTAGAACGAGCCTATCGCGAGAGACAGCGAGGACTGATCGTTGCCCTTGGTGCCCAGGTAGAGGCATTGAAGACTGATAACGCCCAATTGAAAGCCAAAAGCGCCAAACTTGAGTCGGAGTTGATGACATTACAGCGAGAAATGCTCATGCACTTCGAAAGGGTTCATGGCGCAGGTGGAGCATTGGTGCCACCCAGACCTGGACCGTAATTTTGTCGATGGCCTAGAGCTCTTGCGTTGCTGCGGTGCATAATCAGCGGTTCATACACACGAAGGATGTGCGAATCTCATGTGCCAGGGCACTCGGACGGGGCAGGAGTTACCAAACGCCTTTAGCGAGGCAGTAGATAATGGTTGTTTACTACCGCTACTCACTCTTAAAATTGCTGCCACATTGCTAGTTGGCGGTTCGTATATTCATGTGCCAGGCTGCCTTTGACTACCTTAGATGGTTCATGTCGATAGGTACTGCAAGTTACAGCCGTGCAGATGACGCTGGAGAGCCCTCAAGTCACTTAGCCTGCATCTGCTTCACTCTCTTCTTCGTGGACGAGACAATGGCCTCCTCATCGAATACCCTCACGGCATGTTCATTTCCCTGGATCGCCTTCCTCCACTTCGTGAAGTTGGGCAGCGCATCCAGCTTCTCGCCCAAGCTGCTGGGGAACATCTCGCCATCCTAGAGTGTAGCTTGATTAGCATACGTGTTAAGGACTGGGACTCGATTCAACTCACTTTGATGAAAGCAAACCACCGCAGAATGAAGGGAGCTGTGAAAACTTCCACAAACGTCAATTCTGAGCTGCCACCAAAGAAAGGATTGACATTCGCGAGCAAAGGCTCGATCTCCTTCTTGATGATCTCTGCCCACTTCGTGCACTCGGCGTCTTTCTCCGAGTCGGAAGAAGCCTTCATAATCGACATCTGCACCGGTGCGATCTTGGTGTTCCACGTATCGACGAAGAAGTTGACCCTCGCACGGAACAGAGCAGAAGTCGGGGACTCCTTGCTCGCGGGCAGTAGAGGCGAAGGGAACATGTCACAGAGGAATTGAGCCACGATGGCGGACTCTGTGACGATCTCCTCGTCGATGATGCCTGGGACACTGTACTTGATAGAGGGGACAAGGCCGCGAGGATTGATGTCGAGATACCATTGCGGGCGAGGAGTGGCGAGATCGATGATCACTTCCTCGTACTTGAGATTGAGGGAATCGAGGGTGATGTGAGCACGTTGGGCGTAGGGGCAGCTGTGGTTAGTATAGAGTGTAATCTTAGGCGACATGTTGTGTGCTGTCCACAAATTAGCTTTGATATGCTGTAGCATTCAGTAAGAACTCACAGTTGTGGCCGTTGGCTGCTCCGTTGGTCGCCATCTTCGAGGTATGTTGCTTGGTACTGAAATCGCGAGACCCTGGCTTGGGGTGTTCTTATCAAGATGTTGTTGATCGGGGCCGGAGCAACAGTGTGTTGAGCCGATTGCGTTGCAGGATCAATGGCGGCATGATGTTACATAAGCTCGGAGAAAGCGGCTGCAAAAGCAGCAGGAGTTCGAGCGCGTGGCTGCCGCTTTCAGAACGATAACGACCAAGTCGAAGGTGTTCAATACCAACACTACCAAATGGCTGAGAACGGGGACGGTAGGAAATCTGACATTTGCTCAATAGGAAACCTCGCTCATACGCTTATGCTACTCCGCTATGCCTACGAACGCCAGGTCATATGAGTCGTACCCCGTCGCTCGCTCGCTCTCATTCTGTGTTGCAGCATAGAAAAGTTGTTGTTACAGGTAGGATATTCCGCAAGGTCTTCACAGCCCATGCCACTTCGTCACACTCGCATTAGGTACTTTTCAGGTCGTCGTGCTACTGTCCTTCGTTGGTTGGCTCGCAGCACTGCTGCAACCTCGCTTGTGCCATGATCTCAACGTGGACGTCGTCCCACGCTCAGTACTGGGCGGCCACCGGCTCAGCCTTGCTCTGCTCGGCCTGGAAGCCAGTTGGGTTGCTGAGCGGCTCATCAGCGGGCGCACTCGGTGCCTGCTTTAAGCTCTCCTCAGTCTTGTCCGCGGTCTGCTGGCTGACGATGCCCTGGTCCACAGCCTTGCCCTTGGCCTGACCCATCATCTCCTTTGCCTTGTTGGAGTACTGGTTGAGGGTCTGCGAGCTCACCTCCATCGCCTTGCTAGTATGCTGAGAAGCCAGCTCGCGGACTTGCTGGGTCTGCTGGTTGACGATCTGGCCGGCGTTCTCGAGGTGTCCGTCGATGAACTCTTTGTTGGAGATATAGGCGAGCGGGACGAAGTAGACGACGGTTGCGCCGATCAGGGCCAGGCCCCAAGCGGGAGTGACCTTGATGAGGAAGTAGGTGATGAGGGAGGTAGCGAAAGCCTGTGATTGCGTTAGTGATTGCCAAATGGTCTCAAAGTCGGGCTAGACATACAGCAACAGTGGCGTACACGTTCTCGGCGAACAGGATGCGCTGGAATTCGATGACGAAGAAGTTGATAAGCTGCTCGAGGTCTTCCAAGCTGCTCTCGAGCGTCTCGCGAGGAATGGTGTAGTACTTCTTGGGCCTGAGCCTGCTGGCGACGCCCTGGTTGAACGCCATCCTACCGGCGAGCTCGGCCGCGGCTGTGATGCCAGTGACGATCCATGTCAAGCGCAGTCCGTAGCGAACGAGAGGCAGGTATCGGCAAGCGAAGATAGCGAGCACCAGCGCGGCGTAGCTAATGGCGGTCGCACGCGGGTTCTCCCAGCTCAAAAGGCTGTAGAAGAGGGAGTGGTAGTGGGTCAGAGGCTGGCCGGTAGCGGTCTTTGCGTCAGGCTGCTGGCGGGCGGCGGCCAGGTTGCTGAACTCATTCTTGACTGCCGTGGTCTCTTGACGCGCCTTGTCGGCGACTGGGCCGTTCTGGATGTTCTGCACAGTCGGGTGGTTTGCAATGGAGTCCATGGCGTTTTGTGCTTCTGTTGAGAGGGAGTAGGTTAGATATTGGCAGATTTAGCTGCTGCGGGAGGAGATTGCTGATACTGTGGGTTGGCGTGTCAGCGAGTGGATGTGATAGCAGAGAAGTCCGAAGATGAGAGAAGAGACAGTGGTGAAGGGGAAGAAGAGGCCAGGTAGGTAGCATGTACGAAACGTAGCTCTTTCCACGTAGGCTACATCTTTCGGATGGCAGGAATCGGCATCGCCGAAGCTGTGTATCGTACCTTACTAGCTTGAATGGTGTTGCCGGCGCTCTGAGCCTTCTCCTGCATGCTGCCGTTGCTGTTCAAGCCGGTCGTGTCCTGGCCAGTGGTGCTTTGGCCGATGCTGCTTTGACCATTGCTCGCGGAGTAGGGGTTGAGGTCAGGGTACTGCTGTTGCTCCGATGATTCCGCCATTTTGTGGGTGTCGTGTTGATCAAGTCGAAGGTACGGGAAAGTGTCAAGAAGGTGTTGATGAAGGAGTAGCAAGTTTGTTGGATTGTTTGTTTCAGAAAAGGTGGTGCGCCACGGGTGAGGATCAGGAATTCGGGGCGGCAGTGTGACGTGCCTTTGCGTTCACACAGCGGCAAGATTTCAAGCCACCAATTCGCGTCAAAGCGACTCTTCACAATCTCGCAGTGGATACAGCAGGAATAATACAATCACGTATGGACGTAGTCGATTCAAGATTCTCCCACTGCACCATGCCAGGCATATCAAACGCGATTGCCATGAATTGACTTTCGCAGAAACGCCAATCTGCTTTTTTGCATGTGACAGGCGCTAGAAATGGTAGCGCGCTTGTGATTCGTGGCGCACCACCTTGCACTGCTCGCGTGCTCATCTTGGCGGACGGCGTGTGCCCTCGTGTAATAAAAGACATGCCAATTGGTTTCCATTCGGGTTCGGGTAGACAATGATACCGGTATGGCGAGGGTAGCAAGGCTGGCAGCGTCGTGATAAGACGTGCTATTCTCCAGAGATGCTCTCTGAACATGGAAGACCTTGCAAGGCTCATTCAAAAGACTAGGAGTTGATACACACGCCATGGAACACTTACTGCCCCATGACGCTCGGCCACCCTTCCGTGTTCCATACATATGTCCACCGAAAGACAGCGAAACGCCAACCACTGATGGCTATCAGGCTCTCTTCGCCGAAGTTCGTGCTCTACAGAGTAGGGGAGCGTCGGCAACTATGCAAGAGCATTACGAAATCTGGCTCGAGCACTGCCGTGGACCACGCATGGTTCACCTTTGCTTCGCCCTACTCAACAAATTCTTCTTCGGGCAGCTAGGCTGTATCTTTGGCGAGGAAGCCAACCCAGGCATGGTAGAAGACTTCTGCTTGTTCGAAGGGAAAGCCGTGTACCTGACTACAGCTTCGCTTCCGTGGCATTTGTCCGAATGGCAGAGGTACATCAGAGATGTTCTACAAGGTGAGAGCGAAGAGGAGAGGAAGATACGAATCAATACAATCCGTGCCATGCTTGAGTCGAATGCTATCGTCCTTCGCCACCTATCATGGTTTCTCGACCACACTTACAGCGACCTGATGTCAGCAGTACGGCCCAAGATGCGACAACGTACGGACGAACCTTTGGGAATGGCTCACTTTGCCTGCGTTGTCCTGCATCAAGCACTCGTTCAAGCATGTGGTAGAGTCCTTGGAATCGAGGTTCGAGCAGGCAATGCACTATCTTTGCGTAGTGAGCTGCCCTGGCTGAAACGGAGAATGCAGATCGAAGGATGGTGTCCATACACCATCTGGAAATTGTACTCTGTGAGCAATATTGACGAGCTGGTGTATGGGTATTGTCTCGGCACGAAACGATTGCACCAGGATCATAGCCGATGCTCGGAAGCAGTCTGTGCCGCTAATAACGTTGTCAACCAAGACTCACCAATGCATGTTCCAGGTGAAGGAAATGGCGACTGTATGGATGTTCACGCCCCTGTGCTCACGATGTTGCCGATTATGGCAGACGGAGGCGTACCAGTACTCCAAATTACCAAAGCTGAGGACAGCAGACTGAACCTAGTCGCTCATAAGCTTGGGGATGAGCATGCCAAATACGTTGCTATCTCTCACGCCTGGGTCGATGGCTTAGGCTGCACAACGAGGAACTCCATTGCACACTGCCAGCTCGAGCGCATTGCCAATAGAGTTGCAGCATTACAGTTGACAGAACAACACGCCACCCTCTGCATTTGGATGGATACACTGTGTGTACCCGTCAACTATACCTTCAACCACCTGCGTGACTTACAGGTCCAGCGAATGCATCAGATATACAAGAATGCTTACGCGGTCATGGTCCTCGACGGCGATACACTCACGTTACACCCAGATGCCCCATTTGAGGAGATTGGTATGCGGTTGTACATGTCTGCTTGGAGCTCCCGACTGTGGACGTATCAAGAAGGCAGCCTGAACAGACGTCTACTTGTAATGAACAAGGAAAGCTACATTGACCTCGATTTCCGGATCAACCAGGCAAGAGATCACGAATACGCCAATACTACGCAGATGGCTCTGTCTCACAATCTCATTGACGGCATGCTTCGTTGGGCCGTTTTCAGTCTAGGCAGAGCCTATATCCACGTACCGACCGAAGGGAGCCTTGACGCGCAGCATGCGATTCATGCCATACGTGATCGGACGTCTAGCCGCCCTGATAGCGAGGCGATCATTATCGGGTCTGCTCTGGGGCTGGATGTGAAGTCGATATTGGAGGCACCGTCAGAGGAACGTATGGCTACACTGATTGGAGCTATGCCGCGGGTTGCCGCCAACATGTTGTTCTCGCCTGGACCTCGTCTGACGACGCCTGGATTGCGATGGTCGCCCAGAAGTGTCATACGGTCGCAAGGTGGCTACGCAGCAAACCCAGTGCGGCTCGAGATGTTTCAGGATCGCGGCGAGGTAGTTGCGCAGCCTATATGCGAGCTTGATCGAGAAGGCCGTGGCCTATTGATTTCGCTCGCTGCAGTGCGTCTGAGGCAAATTACTAGGCCGCGGAAAGGCCTGGACTGGAAGACGATCAGCTTTGATATGCTAGGTCGTTCCTACGCGTTCAATAGTCTGGATGCAGAGTTTGATAACAAAGACAAGAACGCACTGTGCACCAAAGAGATCATAGCTATGCTGAATCGTGGAAAGAATATGGTCATCATCCTTCCAGAGTCTGATCTCTCTTACCGATTGTACACCGGTGCGCTCGTAGAGGTGCTCGGAGAGACGGAAGAGCGAACGCTGGTGTCTGCTCAAGAGTTCACACAAGTCAAGTTCCTCATGTTGGTGAATTTCAACGCGAATAGTGGTTCTGTAGGAAATCTCGACTCGGGGTCAACAGATGGGTCGAATGACGCATCGACATCTCGCAGTTCCAAGCCTGGTTTGTGGTGTGGTGGCGAATGGCTTGGACCAAGAGTATGGCTGGTGGAGTGACAAAGCATCATCAGCAGAGAACTTGTCACCCGCAGCTGGGAGGATGGTCGCGATGTAAAGCGGATATGGAATTCATAAGTCTCGTTAAATTTAGCTCTATTGCAGATACGAGCCCCCTGTTTCTCGATGAACCACATCAAACATTGGCTTGGCGTTGAACCATCCAGCCGCTGGGCTGCCAACAGTCCGCTTTGTGTATTCGGCTTGCTCATCGTCGATGATAACCAGCTTCTGGCCGGTATAAGCCGCTGCGGCCTCGGCCATGAGCTGGGAGTGGCAGCACTTCTCCATCGAGACGAACCAGAAGACGGCCTACAAAAGATTAGCGATCGTGTCGTAATTTATCAGATGAACTAAACATACCTCCTCAATTGTCTTGCCGACGGTAAGGATGCCGTGGTTTTGCAGAAGAGCAGCCTTCTTGTTGCCCAAGCACGCAGCAATATCCTTGCCCTCCTTCTCAACGAGCACGACACCGTTGAAGCTGTTGTACGTCACATGGTCATCGTGGAAAGCGCAGGCGTCTTGTGTGATGGTGTCGAGCTTGCGGCCAAGAGTGCACCATGTGCGTCCGTAGATGGAGTGGCTGTGAGCTGCGCAAAGGACATCGGGACGCGCAACGTGGACTGCGTGGTGGATCATGTATGCTGCAGTGTTGAGAAGTCGGACATCGCCACCATCAACAACTTTGCCCTCTGCGTTCACGCGGATGAGGTCGGACTTGTTGATGTGGCTGAACGCAACGCCAAAGGGATTCACCTGGCCAACAATATCAGCGTGCGCCTTGCACACATCCAATATGTTACATGACGTACCCAGAAGCTAGTCGGCTCAACAGGATCACGCATGGTGATATGGCCCGCAACACCCTCGTCGAATCCGTACTTGCCGAAGATGCGGAAGGCCGCAGCCAAACGACCTTTCAGGTAATCTCGCTCTTTGTATTTGTCGTCAAACTTGGGCGGTCGCGGGAACTCAATCATCTTGCCCTGTGCCACGCTCTTCTTGACGCCGGGCTCGAGAGGCGCCTCGCCTGCGTTGACAGGCTCTGTTCCGTTGCCATTGAAACCTTCGATCGTGTCGTTCTCGGTTGCGTGAGGCGCCATCGTGAGGGAGATGATGTTGGGATAAAGTCAGTGGAGCGTATTGAAGATGGAGATAAAAGGTAATAAGCTGCGTGTGAGTGGTTTTATACACTTCCCCACATCTACCTGGCTACTCGTACTTGCTTTCGGCCAGGCTGCCCCGCCCGCCTCTCTTGCCCTCTCGGCAGTGGGTGAGCCGGCGCGGCGGTGTTGCGACGGGGTCTGTACGAGAGAGATCGGACGTGGGTACGCATCCTAGAATCCTGGGCGGCTGTGCATCATTCAGCAGCAGCTTTCTTCAACAGCCTACTAGACGAGTAGCACGTTCGTCCACCGTGGATCGCTCGGCCGCAACCCCATCCTTTTGCTCGTTCGAAAGTCGAAAGCCTCGCAACTCGCTTTCAGCCCAGCAACGTGGATCCTTCTGATGAGTACGCTCCTCGGCTTTACCGTCGTTCGTGGCCAGCCGGGACCGCCACTCCTAAGCCGAACATTCTTCGTGTTATGGTATGGCTGAAGGCACTGTACGGCATCGATAGCATAGATATAGGTAGGCCGAAATGTGCAATGTCCTTGCGCGTCGACATCGAACGCTGCTGTTGGTGTCCAAGATAATGCCACGCAATCTGCTTTCTCTCTCTGGTCCTACGAGTAGCTATATATCTGGCTGACAGTCACGGCCATCTCGGCCATGATGCTGTCGAAGTGCACCGAGAATGAAAACGTACGATAATGTATGAGTGAAAGGATGAGAGAGCAAGGAAGGAGCAATAATAATTAACCTCACGACGCGACGCGCTAGTCGGCGCCAACTCATCTTCCGATCTACAATCCGTCCATCAGACATCAATAATGTCCAACTTCTCTGACACAGCATGCTATTCTGAAGGAGCAGACACGATACACAATCGTCGACAAGTAACTACCTTGTCATGCGGACCGTGGTCCAGCCAAAAGCTGACAAGTGAGCGCAACAACCGTCATGGCGAGACAGAAGTCATGGACTCGGGGTCGATCGGTTTCGTGCCCGGGAGAGTTTGGTGATGAAAATGCTGACAAGGCAAGATTGAAGAATTGCAGCTCGCTGTGATGCACGAGCACTATATCATGTTCAGAGCTTCTGGAAAGGAAAGCGTGGAAAACAGCGAGCTTGTCAAGAGTCACGACTTTTTTGGATCGTGGTAATCAGCCAGCCCTGCAGCTTAGCGTGCCTGACAGTGCATGTACTCCGGAGGGCGTGGAGCTTGACGATTTCCGGCCTCGACCCTGCGGTGTTAGGCGGAGAGGTGGGAATGAGTCGACGCGGCTCTGAGCACGATTACATCTCTCTCCTCATCAAAGACAGCACGCCCTTCAATTACCACTTGCAAGCCCATACAGCGCCCTGGCGTAAAATCGACTCCGTGAGCCATGGCGGATTCCGAGGGAGGGCAAGCACTCGAGTTCAGTGCGCTGCTAGGACTTGACAATGCAGCATTTCATGTTGATGGTAGTGGTTTTGATGCCATTGAGATACCACAAGGCGCGTGCCCTTCTCACCCAGGAGTAGAGTAGGTTCATACCCTGCTCTTCAAGCGGCTTGAATATGGTAGGGCTGACAGTGTGCACAGTGATTGCCTATGCCATGGACTCATGAGCGATTGGCCTCTCGAACCTAATGCGCTGATCACACAGCCCGCTTTGGACGAGCCCGACTATTCGCAATTCGAGAACTGGATTCCTCGTTTCATCCGTCCTGTCAAGCCATGCGACTACTGCAAGTCCAAGCGGCTGGATTGTTTCTTGACTGGGGGAGAGACCAAGTGCAATCCTTGTCGCAGCTTGTTCCGGTGCTGTAGCCTTAAGAACTCTAACACTCTTGAATCCACAAACTATGTCGACAAGCATTCCGGCACCTTCCTCGACACCTTACACGCCGTGGATGAGAACGCCGCCAAGGAGCAAGGCACTTTCACCGGCGTAAAGCCACTTTTGTCAAAAACCGCTCATGGAAGTGGCACCAGTACCCCAGTCAGGCCTGATGATGCTCCTGGGAGCTTGAAGCGTAATGGCATCAGATTTCCGCGGCATGCTGTGAAGACGTTGAGAGACTGGCTTGATTCCCATACCGAGCACCCATATCCTACCGAAGAGGAGAAGATAGAACTTGAGCGGCGAACAGATTTGCAGCCAAGTCAAATCTCAAATTGGTAAGAACTATAATAGCGTCATGAGGCTTGAAGAAGAGAGTACTGACAAGAGGCAGGTTGGCAAACGCACGGAGGAGGAAGAAGGCTACAGAGCGGCCAAGGGTAAGTTTGCCTGTGTCCTACCCCAGTTACTCCCTCATCGCTTCAACACCGGTGCGGCAGCCTAGCGATACAGTGCGAACGCTAACCATAAATGATCAGGCGCACATGTCACCGTCCCTGCGGCCAACGACACCCGCGCTGCCTATTCCTGGAGCGCTCGACAAACCATGGGAAGAGCTCAATCCAATCGAGCGTTGGCAACATTCGCCCCCTGAGCATGAGCCTGCTGCTCTAACAGATATCGCCAATGCCTTAGCGCACACAGACCCTCTCGACGACAGCGAGTCAACATCGCCGTCGAGTGCAGGCAGGCGCAAGCGGTCAAGCAATGGTTCTGCGTAAGTACAAACCTTGATGTAAGCATGGTACGACCCGTACTGACTTCACTATCTAGCTTCACAAGCCATCGTGCACTTTCTGCGACGTCGATTGATACCTCTGGAGCACGAACTTCTTCCAAGTCGGCCTCAAGTGCCGCATTTTCGCAAGGGTCGAGCCATTCCCATGGCTCGTTCGGCTCGTTCAACTCGTCCCTGGCTGGCAAAAGAGACAGAAGACGTCGACGTCGTCCTGCGCCAGCGACCACTCGAAAGAAGTCGGGCGACGACAAGAAACGCATTTTCCAGTGCACATTCTGCACCGATACATTCACTTCGAAGTACGACTGGACGAGGCACGAGAAATCACTTCATCTCTCACTGGAGAAATGGATGTAAGTTGGGTGATATGAAGTATGCGTGAGACGTCGATCGCTAATGCATATCCTGCAGCTGCCATCCTATAGGCCCGATCATTGCCGAACCAGGCACGAATATCAAGAAATGTGTCTACTGTGGCGCTGCAGATCCGACTGACGACCATATTGAGACTCACAACCACAGGCAATGCGAAGACAAAGGCTTAGATGCTCGTACATTCTATCGGAAAGACCATCTAAGACAACACCTACGCCTTATGCACAGTTGCGAGATGACAAGCTTCATGGATCTGTGGAAGTCGACCGCGGTGAACATCAACAGTCGTTGCGGCTTCTGCGCCCAGCGCTTCTCGGTATGGCAAGAGAGAACCGACCACATCACAGCTCACTTCAAGGCTGGAGTCCGTATGTCTGAGTGGAAGGGCTGTCGCGGGCTGGATCCTGCTGTAGCCGCGCAGGTTACAAACGCAATGCCCCCCTACCTTATTGGTATTGAGGCTGTAAGCCCGATGCCTTTCAGTGCTACCAACAGATCATCATGGCGTACACTCCAGGGCGACAAGCAAGATTGCAAGGGACGTGCAAGATCAGTTAGTCCCAACAGGCAGGTCCTGGAATCGCACACGGGCAATACGGAGTACGGGACCAAAGCTACTTGCTGGGAAATACTGACTGTTAGGCTCGGGAAGTATGCAAACGAGATGGCGCAGAAAGGTGTAGTCCTGACGGATGAGATGTTACAACGCCAGGCAAGGCGAGTTCTCTACGAGAGTGACGACACATGGAATCAGACGGCGGCAGACAACCCGGAGTGGCTGGATCTGTTCAAGAAGGCACACGGGCTAGATTTCATTCCGAGCAACGTTGGTGGGCAAGGCGTAGAAATCCCCGAAGACCTTGAGACCTACGGCGACCTGGGTCTGCGGATACCGTTCGCTGTCCAGTTGCAAGCATACAACATGAACCAAGCGGAAGGCAGAACTCCACATCACGGCGTTTCGCCAAAGCAGTATCAGGACGCAGTGCACGGTCGGGCACATTTTCGAGACTTTTTCGCACAAATGCACAAAGAAGGCAGACTGCATGATAAGGACTTCGAATGCGGGCATGAAGAATGTGCACAGAACAAGGCGGACATTAGCTGGCTCGATGACATCGGCAGTGGCTCATCAGGGAGACTATGGCGCTGGTGTGCTCGTGAACTGCCGCTGAACCTCGTCAAGCCCGCTGCTCTCTCGACATCCGCCGAAAAGGAACCCATGCTAGGGGATACATGGGACGACGTGTCGAAAGGCCTTGAAAGCCGATTGTCACCACAGTTCAAACAGTGGTGGCTAGGCTCTGCAATTAAACGTATGAATCAGAATCAGTTCGACGTTGGGCAGTCTCCATCCTCTGATTACCATGCTTCGGAATCGCAATCGAGCAGTCGAGCTAAGAGTCTCGAGGTCCTGAACCGGCTAGAAGCACCTGCCCGCATGGACGATGAGATAGTCGCAGCACGCGGCTTCTTGCCTCGTCACAGGCTGCAGCTGTCACCGGAGAAGGCTCAACGTTTCGCCACGACTACGGGAGCCTGGGCAGACAGCGGCATAATGCCGGAGACGCTGCAGACCGGCTATCAACTGCCCACTGTTGACAATTGCGCTTCTGTGTCCACGGGCGCAATGATGGAATTCCTTGGGAATGGTCTAGGCGGCGGCTTGCCCTTCAGTAATGATGCCTTGACGTCCAGCATTCCTCTGCAGGACAACACTGGGAACTTAGATTGGATGGCCGCGGAGGGAGTACCGCTCGACGATCCTACATTCATGCATGAACTGGATGGTCTGATCGCAGCAACGTCAGATCAACCCAATCAAGCTGCACCTGCACCAGCATGGGATGCGTCGTTGATGTTACCGAATACAGATTTCGCAGATGCGCTGGGCATGACCGCACACAGCTTTGACCCGTCCGGCTCTGCACTGCCAGGACTGGCCGACAACATGGACTTCGACTTTGGCGACATGACTTTCGACGCTGCCTTTGACACCGAGATGCAGGACGGGTTCCTCAATTAGAGTCCGCGGTAATGAAAGATGAGACCAAGTGTGATGAGTGAGTGCATAGAATCGGGTTCTCTGTGGGTATAGGCGCAGGCGGCTTGTCTGATGACTTATTGTTCGTCGATAGATATGTAGAAGCGTACAACGCCTTTTAGAGCTGTCGCCCTGCATCGCTTGGCCTGCTTGGCATACAGTGGCTCCTGCAGCCGGAACGCCGCACCTACTCATTGCTTTGTCAAGGAACACCAACTATACATATAGCCTCCGCACCACCACCCAAGAACCTGAACAGTAGTCTCGGAACTCATCGATCCACGGCTACGAGTCGAGGGTGATGTTGCACATGCCGTGATCCAGCTTAGAGCTCGGCAAGCTGAACACAATGACACACAACAGCGACATGGCAGCAGGCGGTACTGTCTAAGCTATCTCGCATGCGTTAAACAATGCTAAGGTTCTTCAGAGTCGATCACATACGCACCAGCCAATACACCGTCTGGGCCTCCGGACCTTCGCTTTATCCACTACAACGACGTATATCATGTCGAGCAATCTTCGAAAGAGCCTGTCGGAGGCATCCCTCGATTCAAGACTCTCTGTGACTATTATCAAGACGATACTCGCTTTGCCAATCTGCCGAGATGCTTGACGCTTTTCAGTGGCGATGCTTTCAACCCAAGCCTGGAGAGCAGCGTCACAAAGGGCAAACACATGGTTCCTGCTCTGAATCTCATCAACACCGACGCGTCCTGTGCAGGTAATCACGATCTAGACTTCGGGGTTGAGCAATTCGAGTATCTGGCCGGCCTGTGCAATTTTCCGTGGCTCTGCAGCAACGTCCTCGATCCAGACTTGGGCGTTGGAGTGGCATTGGGCCGATGCAAACGCAGTGTCATGCTTACTTCTTCCAATGGCATCAAGATCGGTATCATGGGGTTGATCGAGAAGGAGTGGTTGGATACCATTAACACCCTACCGCCTCACCTCATCTTCACAGAGCCGGATATTGTGGCAAAGGAGATTGCATCGCAGCTCCGAGCAGAGGGAGCAGAGATAGTTGTAGCACTGACGCACCAGCGAGAGCCTAACGACGTTGCTCTGGCCAAAGCGCTGAAACCCGGGACTCTGGACATCATATTGAGCGGCCACGATCACTTCTATGCCCACTCTCTAACAAACTCCACCCACATCCTACGCTCAGGCACGGACTTCAAACAGCTCTCGTACCTCGAAGCATGGCGTTCCGGGAACGGGACTGGCTGGAACTTCCACATCACTCGTCGAGACATCCTCTCATCCATACCGGCCAACGCCAAAGCTACCGAAATGGTAGACAAGATCACCGCAGGGCTCCGTCCCAAGCTTGAAAAGCCCATAGGATACACCGCAGCCCCTCTCGACGCCCGCTTTACGACTGTTCGGACGCGAGAGAGCAATTATGGCAACTTCGTCTGCGACCTGATGCGGGTTCATTACAACGCCGACTGTTGTATCATAGCCTCCGGGACGATCCGTGGAGACCAAGTATACGGCCCCGGCATGCTCAAGGTCAAAGATCTACTTGATTGCTTCCCATTCGAGGATCCGTGTGTCGTGATTGGGCTAAAAGGTAAGGCAATAGTGGAAGCACTAGAGAACGCTGTTAGCAAGTACCCTGCCCTCGAAGGTCGATTTCCGCAAGTCTCCGGCATAACTTTCGCTTTCGAGCCTGCAAAACCGGCCATGCAACGCTGTACAGAGGTCACAGTTGCGGGAGCTCCGGTCGACCTCGACAAGGAATACAGCCTGGTTACTCGAGATTACATGGTCCGCGGCAGTAAGCAGGAACCCCAAACATGCCTGCCAACACAACCTTAAACTGACACACTGCTGATTTCAGAGGACGGCTTCCACTCTCTGACACTAGATGAGGCAGGTGGTATAGCGCGGAGCATCGTTGGGGACGAAACTGGCACGTTGATCTCGACATTGTTGCGGCAATATTTCATGTCCCTCAAAATCCTCGGCAGATGGAAAGGCTGGAGTGCCGATATGGGGCGCCACTGGGATGGTGTGCACGGAGAGCTGCACGAGGTGCACCCTGTGCGAGAGCCGTTGAAGCCTGGTGATGCTCTAGAGAGCCACCAGTCTACGGCCGACGGCAAGTCCGTGCCAAGTCTTGCTGGCAAAGCTTTGAGAAATGACAGCCCTCGGAAAGATGGTGGCGAGGATGCAGACGACCATCTTCACACCCACTCCGACAGCGAAGACGACGACTCTCCGCGGGCAGATCTTCCTGCTGTGCCTTCTGGTCCGGATGCACACCACGAGGTCATGAGGCGCGAGCGGGAGCTTGTCTTGATACGCAAGGTGATGCGGAAGTGGTGGCGGCTTGCGGGCCTGCAGGGACATCCCTCGCTATGTGACGAGCATGGAGATGACTTTGGTGTGCATTGGACGAAGGGAATCTGTCCTAGGCTCGAAGGAAGAATACGCATGATCGGTGGCGAGGCGGGCATTAGAGAAAGCTAGGCGAGGCGAACAGGCCTCTTGAATCAGCATGTTGAGTTCTGCGAGATGGTGGCCCTCATGCCACGACTTCTATCATCAGCGTAACGCGATTCTAACCTGTTCCTGTCTTTCGTAAACTCATCATCATCCTGCGCCATTGTAGACGTCTTTTCGCACTCATTTTCCCACGGTCATGAATAGCCGATCGCCTATATCGCCCAGTCCTGGCTTGATCATGCCCTTCTCGTCCGTCTCGGGGTCCACACCACCAACCCAGATGTCAACACCTTCCGGCCACACCTCCGCTGCCCTCTTCAACCCTCCCTCGGTCGCGAGCACAACGAAGCAGAAGATACGCGGTGCGCCCCAGTCCTTCAATGTCTCGATCGCAGCGCAAAGCGTTGAGCCTGTCGCAACGATTGGATCCACAATGATGGCAATATCCATCTGGCCAGCAGCATCCGTGGCGCTGTGTTGAGGCAGGTTGTTGTAATATTCGACCGCTGACAGCGTTGCCTTATCTCTATACATCCCAAGATGGTGTACCGCAACTGGCGATGGTAGCAACGTTTGGACAGCATCGACCATGCTTAGACCGGATCGCAGAATGGGCACAATGCTAATGTTCGACGGAGATATGCTTTCGGTCGTGTACTGGTAGCCCAGGGGAGACTCATCCTATACACACAGAACATCACTCAATCAGCCATCGTTCGCCTGGCAGATGTGTCAGCCGGAGCCGGCTGGATGACGAGGTAACACTTACAATGCCAGTCTCGACGGTGCTCAGGGTGTCTCCAAGAGCTTCGCAAGCAATGATGGTAGATATGTCATGCACGAGCCGCTTTGTGTCTGGAGCATTGGTCGACGCTGACCGTAGCTGGCTGAGCTTCGCACGGAGACATGGATGGGCAGAGATGTGGATGTTGTTCGTAGATTGGGAGGCCATAGTATCGGGATGGCTTAGGAAAGCTTCGTAGGTTGGCGTAGAGCTGATATGTAGGATGGCAAGCTTGCTGTTGTCGTTGTTGTCGTTGCACTGATTGCTATAGATAGGGCAGGGCACGTGCTGTCGATCGCGGGTAGATCTGCTGCTGCAAGGGTCCATGCCGAACAAACAGGGGTCAATGCCGAGACCGTGCATTTGCTCTGACGACGTCGTTCACTTTGCAACGTTCTCCTGATGGCTACATTGTGTACGGAGCACGCAGGTCTTCTTCTGCTTCTCTGGTCTGGCAGGCATGGCTGAAGCCTCGTCCTCGTCTCGTCCAGAGCCGAAGACATTGGTCGAGGATTCCTCAGAAGACGAACTCACGAAGCAGCCCAGCAGCACGAACAGCAGACGGCACAGCCATTACGACACGCAGCGTACTGGCCGTCCTGTCAGCGGATCAAGCCAGTTATCTGCAAAGTCGAAAGGCAAACGCGCAAGCTACCAACAGCATCCGGACTTTCCAAGCCTAGACGAGGTCGCCGGTCAAGGACAACCCGAGGAAAGTGATGATCCATACTCCCTGGAGCAGGCGAGACGAGTGCAAATCAGTCCGAAGGCTGGTCTAGAGACCAAGATCCTCGCTCGGCGCAGTCAACTTGCAGAAAAGCGTCTGTCTCAAACCGAAGCAACGCCACCAGCAAAAGAGGAGCTGGATCCGCCAGCATCGTCATCGGCTAATGCACAGCAGAAGCCATTGCTCAAAGATCCCGAGGAAGGGGATGCAGACGATGAGAGCTCTGACGCGCCATCACCTTATGTTTCACGCAGACCTGAAGACTACCTGCACGCGAAAGATCGGGACCCGCCACCGGCCGTACCACGATGGCTCACGGAGATGTACACCATAAGCTACCTGATTCTCTTCTCCATATTCGGGACACTTGCTCGCTTAGGACTGCAATGGCTGACATTCTATCCTGGCGCACCAATCGTGACTCCACTCGTGTGGGCAAACATGCTTGGCTGTATCGTTATGGGCTTCTTGATCGAAGACCAGACACTCTTTCAGAAACACGTACTAGGCGATGCATCAACGTACGAAAAGCCAGGCCACATGACAGAACTGGATGCGGTCCATAAGGCCGAGGGTCTAAAGCGCAAGAAAACGATACCGCTATATATTGGACTGACTGTAGGCTTTTGCGGAAGCTTGACATCGTTTTCATCGTTCGCGAGAGATTTCTTCCTTGCATTGTCTAACGACCTGCCCACGCCAATCGATCACCCGGCAGATCTTGCGTCGACTTCGCCGACCACTACCTCGACCGTGCCGCGCCACCGTGGCTACTCCTTCGAAGCATGGGCCGCCGTCGTTCTTTTCACAATTGCGTTGGCCCTTGGCGGGCTCATGGTTGGAGCACATCTAGCACACTTCCTGGGACCCATCACGCCACGCTTGTCGATCCGGATGACACGCCGCTTCTTGAACCCTTTCATGCTCGTGCTTGGTTGGGGTAGCTGGTTGGGTGCTGTATTCCTTGCTATCTGGCCTCCAGATCGACCTAGTGGACCCTCTTCTCGCGGCAGCTGGGCGAACGAGACATGGCGTGGACAAGTGCTATTTGCTCTCGTGTTCGCGCCTGTGGGGTGCCTTCTTCGCTTCTATGCAAGTGTCAAGCTCAATCCGCTTGTTTCTTCATTTCCGCTCGGCACTTTCGCGGTCAACATGCTTGGTACGGCTGTAGAGGGCATGTGCTACGACATACAGCACGTTGGCGTTGGTATCATGGGTCGCATTGGCGGTGGGAGGGTCGGATGTCAGGTTTTGCAAGGAGTTCAAGATGGGTTCTGCGGATGCTTGACTACGGTCAGCACATGGGCGGCGGAAATACATGGGCTAAGGAGGAGGCATGGGTATGCTTATGCGGTGGCGAGCATTTTGGGAGCATTGTGCTTGATGGTGATCATCATGGGAAGTGTACGATGGAGCATTGGGTGGAGTGCGCCGGCTTGTAATACAGGCTATACTGACAAATTATATGGCTAGGTCACTGCAAATATGCTGGTTTTGACTCATCGTAAGATCTTCGAATTGCAAATTCTCTGCGGTCAAATTATGCTTGACAGCTATGCGCTGGATCTATGGCTTGTGGCAGTCGCTACCCTTTATGGGGAAATCCCCGAGTCTGTCTATGATCTCCTGCTCGCATCAACTGACAAATACCAGACCGCCGCCTGTAATTTAAGTCGATGTTGTCCTCGCTTGTGCACCTCATTCCTTCTTTTTGCTCGTCCAGACATGCGGATTACTGTTAACATCCTCCGCAGTCTTGTTCAATTCCTTGGTGTTCTCGTCAAGCTCATGACCCTCCAGCACTCTCGTGCTGGCTTCGTCCAAGAAGAGTTCGCCTTCTTTCTTCTTTTCGAGTTTGCCTTCTGTCAACGTGTAAGCAATGAAGCGGCGTGTATCTATGTGATTCCTTACCGCCCTCGGCTGCAAGCCAGTTGAGTGTGATGTGGTTTTGAATGGGTACTCGAATACCGTTTCGAGTTGTGGTTGTGTGCGGCCCTGCACTTCGGCGGTGTCATTACCAACCAAACGTTGAAAACCCTTCGGCGAGAAATGGTACTCACCGAATGTCGACCGCATCGAAGCCCAGCTTGGTCGCTGAGTCTCGTGCCGCAGTCTCGGTGAACTTGGCCCCTGCACGAAGAGCCTTTTGCTGGGGCTTCTTCACTATCCAACGCACCGCTTACAGGATTATTAGCCTGTATTGCCATCCGAGTCCACGGCCTCTGCCATAGACCTTACCAGGTTGCATGATGTGGAGGCTTCGATATGCGAGCGTTTGATTGAAGGTATAGTCTCGATATCTGGGAGTTCTGTGCGTTCAAATACCCCATGGAGATTATAGGTTGATGCGCTAGCTTGGTCGAAGCTCGGGCCACAGGATATGTGAATGTTGCTGCAAGAGTAAGCCGGCATGGGTCGACTCCTGCCTGCGCCTCTTACTAAGGCGTATCCCTCGCATTGGAGGCGGCTGTGAATCCTTGGTGCGCCATACATGCCAGTAACGAACAGCTTTAGATCCTTCGCAAGCGCTTCATGAAACGAACGGTGGCGAAGCACTTGGCCCCGGGCCAGCAAAATGAAGTCAACACCAGAGGTCATGATCTTTACGGCCGCGTAAGCGCATCTTGAGTTCTCAGATCTCACGCCGACAAAGGTGAGACATGTCGCGCATCATTTTCAAGCCTAAAGTGGCGGGCTGTTACTGAAGCCTTATCTAATGGATCAACAATTGTAGATGAGTTCGATCATCGTACGCTGCCGACATCAACTTACTGTACTTCTGAACTTACATCATTCCCGAGTATTTCAATGGTAAGCCTTATGTGTGCTTTCATGTCACTTCACTGTTGGATATGTGGTTGTCAAGGCAAAGCTTTGATCTAACCTAAAGTAGACTAGCCGCTCGCGCCAACCGTATGTAACTCCTAAGTTCATGAAGTGGCCGACAAGACATCAACATGTAGTTTAAGGATCGAGAGGGTTCTTGGCGACAACAAGGTCAAAGGGCTTCGGGGCTGCTTGTGCGCGGGAGAGGTCCACTCGCGCCCATGTTCCCAACACGACACTCGTTCACACACAAGTTCTCCTGCGACTCTGTCGAACGATGCAAGTTGTTCAGACAGTCACCACCTTGCTGGAGACCCATATTTCAACAAATTACAAAGGTTCACAGTCGACACAGATCATCCATGGGCAGACTATACTATCCCACGGGGCTTGACACTATCGAGAATGTCGAGGGATATCGACCAGGAGGCTACCACCCTGTCCACTTGGGTGACGTTCTTGACGGGAGGTACAGAGTCCTTCACAAGCTTGGTGCAGGCGGGTTCTCGACAACATGGCTAGCTCGAGACGCCGTCAGCAAGACGTATCGTGCACTCAAGATTCTCAAGGCAGAGGAGACTGCTTTGTCCACCGAGCTTCACATTTTGCAGAAACTAGCAGCTACCCAGTCTGACCAGGTCGGAAACACACACATCCGACACTTGATAGATCACTTCAGTATCCAAGGTCCCAATGGGCGGCACAAATGCCTGGTCACCGAAGTAGCGGGGCCAAGCATCAAGAGTCTTTACAACGACCCTGAGCACGAGTACAACGCCGGCGCTCGGCGACTACGAGCCAACATCGCTCACAAGATCTCAATGCAGATTGTGCAAGCAGTCGACTTCCTGCACTCCCTCCAGATGTGTCATGGTGGTAAGTACACCGAACAAGAGGCACTTCAAGTTACTTACGAGTGGTGCAGATCTCACCCTATCGAACGTGTTGCTCAAGATCAAATCGATAGATGCATGGACTGAAGCAGAAGTGTACGACAGATTCGGCGAACCGAGCACGCAAAAGCTCGTCACGGCTTCTGGAACAACCCCTGACCACTCAGCGCCTCGATATGTCGTCGAGCCTGCCCGGAGGCTCGATGCCAAGTATCTGACGGAAGGGGCGCTGCTCGTGGACTTCGGGCAGGCATTCTCATTCGACGAACCTCCGCAAGCTAAAGAGATTGGCATCCCCGTGATGTACTGTGCGCCTGAGACCATCTTCGAATCTAAATACACTCCAGCTTCTGAGATATGGTCTCTTGCTTGCGCATTGTTCGAGGTCCGGGCAGGTAACCCTCCCTTCTCCAGCCTCATGGGTGGCAACGACGAGATAGTGATGCAGATGGTACAGATGATGGGCAGGTTGCCGGATCGGTGGTGGAGAGTCTGGGACAAGAGGTCTGTGTGGTTTCAGGAGAATGGAAAACCTCTGGCCAACGACAGCTTTATGGCCGTGGAGGTCCCGATGCAAGAGGCGATTGAGGAGATTGGATGCTATGACCAAGATGCTGCCATGTTTGGGACCGAGGTGTCACTCCTGGAGCCGAAAGACATGAAGGTCCCCTCCGACGAGGCAGAAAACATGAGAGACCTCTTGGAGGGCATGCTGAGATGGGAGCCAGATGATCGCATGTCTGTGACCCAGGTGCTTCAGCATCATTGGATCTCAGGATATGACTGTACTCATGGGTCGACTCAGCCCGAGACTCTTGGCACCGGATCGAGGTAGAAGCTTTATGATGAGCGCTGTGGTTACTGTAGTTAGCGAGCTCCAAGCAATTTCGTGCAGGCCGATGCTACGAGCGCTTGATCTTGCTCTCTCCCCAATGTAAAGTATTAAAACGGCCGCCATGCACAATGCGTGAGCGTTGTTGAGAAAGCGCAATGCTGGGATGTCCCTATGTGTAATGATATCCCCTCAGGAGTGGGTGAGCGCTGCTTGCCACTGTCTCAAGCGCAGTCGTGGAAAAGTAGTGGTAGTCACGTTCGCCACTTCAATTCGTGTCATCTGAGATGCTACTGCGAAGTCCCATACTTGCTCACCCACTCCTCAATCAGCTCCGCCACTTTCTCCGGGCACTCTTCGGGCAGGTAATGCCCGTACCCATCCGGAATACCCACGCACCTCAGCTCCGATTTACCACTGACCCACTCAGGCCAGACAGCGTCGACATCGTGCATTCTTCCTAGGTTACTTGCGGAGTACACGGCCATAAGCGGTAATTCAACTTTCTTACCCTCCTTCTGATCTTTCTTCTGTTCGTCTACATCTTCAAATGCACCAGCAGCGTAGTCAGCACAGCTGCCCTTGATAGTCTCGGCCTTGTCAAACAGCTTCGAGTAGTGCTCGATGGCGTCGTTCTCCTGGAAACTGGAAGCACCTTTTGAGTTGGAGCCCTTAATACGTTCTAGATTTCCTTTGGTCCAGTTATAACCGCCGATCTGCGTGATCACCTGCACAGCTGCTGGACTGGCTAGCAAAGGCCAGTGGAAATATGCTGATACCGATCATCAGTCTTAACGAGTGCTAATTCAAATGCAGCAGACTCACCAACAGACGCCGCCGGATTAGCAAACGCCTTCCACTGCTCAGTGGTCGGCACAATGTCGAGAAACATAGCAGCAATGATGTTGTGCTCCGCTTTGTTGTCTACAACTATGCGATGACCGACACGACCACCTCGGTCGTGGCCTGTCCAGATCACTTTGCGATCTCCGAAGACCGAACGCAAGCCTTCCATGATCAAGTTGCCTACTGTCCGCTTGTCTGATTTAGGCGGCAGAGAGCTGATGCCGTAGCCTGGCAATTCAGGAATGTACAACGTGTGCTTCTCCTTGAGTAGAGGAACGACATGACGCCACCTGTGCTAGTAAGCAAGCTGGAAATGCTGGTTCGCTCGAGGGAGCCCAACATGTATGCAGACTGGGGATAGCCATGTACAAGACATAACACAGGCCCCGACCCAGTATTGTGGCTGTAGGCCCGTACTGTGCCGCCAGACGACACTTTGCTGTCGTGCTGCTTCAGAGAGGAGTCCAAGGTAAGGAGAGAAGCGTCCGCCATCTTGCTATTGCTGATCTTGAGACTTGTTGAAATGAACTTAGCTTGCTTGAAGGTGTATAGGAGTCTCAGGCTCCTTGAAGGCGTGATGTTCCTGGCCGAGGTAGCTTGTGCTGGCAAAAGGATGCTGACCAAAGCGGAAGGTAAAGTGGTCCGGAAAGTGCGACTCACGTGTTCTCAGCCCTGCCAAGGAAAGTGCAAGAGATCTTCCGAAGCTTGACCCAACGAGGGTCCAAGCCAGGTCGTGTGGAGTGGAGACGACCTACGCTCGCCTCGCCCGCTGACCTCGAGCGCACTGCTCACCAACATACACATTCTTATCCATATCGCAAGGAAACGGCGCCAGCGACCTCCATCCATGTCTCGACCGCCTGCGGACTCGACGCGGTGAGCGACCGCCGCCAAGCACTGCACCCCCCGACTCCAAGAGCACTCCAGGCGCTGGGCAAATGTCCCAAGATGACTTCCTGTCAAGGCGACAGCTTTGGTTCCAGAAGACGACTTCGAGCATGCCCGCGCACTGCACCCCCTTCACGCTGCCCTCCAACGGTGTTCTCACGATCGCCAGCACCGTCATCACCCTCGCGAGCAATGTCGTCTATACGCCCGAATGTACCGGGCCCCCTTCGCAGCGCATCAATACTGTCGACAACCCTCTGGAGCCATTCTACTCCTCCACCACGCCCCAGACATACGTTATCGCGGCGACGACGGTGATAGCGTGGGTGTTGGTGGTCATGCTGATGATCACTCCGCGCACCAGCTTCCTCGGTCAGTCTGGCGCGGCGCCTAGTTTTGGAAACGGACGTGGCATCATAGGCGGCGCGACAGGAGGTGGAACGAGTCTGGTCGGGGTTGGATCGCGGCCATGGCTGCAGAAGGTGGCAGCGCTCACTGTCGCGGTATCTTTGACGATCGCCACGGCGGACCACTTCAGAGTCGCAATGCACCAATATCACCTGCAATACACAGATGCTTCGGCTTTGCGGGACAAAGTACTTGGATCGCTGGAAATTCGCATCACGCGAGTGATATCGGATGTCTTCCTCTGGCTTGCTCAAGTTCAGACCTTGATACGGCTCTTCCCGCGACACAAGGAGAAAGTGCTTATCAAGTGGATTGGATTTGGTCTTATTCTGTTCGACTCGACGTTCTCGTGTCTAAACTCCTTCTACGTGGACGGCGGTGGCCGACCGGGTCACTTTGAGGACGCTATACCTGCGCTGTCGTACCTGTTCGAGCTGGCTCTTGCGCTACTGTATGCCGCCTGGGTCATTTACTACGCTGTGACAAAGCGGCGGTACGCGTTCTACCACTCGAAGATGCAGAGTATAAGCCTTATCGCTTTACTATCGCTTACTGCAGTCTTGACGCCTGTCGTGTTCTTCGTGACGGACGTCTCGAACCAAAACGTCGCGGGCTGGGGTGATTACTTCCGTTGGGTTGGCGCTGCGGCAGCGAGCGTAGTTGTGTGGGAGTGGGTCGAGCGGATAGAGGCACTGGAACGAGACGAAAAGAAGGACGGCATTTTGGGTAGAGAGGTCTTTGACGGAGACGAGATGCTGGACGTCACCGAGAGCGAGGAAGCGGTCTACACGCAAGGTCGACTTGGACGTGGCAGACTGCGGCGAGGCGGCAACAGCAAAGACAATCAGGGTGGCGACTCGTCAGTAACACTTGAGCACGGCTTCGGCGGGCTCGCTCAGCGCTTTCGACGAGGTCACGATGTCATCCAGCATCACTTCCCACTTGGCCGAGCGCATTCTTCTACGACCAGCGGGCAAACACCGGATCCTACTAATGCTGTGAATGGCAAAGGCAGAGTAGCGTTCGCTGGTCTTCCGAGACCTCAAGCGCAACTGACCTCGGAGACTCCCATAGTGGGCGAGCCGACTCCGCCACCACCTGTGGCAAGTCCTGTAAGCCGTGCAGACACGCAAAGCGCGGCAAGCACCGTGTATGTCGTGCGCTATGATACCGCTGCAGCGAACGTGCCGCAGCCTGTTAGACGAAGAGTTCCTCGAGATTCGAATGGTAACACAATGGCAGCTCAGGCGGCCGTCAACGCCCAACGAAGACAAAGCGCTACAGGCGATCCGGAGAAGGAAGAAGAGGAGGCTGAAGCTCAGCCCAATCGAAATCGTGGTCAAAGGAAATGGCATGGCGTCTCAAATCCCTTCAAGCGGAAAAGAGCTTCGCCACCCGCCGAGGTCCAGCAAGCGCGACAGGCGGCCGCAGCTTCGTCAGCTATGGCACGCTCTGTGACGCCCGCCCACAATGTTCCACGTTGGGATCTGAAGGGACGATTAGGTGTCCTTGCTGCGGAAACTGGTGGCCGGTTTCGGGACAGAGGCGCAGATAGGCCACAGGAGGTCGACCTGCCAGTCACGATCATACCAGCTCAGCCACGAGGCAGTGGACGAACGTGGAGCCCGGAGCTGCATAATCAGCAGCAACGCGCTGCCGCTCAGACGCTTACACCTGGGCCTGCCATCTACCAGCCCTCGACCACTAGTGTACATGATCAATATCCTCACGCCTCACGAGTCGCGGATAACACAAGTCCACTGGGTGCAGGCGGTGCCCAGTCTTCGTGGACAGTGGTATCCGCGCCAAGTCGAGGCTCCGCTCCACCAAGAGCCGACGACATAAGCCCGGCCGCTGGTAGCGCGAGACCAATCATCATCCCAGCACCGCGGCGATCGCCACTACATATCAGTACGCCTGCAGACGGGACTAGCGATGGCCAGCGCTCCGACGATGCTGGCTTAGGCGCTTTACGAGGAGGTGGGAATGGATGAATGTAGGTATCGAATTTTAGGCATTGTGGGCTTAGCGATGGCGTTGGTGGGACGATCTGAAAAGCCGCAAAATTTGGCTATGTACGGCAGCTCTTCGAAGCTGACAGAATTCGCTCTTAGCGAGATATGATAACGATGTTGTAGATACCCGAAGACGCTGAACAGCGACATATGATTGTGTGTTCTGCGGTTGGCTATGCGTAAATCCGCCAGCGAAGTGCGAATTTGTGAAGCTCTCGATCGGTGCCTAGCCTCCGACCCGATACGGCGCGCTGGAGATGCTCGCGCCTTGCCTTTGAACCTCATATCACAATTCAGGTATCGTTTGTCTTGCAGACGGTAACTATAGTCCTTATTTCCACATTTCCTAACTCCTGTTGACCCAGCTGGAACCTTCTTGTTGCTTAGAAGATGTCCTCGCCTACTTCTAGCTGACTTATGACTGATCGAATTCGCTATGGAGACGTACAGTCGCAATAAACTTTTCGGGCAAAAGAAACAACCTACCACACGACGACCGTCGGTTATCCATGTGTGTGAGGACAACATTGGCACAACAAGTAGACTATATGAGCCAGTCTCATCTGTATCATCTAGGTGTCACACTGACAAGCATCCCAACCACTTGCAGCACCAAAATCAGCAAACTGGACCACATTTTAATAGCAATCAAACCTCACTCTCATCAAAACACATCCAATCTCGACAGGCAACATGGTCCAAACCCGCCAGATGGCCAAGCTCGCAGCCAAAGCACCTCGCGACCGCCTGAGCAAGCTGCCGAATGAGATCCTGACGCAAGCACTCTCATATCTGTCAATCGAGGAGATTGCCAAAGCCAAGGAGATCAGCCGTCGATTCTCCAACGTCATAACCAGTATCGACACCATGCTTTTCAGACCGCATGCTCAGATGGCCGCGCAGAAGCTCATCGATGCGAGCAGTCGGATCATGCAGACAGATGGCAGGCCACGCACTTTCTATCAGCAGCTTGCCATCTTCTTCAGTCATCGAGGCATACAAGCCAAACGACAACTCCGGAAACGTGATCTGAACGTCTTCGTCAGGCAATGGCAGAAGTCCCACGATCCGCTTCCTGATCAGGCGGATTCGCGTTGGTACATTTACTTGTTTGCGGAGAACTTGTTGGACATACACGTCCACTTCCAAGGTGCTGCGGACGAACGAGAAAGTTACGAACATCTTGTCATCACATCGAACTTCGACGACTTGGCCGGGCACGCCGAAGATGCCAAGATCCATCTGCCCTGGACCACTAAGCAGCCATACACGGACAAGAATCAGAGTGTGAGGTTACTATTCAAGCTCATCGAGACAAGGGGCTTGTTGATCCAGAGACTGGAGCCGTCCCGAAAGTGGTCCGAGATAGCACAGACTCCGGCGCTCATCTGCCCAGGTACCCAGTGACACAGCTGGGGTACAAGCTGGTCGATGAGGAGTTCAAAGGCATGCGAGATGGTAAACGCAGGCGACAAGCTGGCTGCTGCTCACAGCAACGACTCCAGATGGTGCTGGGGGGATCGGACGAGTTGCTGCCCACGTTGCCATGGACGAGACACTTTGCGTACTGTGTCTCCGATTCGAAGACGTACCGCGCCTTTTTGGCTGAGAGAAAGGCGGTCGGCAAAGGTGTGGAGACGAGTTGGCTGTTCAGGGCTCGTCTGGTGGAACGGATGTTCTTGTACTGAGCGTGAGCGTAGGGAGACGAGCGATATTGCATGACTGCGCGCATATTCATTAGCTGTAGCTGAACATCAGCGTATCTACATGCAGAGGACGAAGGATCTCATCTTGAGTCCATGTTAGCATCTCCGCATCGCCAAATGGCTATCATGCTTCCGCAACGAGCGGGCAAGTGACGAAAGCGTTCTCCAATTTAGAGATGGCGTGAGTGAGGGAGTAAGATCCAGGTATCTATACATGCTCCTACATGACCCGCAGGCCCAGTACACTGTACAATACATACATTACATCTCATCATATCATATCCTCCCTCTCAATGCCTATACACAGAAGCAGCAACAGCCGCCCGCGGCGTGTCCCACTTGTGATTGTCCATAAATCTTACAACCGACGACGGTGCCTTCACTTGCAGCCGCTCCATCTTCTGCGGATCGTTCATTTCTCGCAACCACGCCCACTCGTTGAATGTGGGGTCCGAAGCCTGTATATGGATCCTCCTGGCCGATGGAGGCTGAGCAATAGTCTTTGGTTTCGACCGCCGGACTTTTGGCACGACCACGCTATCATCCCGATCAGTATGCGGGTTGTCCTTCAGCGGCCGCCTGACACCACCAGGACCCAACTCCTTGGCGATAGCCAGAACCTCGCCTTTGTCCTTCGCAAGCTGTGCCCTCAGATAGTGCTTCGGGTTGGCACTCTTCAGTCCCTTCATCACCGGCTCTCGCTCTTGGTACTCAAACCGCTCAGGCCTCGGAACATCCTCCTCTCTCTCCGCTCTCGCTTCCGGGTCCAACAGAGCCTCACTACCCTTAGCAAGCAACTCTTCAATCCCCAAACTCTCTCCCGGCGGAATGACCTCCGGATGACTAGGAGTAACACAAGTCATATCCACCTCCTTCCTCAACACATGATCAACATCGACCGCACTAAAATACGCACAACTCTGCGGCAAATCCTCAATCCCCATCTCCTGACTGAAAAGCGCCCGAGTCCACACATTCGCCACCTGCAGCGCCATAGCACACCGATACTTATCCTCCTCTTTCGCAAGATACCGAATCTCATCATGCACCGTCAGTGCCAACCTAGCCCTAATCCCATACCTCCGACACAAATACTCCATCCCCACAATCAACAAATGCAAATAATCCACCCCACTACTCTGAATCGCCCAATTAATCCTACTAGTCAAATAACTACTCCCCTGCCCCTCAGTCTTTCCCCCAGCAAACCCACCATTCCCACCCTTCCCCAAAAACCTCTTCATCAAAGCCTCCGTAATCCCCGCCCCCAAAACCGGCGTCCTAGGCTTCTCCGCCATAGCCATCCCCTCCAACTTATTAAACACCAAACTCTCCGTCCCCCCCACCCAGAACCCCCCACCAGCCTTCAAAACCTTCCGATTAACCTTAACCCCCTTAGTCTTCGCATACAACTCCCTCGCCACCCCCTCCGCCTCGGCCTCACTCAAACTCGGATTAAACCTCCTCAACAACGTCTGAGCAAACTTAACCCCCGCCCCATAAATCCTCCCATAATTAAACACCTTCGCATCATTCCTACTAATCCCCAAGATCCCCGCAGTCCTCGAATGCAAATCCGTCCCCGCCCCTTTACTCCCCTCCAACGTCATGAACCCCAAAGCCCCACCCCCATGAAGTCCAAACTGCGCATCCCCAACCAAACTCGCAATCCACAACTCCTGACTATCCACATCCGCGCCCACGAAACTCCACCCGGGGGGCGCAGTAACAATACTCTTCAACTCGCTGCCAACCCGATTACTCTTCGCATTGGAAGCAGTCAACCACGTATTCTCCACCGCCCGCCGCGTAATAGTACCCATAGGAATAACCTGCGGCAGAATAAACCCCAACCCCTCCTCCCCCTCCACTGTGCTCGATCCCTTACCCCCAACCTCATCCGCGCGCACAACCATCTGACTCCCCACCCGATTCCGCACAGAAATCCAATAAGAACAACTCCCATTCATCTCCAACGCCTCCCTCGCATACCCATACTCTGACCCCAACACCCCACTCTCAAAAAACTGCGCATACCCCTTCGCCATCGGACTCGCGCACCTCGCGGCCGGCCCATCAGGGTGCGGTAACTTGAAATACCTTCCCTCCCGATCATTACCCAAAACCATATTGCTGTCCTCACTCATATCGCACTCCGTCATCCCCTTCTCGTACTTCGCCACAGCCGTACGGTCGGTAAGAGGAACGCGAAATGTCCAGCCATATTTATCAGACCACACAAGCGGGAATCCGTCCCAGGCTAATCGTAAAAGGAGGGGAGCGATGCGTGTACGAACCGTGAGAGCAATGTCAGAGTCGTCCCGGGCGAAAAGATCTTTATACCACCTCGGCTCGCCCATTTTCTTCTGCCGTGCCGCAGGCTTCCCAGCCTTAGTCATACGGATTTCCTGGCCCGACCAGTCCAGCTGTCGCAACCAGGGGTCACTTTCATATTTACTAGCTTGATCCTTTAGTTCCAGCGCTTTTTCAGCCAAAGCACTCAACCGATCCCCAACCCCTTTACTAAGTCTCTGATACGTCCCCTCAGCCTTCTCCAAATACTCCTCCCATCCCTTATCCACGGGTAATATACAAGTCCCTAAATGCCTCAACGCAGCAAAAGAAACCGGATGCGGACACGTCTCCAAAAAAGCGGGTAACACGCGTTTATAGACTTTATGCGTGACCTCCACGTCCGCGGCGCAGTAATCCAGCAACTCATCCAACTTCTCCAGAACACCTTCCCGGTCCAGGGACCCGAAGGAATCTCGACGCGATTTATCGACCGTGATTCCGCAGTGGAATTTCGCTACATCGCGTAAGGAGTTTGCGGAGGAGCGGCCAACCCAGAGGTCTTCTTCTTGCTCCATACTGCCATCACGGGAGGAGGAGATGAGAGAAGATAACCCCTCGTATTCTTCCGAAGCCGAGACCTCGTCTTGGAATTCCCGCGCTTTGCGGGCTTTGGTCCAGGAGGGACGTTGGCGGGAACACATGCCGTTTACTGCGACGTGCAGGGACATAGTATCTACGAAGAACGTGCCCGTTTGTTGGAGACTGTATTCTTCCTTGATCCTGGCGCGATCGTAGGAGATGTTGTGGCCTACTACTACTCGTTTCTTCGCCGGGTCTCCTAAGGGGATGAGGTGCCGATCGTGAGTAGATGTTGGATCGAGAAGCCAGGGGGAGAGCCAGGCATACCAGTGTGTGGCTGAGACTGCGGTGGCCATGGCGGGAAAGGAAGTCTCGTGGTACAGGACTTCGACGTCGAAGGTCAGGACTTCCGCGTCTGGGAAATCAATTTCTTCCGTGGTTCCGTCGGAGGAGTATTTCGTCCATCCCGCTCGACGAATCCATTTCCGCGGTCTAGGAGGCGGGGAGGCGCGGGCATAGTGCTTGGCTAGCGTGAGGTAGTGGGATGTACTATCCAGACCTAGGCGGTGGAAGTGCTCGTCCATACTTTTCCCTTGTAGCGCAGGCATATCGAAGGCGATGGGAGGGGCGTGGGAGCTTTGCTTTCCAAGTAATTCATGATGCGCTAGGTGCTTTCGTGACAAGTCCACTAATTCCTCCTTCGTGAATTCCGCATCATCTTGGGACGACGTTTGTTCATCTTTATCTTGTCGCTGTCGCGCGGGGAAGAGTTGGTCGTGGATATGCTTGGAGACATGCTGGACTCCTATCTCGTTGAACCGGGCTTCGGAATCGATGGCTAGGGTTGTGGTAGCAGTGGCGTGGCTTCTCCTTTGACTTCGCCATTTCGGGGAGCGTTTTGGTGGTGGTCGGAGCCGGAGGAGGGACGATTGTTGGGTACGTTCTAGGAGGTGGTGGGTGTGCGATCGCATTTCTGAGTGCTATGTGTACATTTGTACGTGTTTTTGGTGGAGGTGTATGCGACAGGAGACACGCGAGGGATCGTCATTAGAAGCTTTCGGTTAGCCGTTCTTCTTCAGCCTTGTGAGATCTTACGGAGATTACAGAGGTTAGATCCGTTCCCACTTCACTTCAGCTTCACCATCACTTCCTTCTTCATTCGTGGGGTCGCTCTTTCCACAGTCATTTGCTATTGCCGCGCCTGCCTCATTCGTGAGGTGAAGTGAAGCGAAGCGACTATGGCGAACAACAACTACTACAACGCCCCCGCGCAAGAATGGGATTTCGATTTCATGCTAGCCGACTCGTACGGCCTTCACTTCCCCTGTGCCGCCTTCACTTGTCTGACTTTTACGCAGCGACGAACCCAACAACCACCCTAATACCCGTCCGACCTCCTCATCCACCTTCGCCTCGCCATCTCCTCCTGCACAACGCACAGCACATCGTGATCTCAGAGCCGAAGCTCATGAACTCAGACAAGCACACTCAGAAAGAAGAGCGCAGATGGGGAACGCACAATCGAACGCACAAGCAAACAACCCTTCACATCCACAACAGCACCAACATCAACCGAGCGAAGTTATCGATCTAGTGAACACCAACACCCACCCCGCCACTTTCACCAGCAATTTTCCGCGCATATCCGCACCTTCCCGCGATCCTCGACTCGACGACTACCACTCTCAGAGCGAGCTTCGGGATCGATACCAGTCACGACCCGCACAACCACGACCTCAAACGGAGAACTTCACTGCTACAGCGGAACAAGAAGAGCAAGAAGACAACGAGCACGATTTCGCGGAACTTGTCTCCTCCTCCAACAACGACGAGGACGAGGAAGACGAGGACGAGCGTGCCAGTAACGCGTCCTGGGACTCCTCAATAGACGGTGGAATCGAACATATGTACCCTTTACGCACGGACAGACGCGGGCGGATGAGGGCTGTGAGACGGAACTCTGACGTGGACGGTGATAGCGATGATGGTGGTGGTGGAAGAGACAGGCATAGTGGGTTTCAGTTCGATAACGGTAGGGTGGTTGATCTTACGGAGGAGGAGCTTGAAGCTAGTTTGGATCGCATCCCGACTAGGACGGAGGTAGGTGGAGGTGAGCAGCAGGGACACAGAGGAGTGAAGCGACGAGCAGACGCCGAGCTGAGCACCGGGCACGGCAGCGCGAGTGAAGGTGGAGCAAGCAGCAACAAACGCCGTAAACCCACTGCCTCTGGCCCGCCAACACGGCAACCAGCTCGACCGAACAACAACGGCGGAGAGGACATCGAATTCCTCGACCTCACCGGCTCGCCCACCACAACCACCCAAACCCTCCTCCAAGCCCAACAGGCCGACATGATCGCCGCCCAAACCTCCTCCTCAGAACAACCCCAGCGGATCGGCAAACGCACCTGTATCATCTGCATGGAGCCCTACACCAATGCGACGATTACTTCGTGCGGACATATCTACTGCCACGAATGTCTGACTATGGCGTTGAAAGCCGGGGAGAAGAATAGTGAGAGGGGGATGGGCAATTGTCCTGTCTGCCGTAAGTCGGTCAGCAGGAAGAAAGCGGGCGGGATGGTGGCGGTGAGCTTTATGACTAAGAAGGGGTTTGGGAAGGGGAAGGGGAGGAGGACTTTGGGGTGAGGGGTGGTGGGTACGTGAAAGTGGAGAGGGATGTAGTGACAGGACCGTGAGGCGGAGGTGGGAGACTGGTAAACGGCGGGTGATGGCGGAGAAGGTGTTATTTGTGGCTGTGGCTGTGGTGATGATTTGGATGGTGTTGGTGTTGATATACCCCTTTTGCTTGTACGGGTGGCGAGGGCGTTCACAGCAGAGATCGTGGATCTGTAGCTAAACTACGGTTATGTCCCTGCAGTCTGTTAATGGCCAATAGACAAAGATCGCAGAGATGCACCGAGATGTAAAATGACGAGCCATTATGCATGTTGTGTCAAGATCCAAACTCCCGCAGCTGCGGAACTTGCTGATCATGTCTCTCGTTGAGTCCGCAGTTCCAGCTGCCGTCTCGATCTGCACAGTGCATGGTTGATCTCGCTGCTGCTGTTGCTATTTCGCTATCATCCCTGCTCTGGACCAAAAAGATATCGTACCAGGTCCAAGCCTGGTTGACGAACTTCAAGCGACCGTGAAGGCGCCTAGATCCACCATCACAACAACTTCGAACAGTCGAGTGTTCGTGATCCGTCTTGCGTCAAGCGTTTATGGTCATGTTGCCCGTTATTGCCGATGCGCAAACTATGCATGCTTGTAGAGCTAGGATAGATCTCGCATAGTAAAAGCTCGAGTACTTGCGCGTGCGGCCTGAATCGTGGACGGATTGACTCCCTTTGGAGTCTTGGGCAAGTTGCAGCCTGCGCAACTTTGAGGTCACTAAAACTGTTCAAGGTGGAATCTTGATCTCATGGTTCAGCAGTCGTTGATGGCCCGCCACATATCCAATGCTGCATGCACGCTTTTGACAATCTAGATATTGCTTGATGCGTCCGCAGCGATCGCTGCCATCTCCACGTCAGTCCTGCTTTGACTCTCAGGCGTTCTTTTCGCACGTTTGCTAACAGCTCGCAAGGTCGATGCGGAAACACGTTTGATAGAGCCGGCCATCCTAACACTGCCTATCAACATCTTGGCGTATGCCCAGAGGCCCCATTGACGATACGTAAGTGTTCCATGTTGCCGCAAGGCTTCGTCCAGTCTCTCACACCATGGTCTGCTCGGTTCATAATCGAGTCGAAACGAACTCCTCCAGATGACGTTGTGTACCTGGCTCTGGTACTTCTTGACCTGTATGACAAGTACAGGGATCGCGGCCAGGCCTAGTGTGACATACTTGATGGTTCTCCACGACGTAGCTTCAGACTTTAGTCCCGGTCGGCTATCTATAAGGTAGTTAGTCCTGAGGTCCATTGCCATCGCCATAATTGTCAGCAACAGAAATGCCATAAGTGGCCATATAATCCCGAACTGCCGACCGAACAAAAACCATCCGGCCTCGTTCCCTGTATCCGCAAAGTCGCGGAGAAACTTCACATCTGGCCAAGAAGCTATGTCTTCGACTGGTCATCAGTCCATGGCAAATTCTACAAGGTTTTGGTATACTTACCACATGGGAGCAGAATCGAAGGACGGGGTTCATGCATGTGCACTATCAGCTGTGAAGAAGGCTGAGCATCGAGCTCCAAATTTCTGGCGTTCAGATCTCCAAAGATCACAGAGCAGTCGAAGACGAACTTGAATAGTAAATTGCCGTTTTCGTCGTCTGACGTGTCCTGCAAGATTAAGCGTGCACCAGTGCCTCGATAACCCCGAGACGTGTAGCCGTTGTGTCCAGAGCATGTATGTAAGAGGTAGAACGCTGGCCCACTCGTGAGGGGAGGTTCGTACCCCTTCATTTGTAAAGTCTCGACCCAGAGATTCTGGCCGGTGAGGACGGACAGGCCTTGCCATGATGACCTGCCGTCTTCTTCGAAAAGCATCAGCCTTGACTGCGTGGCTTTGCCCGGAGCTGGGGATGGGATGGAGAGCCCTCTGGGCCCTAGGAACGCAAAATCCATATCACGGCTGATCTCGATGGGCACACCTCCCGGGAGTTGTGGAACCCAACGGTCCTCGTCCTTTGGATATTGGCGTACCTGCCCTTCCGCTTCCGCACTGTCCCAGGTCCTTGAGGAAGCACTGAATACCATATCGAGCGGCAGGCGTTCGTAATTCTTGATTATTGCTTTCATGCGATCTTTCTGTGGTAATGCGAGTATCCTTCTGGCACTGATATCTAGAAGATTCGCTAAAATTGCATGAAGCTCGCCGCGCTTTGTGGAAGTCTTCCCAATGAGAGCATTCCAGACCGAATGTAACCTATGGTCTCTTTGTATCTTCGCAGACGCAGAGTATTCTACCCGGCCCATTCTAGTCAAAGGATGGTCTTTGGACTGCCGTTGAGGTTGCCACCTGGGTATATCGCACTGTGCAAAACCTTCAACTGCGAACACACGCTTCGCGTGCACAGCATACAGCGCTCTTGCCAAAGCTGCCTCCTGTAGTGTCCAGTACCTCCTGTGATATGCAGAGATTCGCAGCCACATTTGAATATCGTCTTCTTCCTCCGCCATATCAGCTTCAAGCTCGTTGTCGAGGATCAACACTGCTTTTGACGTACTGTAAACTAGCGGCATTTGTTCTATCGCCTGTGACTTGAGTCGATCACTGCGTGAACTTTCCGCTATTGGAACACAGTATACGTCGAGCCAAAGCAGGATCTCTGGTGGCGAATTTGTAGCGAAGCCTGCCCACAAGGATCTTTTGGTAGCGAGTAGTGTACGAAGTGTCATTGCATAGACGGTTGAGCAAGGCCAGGAGCTGCCAGACTTCAAGTCCTTAATACTCTCCACGTACCCGATAATCCGTTCGAGTTGACAAGTGGGTATTGCATGCGCCTGTGTATTGCCAATGCCATCTGCCCAAAGGTGTGATATTGCGACACATTCGCTCTCCGGTCGCATCTCCACGTATCTGATCTCCCAGCTTTCATCGATGCGCCTGCAGGAAAGCATTGGCACTTGTCCGCGCTCGAGGATCTTGAGCATCTCTCCAGCCGGCGCCCCGACATAGGAACAGTCGCATCCAGATGATGTGTGTAGACCAGTGAAGTCTGCTGTGATCACGTTGTCTCCGACGCAAGTTTCGGTATCGACACAGCGCCTATGTTCTGCTTGTCGACTGTGGGTCCTGTCCAAAGAACTGAAAACGAACATGGTCTCAGCACGCTCCGTGGCAAACAGTCTTTGAGCCTGGTGGGCACACCATCCGCGACCAAGTAGATCTGGCCAAAGTAGTAATAGAGACGGTAAGGTCGAGCTTACAGTCGGGTTCGATACTTGTAGGTTGAATCCCATATGCCACCCGCATCTTTCAAGCATCACGCGTATAGATAGCAGGACCTCGGGGAATGGCCATTGTAGAGTTGCCGAGCTGCTCTGATCTATGAGCTGGAGAAGCACTATAGCAAAGTGCATAACATCGCATTCACATCGGCCAGAGCTGTGATCACCAAGAGGTTTTGTTCCGCAGCGGTGACAAGGTGTATCCATGTGAGGGAACCGCAAGTGGTACCACATGAAGGGTATTGCATCAAACGGATGACGGATTCGGCTCGACACAGGTGTGAAGCGAACCATAGACCACGAGTTGATGTAGGGAGCTCCGTCCAGAACGTCAGCTCGCATACGGACAAAATCTGCGAATTGGTGGAAACCATAGAGGCAGACATTCAGGACTCCAAAATAGAGCCAGGTCTGAATGATGCGTAGCTGATCGTTCGTTGGTAACTCACGAAGCCGTTGGACAATCTGTATGCAGTGACTGGTTGTGCTAATGTGAGTGACACCATGGCCCAGGCCTACTGTAGATGGGTACCGTAGCCAGGCACTGACCGAATCCGGTACTGGCGACGATGCGAGGAAGGGTACTTGAACATCCAAGGGTTGGCCACCCACAGGGATGTGTATATGATCCATCGTGTGCACCAGAACGAAAGTGAAGAAGTCCAGAGAATGAATGGAATGAACCCTACAACAACCCACAGGTTCGTCTGGTGGTGGCCTCACCCTACTGTGCATGCACCTTTCCCGTGAGGCGCACGCATAGCCCCGGGAGGTGGCATGATGAGCTGTGCATGCATGTGATATGACTCGGAAGCCCAATCATGGCAAACTCAAGCTTCCGCGCGCCTAGGTGGAGAGCGAAGACATGTTTCCATGCACCAGTGTCTGTCTTGAGGAGAGGAAGTCGAACCGAACTCTGCTACACGTGATATCTCTTGGCGTTCCGAACTGGGAAGCTGCCCGGGCTCGAGGCATCCAAACATCATCTCGACGCTCAATTGCATACCATCTTGTTCCATTGTACAGTATCCGTCTCAATTCTCGCGATATACCACCGTTCACCATGTCCCTTTTCGGCGAAGAAGACCCTCCAGCGCGCCCCAAGTCTGCCAACTTGTTCGGCTCAGATGATACACCAGCCCAATCCAAATCAGCTACTTCTTCGAGCATGTTCGGCGAAGAGCCAGACGCAAACGATACTTCGCCATGGGGTTTCACGCCAACTAAAAAGACGATAGGAGGAAAGGGCAGTCTAGTCAAGAATCTGCTGGCTGGCGCGGACGTGCCGGAGGTATATGTCGATACATTTGATGCTTTACAAAGCAGTGGCTCAGTAGCCGAAGCAGTGTGTAGAAGCTTGCTGAGAGATACCGTGCCGCGAGCCGAAGGCAAGATCTGGACCATCGTGTCCAGCAATGGCCAAACTCAAGACTTGGGACGTAATGAATTCAACGTCCTCCTTGCGCTCATTGGGTTAGCACAGGAAGGTGAGGACATCAGCCTAGACTCGGTGGACGAGCGGAGAGGTAGCCTGCCTGTTCCATCATTGCCGGAGCGGGAACAGCAGCAACCTCCTGCTACGCCGCAGCAACAGCCGAGTGTAAGGCCTGGAGCGCAACAGGGCACGCCTACGCCTCAGCAGCAGAACGGGAACAGGAAGCAGTCATTTGGTGCTGGGTTTGGGGAGGCCGATCCGTGGGGTAGTCCGGAGATGCATAAGGGACACGGGCATTTGAATGGCGCAGCTGCAGCTGCAGCGCCTCAGAGGACAACAAGCACGTTCACTACTGCCAATGTTGTGGAAGGTGGTGGAGACGCGGCGGTCACAGCGCCTGATGCCGGCACATCATGGAGCGGTGGTGCGGGTTTCAGCGCGGACAGTCATGGTGAAGGCTTTGGTGGGCCTGTCACTGAAGCAGAGGGTTTTGGTGATGGAGGAGGTACTGTCCGACGACCAGCAGCACCACGTGTACAGACTTCCAAGGGAGCGGAAGAAGTGGTGACGGTGAACTTGCTGGACGAGAAAGAAGGACTGTTCATGTTCCAACATCGCAATTATGAGATTGCTTCTGTGCGGCGTGCTACCAAGGTAATACGGCGATACTCGGACTTCGTGTGGTTGCTTGATTGCCTGCATAAACGGTATCCCTTCCGGCAGTTGCCTTTGCTGCCGCCGAAGAGGGTAGCGATCAATGGCAACCACCTAGCAGCGGACCAGACTTTCGTGGAGAAAAGACGAAGAGGTCTAGCTAGATTCGCGAACGCAGTGGTCAGACATCCGGTACTGAGGGAGGAGCAATTGGTGGTGATGTTTTTGAGCGTTCCTACGGTAGATGCACGCCCCTCCCGTGAATCCTGTTGCCACACGTTGCTGACTTGTGTGCTTGTATAGGAACTTTCCGTCTGGCGCAAACAAGCTACCATCTCCGTGCAAGAGGAGTTTGTTGGCAAGAGTCTGCCACCGAATCTTGAAGACTCTCTTCCGCAAAATTTGCAGGATACTTTCGATACTGTGCGCTCTGGTGTGAGGAGAAGCGCGGAACTGTATATCAATCTCTGCAATCTCACTGAACGGCTTTGCAAGAGAAAAGAAGGACTGGCAGCGGAGTATGGCCGGTTCAGCCTCAACCTGACGTCTTTGACCGAAACTTCCGCGGACACATACGCGATCGACGCCAATGATGTCCCATTGCTCAACGAGGGTCTCAAATCCACCGCCAAGCATGTCGGCACTTCTCAGGCATTACTGGAGGACGAAAGTAGAGCATGGGATGAAGGGTTGCTGGAGGATCTCAAGGGCATGAGGGATTCGCTCGTGAGTATGAGGGAGATGTTTGAGCGCCGTGAACGAGGAGCGAGGGACACGATTCCTGCGCTTGAGAGGAGAATCGAGGGGAATGAAAGAAAATTGCAAGGTGTGAAGGCCAAAGGTGATGCAGCGAAACCTGGAGAGGCTGAAAAAGTTGAGAGTGCGATCGTTGCTGTAAGTGCCACTGTCCGTTATGTGAATCTAATGGTAGCTGACAGTTTGCAGGACAAGCAGAGCATTGTTGCCCAGCATGCGAGAGGTGTATTTATCAAGGAGTGCGTACGGGACGAGATCGCTTACTTCAATGGCACGATGTACAGAGTATCGAGGCTCCATCAGGATTGGGCGCAGGAGAGGGTCAAGTATGCTGAGCTTGGGGCTGATAATTGGAGAGGAATGGTTGATGCTGTTGAGGGCATGCCTTTGGGGGATTAGGAGCCTCCTGTTGGGTATTGTAGGAGAGGATGGTAGTCGACTGTGTGGGGAGAGGGTTGTAATAATGTATAGCAGGCTTTTTGACTTCTTCTGTATACTGTTGATGAGAAGAGCGGAAGGAGGATCTCTCGCTTATAGTGAGCTCTCCCGAGTGGCTGGACATGGTGCCCATCATCTCATTCATGTACCTGCTTTACCGCCAAGTTTTATATTGCCAAGCCCAAGCTCCATCTCGAACCATCTCGCCACTCGGCCTTGCCTGCAACATAGCTTTGCTCTTGACATCCCACATGCTAGGAAAACCATACGTTGTCTGCTGTGCGCATCTCTGAGCCTCCAGTAGTTCTGGTGCTAGTGCACTCGGCCCCAAAAGGCTGACTAGGCATACCGGTCTAAGGGGAGTAGCAATGGATCCGCTCTCGATCACAGCGTCTGTTGTGGGCATCGGCACTGCCTGTGCGTCGGTGGTCAAGATCTTGAAAGAAGTCCACGACAAGTACAAGCAAGCGGACCTGTAAGTAGGAAAGCAGTTGTTTCCTTGTCGCCGTTCACACTAGAGCCGGTGCACTTGGCTCCGGTGTTCTGTCTTCAAAGCGTTGTTCGGGGAGGCGTGTTTGACTACATCCAAATGCTGATAATTGATTCAATTCAGGACTGTCCTCGCTATATGCTCCGAGTCTAGTGCCCTTCAAGTAGCGCTGTAAGTCGAAGTAGGCGTCGTTTGTATACGGATGCGAGTTTCGTGCAGATATACTAGGCTTCGAAGCCATGTCACCAAGTATGAGGGGCATTGGGACGGAGGCTGCTGCACCCATATCTCCTAAGCTTCACTTGTGATTGAGCTGATGTACATGGTGTTGATTCCTCATTACGGTACGCTCAAACTCGAGAAAACAACTGATCTTCCTTACAAAGCCCAGATTGAATCTCTCCTACGACAAGATGGTGACACTGTCGTGTCGCGGTTCATCCAGCAACCGGTATTGGCGTCTGCATTCGATACCGCCATTACAGGATGTCAGATGGTTTATTCATGTCTGGACGCTGAATTGCAGGAACTCGTCCGAGCATTACGACAAGACGGAAGTCTGGACTGGAAACGCAAGTTCAAGACTGTCTGGAAGCAAGATACGATGACCGGCTTCCAGCAACAAATACGTGGTCAAGTACTGGCGCTTAATACGCTTCTGCAAGGTCTACAGATGTGAGTCGTCAACGAGATTCCGTATCCCAATTAGCAACCCCAGTGGCAAAATAGTGAAACACAAGCGTGTATACTAGGGCAAACGCCGAAGACCAATGTGACGGCACGGAGATCCTGTCTTTTAGCATAGGTGCCTTCAAGCGCATTGAGCACGCAAAAGAATTTACACTGGCATGCAAATTATGCAGCACCATCGAGATACAAGTACCGTCTACGCAGTCTGACCTAGCACGACAGGGAATCACTAGGTGACATGCGACAATTATTACAAAGCCAACAAGCGCAACTAGACCAGATCAACAACAATACTGCCAGCTTGTGAAAGCAGTACCCGCAAAGCACCGTCCCGGATTCCATTTTCGATAACCGACGGTCTGTCAATAGCATACACGGTGCAGCTGAATCTGTTCTTGGAGCCGAGGACTTTGCCTTTGACGACGATATTGTCAACTCGAAAGCGTACAGACGAGCCATGGCACTGGCTCAGGCACAATTTGACCGAGTCCACATTACGGATCCACACGAGGATGGTCTGGCTTTATCACAAGACGATGCCTCCATCTCTGAGCATGCGCACTCTGAATCGACGAAATCTTTGACCGAGCAAGTTGAGGACAACAGACCTACAGTTGGCCCTGGAGCTCAGCCGCCTCCTACCCTGGCATGGAACGCTCCCATCAAGTAAGTCGTACGGAATGGATCCCCACCGAAGCTGTTGTGAGAGCTCACGTCTCTCGACCAACGATGGGACTACATTCGGCTTTGTTTTGCTTGAAAATCTTCTGAGCTTGGAGAAGCAGTCAAGAGTGTCTCTTCGTCGTGACTCTTCCCGAATCAAAAGCTTTCCATGCCTCTATACTTCGGCTCAGTGCCGCCTGGTCGTGCTTCATTTGGAAGAATTGTGCGCAAGATGCCTCGTTCGCTGACGATGATACGTCGCAATAGATACCGTACGTTCATCACGAGCAACGTTCCACTAGATGGTGAACTTCCTCGACTAAACGACGATTGGGCGTCTGTCATTGGGCTCAAGAAGGCAGATATTGAGGGCCGGAGCAAGCAAGAGCTAGAACACCAGAACGTGCTATTTGAAATACTGCAGAGTGAACACCAGTTCATTAACAACCTTGGAGTCCTCTCACGCCTTCACGCAGATCCGTTGCTCAACGCCTGGCCGAAGATCCTGGACAAGCCATCAAAGTTTGTCGACCAGGCTTTTGCGCATCTTAATGCTATTCGTGAGGCACACGAACGCGATCTCTACCTCCCAATGCTAGCTTGGTGGGAGCGCGAAGGAGCTTGGGCGAGATTCACGCCAGAGCCATTTGCTGCACTGATACAATCAACTGAAGCCACGTATATCTCCTTCTCGCAGAATTTCAATTTCGCGCAGGCATTAATCCAGGACTAGTTGTCAAACAATCCGCAGTTTCGGCAGTTCATTGAGACCCGCCGGCAGCACCCATGGACCGAAATTTTGGAATGGGATAGCTACCTTAAATCGCCCATTACCAGGTTGCAACGCTATAGACTCTTACTTGCTGTGCTGGGCAAGAACGCGTCAAGTGCTTCCGACAAGGCGGATACCGTGATGGCGGACGAGAAGCTGATTCCACTTCTGACGATGGTTGATTCTGAGTTGCGGCATGGTCGTCTTCAACTGCAATTGAAGCCAATGGTGGACAAGCTGCCAGCAGAAATCGCCGAACAGATTGGGCTGAGCTACCCTCAGCGTCGCTTCGTCAAGAGTGGGAAGTTTCCTGTGCAGATCATGAGAGCTGGCGACGATAAAACGTGGAAAGACTGTGAGGTAACGCTGCTCGACAATGCCTTCATCGTTACACTCGGTGGAGTAAGCACGCCAACAGTGTCCCGGAAGGCTTCAGTGGTAGTAAGAACAGTGTGACCGCGATGCGTCGATGGTGGCTAACTGTGGCAGGTCTATCAACGGTTGCTTTTCTTTTCAACGCACATCGAGGACACCACATACAGTGTTACGTTGTCGGGCAGTCGAATGCCTTTGGCTAAAAAGCTTTACCCACTAAGCATACACAAAGATCTAATAAGCACGGACGATGTGTCTAACCTCAGCTGTATGGCTGTCGTAGTATTCTCGACGAGGCAAGAAAGAGACGAGTGGCGCCAGCTGGTGCTTGATGTGAAGGGGCACTTGACGGTGGCTTATGTGGGTGTCGGTGGCTGAGGTGGCAAGCAAAGCACTGTAGTTAGCTACTTGGGTAGTGAACAACTAAGCATATCAGTCTGCACTTCAAATACAGATTATCAACTAGAAGGCGTTACCCGTTCGTGATACTCGTGTGCTGCTTTCCTATTCTTTGTAAGTGTCACAAAAGAATAGTGCACCAATGTTCATGACGCCGGAACAGTCTTAGCTGTCTTTCTTTTCCTTCAAGCTCAGCATCACCTTTCGACGCTGCGCCATCATGTGCGTGAACAGGATATATGCGCCTGTTAAAGTCAGCAACCATACATCACATGCATAAAGGGGACTTACCCGGGATGTAAATGAACAACACAGCCCAACAAAACCACTCCCACGGCGTACCCCACCTCTTCACGCCTGGCACCCTACTTTGCCAAACGAGCCAGCACTCGCTGCTAATGCCGATTGGATACAATACGAAGAAGGCATTATACCTCACCCAAACCAGTCGCTCGGGCACTTTGCCGTATCCCAGGTTGATGGCGAAGTAGGAGTACCGCACTACTTCCGTAACTGACCAAGCAAGCAGCATCGAAGTGTACGCTCGAGATCGCGAGGTCGTTGCTGGGAAGAAGAGTACCACGCCCCAGACAAGGAGAAAACGGGAGGCAACTTGCATAACAGTCGTCATGAGTGGTGCGCGTACTAGGCCTGCTACCATATCAGCAGTTACTTTTGTGCTCGTCGTCGATATATTGTACCAATAGCAGCATGCACAATCTCCAGAGCAGCAAGCGTTTGAGTCCATTTCGTGAACTCGCCGACGCCGTCGTGAACACTACCGTAGCCGTGGAGTCCAGCAATGAGTAAAGTCCTTCCCAGTACGACAGACCAAAGGATGGCGGAGACGAAGTTGTAGAGGATAAGATAAAGACTTCGGTATGACGGTGGAACGAGTTTGACCGGCTGTTCGTCTTGCTTCTCTGCCGCCAATGGCTGCTGGGAGTCTTCAGGTCGATTCATTGTGGTAAGAAATGTCCGTTGTTGTTGGATCGAGAAAGTCAAAGTGGTTGTCGGGAGTCGTTCATGCTTGACGGGAAAGGAAGGCACGGACAGAGCGGCCCGGGAGATCATGACATCAGGCATATCAACGATCGGGAGAAAGAGACATGGAAAGGTGGAAAGTTATACGTGTAGGAGCAACGGCAGACACCATGTCAAGCGGGAGCAAGTAAGGTGATAGGCTTGTTGCCAAAACGATGTTTGACGAGCTATTCACATCCCAAGCTAGCCAGCACCAGAACACAGCTACTCCAACACCGTGCTGAAACGCAGCAAACCACGACCTCGCCGTTGAGGACATCAGCGGACTGAGCTGGCAGGTGGCAGCCACCATACGCTGTCGGCCGTACCGCAACTCCTTCCCATATCATCATAATCACTAACCCCCAGAGAACGGACACATGCAGATGGGCTGTTACCAACCTGCCGGTAGTTGTTGGGCGTCGGCGAGTCGGAGATGGTGCTATCAGCTCCCGAAGTAAACATGAACCATTGTTGACGGCCCCTTCACGGTCTTGCCGCAGCCCTCCACCACACACTTCTGGAATGTCGGAGGTAGGACAACACTGTCCTCAGTCTCCTTCTCTTTGCCCTTCCCTTTGCCTTTGGGCCGCGCCTTGCTCGCGGCCTTTCTCACTCGATTTTTCGCGCACAGTCCACAGTATGCATGTCCGCAAGTCTTCACCACCCACACCTCCTGCTTGTCGTCACTCTCACCAACCGCCAGCTCATCGCCACAGTTCGGGCAGACAACGACTTCATCCTCGCTAGGGTTGCGAGTGAAGCCAACTCCAGGTGACGTTGGTGGCTCGTACTTCGGGGAGGCCGGACGATTGCCACCTTGCAGGCCAAGGTCAAACCCAGGGTCCTCATACATCATCGCGCCCGGCATTCCGCCCACGGCACCGCCTCCGCCTGCATTGAAGTTGTACGGTGCCGGGAACGTTGCTACTTGTGCTAGCCTGACGCGATGACGTTGCGCGAACGGCTCGATGAATCTCCGGTCGTCCAGGTCTCCTGCCAGTCCTAGTCGATGTGCCAGTCTGCCACCTTGTCGAAGCATCCCGACGAGCCCACCTATGCCAGGCGCGCGGTACTCATCATCCATAGTCGCCACGCCCGCCGTCATGCCCGGTCTCGCGGCGTTGACCCCACTGCCTTCTCTTACTCGTGCACTCAACAGCACCACGTCGTCATCCTCCGTCAAATCCACCAAGTTGTTCTGTCTTTCGCCCACAAATGGTGTGAAGCTTCTCTGCACCGGTGCTGGCGAGGGTTGGCGTGACAGAGCACGCTCGGATACTATCTCGAGATCGTCGTCCATCACTTCTCCTACCGAACGAGGTTGCGGCGTTGGGATCCTTCCGAACCGTGACGGCCTTCTCAGTCCAGAAAGTTGTGGCCGTAGCCTGATAGAACTGAACTGTGGTCTGGCCGTAGATCGTAGTGGTGGCAATCCCAGATCTTCGTCATGCTCAGCTGTCATATCTGCATCCAGATCTCCCGATACATCTAAGATATCTCTTCCACCGAACCTTGGTAATCGTGATGCTCGTGAAGCACCTGCCGCGGGCTGCACTGATCCTCTCCTCGCCGTTCTCATGTCTGCAACCGGCACGTTGTCATCCTCCGTAAGGTCGATAACCGGCGCTGCCGCAGCCGCCGGCGTCCCACTGCTCATGATTGGTCTCCTGTAGTCAAAGCCGTCTCCTGCAAATCGTGGTGCTGGTGAAGCTCGCATGGATGGCAAAGTGAGTCGTGGCCGGCGAGCGGTGTGTTCGTTGTCGTAGTGGTCATCGTGTGGGATAAAGAGGGAAGAAGACGAGGCGGCGGGTTCGCGGTGGCTTGCAGCCATTTCTGTATGTGTTCGCTGAAGGTCGTTAGCGGACCGAAGAAGTGAAGGTGCAAAGTTAGTTGCATAAAGCTGCTGGAACAACCCACCTTTGTGCTGCTTCTCATCCACGGGTAGCGTCCAGCAAAATCCATACTCCTGCTGCCAAAGTTCCAGACCAGCAACCTTTGTGTGCTTGTAGTCAAGCTAACGGTGAGCTTCTCATACCACAGTCCTGGAACCGCTCGAGTGTTGGTGAGTGTGGCGTGAGGTGGGTGTCAAGGTCGAAGGTGCAAGTGTGGTCCAGGAATTGGGGGTGGCTCCGGTTTGAGCAGCCGACGTGACGCCGGACTCTGCTATTGTCGCGAAGTGCATTGGCGAGACATGAATGACGCTCTTGTTGACGTGGCAGTCATATGCTCTTTGTTGTTGTAGATGTTAATGCAGAAGCGGATCAAAAGATTACTAGTGGATGGGCACAGAAGGAGGTGGCAAAGCGTGCTTTCTTATCTCCGATATTGCTACAACTCATTCACATGCCAACGCCTTCGCAGCGCGTGTAATCGCCGCCGCTGACCAGTCTACTATGCTACAAACGCCCGCCTGTGATTGGACTCGTGCCTCAGCACAGCACAAGACAGACTCCTTACGTGCTGAACACATTGACAGCTCCCTCTCCTGTCAGCACCACCAGACTATTTGCCTTCGATCCCCATTTCACATCCGCCGCACTGATCGCCTTGCGCAACGGCTCACTCCAAGCCTTCGCACTCTTTGAGTACTGGCTGACCACAACACCGCCAGGACCACAAGCTGCTAAGAACTGGCCTGTGTAGTCCCATGACACGCCTGTGACCGCAGTGCCAAGATCGAGAGTCTTGAGCACATTAAGCTTGCGCAGATCGAAGACCGTGATGGTTGACTGCCCTTGGTTCGACGAAGCGAGCCAAGTGCCGTTTTCCGAAAAGGAGAGTCCATTGACGAAGCCAGCGGCAGGTGCAGCGAAAGTATGTGCGAGCTGAGAGGTCTTGACATCGTAGAGGAGGGTTGAGCCTTCGGATGTACCGGCTGCCAGGAGATGGCCGTCAGGGTGGAAGGCGATGGTGGTTAGTTCTGATAAGGTTAGCATGCGCAAGATTTGAGCTCAGGCTTGACTCACCATAATCAGAAAAGACCTGCGTCAGAACCTTGCCCTGCTGCAAATCGTAAAGCACGTAGCTCTTGTCAATGCCCGCCGAAGCGAGGATGTCGCCAGACGGGTGGACGGCCACAGCGTTCGCGGCACCAGCGTGTTGCTGGAATTTTGCTTGCACAGTCCCCTCCTGCGATACTACCACAGCGCCGCTAGCTGTTGCAACCACAGGCCTATCCCTCGCCCATGCGCCGTGCAGAACTGCTCCAGCTCCCAAATTGCTGCGAGTCGTGAAGGCTCCTTGCTTCAAGTCATAGATGCCGACTGCACCGTCAGAGTCACCGCACAAGAAGAAGTCGCCCGTCTCATCCACGGCAAGTGACTTTGAGCCCGTGAACTGCGTATCCGCAGCAGTCTTGACGTCGTAGGATGCGATCGCATCGCCGGTCGCCCACTCTTCCGGTACAGGGCGTTTCCGTCGGGTAGCCATGAGCTTCTCCTGCGTACCCTCAATCTTCGCAATGATCTCGTCCGGCAACTCTTGGCCATCCACCTGCATGGCATCACCGTTCGTGTGCGACCCACCATTTGTGACAGCCGTCACGGAGACTCTCGACAAAGCATCCCGCGCCTCGTCTCTCTCCTTCTGCAACCGTGCGATCACCCTTTGCGCCGAGTCATTGTAGTACAGTGCCGTAGACAACTCCTGCCTCGTCTCCGCCAATTGCTGCTTCAATCGGAACGACTCAAGTACCAACGCATCCCACTCATTCTGGAACGTCGAGAGCAATGCAGGGATCGAGGTAAGGGTAGGTGGTCGTGGCTTGACGAGGCGCGATTGCTTCAGGTCGATCAAGTCTTCTGCAGACAGCTCTTCGCCATTGACCGGATCGGTGCCGTTCTCGGAGATGTAAGCCTCAATGAGTCGGCGTTCGAAGACATTGCCTACACCTACCGTGAGTTTTTGTTCTGGCGCGCAATGCTCGGGGATGACTGACCGGACTTGCGCGATGCGACAGGCTGTTCAGGCGCTTCGCCAGATACTGGCAGTACTGTCAGCAAGTAGTAGTACAAGCGAGACTGAGGTTAGCTTACTTGCGCAGAGTACCATGATTGCTATGCTCTTCACACTTGACCTTCAATTGTTTCGTGGAGGTCGTCGCGAAAAGCTACCCGCCAAAACGGAACGGCTCGCTAGCGCAGTCACGAGTCAACAATGGCGAATCCCTTGATGCGAACAACATCTCTCCTTAATTCATACTCGAAGTAATGCAGTCCGCTCCACTAATGGAGCTCTATGAAGTTGACTCGTCAGACAGGACCTGGCATAACCGAGTATAAACGCCCTCGGCATTACCTTGACTCTTCGGCGAAATGCGGACGGAATAATGGCAGTCGACGTAATAGCAAGTATCTCCCCCACCTTCGCGGGGCTCTACAGTTTGTGTTTCCTCAACTGCTTCGCTATTTCCTTTCCAACCATACCACACCACACTCAACCCAGCCTACACCTCCAGCTAAAACATTCACCATGGCCTCCAAGGTTCGTCACACCCGCAGATCTGGCCGCCAGTGTCGAGAGATTGCTGGACCATCAGCAGCTTGCAATGCGCGACGATGATGTTGAGCGCAAAGAACCTCGCAGTAACAACCGCTGGAATCTGGAAAGAGACTACAGCGGTATCATCGGGCTGTTGCAGTAGCTATGATGTGGCTGCGAGCGATCTCTTGACACTGGCTGTTGGGCAGCTTTGAGTACTGTATTGACAAGACTTTCAGATTCTCAAGAACAAGTCTGGCGTGATCTACGGAGACGATGTAAGACTGCAAGGCTCGCAACAAATACCGGGGCTCACCGCTGACTATGTTACCAGGTCACAGCCCTCTTCAAGCACGCCCAGGAGAACACCTACGTGAGTTCTCAGACACCGTGGTAATATGCGGAGTACCTACTGATGATCATCAGGCCATCCCCGCCGTAAACGTCACCTCCTCCTCTACCGTCGTCGCCACCCTCGAGGCAGCCAAGAAGGCCAACTCCCCTATCATCCTCCAGGTCTCTCAAGGTGGTGCCGCATACTTCGCCGGCAAGGGTCTTGACAACAAGAACCAGGAGGCATCGATCGCTGGTGGTGTCGCTGCAGCCCACTACATTCGCTCGGTTGCACCGGCATACGGCATCCCAGTCGTGCTCCACACCGACCACTGCGCAAAGAAGCTGCTCCCATGGCTCGATGGCATGCTGGACGCTGATGAGGCGTGGTACAAGCAGCACGGCGAGCCTCTGTTCTCCAGCCACATGATCGATCTTTCCGAGGAAGATGTCAAGGAAAATATTGAGACAACGGCCAAGTACCTCAAGCGCGCGGCACCAATGAAGCAGTGGCTCGAGATGGAGATCGGTATCACTGGTGGTGAGGAGGACGGTGTCAACAACGAAGATGTGGACAACAACAGCCTCTACACCCAGCCCGAGGACATCTACGAGATCTACAAGACTCTCAGCCCGATTAGCCCGTACTTCTCGATCGCAGCCGGTTTCGGCAACGTGCACGGTGTGTACAAGCCTGGCAATGTCAAGCTCCACCCGGAGCTGCTCAGCAAGCACCAGAACTACGTGCGCGAGAAGGAGGGCATCAAGGAGGAGAAGCCAGTTTTCCTGGTCTTCCACGGTGGTTCAGGCTCCAGCAAGAAGGAATTCCAGGACGCCATCTCGTACGGTGTTGTCAAGGTCAACCTCGATACTGATCTGCAGTACGCATACACCGAGGGTATCCGCGACTACATGATCAACAAGAAGGACTACGTGAGCACTCAGGTCGGCAACCCAGATGGGCAGGACAAGCCCAACAAGAAGTGCGTCCCTTTTCCCTGTGGTGTGTTGATGAATGCTAACGAGCTGCAGGTACTACGATCCCCGCGTGTGGGTCCGTGAGGGCGAGAAGACCATGACCAAGCGTGTCGAGGAGGCTCTCAAGGACTTCAACACCGCCGGCCAGTTGTAGGGGCATTCCAGCCTCGGTATGCAGGACCTTGTAGATGCGAGGAGATGTCTGGTTTAGCGGCTTGAAGCACGAAAGCACAACTCTCAACCAAAACGGATGCATGCCATCTTCGCAACGTTCTTAACACCCAGCTTCCGTCTCATCGTCTTCGAAGGTGGTCCACAGATCATCTTTCTTGTAGACGGCCTAGGCCGCAGTATTCTATGAAACCGGAGCGACAGTCGGCCCGTGGCAAAGACGCCACTTCACCTCCTGCCTCATCTCACGAACTCCTCCATCGTGCATCAACAACCACACGAATCTTTTCGATCACCTCTCGGTCCTGCAGGAGAACGAAGCATGAGTCCAGAGTGCGCCAGTATTTTTGCGACTTTACGATGCGGCTCGTAAAACGCACACTCGCGCGTAGGTGCAGATGACATCTACCGCCACAGGGTTAAGTTGTTTCAAGATGCTGCTGCAACCATCATCTTCTTCATCTCACCTTCGTTCACTCTCTTGTGCTTTTGCAGCGTTCGTACCGTGAGCGCTTGGTCGCCACAGCCGATCTTTACTACTTCCCTTCTCACACTCCTTTGAACAGCCGCAAACATGTACACCGCAGCACTCTGCTTGGTCGCACTGGCCACATACGCCGTCTCGGTCTCGAGCCTGGCGCTGCCTTCTAAGCCGAGTGCCTACCCGTTCAACCAGCTCGTTGCTTTCGGAGATGATCTCAGCGATAATGGCAATGGCAGCTATGCCCACAACATCAGCGGCGGAGGTGCGGACAATTATGGCTTCGGCACTTGGACCGACGGCCCAATTGCTGTATCCTACCTCGCGGATCTGCTTGAGGTTCCGCTCGTCGACTACGCTTTCGGTGGCTCTGATGGCGGCGCAAATTTTGGCGCGACGATCAACAACACGTACACCGCCTCTAAAGCAGAATACAACGGCAAGCCAGTGCCTTCAGTTCACGATCAGATATTCTGGAATTACACGCGTGATGGTGCGCCCAATAACATCAAGAACGCAATGCAGTTTATCTGGACAGGCCAGAACGACCTGAATGAGCAGACAGACGTCTTCTGGGAAGGCGACCCTATCAACGAGCTCTTCATTTCCAATATTTCGGACCGGATACGATACAATGCTGAGCGTCTCATCGAGCGCGGTGCTCCGTACGTCTTGGTTTCCAACGTCTACCCTAAGCACAAGGCACCAGTCGCTACGACCTACTTCTGTCCAGATGGCACCTGCCTTGAGGCGTTCGGCAATATCATCAAATCCTCCAATACGGCTATTGAGAACGAGTTCAAGAGCTCGAAGTACGCTGACAAGTTGATATATCATGATGTTTTCAGCTTCATGATGGATTTGATGGAGAATAAAGATAGTCACGGGCTGACGCAACCTCTATCCGACTATTGTGACGGCGACCCGAAGTATGCGAAATGGGATGAGTGTGCCGCTGGCTCCTACGTGTGGGAGGGCGCCACGAAGTTCTTTTGGATGACATTCACCCAGCCGACGACTACGGTGCATCAGATGATAGCCATGGACATGAAGAGGACTATCGACGACTTTCTCGGTCATTGAACGAACGAGAACGATGGAGCAACGACGCGTGACACAGAATACCTTGTAAACGAGCGGAGGTAGGGTAGGGCACACTTTTGAAGCGCCCCAGGAGGGTAGCACTACTGCTTCGTGTGCTCATCTCACGGTATCACGCCTTCTGCGAAACCCACATTGGCCGCACTTCCTACAGGATCTCTGCAATACCATGATGTTTGTGGCATCTGTTGGGCATTATTTTCCACCTTCCAACACAGCTCAGGTACTTGCGGAGCGTAGCGAGCTCGAGCCAAAGCATTGTAGGTAGATCTCCCTTGAACTATTGATCTGGCCTTTGCACTCGGTACCACGAAGAAAGCCTCTTCCATGCAGGGCCATTACCAGAAGTCACAATCAATCGTCTTGCTATGACTCTTTAAACGCATCTGCATCTGCGCGTTCTCTGAACAATGAAGAAAGCACAGCAGCCTGGGGGGAGCGCCCTTTTTCACTGTTTACCGTTGGACGGATGGACAACCACCTGCTTCTGCGGCTTCGCGGCGGCGTATAAGTCCAAAGCAGTGTTGATCTGATCGACATCGAGACCCTCAATAACCTGGAAGGCAGTTGGCCGCAGGGTTCCCTTCTGTAGACCAACGACGAGGTGCTTCCAAAAGTCCTCCACGTAAGGCGCCAAGTTCTGATTGGAACACCTGAAAGCGATGGGTGTAAGGGTTAGCAGTGTCTGAGACAGTTGTGGAAGGGTTTAGCCTAGCTGTGCGACATCTCTCCCAACCCTACCGAGGACAGCAAGCTGCAACGAATGGCCGTAGCTCGTCGCCACTCGGCGGTCTCGAGACATGTCGCACGCAACCAAAGGTTACACCCATCGGTTTACTCACGGAACAATGCCAGCCTTTACCAGCGGTCGCCTGGTTTTCACTTTATCCGCTTCCGCGCCCTGGATAGTGTGCAATGTGACAAGCGTGCTGGGAACCGTTGAGGGCAATATGTCCAGTGCAAGGTCATACTTAAAACTGTAACAATCGTAGACGCGGGTCGCGTTGTCCTTCCCGGTAATACCGTGGATCCGAGATACGATCTCCTCCTGTGAAAGGTGACGATCAATAACGTGCGTCGCACCGAAACTCTCAAGTTCTGCGGTGTTGTTCAGCCCGGCCACGCAGACAATTAGACCAATTCCAGCCAGCTTAGCAAACTGGACGGCGAGCTTCCCAGCGTTCGACCCGGCCGCGAGAATGACAATACTCTCAGACCCGAGGCCTAGAGCTCGACCTTTCGTGATCCACGGTGCCGGGAAGTTGAACCCGAATCCTGTGAACAACGCAATAAACGAAGTCACAGCGTTGACTGGCAGTGTTGCCACTTCATCATCCGTGAAGCCTTCTGGGACCGTAGTAATGGCGTCTTCATTCATGAGGCAGAACTCTTGCAATCCACCTTGGTCCGGGATGGGTCCACTCAAGTCTCCTAGTCCGAAGACATGGTCGCCGACTTTGACCGATTGCACTAAGGTTCCGGCTTGGACGACTTGTCCGGCAATGTTGATGCCCAGGACCCAAGGGAGCTTCTCGCCAACGAAAAGTCCAAACCCGCGGGAGTAGGCGTCATGGGGAAGCACTGTGTACTGTTGATCAGAACTCTGAATTGTAGTTGACTGCTCGTTACTTACGCATCACGGATGTCACCCGAATCAGGACTTGAGAATCTTTCGGTGAGGGAATGTGACGACTTCCCAGTCTGACAGGCTTCCCGACCTCTTCCAGCCACACAGCGGCTTGTTGTTCTGGCATAATGGCGGTGGATTGTAGCTCAAGCCAGGCTGTGAACTTCCAGATCTGTATTACGGATCGTCACAGTATTAGCTGGGTCTAGTTGTCAATGCTATCGTGGTTGCTGCTGTGATGTCGAGCCCTGACATATAGAACAATGAACGGGTATGCCAATGATACTTTCATCGTAATGATCACATTATGTCATCCTCCTGCTGCATCAGCAAGATCACAACATAGCTCAATAAGGTAGGTACAGTGATATCGAGAAGTCCGATTGGTTCTAGACTGACATAAAGATCTTGCTTGCCAACTGGATCACTAACGCCTTACATGATAACATCAAGATGCAGCTGACTGTCGGGTCGAGCCTGATCGCATATCAAGCTCTCTATGCATTTTTGTGCACCTGTATTGTTAGCACATCCCTCCGACCGTCAATCAAATAGCTTACTGATACTCTACTATCGTTCAACCCAAGGGCAGGATACTGCTCTTCTTTGTGGTCTAGGTGAGTAACATTCGTAGTTTTCTGGCTTCCTATGAGAGCTTGAATGTATTAGACGACGTATCTACGCCGAACGTGATGTGTGACCCTTGGATGCGAGCCATCTCGAAGCCGTCGAGTAGCGATAAGCTGCGGTAGCGGTCTTAGCTTGTTAGCTCTCTGGATTTAGGACAGAGATGTCTTGCAACTAGCTAAGTCTCTTCGATTGTCAGACACATGCTAGGTCCGCCATCATCGCTTTTTATAAAGCTCTCAGATGTCTGTATGGTCTTTCGGCGTGCCTTGCCACTCTCTGATCTTTTCGCCCTTCCAGGCCAAACCCACGAGTGGTAAAAGCAGAGCTAAATTTATAGCCGCTACCGTGGTGAAGGACATGTCGAATCCTACGGCTTCGCTAAAAGGCAAAGCATAGAATCCGATGTTGAAGGTGAAAATGGACTTGGCTAGATTGATCACACTGCCGACCTCGCCGCTTTGGGGTTTATAGGCATCCGTGGCATACGTATACACCATAGTAGTGCCGACCTGTGACCCCAGTCCGGAGATGGCCATGCAAACAGAAGCGTAGATCCAGTGTTTGCGGGCTTGTATGCAATATCCGAACGTTGCGGTCCCGATCGCAAGTAGGGTGGTGAGTGGGAGGAGATACAGGCGTACCTCTGGCTTCCGATATCCATTATGCCGCCTTGCGTATGCGTTGATGATCCAGTCTGAGACCCAGCCAGCGGTGGCCTCGCCGATCATACACCCAACCGTAAGTGGAACTCCCATGAATAGCCCGGTCTGCTCGAGATCTAAATCAAAGACCGAGGCCCCTATGTAAGAACCTGTCACAGCAAAGATCGCGGAGCCGTATGTGCTTGCAGTCATACTAGGGTAGGGTTGTCAGCGAATGCTTTGCACATGGATGGCTTCCACGGCGGTACTTACAACCATATGCTAGGCAATAGGACAGCAGCATACTGAGCCATTCGCAGTGACCCGCCGAAGTCGCGTGGGTGTATCTTCCGTTGCAATACCTTTCCGTGAAAGAGCAGCTTCTGAGCGTAAGTCTTTCTTCCGAGTGTGCTACAGTCTCGGCGAGAAAATAACGTTTCTGGTAGGGTGAATATCAGGACCACCAACATCGCAGCTTGGATAATCCCAGGGATCCAGAAATTCCAGCGCCAGCCTAACCTTTCTGCGATGTACCCCCCTGCAATCGGGGCGATATGTGGACCGTTAGTCACCGCTAGAGTATACAGACCCAGAAATGTTCCACGCTCGCCTTGGGTGACTAAAAGCGACATGTGTAAAAGTTAGCAGTGCCTAAGACAGTAGCGCAAAGGCTTGGCCCAGCTGCGAAGTATCTCTCTCGACTTTACTAAGGACACCAAGCTGTGACTAATAGCCGCAGCTCGCTACCACTCGGCATTCTTGAGACATGTCGCACGCATCCAAGGGTTACACCCACAAATATCGCATATACTGGCGGCACCGATTCCGAGAGGCACACTACCTCCTATACCATTCAGTACTCTTCCGGTAATCACCCCTCCATAGGTTGATGCTGCAGCTGATACGAAGGCTCCCACTGCTCCCACGATAGTACCGACGATGTAACATATCCGACGCCCGTACACGTTCGCAAAGGGTATGGTGAACATCGAAAGGATGCCGCCGAATAGAATAAAGACAGTAGTACAGTATGATGCCTCTACCACGGTGACATCAAGATCCTTTGCTAGCAACCTGAAGGCCGGGTTTATGAAACCTGCGCCAGCTTGTGCAATGAAGGCTAGGCCGGAGATGAGCACTGCGATGTAGACCTTGAACCATCTGCTGAAGTTCAGAGGGTCGTCTGGGTGATCCGATGGTTGTGGTACCAGTGGCAGTCCTTGCCTGTCGAGCTTGAGACCGGTCCTATTGTTTGACTCCAGATTTGTCGGAGTGGCTTCGTTGGAGACGTAGTCATCGTTGGACTTCTCCGAATTGTGATCTGACATATTGGCCATGGCGCACACAAGTTATACAAGAGCCAGGATGTAAGAAGATCTGAGATGCGAATGTACGTTACTGATGATCTACCATGATCTGCAAGTGTTCCACAGTGTCGATCACTGACGTGGGTCATACTTCGACCAGAGGGGCTTCTTGCATGGCTGCATTTTCCCAGATAGTCTCGTGGTACGCAGATCAACCCGATGCTCTGGTATTGGACCCTCGGGTGGGGGTTGGCGGGTGTCCGACGATTCAGACGGCGGACGTGAGGGCGCTGCTGTCAATACAGTACAAGAGACGACTTGCCTCATTGAAACCAAAAAGTTTGATCCGCTGGAGCTGACGCACGCCAAGCCACAGCTTTCTCCTACAATTCATCAGATGCGGTGTAATGCTCGTCAATGAGCATGCGGTTCCGATAAGCTCTACGAGCACCTATAACGCGACCGGTGAGAAGTCGCATGACATGCTGCAAGGGTCGAAGAATTAAGTCGTTGCCGATTGTTACCTGGAAGTCTATATGACCACCAGGCTCATAGTTCTTGAAGTTGATGGATGGCGGATTTGATAGTCCCAAGAACAACAGTCATTGCTAGTGCAAGTTCGGCCGTCGTGGCTGCCTTGAACCTCAGAAACAGTGAGAGAAGCCAAAAGTCGACATCGACTTTGAGTGCTTTTCTCAATCCTTGCGGTGGGTTGTATGTATCACGAAGACACTCACTTATCGAGCTCTTAGGTCTTCCAGATTCTTCATGATTGGACGTGGCTTGCCATCGTATTGTTTGAGTCTCATCCACTCTTCCAAGTTCTTGATGCGATTCGGGTGGATGCGGTCAAGCAAAGCCATGTCACGGGTAGCACCCTTACCTTCACTCCAATATCGCCACCACGCCGAGAAGTTCTAGCAATGTCAGCGTGAGACGTCGCGACCTCCTTAAGGTGACATCATCCATACCTCCCGCCATGTCGTGGAAGACTCGTCACGCTTGACATCAGGACCCGCAGACCAATTGGCCCAGGCATTAGGATATGGTTCCGCTTTTGGCAGATACTCTTCGAGCGAGACGCGCTTATGGATGCCCTTCTTGCCAGTGACCCGTGTGAAAACCGCGGCTATCTCTGGAAAGCCTAGTTGCGATGGGTGTAAGGGTCAGCGGGTGTCCCAAACATTGGAAAGAGTTTGACATGGTTGCGAGACATCTCCCACAACCGTTGCTAACACAAAAGGCCATAGCTAGTAAAAAGTAGCTTGGTGGCACTCAGCGGTCGTGAGATGATGTCGCACGCATCCCAGGGTTATACCCTTTGATCTGCTTACTGATCTGATCTGTTGCTACTTCAAGATCCAGTCCCGCTGAATCAGACGGATTATTGAAGATCCACAGGCTGTAGGCTCCCACATCGTCGAGCGCGATCAGCGGAATCTTGCCGTTAGCTAACAAGGATAGTCAGATAGACGCTTTCTACGAGATGCAGTACCAAGTACATACCAGCAGGATTTTCCCATAGGAAGGACTCATCCGATTGCTCCTTTGGGACGTACATGCCTAAAAATTGATGCGTGGCAGGGTTAGCAGATGTGTAAACGGCCAGAACGGCTCAGCCTGGCTGGGAGACATCTCTGTCCTGAACGCGCTGAGATAACAAGCCAAAACCCCAGGCCGCAGCTCGTAGACACTCGGCGGCCTCGAGATGGCACACTCTCAAGGGTTACATCCATCGATTTGCTTACCGTCGAACAGCATGTCCATGTACGGTCCGGTGGTCAGAAGCGTTGTTTTCATGCCTTCTTGTCCATGGCTCAAGATCAGGTCACCGACTCGTCCTTTCGCATCATTATGACCCCAGTGATACTTCTCGTCCCATCCTCCTTTGCGTAGGGCGTAGTCGGTGTTTGCAAAAACGTAGTGCTTGACGCCGTGATGCCTAGCAATTTCGTACGCTCTTATGCCATAAAACAGCTCGTTCTTCTCACCGAGCGTGAAGCCATCAAGATTTACCCACGCGCCGTAGACGCCCGTGAAAGCGGCATGAAGGTCTTTCTGCTGGTCTTGTGACCCCTCGATAAGACTCACATTTGATAGCCCTGCAAGCTCCTGGGCTCTTGCAGATTGGGCACTCCGGGTGAGCACACGTACAGCATAGCGCTGAGTTTCCGAGAGGGCTTGATATGAGTCAACAACATAGTCCTGCGCCAGTGCATAGAACAAACCTTTGACAACGGGAAGCCCCCTAGAAGCGATGAGTGGCAGGGTTAGCAGATGTCTTTAAGATTGAAGAGGCTCAGCCTAGCTGCGAGACATCTCTAGTCTAAGTCTGCCGAGTCAACAAGCTATAACACAAGGCCGCAGCTCATAAACAGTCGGCAGTCCCGAGATAGCACGTCTCGAAGGCTCACGCTCATCGGTTTGCTTACTGGGCACCAGTGCCTCCAATGATTAGTATGATGGGGAGGAGTTCTGGCATCGCGGAAAGTTAGATGATAGGAACAAGGGAGACCGCCCTTCGTTCTTTATATCCACAAGTCCTTGTACAAGCGCCCTTGAGGACCTCTGATGATGATGACGGATCGGTACCATAGCCACCGTAGCTTCGCAGTAGCGAGATACCAGTCTAAAGATCGGCATGTTTACTCCTCAGCCGACTGTAACTAACTCTATGCTTCCGTATCTGTTCAAGGTGTGGCTCTCATTCTGCGGGAGGCCATGTCCATCCAACATACATGTTCCGTTCGAGTGCAACACTTCAGCAGCTTTCTTCTTTTGTGCTTGGAGCGTCGAGGGAGTGAGACGACTGGAGCACTGTGATCCGAAGGCTGTGCGTCTGCCGTTGGGCTCGTCATGGACCCATCACAAGCTGCGAGCAGCTCAGTAATCATCGTCTCTTCCCTCCAGGTCCAGCGTACCACACGGTCTTCGTCGTCAATTCGGAGCGAGGCAGTTGTCGCACTGATTAGTTTCCTGGAGCTTGTTTGCAATCCAGTCCGAGCACGGACCCCGTCCAACGTCTCCATTCTTCCTTCCCTCAACCTTACACTCACCACACGTCTCGAGACCCCTCGGGCAACTACACAATTTGTATGTTGCTTAGAAGGCAGACGCCGTGAATAATGCCGTTGGTGGTGGCGAGATCCAAGTCGGCATCGATCTCACCAAAGTTTCGGTTGCTCCAGGACACGGGTATGGAGGTTGCGAACATATTTGAACTGTTCAGACGAGGAGAATGACTATGCCCGATAAGGTGGTCGTACCAAAACACAAGAGACAAGGCGGACTTAGATACCTCGAAGACATGGCACGATGCCGTTTTCCACTGCCTGAATAAGGAAGTCACGGAGAGGCTTGGCGCTCTTAGAAGGTGACCGAACTCTGGCCAAAGCACCCGTGTTTCGACCGAGGAAACATTGGCGGCACAGTACGGCAGCTCGCAAAACGGTCACGTTCGTACGCCACCCACGAGAACTGCTGACCAGATGTGCGAAGAGTATCGGTGTCTGCGTTTCCAGTGCCTCGATCAGCGTTGGCATCGGCATGACCGGTAAGGGGTTGGTGGAAGGGGATGCTGATGACTACAGAAGTGGCTGCAGCGTTGTTGGGAGATCTCTAGCACAAGAAGAGCACCTCAAAATCTGCGAATATCTTCGACGTCGTTCTGCATGCGTTGTGGCTCGGCACAGCACAACTCTCATTGGCGATTGATCAATGCCCGTCGCTCCTGTTGCCTTGCAGGGACAAGTGGATCATCACTGCACGGCCGCATCGCTGGAACCCAGTAGAAACGGCTGCGGCGAAGCGGCTGATACGGTGGGAGCCTGCTGACAATTTGCAGTAGTTTTTGTTGATTAAGAATACTTAACCTCTTCAAGTATACCGAATCACACATATTCCGGGCTTGGCTAAATCTAGTGGTGTCGATCAAACACGCTGGGTGGCAACAAAACTGCTGCGTTGCCTGTATGGTGATTCCCTGGGCTTCAGCGCCTCCGCCGTGGCATTCTGTACTCTGCAACCCCCAAGCAACGCCGACCTCAATCGAACCTTGTTCGATTACCACTACGATACCGAAAGATGGCGTTTCAGAGAGACTTCGTATTTGTCTCTGGTTTGGACAAAAGTTATTCCAGCCGCAAGCGAGCGCTCGTACGACGCAAGGTCCATGGCAATCAAACCCTGTCGAGCGACCAAGAGCTTCAATTGGTTCAGCGGCATGGTCGGATTGCAACCCAGCAGCAACTGTCACCTGCTTCTGCAGGAACGTCAAGTCCAGAAGAGGAAGATGAGCATGTGGAGGCTGAACGTATCGCTCTCAGCAGTAGTCGGTGTGTTGGCACTGTCGTAGACAACGTCATGAGCTTCGACCCCTTCGGGAGCACTGCGAGCCAGCTTCAGCCATTGGAGCAACGCCTTTGCCAGCACTGTAAGGGAACGTCTTGCCTCGAGCCCAAAAATCATGCTAATGGACGGTAGACATCCTCGCCGGCGATTCAATGTTCGAGGGCGCTCACACGCACGCTATTCTCTTCCGGGAGACGATGCATGACGAGGCATGTCTTGCCGGAATGCAAGCATACGCCTCCTACGACCTAACGCGTTTAGGGCAATGTCCCCCCCAATTTGCTCTAGCTAAGCGCATAGAATCAATCCGTTTGATCAATGATTCGATACAAAACCCGGCAACAGCGTACAGTGACACAACTCTGGCCGCAATTCTCGGCGCCATCGCTGTGGATGTACAGCCAGCTTCGGCAGCCGTTAGAGCAGCACACCGGCTCGAAGCCGGTGTTCACATCCGGGGACTCGCACGACTTGTGGCTGGACGCGGAGGTCCCGCTCAGCTGTCGCCTTGGGTCCAGGTGTTCTGGTTTTGGCAAGTTGAACGCCCCACAAATTTTGCTGCACAGCTGACTTTTGTCTTTATAGGATGGATGTGCAAACCGGAGGTATGCTGTCGGCCGCATCACACTGCTTAGAAGAGCAGCGACTCCGACATATCAATGAGACTTCGCACTCATTTGATGATGTGTGCCTTGACGAAATGAGCAGCTTTTACACAGCGGCGTATAAGAACGCCATACGCAGACAAGATTCGGGTGCCTCGCTGAGCGTACTCTTCGCGCCAGAGACCAATTTCTACGCCTTGCTGGCTAGAGGAGCTGCTAGCAGACCTACCGTCCGGATTTCTGCGCTGCTGTATGCCAACATCATCCTCCTTGACTGCGGATCGGACATCGATGCTGTGCATGCACGTTTCAAGAAGTCCACTTTGCTTGCACGCTTGCTAGAGACTGGTAACGGCACGACCGAAGCTCTAGCCTTCGCACTTTTAACTGCCGATCGAATTGGCGGCGGCCATGCGATCGAGAACCATACAAGAGCAGCTAAGCTGGTAAGGTGTCTGTACGCCTACAACAGAATCACCCGGCATCTGCAAGTGCAGGTGGAGACTGCCTTGATGAGCTTTCTGCCCGCCGATCCGGCCAACATGGAGACTGTATGGGATCCTGCAAGGCTGCGGCGGGCCGTGTCGAAGGATGTCAATCATCCCGGAGTGGTATCTGCGGAGGAATAGGCAGAGCGGCGGTGGCGGGCAGATGGACCGTTTGATCTACGACAATGATTGCACAACGGAGGGCGCATCGGGCATACAACCGAACCAACATCAACATCTCCACTCGCCCACTTACTGATATGGACAGCCAGTGGTAAGTGGCGGCGGCATGTTTGCGATGAACCAGGCCTGGCAACCAGCGCGGCATGCGTGGTCACCACCGTACCGCCGTACCGGAAGACGCTGCCTCAACGCCAAGCAACCATGGCCTTCCTTTTCGAAGATCGACTGCACGGCAATCGCGCCGTCCCACGCACCAGCGTTCCTTGAGCAATCCGATTCGTTTGTCAGCGAGCTCTTCTCGCGTTAGTCAGACAGCTCTCGACCGTGCGGCTGAGCGCTAACCCAACAAGGTTTGTGACCCTCTCCATCGAGGTCGTTACATACTCACAACGGCAGCCAGCTATACGACCAAGATACACTTCGAAAGCATGGTACCATAGTGGTACCATTGCATACGAGCTGTTAATACCTGCCTTGCGAGCATCGTGGATACAATGTCACAAAGTTCTCGACAACTTCCATCTTGTGATTGTCCGCGCTTTGACCGTAAGACCGCAGCACAGAGTAGAACTTGAACACCATCTCGCTTGATATTCACTATGAGCGCTCGACCTTCAATAGTCTCTTCAATGAGCGAAGACTGGAGTAATTACGAATTCGGGTCCAATGATAGAATGAACTCTCAATTTGCTCAAACAGTATGGTCCCGTTCATACAGCCCAGTTGTGGAATGCGACTGATTGATCAAAGGCGGACCACAACCCACACGCATCCTGCCAGCACCTACCAGGCGTTGACTGTCTAGACTTCAGCCTAGACGACTACTTCGCCGAAGCGGGTATCCTGAATGGCTGGCCTACTCCAGAATCTTTGAGCAGCCCACCACTTCCTTCACCTTCGCTGTCAACAGATACACAAGAGTCCCCGTTCATCGAAATGGGGCAAACAGTATCCAATCGCGAGAAGCGAAAAGCTCAGAATCGCGCCGCGTGAGTTAAACCACATCTTGAATAGCCACGCTCAGCTGACACCGCCACAGCCAACGAGCTTTCCGCGAGCGCCATCAGAAGCGTATCAAGGACTTCGAGACAGAAGTAGAACGATTAACAACCGCCGTTGGTTCGCTCCACAAGGACAAGACTGCTTTGCAAAAGAGCAACACGAAGATGATGATCGACTTGGCCAAAGCGAGGGACATCATCGCCGCGCTGCGGATCGTCTGCTATTCGGAGAAGCCGGGCTGCAGAAGCGTTCCCAACAATGGTGCTACTGCATGATCGCAGGCGCCGTCAATGACGAGATGTGAACGCTACGATCCCATGCCGATCTTTCCACAGTGGATACCGTCGACATCGAGTGTACTCGATACGATCATCTCGAGATGGTACCTGCGACACCAAGTAGCTTCAGTATTCGACATCCTCGACACCAATGGGAGCTGGTTACCGGCATATTGGCGTTCACCAAAACTTGTGCCTCCGATTCTGCAAGACTATGTACATCCACTCCATAGTCCGGAAAACACTTCGAGACAGAGCACGGGTCGCCAGATCAGTGGCCGCTTGTCGTCGAACGAAGCTCCGACACAGCCGATACACCTGCCGGACCACCCCTGGCACAATCCGGAACGCCAAGCAATATTAGAAGTATCAGCATAGATCACGAATACACGATCAAATCATTCTTCATGAAACATTCACGATGCCGTATCACAACGTACCCAGCTGCATACCTCCCATTGACTTCTAGTAAATACTCAAATTCAAGAGTCCAAAATCCTTCTACCGCCTCTGTGTAGCCCTCCCTCTCTCTGAGTCGGAAAAGCGTTCTGATCAATAAGAGCGGCCCCTGATTGAAAGCCAGGCCCGTAGACTTAGACTATACTATCATCGACGGCCAGCTCGCAACACGGGCGTGTCAGCTTTTGAAGCTCGGAGAACCTTTCGATGGAGGAGGTACATCCTATTGGACCAAGGCACGCTTTCCCTGTTTGCTCAACAGCTTAGGTAGCGGCTGGACCAAGCATACGACACATCACTCCCGCACGCTCTTGGCAGGAGCAGGAGTGCCAAGCAATATTGGAAATTGAGACTCGATAGACATCAGCTTAGATCACGACTGAACGGTCATATCATTCCTCATAATGCCATACCACACCATAACCATACACACTACAACAGAAACCCAGCTGCATACCCTCCCATCAAAACTCCTGCTAAATTCGCAAAGCCGAAATCTCCCATCAGCTCATCTAACCTTTCCACACCCGCTTATCCCAACACTGCCTACCCTTCCCTCTCCCTCTCATCCCCAACAACCTGTTCCAAAATCCCCCTCCCCACACTCCTCCCTGCACTCCCATCCAAAACAAACGGCCCAGCATCATTCCTAGGCGTCATAGGCCCATCCGCAATCATGCCCCCCTCGGCAAGCAAAGCAAACTGCATAGTCGACGTCGGAGTCGTACTAAACGCTCCCGCACCCAGGAGATCCGAAGCCGAAGATCGTTGCCCAGGTGGTGGTGAGATAGCTACAGGCCGTGTCGCGGTAGCAGTGAGCTTGCCAGGTGTACTCGGTGCTCCGGCCGAAAGGTCCGAAGAAGAGTTGTGCTGCGATGATGGGTCAAGCGACGCACCCGCCAGCAATATCGCCAAGTCGTCGTCCTCACTCCCCCCACCCCGACGTTCCGACCGACTAGACAAAGCAAGCTCATCCGTATCACTACTCCCCTGCCCCTGCCCCTCCACCTCTTCCTCCCTACTCGCACCATCCTCAACCTGCTCCTCCTCCTCTTCCACATCCTCTTCGAAATCAAGTTCCTCCTCCACCGGCTCAACATCCGCCTCCAAATCCGCTACAAACCTACAATTCGGACACAAGAAATTCGGATAATTCGACCCATGAACCAGATTCCTAACACACTTGTAATGCCATACATGACTACAAGGCGCCACGAATAATGCCTGACACGGCGCCACAGGATTGAGACAGATCGAACACTCGGAAGAACTGTTCACACTCGCGGCGTCTGAGTCCCTCGTCTTTCTTGAAACCACCCCGGCGTTTTTGAGTAATCGTTTGTGCGCAGTAGTGTTGTACGCGTTAAGGGATTTTTGCCAGCCGCGATTACATTCGATGCGGATTTTGACGCATCGGAAAATCACTTCTTCGCCTCCTTTGAAGTCGATGCCGAGTTGGACTGTATCGCCATCATTCACCTCAAAGGGTCTGCTTTCCTGGCCGGGAGGAGAAAGACGGACATGGTTGAGGAAAGTCCCAGACGAGGATTTGACGTCACGGATGTACCATTGGGAATTGGAGTGCCAGAATTCGCAGTGTCGTCTTGACACGACTTTGCTTTTGAAGCCTACTGGCAAAAAGTCGGAGGTGGATTGGGTGGTGCTGTTGTTGTTGTTGTCGCGTTCGCTGTACCGACCTACGCGGACTATACTCGTGGTTGTTCGCAAGGTGCGGGACATGGTTGTGAAGAGTAAGGAGGGCCGGGTGGAGCGGGTTTCGACGTGCGGGATGAAGCGGATGGTGGGGAGGCTGTCTTTGGCTGTGCTTGATGAAGCAGAGGTAGCCATATCGGTCGATGTTACCGGATCGACTGCTGTGGTTTCTGTGGTGGATTGTCGTCGGTTCGTGGGTGTAGGTCCTAATGCCGTCGCTGCTCGGCTTCGAGTCATACTGCTGCTAGACTCCGGCGCGGCTGGTATAATCGTCGTAGCCGTAGGTTGCGCCGAGTCCCTGCTCAACCCACTTCGTCCCTGTACACTCGGTACCCACCCGCTCTCGCCGTTCTGTATCCCAGACCCGCTTTCGACAACACTTCCCCTCGTGGGATTGTTAGGGTAACTCGTGCTTCTCGTCAATGGTGGGGCGTCAGATCTCGAGGTTGGTGGTGTAAGGTTCGAGCTATGCAAATGATTGTGCGTGTAACTCCTCAAGTACGAAAGACCTCGCAATCGACTCGGACGAGGACTCGTCGGTGTCGCGCTGGAAGTAGAGGTGTATGTTGAGGCTGTCGCAGTTGCCGGGAGGGCTGTGCCTTGTAACATGGATGCTTCTTTCCCTCTCGAGGTCGGGTCTCGCAAGGCTGGATCGGGGTCTCAGCGCATCGACGTCACCTGTTCCGTCTTACAGTAAGGGTCTCGGAGAAGGTTTGTATGTTGTGCTGTATGTGCGACTTCGATACTTCAGACACAGATGTATTATTCTACTCCTCCAGATGACGGAAGTGGAAGTGGAAGTGGTGAGGGGTGGGGATTTGGCTGCTGTCGATCGCCTGGCCCTCGAGTTCATGCAAGCCACGCCGAGTGGGGCTTTGCGCTTCGATTTGGCGGCCTCGATTCCTACGACAACCCAAAAAAAGGATATTTCGAGGCCTTAAACGATGGTAGAGCAAGGGAATACGACGCAAAGGTCAGCAGCGATTTACAATGCCTTATCGCCCAACGCCGCCACGCGAGAGCGGAGCAACAACATAAAGCACGTGAGCATATTGACTTTCGGTTAGTGTCGATCATCCGCAGCTTGAATAGCCTTAAATAGATGACCATGCGAGTCGATTGCGCCATTTACGGGCGTGATGGAACCGCTTATCATCCCTACAGCGAAACACCGATGTTGCAGTTGTGCGAATTTCAGTAAGTAAGACTGACTACTCCTAGAGAGTGTCTAGTATGTGTCGCCAGTATGTACGCGTCTCGAGGCCTTCTTACTGCTCTGCACCCTGGCTTGTTGTCTGGCACTCGTACTAGGATCGAGATCGAGCGCATCTGCCACGCCCATGATCCTCCTTGAGGGAAACGTAGTATGCTCGGTGCTCGTCGTCTCAATCCCTTCCAACTCATCGCTTACTACCAGGTTCCGCCCTCGGCACCTGCACCTCTCCATCCCTCGCCTGCTCTCTCGCTGCAGCCTCCTCCTGCGCTTCTTCCTCGTATTGTTGCTTCGCTTGCTTCTCCATTTCCAGGCAGCTTGCCAGTAGCTTTCGCTCAAAAGGCGCCGGACGACCCTGGGCATTGTCCACAGCGAGCTGGGCGAAGTGGACGGCGTCGGTGGCCCATTCGAGATAGCCTGGCTCGCCTGAACATCCGAGAATTGCAGAAGCACGAGCGCGGAATACCAATTGAAGATCGGCATAGTCGGTGAGGGTATGGGCCAGGCGCTCGGCCTCTTCGACGTTGCCTAAAAGCAATGTGTGCCAGGGTTAGCGGAGGCCTTGAGTGTTGAAAAGGTTTGGCCTGGCTGCGAGACATCTCTGTTTCAGAACCACCGACTGACAAGCTAGGGCCGATAGCCGCAGCTTGTAAGCACCCGGCAATCTCGAGATGGCTGATTGCACGCATCCAAGGGTTACACCCATGGGTTTGCTTACCCTGATGGTAGGTATGCATCATCTCTTGGTCCAAACCGTGGTACACACTCATCTTGTTGGCATTGGCCCCAGATATCCCGGGAGGGCGAGCAAGAGGATCGCTTGCTGTTGTCTCCATGGCTTGGTGCTGATTATACCGCCTAGATTGAAATGTCGTGGACGAGGGTCAAAACAGAAGTGATGATGTTCGGTTGTGTGTAGGCATGCGATGTTGTCGTTGCAGAAATGAGGTGACGTTGCAGGCGAGGTATGAAGTGATGTCGCAAATCGACCGTCAGTCCGTCTGCTTGGGGAAGGAGCGCACCACACTTGCGCACAGATTCGATTCTTTCGGGCTGCCACTCAGGGCTATCTTCACTTACCGCTGTACTTTTGTTGAGCATTGCGAGATTCTGCTAACAAGTCACAGTGTCAGCCCGGGGTCCTGTAGCGGAAGCACGCATGCAATCGAGCAGCGGCCACTCCTGATCAAGCACGACACAATACTTTTCAAATTGGACGCACATTCACCACGAGCGATTCCCCACTTTAGGCTGTTGTCCGCTCGATCTCACGCACTTTCTTCATACGCTCAGGAACAGCTCCCACCCTCACAAGACCTTCAACTCACTTTGACGACGAATCAGAGCGCCTCGACTGGCTCAGCACCGTGATTCCGGGTTTCGGTCCCTGCACAAGAGCCATGTATGTAAACGCAACAGCCAGTGGGCGCGCACGACGCGTGGGAAGAACTGGCTATGCTCCGACATGGGCTCGCAAGGATGTCTTCCGCGTTCACAGCTCCCGGCAATATCTTTAGAAGGCTCGAGCCCGCTATAATACAGCAAGCGATATAACGCGGCGAGCGAAGTGTCCGAGGAGTATGTGTTTATGCCCACTGTCACCAGAGGCCATCAGCTCGACTGTCTCCTTGCTCCAAGCCGTTGACTTCAGAAATCTGGCAAGATCTGGCAAGACCCAGGGTGTAGGTGATCGTTTCACAATTTTAAGCATACATCCCTAACGGGCCTAACCCCATAAGCTAGCAATAGGTGTTGTAGTCGATATGTATTCCGTAAGGCCTAAAATGGTTCATGAAACGGGCGACGTGAGGTGAGCCGTTGCCACCAGGGATTCATCATGTCGTACTGCCGTGTGTCCAGTATCTCATTACATCGGCACCCAAGTTTAATACCACAGCAACAGCAGTGGATGAGTGCTACATGTAGTGAGGAGAAAACGATCGGGTGTCGAAGGGATATACTTCGCTAGCGCCACCCGGAAGCAATTCCGCCTCAAAGTCGCATCTTGCATGTGAAAGGAACCGCAAGACACGCGAGCACTCTACACACACACCCCCTATGCTACGCCAACCAAGCCTGAGCAAAGCGCTCGTACTCCCCCAGCGCCTGTCTCGATCCCTCCAAACCACATCACGCCGCCAGTATGCGACAATTAACGCCCAACAACACGACTCGACGGAACTCGACCAAATCACCACGCTCCCCAACGGCCTACGCATAGCTACAGAAGCCCTATCCGGCTCATTTAGTGGTATAGGCGTATATATTGATGGCGGCTCAAGATATGAGACCGATGCCTTACGAGGGGTGTCGCATATTATTGATCGGCTTGCATTTAAATCTACGCATTCGAGAACAGCGGACCAAATGCTCGAGAAAATCGAAATGCTAGGCGGCAACATCCAATGCGCATCTTCTCGAGAAAGCCTCATGTACCAATCCGCGACCTTCAACTCCAAAGTCCCTGAAACTATCGAATTACTAGCCGAAACGATCCGGGAGCCGAGAATCACAGACGAGGAGGTAGAGAGGCAGCTGGAGACGGCCGAGTATGAGATTGGCGAGATTTGGGGCAAGCCCGAGTTGATTTTACCTGAGCTGGTGCATATGGCTGCTTACAAGGATAATACGTTGGGGAATCCACTGTTGTGTCCGAAGGAGAGGCTGGGCGTGATTGATAGGAAGACGATTGAAGCATATCGAAGAGCGTTTTTTAGGCCGGAGAGGATTGTTGTCGCGTTTGCGGGTGTGGACCATGATGAAGCGGTCAGGCTAGGGAAGCAGTATTTTGGAGACATGAAGGACCCACTTACAACGACCACGGCGACACAACCAACCCAACAACTCCAACCACCCTACCCAACGTCCTCCACGCCGCCACAAAGGGACTCAAGACTAATGTCCAAAATCCCCTTCCTCAAGAACCTCTCCACTTCCGCCTCACGACCCGCCACCATAGTCTCGCCCTTGGACCCTTCCCAACTAATAGGCAACCCTCTCGACCAACCTATCGACTACTCCGCTCCGTCCCACTACACCGGCGGTTTCCTCACCCTGCCTCCACTTCCCTTACCACCCAACCCTTCGCTGCCGAGAGTATCACATATACATCTGGCGTTTGAGTCTTTACCCATCTCCTCGCCGGACATATACGCGTTGGCTACTTTGCAGACACTGTTGGGCGGCGGCGGGAGTTTCTCAGCCGGCGGGCCTGGAAAAGGAATGTACTCTCGTCTCTACACCAATGTCCTGAACCAATATGGATGGGTGGAGAACTGCGTAGCGTTTAATCACGCGTACGCTGATAGCGGGTTATTTGGGATTTCCGCGGCGTGTGGGACTGCTTATGTGACGCGGATGTTGGATACGATGGCTAGGGAACTTAGCTTACTGTCTGCTGAGACTGGGCTTGGGAGATTAGCGGAGGGAGAAGTCAAACGTGCCAAGAACCAACTTAGGTCGAGTTTGTTGATGAATCTGGAGTCACGGATGGTGGAGCTCGAGGATCTGGGCAGGCAGGTCCAGGTTCATGGGAGGAGGGTGCCGGTTAAGGAGATGGTTGCTAATATTGAGGCGGTCACGATCAAAGACCTGCGGAGAGTTGCTAAGGAAGTGTTTGGGGGCGGAATTGTGAATATTGGGCAGGGATCGGGTGCGCCAACAGTGGTACTGCAACAAGGCGAGGAGGAAGGTGTTAGGATGAAAGATATTGGATGGGGTGATGTTCAGGAGAGGATCGCTCGGTGGGGCTTGGGAAGGCGGTAAAGAAGTGGCGAATGGTTGATTTATGATGCATAGCGGAGACGTGTACGATATGAGACTGAACGAGCGCCTTTCTTCGCTCTTGTGTTGAGCCGCGGAGGATACTCGTTGCTCGAAGAAAGTGGGAAAGTCAAGTTTATACAGTAGCACTGGGGATAGAGGGGCGGAGGAGTGCATATAGTTGCAACCGAACCGACACGCCAAGCGTTGTTCACGGCATACCATTGGGTTGATATGTGTGCACAGAGATGCAGAGACGCAAAGGCGAAGCAAGAGCGTTTCATAGGCATAAACCTCGGCCGGTCGAGTTGAAGAGGGGTAGGTATTAGAGGTTCAGAGCTACATTTGTATAGATACTTCTGCTACTGTTTCAAACACTGCTGCGAGACTGCGAATCTAAACTATCTACTTACCATGTCACAGCTCCAGGATCTGCTCAGTCCGCACTTCAGCGCCATCAAAGACGACATCAACGCTGATCCGGATTTTCGGGCTTCGTCAGCTAATGTTCAATGCACATTTGCTCTCGTATCCTCGGACAGGACTGAGAAGGCTGTGATCGTCAGCGTCGACAATGGCCATGCCACACTGTCGTCCGATGCAGCGACGAAGGCTACTTTTGGACTGCAAGCCAATGCAGAGCAATGGAAGGCTTTCTTCGCAACGAATCTTGTCCGACCATTCCAGTCGTTCTGGGGGATGCTGCGAGTTATTGGCAAGGATGGCGGTGTAGAAGTCACAGGCGATCAGATGGAGTTTGGAAGAAATGCAAGGATCTGGCGGATCGTCCTTGATCGTGCACGAGACGCTGTGCATGGCAAACCTGTCCTTTCGGCTTTGGCTGACCCGCCGGAGAATGAGGTGCTGGAAGATGATAATGTGGTTGGGAGGTATGTTTGGTTGGATCTGAAGTCTTGCGGTAAAGTGAAAGTCTTCTACGAGACTTCTGGGACGGGAAAACAGACTTTACTGTTTCTGCACACGGCGGGGAGCGATTCGAGACAGTATCATTCGCTTATGAACAACCGAGAACTGCGGGAGAGATGTTCGATGATTGCTTTCGATCTACCTGCTCATGGGCGCTCTTCTTTGGGGTCGAAGCAGAGTCCGCAGGGATATGCGTTGGACGAGGAGGGGTATCTGGAAGTCATCGGGGCTGTGATCAAGCGTTTAGGGTTGCGAGATACGATTGTCTGCGGTGCCTCAATGGCTGGACATGTTTGCCTCGCCGCAGCGATCAAAGCTCGGGAGCTCGGTATCCGGGGCTCGATTCCTTGTGAAGGCTGCGAGCATCTGCCTTTTACACAGCCGATCTACGAGATCGGTGGTGCGGATACGTCTTTGTTGGACCCGGAGAGGGTTTGTGGAATGTGCTCGCCGACTTCTCCGGAATACTATAAACGGCAGATTTGGTGGCAGTACTCGTCCCAAGGGAACGGGGTTTTCGGTGGGGATCTGAAGTTCTATTTCCGTGGTTGGGATGGAAGAGGGAGGGTGGAGAAGATTGATACAGAGTATTGCCCCGTGTATATGCTGACGGGGGAGTATGATTACAGTTGTACTGTCGAGGCCAGTAAGGAGACGGCAGAGAAAATCTCTGGCGCGAAGTTCGAGGCGATGGAGGGCTTGGGGCACTTTCCATTGACGGAGAATCCGAAACAGGTGCTGCCGTATTTGATGAGGGCTTTGGATCATATTGAGCGGACAAGACGGGATGAGTAAGGTGGGAGGATGTCATGTCGAGTCAGCGCTTCAGCACGTTCAGCATGGGATGTGGGTGGTAATGGTAGAGAAGAATTGAATGCAAAGTTTCGAGTGGTAAGCTATTTACTGATACAATTTCTCTCAGCACCTCTCACGCCTCTGCATGTCTCAGCACCACCAACGACATGGTCGAAGAAGAGGGCCTGGTCTTTACATCTCCGAAAGCAATGCAGCACTGTCCAAACTCATATATTTCCCTCAAGCATCGCCAACACGCTATAAATACAGCCTTGATGTTGTGCTTCGCCCTAGAGTATCTCTAGCCCACCTCAATCACTTAGTACCCGCTACGCCACCCGCTCCTCGATCCTGAGCTCGACCCATACCGCCTTGATGAGGATGAAGACGACCGCCCGATGTCGTCAGGGCTGAAGGCATAGCGACTGGACGAGCCGCTTCGTGAAGATGAGGATGGCGCATACTCGCGCGTGGTGTAGGGAGAGCTGTCATCAGCATACCTGCTTGATGAGCTTCTCCCGGCACGTCGCCCGATGTCTTCCGGGCTGAAGGCGTAGCTATCAGATCCACGCGAAGAGCCGTAGTCGGTGGAAGAGAACGGGTTGCGCATATCTGATCCACGGCGAGTGTACGAGGAAGTCGACTCGCGCTCACTTCTACTGCTCGAGTAGCGGTCGCGGGAGGACGAGCTTGGTGTGTAGTCGAAGGCAGGAGAGTCGTTACTGCTTCCGTAGCGAGAGGTTGAGGCCGAGGTTCTGCTTGTGTAATCACTCTCGCGACCACCACCACGAAGAGCTGCCGCAGCTGCTGCGAGTCGATCGTAGGAGTCTCCGCCGCTGCGACTGGAGCTGGATGCGTACCTCGAAGACGATGAAGCGTAACGGTCTTGATCACGGCCGCTGGTGTCGCGTGGGGAGTACGATCGGTCATGATTCTCGCGAGTGGCAGGGCGATCGTAGCTCGTGTAGTGGCGGCCAGGGAAGGAAGAGTTGGGTTGATATTCGCGGGTGTCGTACTTCTGTGGAGTACCGTCACCGTAGGGGTTGTACCTGGACGGCATGTTGAGTTTGTTGAAGTGTTCTGGATATGCTGAAGGCTGCAAGTCCGAGGGTTGTTTCTGTTCTGTGGCTGTTCGTTGTGTGTTTGTTGGTCTTCTTGCTTTGGTTCTGTATGAGGAAAGGAACAGAGAGCAGAAGGTCGCAGATCGTCAACTAAGTCTTCAAAACTGTTCCGGTGAAGTTCTGCCAACAACACATTGTATTCGCTGGAAGTGTTTCGACGCTCAGCAAGACAAAGCATTGTCACAAGATCGACCTTCACCTGACGATGGATCTCGAAGATCAGGCTCTGTCGGAGTGTGTCGTGAATGTGACTGATAGCACACTGTATGTGAGTGGCCGACACAAGTCACGAACGACAGCTTGAACAGACTGCTGTGAATCGCATATCCTTCCCAAGGGTGTAGCAACAGCTTGTAAGGCTCTGTGCCATGCCGACAGCTGTCGCGAGCACACAATGCCATTGTTCAGACTGCTCGTTGAAGTGATGTCCAGGCTTTGTCCCCTCAGGATGGCAACAAAGAAAGCCTCTGTTCAATAGGTTGCAGGAACGATCGCTGCACTGGAGCGTTGGTGAGGACCCGAGAGCATGTTGTCAGGCTAGGCAGGTGGTCCTGGAGTGCGGGTCTGCGAACGCATCGCGAATAATCCTGGTCAGCTGGATGTTAGACATTATAAATGTCAGTGAGCATCCGCAGAGGTTTTTACATTGTGATTGGTGGCAATGGCCCTTCGTACAAGTTCGAAGAAGTAATGAGTACTCTCGGCAATGTCTTTCGATTCGATCTGCTACTCCGGACCGGTAGCAGTATCGTGTAGCTCGCATCCGGCCAGATCGACGAAATGAAGGGCCAGTCGTTCAGAGGCTGAGCCTCCTGGCGCTCACTTGATATAGATGCTGCAAACAAGATGACTGGACGAGGCAGTTGGTTGGTCAGTACAGAGCATCGTGCTGAGCGGCGATGTGGCGTCGTGCGGTCCAACCATGGAGGTTACGCATACCTGCTTGTAGCGCTTGCCGTCCCTGACAGTCCAGTATGCGAAATCTGGCGTGAACGTCACTCCCAAGAGCATGTGGCTGTTATGGCATTCGTGGCAGATGATCTCGAGGCGTTGATCCAGCGACGTAGCATTGTCGGATGCTGGCCTTTGATGAGTGTCGCATGTGCAAAGATCTCCTAGCTATCATAGTGCTTATTGAAGGGATGAGGCCTCTGGATCGTCAGTGTAGACGAACTTCTCGGGGCCTTTTGATGCGACCTCAACCTCAATGCTGCAGTCACCAACCGCCCCAACGCTACCTTGAGCTTCGACCATCTGTTCTACACCTCTTACATCCTGCTTCTTGACCTTCGCGGAAGTCACATAGTCCATGCGCAGACAACGAATAAGCTTCCGCTTTTCTAACCCGATATTGCACAAACCACCAATCAGCGCCGAATTGTCTACCGCACTCTGACGGGCTTGAACTTCTGAAGCCTGACAAGGAAAGCTCGGGCGATGAAGATGTCGTTCGTCTCGAGCTTGTTCCAGGAGTAGAAGTCGCTCAAGGCTTCTGGAACGACGTAGCCCACGCCGGACTCGTCGACACCATAACACCAAGCCCTGGCCTGTCGACATACGGCGCGTGAGGACGGAGCTTCACTGCAGTTGAGGTGGCAAAGCGAAGTGCTGCTGTAGTCGAAGTCGAGTGAGTCATCGTTGGCATCAGACCAGTCTTCTTCGCCGCCATCATTGATGAGCGGCTCGTGGGAGCACCTAGTCCGTTGGCAGCACCAGCACCCGGTCAGGCGTTGGAGGCATGGTACGCGTCTTTTTGGTAGCCGGCTCCTTCGACGGGGTTGGCTCGGTGATGCCGAGCTGCTCGTTACCGCTCCAGATGACCCTGGGTTCACCGTCCTGGCGATCCATGAAGCTACGCTTCTTGGTGGACGTAGCCATGCCTGGAGAGGCTGTGACTGTAGCAGCGGGGGTCATCTCGACTCTGGATATGCCCTACGCGTGAGGTCAGCTCAGGACGAAAGTTTGTTTATGGTGATGGTTGAACTTACTTGATCGTTCGCCACAGCCCAGGAAGATGGATATCCAGCTGAGCGCCTGCTCGAAGTCTATCATGCTGTTCCCACGATCGCGGATGAACATGCAGAACTGAGCCGAAGGAAATGCGGGATCATCTTGACAACCTTCGTGAACAGTACCCATGCGCCGAAGAAGGTATAGGCTGTACGAGCGCACTCTGCACCTCAGCCGTAAGCCCGTGTTGTCGCGCTGTGGTGATGGCGCGCAAGCTGGCCATGAGTTGCTTGGTAGCGTCCTCGAAGTCCGTCCAGGATGATAGTACATGTTCATTCCCTTGGTCCGTTGTGCTGGCGTCTTGGCGAGGTGTTGAGTTCTGCCTGCGGTTGCCACATGATTAGCACACTGACATCCTGGGTGGTGTGGGCTGGCTTACCTCGTCTCGGCTTTGGCGCGCAAAAGATGAAGGTGAAAATACCGACGATCGTGCGGAAGCGTCGAAAGACGAAGAAGATCCAGAGAACGGCGATGAAGATAGTTTCCATGGCCGGCATGGTGGAGAGTTCTCTGGGGGCAGAGTCCCTGCCGACGACGAACTGCACACGCTATCGTGTCAACGTTGATCAAAGCAAGGGTAGGGTGTGAATGCTTACTTCCACTGACGAGCCGCTAGTGTTGACAGGGAGCCATCAATGGCGTCGGTGCGGATGTTATTCCACGCTCGACGCTCAAGGTATCCGGTTCCATGGAAACTTTCAGACGTTGATGAAGGTGCCTGCGTTGACTACTTCCCGTCAGCATAGCTACTACGCAAGACATCGACGTCCCAGCATCGTGAAACGTTCATACGTTACCACAAGCTGTCAACGTACCATCTGGAGTCTTGACCGGAGAATCGTGCTTGTCGTTGATGCAGAAGTGACTCTCGTGAAAGGCGCGGAGTGTACAGCACGGTCTCCCACTCCATGAGTGATTTGATCCAGGCCGCAGCACCCAGACAAGTACACAAAGAATAGCACGTCGATGTGCAGTAGTTGGGCTGAACGTGATGCTGCTACTGCTGAGCGTGCTGAGTGGACTGCGTCGGCTGCTGCTGCTGCTGCTGAGATATATACTGATTGTTGTTGTGGTGTATACAGGGGAATAGCAAGATAAGAGTAAAAGGAAAACGCAGAAGTAGAAAGCAGACACGCCAAAAAAAAAGGAAACCGAGTAAAGTGGAAAGCTGAGGTGAGAGGAAGAAAGAAAGGAAGAAGTGAAGAGAGCGGATGTGCAGGCTCCTTGTACGCACCACTCCCTGTCTCACTTTGCCAAGGCACAGCGAGTTCTCGACGCCACGTTACGTACCGTGTCTCGCAACAACCCCTGATGCTCGCCTGCGTATGCGCAAGATCTAACGGTGCGCTCTCGTCTAGGCGCGACGTCAAATCGTCGAACGTCGTGACAGCATGAGCAAACTTCGAAGTTTTTCAATCTGCAGACTCCGCCGCTCACAGCCCACTCTTCCCCTTCATCATAGCCCGATACCTTTCAATAGCATCCCTCCTCGCCTCGCCCAACTCCTCCCTCCTCTTCAAACTCCCCGCCTTCGCCGGCACATTCTGCACCTCCACCCTCGCGCCCTCCTTGACCTTAAACCTCTCCCTCGGCACAACCTTCATAGTCGGCGGCGCAGTAACCACGTCATGCAACCCCCTCCTCTTCTCCCTCCTCTCCTCCAACACCTTCCACGGATCCTCCTCCTCCACCTCCTCGCCAATAACCCTCTTCCTCTTCCCACCCGCCAAGCCCTCAACATCACGATAATTCTCCCCATACTTCGCCCGCCGTTCCTCCTCAGCCTCCTCCTCTTCCTCAGCAGCTTCCTCCACTTTCTCCTTCCTCCTCGCCTCATCTTCCCGCCACGAAGCATACATCTTCTTCAACCGTTTTTCGGTCTTGGTGACTCGTTCCTTCACACCTTCTACCTTAACATTCCCCTTCCGCGCCAACGTAGCGCTCATAGGCAGCGCACGATCAACTCTCGCAGAGTAATCCGCCAACCTCTCTCCAGGAAGAATTTTAGGCATCTCCCCAACCTCCTCCACAACCTTCTTCACGACTACAGGCTTAGGCGCAGCAACCTCAACCACCCCCTTAGCCTCAGCCGCAGCCACCTTCCTCTTCTTAGCTTTCCGTCCTCCACTCCCATCATCCAGTCCCGACACCCGTTTGCCTGTACTCTGAAACGCCATCAAGCGCGCAAAAGCACGGGGGGTGTCGTCGGATTTGTAGCCTTTGCTACTGGCACCACTGCCAGCAGCCACGACATCTGCTGCTTCGCGCTTGCGTTTCACGGATTGATTTGTCTGGGGCTTTCGCTGCCCACGTTTTAATTGGGTTTTCTTCCCATCTTTTGGTACTCCTCCGGAGAAAGCTGGTAAGGGTTTCGCGACGTTGGTGGGCGGGAGGTTGTAGTCGGCTGTGTTGGCTGCTCCGGGGCGGCGGGTGTGTTTGTGCGGCATTGTTGCGATGGTGTGGTAGGTTTGAATTGCATTGGACTGGATTCAGGTCTTTGAGGAGATTTCGAGATTGCTAGCGTCGGCAGTTGGAAACACGTGATACGCTAGAAAGAAGCTTAACTCTCCACGTTTTCGGCAGTTGCTGCAGATCTCGCAGCAACCCCGATTTTGATCCGCATCAGTCGGTAATGGCATACTGTCTTCTTTTCTGCCTCTAGGGATACCAAACCCGACCATGAAATAGAAGAGAGATTTGCGAAAATTATGCACTATTCGATATCTCTTTGCGACGTTTTGTTCGCAAGCCATGATGTCGCAAAGTGTAGTCATTCGTAGGCGCCTCCGCATAAAGCGGCAATCTCTTATGTTACCAGCTCTTGCTGTACATGTTCCAATTCTCTAACCTCGATTTTGCGACAACCTACATCCACAAGCTTTCTAGGAACGGCTGCACCTTGCGAGCAAGTTGAGATCCAACGGTCCTGTATCAGCTTGAGCAGAGGCCTCACCAAATTTGAGACCACAACCACATAATCCTATTTCGCTCGATAATCGGGCATCGAAAATGGGGTAAGCAACAGGGAGGAATTGTCCGAAGCAATGAATTCATGCTAACTGTACGGCAAAAGTAAAAACACGGATAAGCTGTATATCACGCATAGCGAATGGAATTCTGGCGACGCCTTCTCAGCTTCCGCCGGCGCCAACACACGCACCACCACAAACAATTCAGGATTCAAGCGCCTACCCTGGAATTACTGCGCGCTCAGCCTCCAACCCTTCGAGATCCCCGTCTGCACTCCCTCAGGCACCATCTTCGACCTCCAGCACATCCTCCCATGGCTGAAGAAACACGGCAACAAGAACCCTGTGAACGGCGAGGAACTGAAACCGACGGACCTAGTGAAATTGAGCTTCGCGGAGAACGAGGAGGGCGAGAAGGTCGATCCGGTGACGTTCAAGGTGTTTACTGAGAATAGCCATATAGTGTGTTTGAGGAATACGGGGAATGTGTTTGCGTGGGAGACGGTGGAACGACTGAATCTCAAGGCGAAGAATTTGAGGGATTTGGTGAGCGATGAGGAGTTTAGGAGGAGGGATGTGGTCACTATACAGGATCCGCAAAATATCGAGAGTAGGGATTTGAGTCAGTTCAAGTTCTTGAAGGATGGCGAGGCGCCTGTTCGCACGGCGGAGCAGGAAGAGGAGAGGGAGGCTGGGGTGCGGACCGAGAATTTAGGCAGTGCGGCGAAGATACTGAAAGCTAAAGAGGCAGTCGCGAAGCGGAGGCAGGAGCGGGACAAGGCAGGAACGAACGGAAGTGAGACGGAAGCGCAGGCCTTGGCCACCGCACGAAAAGCACACGCCGAAGTCGCCAAATCCTCCCAACGAACTACCAAAGCCGTACCCTACAACGCCGCGCAATACACCTCCGGCGCCGCAGCAGCGTCTTTCACCTCCACCGGCCTGACGCCCACTACAAACGCCGACCGCACGATCCTAAGCGATGAAGAGTACATGCTTAAACCCAAACGCGTGAAGCAGAAAGGGTACGCGCGTATAACCACCTCGCACGGCGACATGACACTCGAGCTATACCCCGATTTCGCTCCCAAGGCGGTCTGGAACTTCGTCGCGCTGGCGAAGAAAGGGTATTATAAAGGCGTAGCTTTCCACCGTAACATCCGGAATTTCATGCTGCAGGGTGGGGATCCCACAGGCACTGGAAGGGGAGGGACTTCGTGCTGGGGTAAAAGTTTCGTTGATGAGTTCGAGGGACCACTTACACATGACGCGAGGGGGGTGGTTAGTATGGCGAACAAAGGCAAAGACACCAATACATCGCAGTTTTTCGTCATCTATCGAGCAGCGAAACATTTGGACCGCAAGCACACTATTTTTGGAAGGGTGATTGAGGGACTGGATACGACGCTCAGGACTATTGAGAACCTTGAAGTCGACGATAAAAGTCGACCTCTGGAGGAGTGCAGGATCGAGGACGTGGTTATTTATGTGGATCCTTTTGAAGAGTTTTTGAAGCAGAGGACTGAGCTCGAGGCAGCGGAGGCGAAAGCTGAGCAGTTGAAGAGGGAGGGTGGGGCGGAGGATGAGAGGGTGACGTGGACGGGGAAACGTGTACGTGCGGATGGGAAGGTGGAGCAGGGTGGGGAGGTGACGGGGGTGGGGAAGTACATGAAGAGTGTACCGGCCAGTGGGGAGGAGGATGAGATTGTAGGGGAATGGGAGGAAGCTGAGATGATGGCGCCTCCTGCGAAGAAGAAAAGGGTAGGGGGGTTTGGGGATTTCAGTGGGTGGTGAGGTGGCGTTGCTGTGCTCGTGCACGTGCGAAGGCGGGTTTGGCTTGGCTGTGCAAACGGAGAAACGGAGGTGCATTGATGAGACGACTCCTCGTTTGCACCTGTTTGACCGACTCTTCATCAACTATGTCTAGCAAACAGACACGAGTATTTGACGAACGAGAGAACGCGTTGGACACAACATAGCATACACCATCACCATGGACAACCAAGTCAGAGCAAAGAACGGCGACGTAAGTATACCCCAACCTTACTCCACCGCCAACACCGCGTCGTACCTTACCGTTCCACCCTCACTGACATCCTCGCCCGCAGATGTCGAAAAATGCGAAGCTTCGTCCTCCTCCACAACACAATTCTGCTTCGCCCGGCAAATCCGATTATCAGTACCTCAGTGAGCTGGAAGCGTCCAGGCCTTCGGCCGAGAAAGTCAGGTTCGATATGCTTAAGCGTGTCAATGATTGCAGGGATAAGGTCAAGATGATTGAGGGGTTGAAGAGATTTGGGGCGGAGTTTAAGTTGAGTACGCCGGTGCCGGGGGATTTGGTGAGGTTGATGGCTGGTACGGAGGAGAAGCGGGCGGAGATCTTGGGACGGGGGAGAGGTGATGGTGGGGAGCGGAAGGTTGGTAGGGACGATGAGGTGCTGGTTGAGAAGGGAAAGGAGGAGGAGAAGGTGGTGGAGTGTGGGTTGGGCAGTGGTGATGGGTATACGGACGGTTGGTTGAGGGTGGTGTGAGGTTGAGTGGGCAGCAACAGCAAGCCGCACCAACCATCGTCCTCAAGGAATTTTACGTGCAGTGGCTATGGTCACAAGCCCTGCAGCACAGCCGACAGCATTAAATGGCCTGCGAATGCTTTTCCTTTCGCCATTGCAGTAAGAGGAACCTGTCGTCTTACCGCTTTGTCTATGTTTCAAAGGCCAGCAAACTGCTGCAAGCTGATATAAAAGGTAGTCTCGGTCCAAGTGAGTGATTGACACTCATGCCTGTATGTTCACAGCCGGTCTGCAGGTCATGCGCCTTCACATGCAAGGGCTTGGCACGTTCGAGTTTTGCGCTAAGCACTGCCTTGAACAACCTTCGTTCAATTTGATTCTCCTTTCTTTCTGTTATAACAACATTCCGAGGCTTTCGACGGATTCTCAATTCGACACAATCTCAAATCGACAGCACACCAATTAACACAAAAATATACAGCGCTCACAACTCAGCCATACCACGAGCAAATGTTACTTCACCCACTCGCCAATCCGCGAAGATGACTGGGCAATCAGACAAAAACTCGGTATGTGCTGCCCGTGTTGGCATTGATGGGCTTTGCCAGGTCACTGACAGTCGCCGATAGGGTCTCACCTCGGAGCTCACACTCGGCAACCTTCATACAGCTACACAGGCTGTATGCGACGACACACACAAGGGATGCGGTTCCGCCGATACCAGCAAGAAGGATCCAGCTAGCTTGCCTCTGTCAAGCCCACGTCGGATCGCCTGTGACGTTCGCCGCAGGCGGCGCATCCGGTGCTCACACAAGTCCTGCACCGAGTGTAGGGAGAGGAATATCAGCTGCGCACACCCCGTGGCGGCCGAGAGCGAGAACACGGTGGCCCTGTTCTCTAGCTTGAGTTTCGAATCCAAGAACAGCGTCGCGTTCAGCTCGACCAGTGCGCAGGAAGCTTTTCTTCCAGACGCTGGATCTTCGGAACCGAGATTCCCGGCTGGTGATTTGCGCGTTGAAATGGAAACGGGGCCATTGATGAGGAGGAGAACCATGTTTATACCTCGCGACTCGGAAGGCACGCTGTACCTGGAGTCCGGCCCATCAACATCATCGGACGATGAAGATCCCAGAATTCGTGCTGGGAAGGAGATGGACAGGCTTCTCGACTCCGTCGCCAAGCAGCGGAAGGAGCAGCGGAATCGGCCCATGCTGTACGTCTACCTGGGCCCGGGCACTGGACAAGCGGACGATAGGGAGAAGCCGTTGAGATTGCAAGACATGATCAGACGTCAAGTCGACCAGCACGAGAGCAAGGTCGATGAGGGGTGGACATCACATCTTTGCGATCGTACAGTTGCCACGAATGAGGCATAGGTGGTTGGAGTTCAGCAGGAGGAGAGGAGCACCAGCAATCCCATGCACGACAACTAGTTCAAGGCCAACGGCGACGAGAAAGGCTATGACCTCACTGCCGATTCTGGCTCGTCAAAGACCGAGGCAAATGCAGAGGACGGACAAGCAAGTCAGGTCAATGATAACTAGGGTCTAGTTGTCGCGAGCGAGGAGTCCGACGCTACTTATTCAAGGACGGAGAGCCGGCCTGGGAACTCGCGCACCTAAACGAATGGATTATTGAGGTTGTTGTGACATTGCAGTAAGTGGAGCATGGCGTCCTAATGGCGAAGAGTGGCAGACTGTATCAAGCTGGTATATAAGGTAAGATGTTGCGATCAATGGCGGGTATCTCGTCTCTAAAGCCGTGAGCCATGGCGCCAACATGGTTAAGGGTTGCAATGCAAACACTGTCGCGCCTCTCGTGTATGCATAGAGATTATGAAGCTTCCCGACCGTGGTATTCCCAGTTGGGAAGACTTGACCGCTCTACGATCAGTCAGCAGTAGTCAAAGACCTAGCACCTAATCTAGCCTTGTTTCACCCTAGCCACGCCTCGCTTGCCTGCCACTAGTCAGGAACAAGGCATTGAATTGCCAGACCTGTCACTGGCGCTTCGAGAACCAACACTTCAATCTCCGCCTATGCCATTCAGCTCTTGACCGGTCAGAGGCCACACACGTTGAGCGGTTGTATTTCGTTCGTATTCCCTAGCTTGGGTTGGAATCTAGCCAGGTCTTCATGTCAAGAACGGTAGACTCAGACGTTAAGGCGACCATCTGTGCATGACGCCTATAGGCATTTGCCAGCTATAAGAGAAGCAATGCCACTTCAGTCTTGTTTCTCGGACCTGCATTGAAGTCAAAGTCCTCTACCGACACCTCAAATACAGCCAAGATCCACAGCCGCCGCTCTTCAAGCGGACCACCGCAGACATGGCATGGAAAAGCTTGGTACCAGCCATGGTGACAATAGCACACGCAGCTGTCGGGCGGCCGCATAATTACGGAGCCATGAACTTTCCACTCGAACCGCGAGCCCCAGTTCCAGAGTACAGCTTCTATACGCCTCAAGACGCACCATCTCTTGAGGCTCGAGGCTATCGAGCCATGTCAGGGTTCTTTGCAAGGCCTCATGAGTTCGATCTGTATAAGAGAGATGAGTTGCCTGCGCAGACCGATATCGACCTGAAAACAGCGCAGAGTTGGTATTGGGGAAGTGGTAAAAATAATGAAAGTCCCGACACGACGGACCAGCTGACTGACCATCCTGTAGATAACATGATTAACATGAACCTTACCTGCTACACCATGCAGGACAACGAACGTCTGCTGGGCCAGGAGAGCTTCGCAGATGCCATCGCCACCGCTTCATGCACAGCCAACAGCCTTGCCTTCACTCTCAACGAAGCCGCGACCTACGCTGCAGCCCACATTGCCTGGGGCTGGGTCAACCATGAAACCAACCGGACGCTTACACTCGTGACGGAGAACATTGGTTGCACGAACGAGACGAGACAGCCTTGGATCGTCTCGGCTGCGACCTTCGATTCAGCAAACCAGGCAGTGTCCTTCACAGCCACGCCAACCCCATGGATCGATGCCATACCTCGATATGGTCTTCGTTTCTCTCACGACAACATCACCGAAGCCGCGCCACCCTCTGTCGCAGATGCGATCAACGCTGGTCTTTCGAAACGCGGCTTGCAAAAGCGCTTCTTCTTCCCAGAGGCGAAAAAGAGGTTTACCATCGACGTCTCGCACGATTTTTCTCGCAATATCTTCGATACTAGCATTGGCGACAACGTCAATGCAAAGGTCGACTGCAACCCGTGCGGCACGAAGGGAAAGCTGAACCTCGACGTAGACGTCCTGGCAATTATTGCGTTTCCGCCGCGACTTGAGAAAGCCACAGCGACTTTGACTCCGGACGGTGTGGGCGCGACCGTCCAGATAGACCTCGCACTCCAAGGAGAATTAACCAACGGCGTCAATGAAAAGTTCAATCTCGTTACCATTGGGCTACCAGGGTCCATCAACATTCTCGGTCTTGTCATCATCGGGCCTCAGCTGCAGGTGGACGCCATAGCCCAGCTCTCGAAAGTCACCGCCAAGGCAGCTGTGGCATTCGGCGTAGAGATGGATGTTCCAGCCTCGGCCATTGCCAACCTTGACCTGGTCCATCCGGAGAACAACAAGTTTCAAGACTGGACGCCAGTATTCACGCCGATTCCTCCGACCATCGATGCCAGCGTCTCAGTGACTGGTAGTGTGGCTCCCGAGATCAACGTCCAGATCGGCTTCAACATCAAGAAGGTCATCGATCTTGCCGGTGGCATTGCTCTACAGGCTCCCCAGCTCAGCTTCGACCTTAGCGCGCAAGCCGAGAGCGCTGGAGGCGTGTGTGGTAACCCTGATGCCCACCGCGGCTTGAACTTCGACGTGAATTTAGGGGTCGAGCTGGACGCCTTCGGTGGTAACGCCGAGACCTCCCTGCCAAACAAGTTTATCCTTTTTGCGACCAGCACCCAAATCTTCAGCACTTGTCTCACAGTCGCCGGTGGCGCGCCAGCGACCACCGATACAACAGCCACGACCACCGACGCAGCGCCGGCCACAACTACCCAGGCGTCACCAACGTCTCTCACCAACCAGACCTTATCCGGCTAATGCTACACGGACAATTCGCGTAGCTTCGATGTCCCAACCGAAGGGTCCTGCACCATTGCGAACAGAAATGGCTCTGTAGGCGACATCGAAATCAAGTCTGTTCGCTCCATCATGGACACTGTCTGCCAAGTCAACGTCTTCTGTGATGCGATATGCTCAAACAGCGTCGCAGGCGAGGACGGGCGGCGGCGCTGCGCAGGAATTATGGTAACCATTCAGTGTTGTTAGAACTTCGAGGATACTGCACCCAGATGTCTCGTGGTCATACTGTATATAGACGTCTTATTCATCCATCATACCTTAGCATTCACGCGCACCCGTACCAGAGCCGAGCAGTTCTTAGTGGACATCATTCAATCGTATCTCGCCCTCTTCTCGGATCGATCTCCATCGCCATTTTCTTCCCTCGGTCTTCGCTGCCCAACAGCCATAGCATTTGCACCCGTCTGCTCCTGACCACCATCCCTCCTATCATCTGGCCTGAACCTCTCATCCAACCCATCGCCACCCCTGACCTTCCTGCTACCTTCAACACCCCATCTACCAGTATCTTCCTCCTTCAAATCCTTATATTTCGTCCTACCTTTCCGACCCAACTGCGTCATATCCCTTATGCGCATATATTCTGGCAACACACTCTTATCACTCGCTTCATCCGCCACCTTCGCGCCTGCCATATCTCTCGTCAACGCTGCCTTGACTTCCTCATCTTGTGTATCATCAGCGCCAAAGAAAGCACCCTTGTGGAAGTACTTCTGCATGAAGCCCATTTGCCCCTTGCCTTCTCGCTCCTCTTGCTGAGCAGCAATATACACCTTGTCCTCTTCCTCGCGCTCTTCGACCGTCATGTTGCGCCTTCGTTCAATCTCCTCGCGCTCTTTCTCCTTCTCCTCGATCGCCATTCGATCCCGTCGCACACGCTTCAGCTCACGAAGCTTCCAAGCTGCGCGCTCAGCTTCCGGATCCAGGTCGTCGGTATCGTTTACCTCATCCTCTGGATTGATCTCAGCATCATCATCCCATGCTCGGCGACCTGCGGCTTTTGCTGCTGCTTCGCGTTCCAATTGCGCTTGGAGGAGCTCGTCGGCCTTTGCTTTCCGCTTGACTTCTTCTTCTGCTGCAAGATCCTCTGCAGTCTTTTGAGCTGCAGTTGCGCCCTGCTGACCTCGCTTCGCTTTCGATATGAAGGTTGGTCTCAGCATGGGCTTCTTGGGCTCATCATCAGAAGACTCATCCTCCTCCGCACTGCCGTCATCGTCGTCGCTGCTGCCTTCTTCACTCCCACTTTCCTCTTCCTCTTCCGATGCGGTCACAAAGCCTTCGAGGTCGTCTTCCGGTGGCTTTTCTGGTGGTGCGGGCGTCGTTGTTACCTGCTGACCAGCTTTACTGAGATCTACAGCAAGCTTCTTCTTCGATGGGAATGAAGTAGCTTTTGGTGGCGGTGCTTTGGGAGCTGCGTCGTCTGCAATCTCATCATCTGCTTCAGATTCGTCCTCCGACTCGGGCTCATCGGTTTCTGCTTTGCCGGGTCGGTATCGTGTAGGCTGTTCCCGATTCTTGGTCATACGCGACGGAAGTGGAGGCATGATGGGCGACGTGGTGGTGGTTCACACACATTGTCGCGATTGATATCGCAGCGAGTCAAGGTGTGGTTGCATTAGCGAGCGGGAAGACGCGGCGCTAACAAACTCTATTTGAGGTGCCAAGAATCTTGACAACAATCGTAACGAGGTCAGCACTTTGTCGTGAACATGTACATCACCATGGCGGACTCGTGCCCCCATAAAGAGTTATGCGAACACAGAGAGTCAGTGTGCAGTCTCTCGAGCCAGTCCCTCAATTGAGCAGACCACAGTGGTCGAACGCAATTTCAACCCGTGTTTTGCAAGCGAGTATACAGTATACACCGCATCCAGAGACAGAGACACTGCTGCGATTTTGGAGGGCCGCTGCCAGCGACGGGACCCGATATTGTGCACTGGGGAGGTGTGGTCGTGAGATACCATGTGACTAGGCTGAGGCTGAGATTGAGCTGATGATAATCGTTGATCCGAGTACCGGATGTCGAACGCCATTGCGCCGCTATGGTGGAGATGACTCTCGATAATGCCATGACTGCGCAACAACAGACCGAACCAACTCCGTCGTAGCACCAGCACGGCAATGTCAGATCATTGCGAACACCCAATCCGAATTCTGCTTGACAAGTCCTCACCTCTCTCTCCTCCAACCTTTGTCTCACAAGAACAATACTAAGCTTTTTCTCACAAAGACCGCATCCATCGACTGCGCTTGCAAGACCCAACTACAATAGTAACGACCATCAAACATGGCTCTCGACTCATATGCTCTGTTCCCATCAATCTCCGCGCTCTCTTTCTGCTTCCGTCAAGACAACGAACATCACATTCCGAAAGAGGGAATACATAAGCCTGCATAGCCCATCACCAACAGCGAACTTCTTCTTGCTACCCACAAACACAAATCAAGACTTCAGTCAACACACACACTCGTTCAGTAAGACCACCCTCACTCACATACTCCTTCGCAACATCTTGCTGACATACCTCACAGGCGTCCCAGCTCAAACCACCCCACACAACAACATCAAAATGGCCAACGGAGTCCACTACGTCTGCACTGTGCAGAAGAACGGCGTGCACTACGTCTGCACCGTCCAGAAGAACGGTGTGCACTACGTGTGCAACGTCCAGAAGAACGGCGTCCACTACGTCTGCAGCGTGCAGAAGAACGGTGTCCACTACGTGTGCACCGTCCAGAACTCCATCTAAGCGCACTACCACGACCCGGTGTGATGCTTGAGATGATCGAATTTCGCTTTTTGTAGCCCGGCTCGACTTTGGGGCTGGGCAGGTTTTACCTTGACGGACTGGTGACGGTACGGCAGGGTGCAGTGCGCAGACGGGAAAGCTGCCGTCTGTTGCGCTTCTTTCTTGGGCATTTCGGGGAGTTATATGCTTTGGGTATTTAATTGGAGATAGTGCGGCTGTCCTCGCGGGCGGTCTGATGCATATTTGTCCAACACTTGACGTTCCTTTCTCACATTGTCGAAGTTCGTGGGTCGTTGTCCTGAGTTCTAACATGAACACTTCTTTCTGCTCATAGCAGTCCAGCCATCAGCCATTAGCAGCGGCTCGATCCTTGGCGAAAGGGACTCTCGCTTCGTTCAGTGCTGTTCGAACCAACCGCGTAGCCTCGTATATAATTCACTGCTAGCGATCGGCTCTAACAAAGCTGCATGCGGCGTATTGCATAAGGTCTAGTGCCGCTGGTCGTCTCGTCGTAAAGTCGTTGGGCAGTCAAGTCGTTTGACTACGTCCTGAGACGTGCAAGCGGTTGCAGTGTCAGCGGCTTGACAGTATAGGGCGTGCGAAGGAAATGGGCCGGGATCCAGCCATGTGCACAGCATCTCTCACATCTTGGCTTTCGATACGTTTTCTTGCTTCCTCCAAGCCCACCAATCCATCTTCACGCGCTCGTTCAGCCACTTTTGATAGATCGCATCAGCTTTTCCACTATCCTGCGCTTTCAGCATCTCCTCAAAAATATCAAGCTGTTCCATGAATCCAGGGTTTGGGCTGCATACTGGTCGCCCTTCACACAGCTGTGCAAGTGCAGCCTTCGGGGACATTTTGTACTGTTTCATGAGATGTGCACACACCATGGTTGCGGATCGTGATTTTCCCATCGCGCAGTGGACAAAAACACCACCACCATTGGAGAGGGCTTCCTCGATGAAAGCATTGGTCGCTGTGAAGTGTTGAAGCAAGTTCTCGTTCGGATCGTCGTCTACCCTCAACATCAAATGTTTGTACTGATCGAACTGGCCTCCTTCGTAGATGTCGTAGTCTAGCACGCTCAGGATGTGCGTGATGCCCTGTGCAATGAACTGGTCGGGCTTCTGATACAGTGCATGCAATCCGCCAATGAACAACTTCCCGGCCCGCTGTATAGCGATGAGTATAGCCGTCAGTAAATGCCTCACACACACAAGTGGTCATACGCATGGCAAACGAACTGGAACTTCGTCAACCCAACCCTTGATACCGGGAGTTAGTGCATGTCTCATGTTCCGGGTTACCCTTTACAATACCTACTTACCATCGTCTTGAAATTGTCGGAGAGATGAGCAAACTCCCAAAACCGAGCTGCTGGCATGTTGAGAGAGGGATGGGAGAAGCCACCTCAAAGGTGAGGTCGTCGGGTAGCTAGACGCAACATCCGACAGCCTCGGCAGGCAGCTTTAAGGCCAACCTTTTTCAATTTTCCAATGGCTTCCAATGCCTCCAATCAAATCTCGTCGTGAACTGCCACCTAAACGCCCTACGCCCTTTCGTGGAGCACAGCCCGCGATGATGTCGCCGGAATTGTCGTGGAGCTGTTGGGTAGCTTCCAATGCCTCGCGCAGCCAGGCAACAACAAAGTACATTAATAGCCAGTGTAACCATGCAGCAAGGCTTTGCAATCGCCTTGCTCGCTGGACGGGCTTGACACATTCGACACTTGCTGGACTGAAAATGTGCACCCAGCAGTAAACCGCCTTTCGCATGCGTGCAATCTGACCATGATGTTCACGAGCATTTTGGGAGTTCGTAGCCGCATCGCAGTCTTCGCGCTCGTTTTTGGATCTTTCATCTGGACTTTCTGGTACGCCATCAACTCTGACAGGGACGATCTACCGGCCTTACTTACTCAAATCATTCCTGCTGGCCACTGCGCCTGCAAGACTTCTACGGACTTTCAGTGTGCTAGCTGCCTTGACTGTCAAAGCAGTGTCATAGATCCGTCGGATGGGGAGGCATGGGACTTTGACTATCCCCGCGATGGCAAGGTCGAGTCGTTGAACGAGATACAGTGCCTGGCTGCCTTCCCAGGATTGTACGAGGATGTCGATCGCGGATCCAAGTACTGGATGGAACAGGGCAACATCACTTCCGCGTCGCTGGATTCTTTCGGCCTTGTCCATGGGGTCACGCGGGCTATGATTCACAACGGCAATCTCTTCGTCGTTGCAACCAAGTCGAAAGGCGAAGATCATCGGCGGAAGATGCTCGCTACCTTGAGCTCTATTTATCGTGCTCTGGCAGCCGCTCCAGCCCGCAGCTCGCTGCCCAACATTGAATTCATTTTCTCAATCGAGGACAAAGCAGACGACATTGCCGGTGACGGCCACCCTCTTTGGGTCGTGGCTCGTAGAGCAGTCGAGCAGTCTCTCTGGCTGATGCCTGACTTCGGTCTTTATGCGTGGGACAACATCATTTATGACAAGAGCAACGAGATCGGGCCCTATGATGAGGTCGTCGAGAAAGCGCTTGATGTCGAGCTTGACTTGCCATTCCATCATAAGGAGCCCAAGCTCGTCTGGCGCGGCAAGCTGAGCTTCGCGCCAAAGCTGCGACGTGCGTTGCTCGAGCAAAGTCGAGGCCACTCCTGGGGCGATATAAAAGAGGTCAACTGGAAAGTGCCTGCGAACTACCTCCCGATGGAGGACCACTGCAGGTATCAGTTTATTGCTCATGCAGAAGGACGGTCGTACTCCGCCTCATTGAAATACCGTCAAGCCTGTCGATCAGTGCTTGTCATCCATAAGTTGCAGTACATCCAGCATCACCATTATCTTTTGATCAAGGAGGGCCCACTCCAGAATTACGTCGAGGTCGAGCGCGACTTCTCTGACCTGCCCGACAAAATGGCAAATTTGCTCGACCACCAGGAAAAAGCAGCGAAGATCGCTGATCAAAATGTTAGAACGTTTAGAGAGCGGTATCTGACGCCCGCTGCGGAGGCGTGTTATTGGCGAGCGCTGTGGAGGGGCTATGCGGCCGTCTCTTCGCCGGCCGAGCTGTTCGAGATCGACTTGAAGGGTGTGAGAGTAAAGAGAGGATTGCGCTACGAGACCTTCGTGTTGCGTCCAAGTAGTGACATGTTGGACTTCAGGGCAAACTAATATTAGGCAACTATGTTGATCGAGGTATCATGCTTGGCGGGCTATGAAAGACTTATGTTGCGCTTTCAACACTGGATGTTACTACGATGTAAATACACCCGTGGAGGTTGACATAAGGTTCTCCTTATCGCAATGGAAATGTGTTGCGAATGCGACCTCTTGGCGTCGAAGAAATGCACCAAAGCTCAGCAAAAATGGAATTGACCCACAAAGTCGATGAACGACGACTCGTATGCGATTTGTTCGATGTACGCATTCTACTAAAGGAAGAATTGATTGTTCGGCGGGTTTGTATCAATCAGGTCACGTGTTTGCCGCGTTCCGGACTCGGGTTGTTGTGACTTCCGCAGACACATCCAGCATGTTCCACCTTCACCACGATCGTATCGATGAGACGCAGCAGTGCGTTTGCTTGCTCCAATGACTGTGCAGAGTCGTACGCCATGCTGTTGGCTCCACGAGCTGCACATGCACGCAGAAGTCATGACGACAGAATTCGCGTCATGCTCGGCCTTCGCGTCTCTCTGGCACGGAAGCAGTTGACACGCAGGCCCGTAAGGCACAAGCTGTAGGTTGTGGCTACAAGTACATCATAATGCTCGCCTCACTTCGAATTTCAGCTTTCCGTTCATCCACCTACACAGCATCAGCAACGCGAACTATCCGACCTTTCACCACCACCACAACATTCAAAATGCCTGAGCAATTGACATCGCAGGAGGTCAACAGCAAGACCGACCCCAGTGTCGCGAAGCAATGGGACAATGATGTGTCGACGGAGAAGAAATTTGAGGACTTCTATGCCATTGCAGACAAGCTCAAGGTCGGCCTGCTAGGCACACTCCGCGAAGGCACTGGGCCTGTACACCGCAGCATGGCAGTGGCCAAGCGTGCTGGACCCGATTTTCTATTCCTGGGTAACGCTCACAGCCAGAAGTTCAACGATATCGAGAAGCACCCAGAGGCTGTGACGGTGACCTTCCAGAACTCCTCGACTCAGGACTGGATTTCAGTGACCGGCAAGGCAGTCACCGCATCCAACGAGGATCCCAGAATCAAGGAGATCTGGAGCAAGGGAACGAGTGCGTGGTTCGGTGACCTCGGGGACGGCGTGCACACCGGCAAGCCTGAGGATCCGAGAATGACTCTCATCGAAATTCAGTCGAAGTGTATGGCGTTTTTGCAAGATGGAGTAGCGGATGTTCACTGACGCGTATTACAGACATCTCGTACTGGAAGGCTGAAGTAGGCGCTCTTGGCTTCGGCAAGGAGGTACTCGGTGCAATCGTCACTGGAGGTAAGATACTGCAAGGGACCCGAGATATGAGATATGCGCTGACAACTCTACCCATCACCATTTAGGAGTGGCCAACACCGGTGCGCTGAGAGAGATGAAGGAAGACGAGATCGCTCAAGCAAGGAAGTCTGATAGTGCCTTGACTTCGTGAACATTGCATAAGCATAGATGCCGGGTGATGCTCAAGACGCAAGATGCTGAGTTAGTCAACATGCATGCTACACGGCCAGAAGCGAGTATTGTGAGCGAACCGAAAGAGCAGGACATGACAAGCGTGCAAGAACGACTCGACTCTGCCCTCGTGAGTCTGATACAAAACGTGCATTCGACGGTCCTATATGTAAGATAAAATAAAATCAGCGTTCGCTTTACCTGAAGGATCCACAAGCTGCGCCGAGCTCCTCCAGGAAGCCTGTGGAGCTGAACTCCGTCATCGCTTCGCTGCATTACCATTCATGTGCGTCTCGTCTGCTACGCACAATTCAGCGACCGGGACGAAATCTTCGACTTCACCAACAACGCCGTCTCGACGATGGCTAATAAGCCCACTGCCCTGGTAACTGGTGGAGGGAGTGGTATCGGGCTGGCAATCGCCGAGCATCTCATTATGTTTTACGGCTACCGTGTTGCGGTTCTCGACATGAATGTTGAGCGTGGCAAGGCTGAAGCCAGTCGCCTCAATGCGGCAGGAACTGACAGCTGCTTCTTCCAGCATGTCGATGTAACGGAGTACGATGCACAAGCTCGGGCGTTTCAGCATGCCTTTGAGTGGGCGGGCAATCGGCTGGATCTGTTCGTAGGGAACGCCGGTATAGCGGATTCGGACAGTGTGTACAAGGAGCTGATGGGTCTGGATGAGAAAACGGGGCTCCCACCGCCTGTGAATCTAAAAACACTTCAAGTCAACCTCGACGCTGTGATACAAGGCGTGCATCTTGCTCGACACTTTATGCTCAAGAACAGCACGCCGGGCGGCAAGATAATCGTTACTTCGAGCTGTCTTGGCGTCTATGCCAACCATTGTCTGCCACTGTACGCGAATCTCAAGATAAACCCCGACAAGAACGTCGGCATGCTCTTCGACATACGCTGACTCTCAATCCCATCTGCCAGATATGCCACATCGAAGCACGCTCTCGTTGGCTTCGTACGCTCCACGGCTCCGGTATTCGCGTCCATGAGCATCACAATCAACGCTCTGCTTCCGACCCTGGTCGATACAAATCTCATGCCGAAAGAAGCTGCTTCGCAGATCGATCGAAAACGGCTAACTCCAATGAATACAGCCTTGAAGGCGGTCGATAAGATCATCCAAGACAATAAGCTTACTGGACAGACGATAGAGCTGGCCCTGGACGAGCTCGTGTTCAGCAAGCAACAAGCTTACAGCACGCCAAATGCCCAATGGATGTGCGAAGAACATGAGATGTGGGAGAAGGTGTGCGAGCCATTGTTGCCGAAGCCGCCTGGGCAGAACTTCACAGTCCTGTAGCGGTTCCAAAGCACGGGAGATATGTATAGAGCCATCCTCGATGGCATGCTGTACATCTGTAATTACAACTTGGCCTTGATGCCCATCTCCTTCTTTGCTCGATCTCGGAGCTCTCGCCTCAAAAACTTGCCAATAGCATTCTTCGGGAGCTCGTCAACGAATGCCACGCCGCCTCTTAGTTGCTTGTATGGTGCCAAGCGATCTGCTACCCATTTCTTCACATCAGTCTCGGATACAGCATTTGGAGCAGATGGTACGACATATGCACGGGGCCAATCCGTCCCTGGATCGTCGGGAGCAGGCACGCCGACTACGGCTGCTTCCTTAATCTGTGGGTGTGTGAATAGTAAGTTCTCGATCTCGGCCTATTTCGCAAGTCAGCATCCTTGTTGCAAAATGTATGGCCTGTCTGGTCTTACTGGTGCAACTTGAAGGCCTTTGTACTTGAGCAGCTCCTGTAGCGACGGTCAGTGTCGCTCACAACGATCAGTACATCGCTTTCTTGTACCTTCTTGCGGTCAACAATGTAGAATAATCCATTACGCATGCGGCCGATATCACCAGTGCAGAACCAGCCATCGTGGAAAGCATCTTTTGTCGCTTGTGGGTTGTTGTAGTAACCATTCGTCACCAACGGACTGCGGACCAGCAACTCTCCCTCCTGATCGGCTGGGACGTCGTTGAAGTCGTCGTCGACCATACGAAGCTCCACCGAAGGCAAGATAGGGCTGACACTACCCGTAACGTCGCTCTGACCCTTTGGCATCATTGTTATGGCACCGGTGGTCTCGCTGAGCCCCCATGTTTGACCGATCATGGGATCCTTGCCACTGCCCAACTTTGCATTGGACGCTTGCATCAGATCGCCATCCATTGGTGCTGCACCAGTCGACGCACCAACGACATGCTTGAAGTGATCTGTGACCTCGGGTGACTTCGAGATCCGTAAGAAGATTGAGGGCACAGTGTAGAATATCGTGATCTCGTACTGCTTGAGATACTTGAGCATGTCGTCCCAGCTGTACTTGCGCATCCAGACGACGGTGCCGGCTGAGTACATTGGTGCGAGGAGGTAGCCGAACAAGCCTGCAATATGGGAGATTGGTAGATGGCCAAGCGTACGATATGTGACTGCCGGTAGCTCGTTCCCCTTCTCGACCTCCGCAAGGGCCCATTGGCGACCAGACAACGAGGTGATATAAGTTTCTGCTACGAGGTTTTCGTGCGACAGCATTACGCCCTTGGGAAGCCCGGTCGTACCAGAAGACCACAGAATCGTGATGAGGCTGTTTTTCAGCGCCTTCCGGTCTGTGATCCTTTGCCACGGTAGCCGACTACTCGATATTGCATCGATACTGCCGTCAAGGCTCCTTAACTTCCACTTCGGCGACGATTCGAGCAATAGTACGCTGGTTAATGGTAACCCGCACTCCTTTGCGGCTTCAGCAGCAACCTTTTCGTGTTCTTGACCACAGATCAGCAGTCGACTATTGCCAATCTTTACTTGTCGTGCGAGTTCAGCGACGGTGGAGGAAGGGCTGGCGGCAGAGTAGACACCTCCAGCTGCAACAACTCCATGGAAGGCAGCTGGAACCATGATTTGGCCATAGCTGATCACTGTTATAACGTCTTTGTTTGGCCCGTTGGCACCAATACCATAGTTGTGGCGTAAGCCATGTGCAATACGTTCGACCAACTCCCGCAGCTGACGCTTGTTGACAGTGTTCGATGGGTTGGCCGCTTCTTGGTGAAGTGTCGTGTCGTCCTGGGCAAGGCCATGCTCCGAGTCTGTATGGATTTGTTATAGAATGGCCACAACCAATCTGGATTCACGTACCGAAGAGTAGTGTCAGTAGATCCACTGATGGAAGATCAACCGTTGGTTGCTTTTCATTACGGTATATCCGCGACATTGTGAGATAGTGGATGTGATATAGGATACTTGCGTTCGCTACAACACAAACGTGAGGTACATCGAAAGTGCCAACGTGTGTTGGTGTTCATCCTTCGCATGTTGCGTTCCCGAGGCACGACGAGGAGGGGTTTCTCGTCTGCAGCCGTGCAACTCATCTCAGCCACATTCATTGGACGTATCCGCGCCACTTGAATCTTGATGACAGTGCGCAAGGAGTGTGCAGGCCCGGTGGTTGTAGGCATTGTTGTCGCCTCTCCAAAGTCAGTCGTCTGACAGAGCAAAAGTCAAAACTTTGCCAAGTCTGTCACGTGATCGAAGGCGTTGTGGACAGATCATGCCTCCTTCGCGGAGTAGCATATCCAGTGAGTATGTACGGTTGTGTATGGTTGCATCCAATGGATATTAAGCTCGGACTGCACATCTCAGCTCGAATAGCTCACCTCCACGCCAACATTACCGAGCATCCTTTCCCGCTTCTTCAGGTCAAAGCCGGCACCCACACTGACCAACAGCTCTTTGATGCGACATTCCCATAACAGTCCCACCTTACCGTGATTATCCACCCTTGCTTTCAGCACTCCGTTCGGGTCTGCTTCGGCACGCTTCCAATCAGGTCGTAGCAGTGCATGGACCCACGACACTTCAGCGGAAGGCTGTTGCCGCTGCCAGAGCTCCATACCGATCATGACATCGCTTTCATAACTGTAGACGTTGAAGTCGAAGCGAGAGCAGAAAGCGAGATTGGGCCCGGCTTTGACCGCGTATGAGGAGCTGAGGTTGCCCATGAGCGGGTTGATGGTGAGCGTCATGGTGTACGGGAAGCCAGTATGTATTGGCAGCGTCGTGAAGCGAAGACCAGTACTGATGCCACCGCTTTTGTTCATTGGGCTGAAGTATGCTTCAGCGCCTGCGCTCAGACGGCCACCTTGATGATCCCACGGGTGTGCAGGTGTTCGACCGGAGGGCTTGTCGGGTGAGCGCGGATCGTAGCCGAAGTTGTAGAGGCCTCGAGCTCCGATCAGAGAGGAGTCGGTCGAGTAGAGATACTCGGTACTGTATTTACCAAAGTCGTTTTGCAGAACGGCCAGAATTGAGCCGCCATTGGGGAGGTTTCCATCAGATACGCAGGCCAGTCGCAAGAGTCGAGTTGCTGATATACGGCGTAGATATAATGCCTCGAGTGAGCTGGTGGGCAGATATAGCCTTCCGTACAACAAGGCGTCTTTGCGCTCCTCTTTCTTCCCATTTCGCAATATCTCGTTCAGCCGCAAATCTCCAGGTTGTTGTAAAGCAGCCAGATGTCTATACCCTTGCACCAGGTTCCCCAAATGCAGTGCACTGCTCCGACTCGGTATGCTCAAGCCCAGACTTGTGTACAGGTAGCTTAAGCTACCATCTACTACGCCTCGACTTCCAAGAGTGTAGCTGGACGCGAAGTTTGCTGAGCTGAGTGCTGAGACGTGTAGGCGGATGCCATTCGGGACAGGAAAGTCGAGAAGGTTGGCTGCGGTCGTGGTTAGGGAGGCATAGCTGTTATCGCGGTTCCAGCGCGATTGGGCGTGAAAGGCCGCAAGGACATAGTCCATGAACTCCAGCATGCTGGCAAAGAGCACATCATCGCGATGGCTCGCGAGTAACGCAAGAGATCATGGCGTACATCTCACCTTGTCACGCCCCGACGATGTTGTCCTGTTTCTGCCGTCGTCAGTGGTCAAGCATTCGACAAGCATCGGCTTCAAAGCTTCGACTTCATTCGCCTTGGCAAAGCGCAACGTTCACTTTATCAAGCTTATCAACACTCTACTCCTCCACTTGAACAACGGACATTTGACGATATGCAGTCATCGGCACTGCGCTGCTACTCTCGGGTTTGTTGATAAGCCCGCTGCATGCTCGTGTGCCCACACGATGAGGACGCTACGTTCGCACGCTGGTCTCTTCTCGGAAGGTCCCCGTACCTGAATCCCTCGGAGTCCGCAGCATGACGAGGGCACTTGAGCCCAAAAGGCAGGAAGATCTTCCCTGCGATCCTACCTTGACAGTACTACCAGATTGTACGACGACTCTCAGTGGACAGCATCGATCGCGGTAATCTGCAGCCTTCGTCCTTGCAGCGGCAACACGAGGGAGGCACAGGAACGGGTAGGTATATGAAAGGCGAGTTGCTGCACTTTTCTTGTTCAACCACTCTCACACGATGCATCTCTTGTCTCTCATCGCAGTGTTCGCTGGAGTGACATCCGCGTTCCCGGCCGCGGAACCTCATGTTCTCCATGAGAAGCGAGACCATTCCCCTGTTGCATGGAAACACCACACGCGTGCAGAGCGAAGCACCATTTTGCCTGTAAGAATCGGCCTGAAGCAGCGCAACCTTGAACATGCGGCGAGATACATCCAGGATGTTTCGGACCCCAAGAGTCCCAACTTTGGCAAGCACTGGAGCAGCGAGAAGGTCGCCAATGCTTTCCTCCCATCGAAAGAGACAACGGACAAAGTGACCGAATGGCTCGTGTCGTCTGGTATCAGCGCAGACAGACTAAGCCACTCTGTCGGGAAGAATTGGGTCGAATTCACTGCCACTGTCGATGAGGCCGAGAGCCTTCTCAAGACACAATATCACGTCTACCAGCAGAAGGACGCCGGAGGCTATCGCGTTGCCTGTGACTCGTACAGCCTTCCCGCCAGCGTCCGCGATCACGTAGACTTTGTCATGCCCACGATTCAGCTTGATGGCTTGAAGCCTGTAGCTCAGGCAAACCCAGCATACAACGCTCTTGCCATCAACCTCACGGGTCTCACCGGAACCCAGCATTGCAACCAAGTCATCACCATCGACTGCATCCGAGCATTGTACGACCTCCCCGTGGCCACCACGAACCACAGTGGCAACGAGCTTGGCATCGCAGAGTGGGCCGACTACCTCTATCTGCCGGACTTGAAAGTATTCTTCGAGAACTATACCAACCCCAAGATCCCGTCAGACGTCACGCCGGAATTCATCTCCATCGATGGTGGCAAGCCGTCCAACCTTACTGTCGCCCTGGCGGAAGAGGTCGTTGAGTCTGGACTAGACTTCCAGACGGCGTACTCGATCATTTACCCGCAGGGTATACGTCTCTATCAAAACGGGGACTCCGTGAATGTTGACAGTGTTGGGACCTTCAACATCTTCCTTGATGCACTGGACGCTTCGTACTGTACTTATCTTGGTGGTAACGAACCGTACGTTGACCCTGCGTACCCTGACCCAAACGAAGGTGGCTACACTGGTCCGCTACAGTGCGGTGGCGCTCCTATGAGCAATGTGTTTTCAGTATCGTACGGCCAGATTGAAGGAGCTCTGCCCCGCTTCTATCAAGAGAGACAGTGTAACGAGGTACTTATGTTCGTCGAGAAGAAGTACAAAAGCATTTACTGACCACTATTCGGATTACAGTGGATGAAGCTTGCGCTGCAGGGTGTCAGTGTTATCTACGCCTCTGGTGACTCTGGTGTGGCCAACCGTTACAACTCTGGTTACAACAACACGTGAGTTACACATGTGCCTCGAATAGGTAGCTAGCTGACAATCCGCAGTTGCCTGAACGCACAATATGGCTATGTCGATGAGTTTGGCACAAAGTTCAGCCCGTCATTCCCTGTCAACTGCCCGTACATAACCGCTGTTGTGGGTTTTATCGAAACATGGGACCGATGTACACATGCTGATCGCTACTCAGGGTGCCACCACGCTTCTTGATCAGACTAACAACACCAATGGTGTCAGCGAGGGCGAGCAAGCCGTTGTACGATTCGGTTCTGGCGGCGGTTTCTCTTCCATCTTCGAACGTCCCGCTTGGCAAGCTGAGGCTGTCCAGAACTACTTGGACAAGTACTCGCCATCAAACTATACCGAAGTTCAATTTAACCACTCCGGCCGCGCGTACCCAGATGTCGCAGCTTCGGTGAGTTTCCAACAGTATATCGAGTTTTAGTCTGAGGCCATCTACTAATAGTTTATACTCAGGGTGATCGCTTGGCTGTAAGTAAACTGATTGATATAGCCTTCGCTGTGTGCAAGACCATCTGAAAAGCACTGAGTGTCAAGAAGCTGCGGCTGTTGATGCCGGCTTGCTGTCTCGAAAGCTTCAAGGGAGAGGCCTTGCAGCCAGCCTAAGCATTTTCAATTGTTCGGACACCCGCTAACCTATACATCCATCGCTGTCAGACCGTCTGGACGTCAAACGCTACAATTGGGCCACAGCTATATGGCATAGGTGGAACGAGTGCTTCGGCGCCACTGTTTGCAGGTGTTATCACTTTGCTGAATGAGGAGCGGCTAAGCCAAGGCAAGGGGCCGATTGGGTTTTTGAATCCTGTAATGACCTCAACTCTGCATCTCAGACATAAGCTGACCGCCGCAGATCATCTACGCCCACCCAGAGGTCTTCAATGATATCACAGTCGGATCCAATCCGGGCTGCGGAACAAACGGGTTTCCAGCGAGCCCAGGATGGGACCCGTACGTGCACTTCTTCTTATCGGGTTCGGCTATCGCTAATATGATACTAGGGTCACGGGCATGGGGACACCGAACTATCCGAAGATGAAGGAGCTCTTCTGCGGTCTGCCGTAGAACAGTTGAAGATGGTCCGAGCGTCATCACAACTGAGGCATGTGCAGAGCCCTTGATAATGGAGCTTATCGATCTCAGCTATTTGCAGTTGGCAGTCAGGTCTTGCAACATGCCATCTTCACCCACAATTCCTCTCTTGTCTGCCGTCCTCCCCTTCGCCGCCGTCGGGTACCTGCGTCGAGACATGCGTCATCTCCAAGCTCAGCTCATGTATGTCTGACGGCGAACAGGTGTTCACGCACTTGCTGCATGCATGGCCTCTGCGAACGCATGCGAGTCTCTCACGCGAGCGAGCGTTCCTGCAACTGCAGTCTCCACGTGCCTCGCAGTACTGGCCTCTCATACGCGCTGGTCAGTACCGACCGTGCGGCATGCTCATCTCAGGTCCGCCGGGTAGACGCATGTCTCGTGCCGTCGAACCTGTCAAATCCATTTGCGCGGTACCATGGCCAGACCACTGAGTGTATTGGGTGGAGTTAGTCCGGCGGCATGTCTCGCTTCTCGACAAGCCACTGCCGCTCGAAGAGCAAGGACAAAGGAATGGCGGTCTGGGCGTGCAGCGCGCGAACGCCAGTTTGCAGGTCCCGTCTCCGAACGCCAGTTCATGCGTATATCTCGCATGGGCAGGCTGCGAACTGCTGTTCAGTACCACGTTGCACACGCTTTCTCGAGGGGTAAAAACTTGTAACACACCACACGCACATCCTCAAGAATGGCCTGCGAAATCGCCAGCTCACCGTTCACTGAACACAGGATTGAGGACGGCTGGATGAAGACGACCGAGCACGGCAATGGCTTCGATGCGCTTGTGGAATTCAACACTACTTTTGGCGAGGGTAGCAACCACGGCACCATCGACCCACTCATGCTCAGCAATCCGCCCTCGCCTGCCAACAGCTTCACGAGCGAATTCCTCGTCCCAGGCATGGACCAGACCATGAGTCCGCAGGCGTCCAACGGCTTAGGCATCTACCCACACGACTTCGGCAGCCCTCATGCACCCTACTACTCCACCGATAACCACCACACGGCTGGTCCCTCGTCCTTCACATCAAGCAGCATGCGTCACGAGTTCCGCCGCTCCGTATCCGAGCCGCCTGGCGGTCTCCCAATCCAACACGTTCAGATGCACAACAGTGGACCGCAGATGACCTTCAACCGCAACGGCCACTTCATCGGGAACATCCAACCACCACAGCTACAGCGACTGAAAAGCCTTCCCAAGAGCAAGTCGGCGCGCAGTCAGCCCTACAAAACCAAGATGAGCGGCCAGCAGAGATACCAGCTGAGGAGAACGCAAACACAGCCTGTGCGCCAGCATACCGCTCCGACCAGCACACCCTCCATGATGGCGCCGCCCTCCTCTCACCCATACCCGCCAGCTCTGGGTCCTGCATTCTCGCCTCACATGGTCGGTCATCAAATCTTCGAGCCCTTGCCAACAGTACCAGAGCAGAGAAGCTACATCAGCTCGCGGGTCTGCACGCCGACGCCGGACGAGGTGCTCGGAGGTCAATCGCAGCAGGCTATCGATCCCATGCTGACCGCGCCGCCTACTCCAGCTGACCGTCAAGATAAAGCTGTGACGGTGGCGTTGACGGTGGATCAACTCAAGAGTATGATCACGGAAGCGGTACAGAAGGCCGTCAGGGGGCTGGGTTCGAAGGTCGGAGAGAGTGCGTCTGAGGATGTAGCATTGGAGAGTGACGAGGTGGTGGTGCAGTCGATTGAGGGCGCTCAGGCTGGTGGCGAAGTGACGGATGTCATGAAAGTTGAGAAGTAAGTTACGCCGCAGGCCCAATTTGATCAATCGTTGCTGACGGCCCTGCTCAGGGACGTCTCGCCGACCACAGAGCAGAGTGAGTAAGATGATCTCGACAGCTTGTTCGTGGTGTGATGCTGCGGCGGGCAGGCAATATATCGTATTGCTCGGTCCAAGAATAACATACCATCCTGCCTCAATCCTCATCCTCATCGTCACGCTTCTTCGTCCAGTTCCACACTTCATAGATCTGGTCCGTGATCATTTCTCCGAAGCCTTTGCCAACATCCAAGTCATCCCGTATCTCCTTTTCTCGCTGCGCCTTCCAAGCATCTCTGGCGCTCTGTGCAGCTTGACTTTGCTCAGTCGTGAGCTTAGCCCCTGCCTGCAATCTTTGCATCTCCTCTCGCGCAGACTGCAGGTCCTTGTTCAGGTTTGATTGCTCTGCTGACATGGGACTGCTCTCAGGTGCCGCCACGCTCTGATTTGCACCACCAACATGCTGCCATATTGACCGTCCGGTCCGTTCTCTGGTTAAATAATTTGCCGAGTATGCTGTAGTGCCTACGAGGCCGAAGGTGAAGAAGTCAAGCTTGCGCGGAGGCAGAAGAGCGAGGGCCGGACAGGCGACCAGAGCACACAATGCTACATTGTGGATTGTGCGAGCATAACGGTCTGTTTCTGACAGCGTAGGCTGACGCTGCGGCGGTTGTGTATGCGACATATGGTGGTGTGTGGTGAAGTGAAGTGGAAGTGGAAGTGGAAGTGCCAGTACTTTGGAAGGTGCGCATTGGATTGATCAACGTCACCTCAACCCGTCACAATCACACATCCGGATATTCTCTAAGACAGCCGATACTTGCCGTACAGTGCGCTGTACGATATCAAATGAACAGCAATGGCGAGAGCTATCATCGTGGCCGCCTCCGATCCCGTTTAACGGCCAAAAGCCGGCGAAAAGTTTGCATGGGTATATACCCTACTACCCCAAAATTCTGCTTATCGGCAATGTAGCAAAGTGGTGAGCAACACTCGACGATATTGATGCTGTATCACTGCTAACGGCATACGAGGTTACTGCGTTTGACTCGAATGACTTGGCTTCTGTCAATGTTATAGAAATCAAATCCCTTCGGGGGCGTGTACGTCTACACTCCCATACCATGGTGACAACCTGTATACTGATTCGAAATAGAGGTTCGAGTCCTGCCATTGTCGCTCCTGACAATTCTTTTGGCCTTTCAGGGCGACCTTTTTGCTTCCTTTATATCTCGTTGCATAGTAGGGCAAGATGAGTTTGAGAAACCAGGGATCTGGGTACCAATTCTAGTTGAGTTCGAGCAATATCCCCTACGCCTCGCTAACCTTCACAGACCGCTAAACGTACAGGGTATCAATAGTACAAACTCCTCTCCCTCAACAGTCTCTGAATCTCCGGGTCCTCACGCCCAAACACCCTTTGTTGCTCTCGCGCGCTCGCGCCACTGTCATGCGACTCTTGCAAAGCTTTGCTGTCGCTGAAGATGACGGACTTTCCCAGCAGCGTCCAGTCGCTGGTAGTCTCGCTCTCTGACATTTTCATCCTGGGCTGCAGTAACCACAGCCTCGCAAGCTGGACGTAGTCTTCGTCCAGTAATGCGGTTGGAACCGCAGCTTCTACATCCCCGGGTGGCACGAAAGTGATGATTTTCCCGCCGGTTTTAGTCAACACCCACACTGGCCGCCACTCCTCGCGATGCAGAATCTGCCGCTGTGGCATCCCGCGAATGACGAGGAAATTGACAAAGTCGGCAATAAAACCAGCTGCCTGCGCATTCCAGGCATGCTCGGGCCAGCGTCCGTTGGTATTTTTTAGCGCCACTAGCAGATTCCAGGCTCCCTCACCATCTTGCTTCCAGCGGGCTACACCGTACCGATTGCAAACATCCTCAACCCAGTCAGGCCCACATTCGAATACACAAGCCAGTGTCTGCGTGTAGACATCTGCCATCGAGCCAAAGTGGCGGTTAGCAGCGATGTCTGTCGTCAGGTACCGACTGCGGTTGCGGCCGAACTTGCGCTTCATGCAAACGTCCAAGAAGTGATGCGCAAGCTCCATCGTAGCAGCATCATCGAAGCCGCGGTGTACGGTGGCTGGCGTCAAGAATCGGAGGTCGAGCTGCACAAAGTGTTCGCCAAGTACCAGGCCAGCATCAATGCTAGCACCGGCGGGTAGTCTATTGAGCGTCCGGTAGTTGTTGAGGCCAGAGTCTACGTTTGTGGGCTCAAAAAGCCAAGTCGAAGATGCTGTTGGCGTCAGAGGTGAATTGGTATTGGCCTGCACCAGACGCATAGGCGGGCCGACTGAACACAATGCTCCTGGGTCTCGGGCTGCCAATGCTAATGTCAGGAGCATATAATGACACTCCGACTTGTTCAGCGGTGTGCCAGGATCACGCATTTCAGCGGTGAGAGTCAGACCGCATTCCATCGTATTGAGTATGATCGAAATCTTGTCCTTCATAGCGTCGGCTGCCCGTTGCCTGGCCGGTATTCTTGGATCTCCCCCAGCCTCCATACCGAACACTTCTGCGGTCACCGTCGTAAAATTGCCATGGTGCGAGTGCAGGTGCTTCTCGTGCGGTTCCAACTTACTCCTATCGCGGAAGAACGCGTACACAGCAGGCTTCACGAGCTCGATATCCGCCTCGAAAGGCACCTCGATGGCGAGCGCGAGAAGATGTGTGAGACAACTGCTGGTGAACCTGACGACACTGTTTCGGTTTCCCGAGCTTCTGCACGGTATGAGGAAGACGTGATCGCGCGCCAATCGCATCTCATGCCGGCACCACGCACGCTTGAACCTAAAGATTGTCAGCACATGTCTCACATCTCGGGCTCCCCTACCCATCAAAATCTTACCAGGACGATCGGAGAATCTTGCGTAGCAGGTGGTAAAGTTCCTCGTGCGTGTCGAGATACGGCGGCTGCTTTCCTCGGAAGCGTTTGTTCGCGGCGACATGTACCATCCGAGTGTACTCGTCCATATGACCTTCAAGTGTGTCGCGCTCTCGCACGTCGAGCTCGATGTCGTCAAGGACTACAACTACTAGACGGGCACTCCGGTACACCATATCCATGGCTGACATCGAGATGGTCGTCTCGTCTCTGCTGTCCTGGTCGATGCATATCTGGAACGGTCAACTACTGCATAAGAATGACAGGCGATGGAACTTACCTGATCGATCCACACGCCCTCGTTGGCCACTCTTTCGTCCCACACGGCCTGAAACATCTCATCGCCCAGTGGGAGTGTGAAGTAGCCGTGCTTTTTCTCGACATGATGCTTGCGGCGATAGCTGAGCGCGATGTATGACTGATGTCGATCTTTCACGATCTCGCGATGATCATGGATGAGACGGAATGCGAAAGCCTCCTTGATGTCAGGCTTCACCATAAATCGCTCCGCCACGTTTTCGTCCAACCGTCTCAGCCGCTCCATCAAAGCGAAAGGGTCTGCATCAGCATCAGGCTCCACAGCTAGCATCCATGCCTTCTCAGCATGGTTGAGTGTGTGAACGTGTTCGAACGCAATATGGTGGTAGCGAGGCTCGCCAACAGGCTTGACCATAAAGTGACCATGATCGACAGAAGTGGGAGCTGTGGTCTTCACAGGGCCGTTGCCGGATACGATCGCCTCTCTTCGATTCTTTGACGGTGAGGTATTTCTCGATTCGCCTGCACGAAAGATCTCCGATAGCCTGCGAGTGTGGACTAACGTGTAATTATTGGAGCATGCAGCAATGCTATCCGGAGACGGCGTTCTCGGTGTTGCACTGTTCGACTCAGGGCTGGAGTCATCGTCGTTGACAAGCAGCTCGCCTAGGCCGGTCGGCTGTTTTACAATCATCCGGAACGGTGCATGAACAGTGGCCTCCGGTCGTGGAGCAGCAATAGATCCGTTATTGAGGGTGACGGACGGCATCTGGAAAGCGTCCAGAGAGGTATTACGGCTATGCCTACGCTGCCATGTGAATGGCATTGTGGGCCGGGGAATGGAGGGGCCGGTAGAGTTGTCGTCGCTACTGGTCTGGTCGCCACTAATGTCGCTACTCCAGCCACGTTGATGTATTGAGCTGCCTTTTGAGGGTGATCTGATGTTGTCCGGAACCAAGAAACCGCCTTCGTAGAGATCCTCGGTGGATAATATTTGCCCACTGTGGCTCAGACTCGATCTGTTCCGTTGCCGTGGCTGCTGTTGTCCAAACGCTCTGAACGCACTCATGAACTGCTGAAATGAGCGCAGCCGCTCCGTAGTCTCTCTTGGCGCTCTCTCAAAGTAGTCTCGCTTCCATCTCGCTCGATCGTACAGCTCGCGTGTCCTCTCAGTTTCCATCTCTGCCTCGAATTTCTCCACCATAGCATTCTTGTATTGCTCAAAAGCAGCCAACTCCTTCCGACGGAGCTTCTCAAGCTTCTTTCGTCTTACAGAGAAGTAATCACCCTCTTTCCCAGCTTTCTCCGCATGCGAATGCACCGGGACCCGTTGAGATAGCCTGTTACGTCTCGGCGGAGAAGTGGGACTGTTGCCAGCCTGGTTGTCAAAGGTGACAGCTCTATGGCCTCGTTTGAGAAGCGTCTGCCTTCGTATCAACCCAACTTGGGGAAGGTCATCGTCTTCGTCGGCATCGCTGGAAACGTAGCCGTCGTGTTGCACATGTTCGGACGATGCCACGGGGTCATGCTCAACTTCTTTGCCGTCCAAAAGGTCTTGCATACGCGCCAATAAGCCTTCCTGCTCTTCGGCGAGTCGTAGAAGCTCCAGGTAGCGTCGTCTCTTCTCCGGATCGCTCAAGTATTTCCATGCTTGATGGACTATATGAAATTGCTCTGACAGTGTAGCCTTGGACTCCTCCGATCCCTGGTGTCGATTAGGGTGGTACCTGCGTACCAGCTGCCGATACGTCCTTTTGATGGTCTCTGTGGACGCATCACGTGGGAGGCCGAGTGCTGCAAATGGGTCGAATGGGGCGTGCGAGGCCATTGTTGACCTCTTCTAGGTCCAGACGGACCAGTACAATGTGATGTCATGACCGCAGGAGCTCATGGCTATGTATCGAGGACACCCAAGACAGCACAGTCCCCTGCATGCCCAAAAGAGAGTTCGGAGACAAGTGGAGCTGAGCCGCACGGATGGTTCGCCGCGCGTGTTCGCTTCCGCCCCGTTGCAGGCCCGTACGCCATGGTCTCGGCATCTGATTGCCAATGCAACGACCAGAGAAGCTCGATTTAGCATGGTAGTATGTGATTGAAGGCTACACGGAAAGCAAAGAATTCGTTGTCTACGCTGGGCTAGGACGGCCACTCCGAGTGCGACAGCCCGGAGTCAAACTGCTCCATCCAAATGCCCGCAGATATATACAGATTGTGCCGAATACGATCTTTGCAGCCGAAAAATGTCAGTGAGACTGTAATCGGTGAGTACCAAACGTCGGCATCATTGCTGTGTTTGTTGAGCGGCGGCGACGGAAAAGTGAGGAGTCGTGGAACGGAGAGTGATCTTAATAGCATCAACCGTGCAACGTCTCGAGATCGCGGTGACGAGTCCAGATCGCTACAAATGGTCGGGAGCAGCGAGACAATATCGTCGAGCGTTGGAACAGATCACCAAGTGCCAGTCGCACTTCTTACTCGCATCTTCAATTCCTGTTCGAATTTGCTTATGCCCTCGTCATGCGACTTTTTGTAATGGCGTTGGCTGTGTCTGTTGGGACGCAAGTCAGCCGAAACAACCATGAACGACCAGAAGCATAATCATACTTGAACCACCACAGCCAGAACGCATATACCAAGAGTGTGACTGGTATTGTCACGACGAAGTATACGTATATGTACGGCGAAGCTATCTGCTTGTCGTCCCTGAAAGGCCATTGGAACCTGCGGAGACGGCACTATTAGCAGTGTTACTGTGCGATTGAAATGGAACGTTGGGCTAACATTGTCATGCTAAAGAACGACTGCAGAGCTGTCAGCAAAGATCACGTTAGTTGAACCAGAGCACGCATACCGCTATTGCTGTTCCAGGCAAGAATGTTAGGGTTAGTACAGCGATGGTCTTCATCGCAGCGCTGTCTTGGCGGGTCTGCTCGGCCACTTGCGCGGTCGCGGCAGCCATCTCCAGGTTCAGAAGATTGTCTCGCCTCGACTCCTCGGCGATTTTACCTGTAAGCGATAGCAGGGTTAGCGGATATCGTAAGAGCTGAACTGACGACTTTGGCTGCGAGCCATCTCTATACTAAGTCCACCGGGACGATAAGATACGAGCGATGGGCGCAGCTCATTGTCACTCGGCCGTCTCAAGATAACCCCCATCCAAGGGTAACACCTATCGGTTCACTTACGGTTACTCTCGGCGAGTGAGATGTTCAGTTTGTTGTCTCGTTGAATGATGAAGTTGGAGATCTAAATGCCGTCAGCATCATCGTCGCTGCAGACGGCTGATATCGACATACAGTCTTCGATTGATTCTTGATTCGCCGCGGGAGTAGGTCAAGATCCCTCTGCACCTGCTCAGAGTATCGCATTTGCTGCTCGATCTTCTCACGCATGTCTTCAATATAGCTTGTACCACCCTCCCACAGGGCGGACCACATCCGGTGGTATTCGTCGATATACTTGACCAGATTGGCCGCAAGCTCCAACTCGAAGTCAGATCGTCTCTGCAAGCGGATGTGTTCGAGATTCAGTCTGTTAAGCAATTTGTAATCGCCGTTGTTTTCCAGGTTCATGTCTCCATCCGCCAGACGCTTTTCGGTGGAAGTCATTTCTCGCGACAGACGCTGCACGTGTCCTAGAGTCTCTTCGATATGGTGCACGAGGATGTTGATCGGTAATATGGCGAAGTCTCGCGGGACTTTCGGGTGCCTGTTGTGGTAGACCTGCGAAGCTAGCAGAGTGTCCAAGCTGTAATGGTCGTCACAGATGTACACTCCGCCGCAGTGTGTGCGTTCTCGGTTGACCAAGGAGAGTGAACAGAAAGACCTCCCATCTCTTGGCGTTTGGAGCAAGAAAGCTGGACACAATCAGTTCGTGTCAAGGACAGGGATGTAACACCACGCACTCAAAATGCCATGCGAGGTGAGAGCTGCAGACCCTCCGCCATCTCGTCGCCACATGTGTTCGTACTCATCGGACACCCATTTTTGTTCCTTGACGATGTTCAAGATATCTTGCCGAATGGGGAGGTTATTGCTGTCCTCGAGGTTCGCACTGACTGCGCCGCCGACCCTGTCTCGACTTTAGCTTGGATACTTGGAGGTATGGGTCTCTGGCGTACAGTAACTTGAATCGGACGGTAGAGTCATCGTAGCTACATTATTCAAAGTTAGAAAATATAAATTTATGTTTAATTCCTTTAGTTCATGTATGTCAAGATTATACCTCCGATCTATCTGCGTACAGCGTTAGCCTAGTAGCACGAACCGATCGAGAGCATCCGACCTTGTGGTTGATCAAGAAATCGTCTTCATCCAGTTCACGTAGAGGCCGAGTCTTGATCAAGCTGGGAAAGCGCCAGTTGGAGTGCTACAACAGTCAGCTCGACGGCGAAGTATGTTTCCCGGCTACGTGCATACCTCGAGCTTCGAGTCAGTGATCTCGTACTTGGACAGATCCATGGCGGTAAGACAATCGGGTCACACCGCCGCTGCAAGCCTTGTGCACCGAACTGTGGGAATGCGCATGAGGTTTGCGGTACCGAACCACGTGAGTACCACACTTCAGCAGTACTGTACGTAGGTAGTTTGAGAGCAGACGTCTGCACCTGTCCGTGTGAGGTCAGAGTTTGAGCCTCAGTGTACGATCTAGATGTGAGTTGGCCGTGCATATGCAGCGCAGCAGTAGCGTGTTGCTCGGCTACTGGACATCTTACGATCAATCTACCACCTGACGTGATGGCAAAATCGACACAGCAGGGTACTGTGGTTGTTGGCCAAGTGCTGGTGCTGCCACGTCTGCGCGGTTCACCGATAGTCCTACGCTGGGGGTGTTGTCTTTGAAGAAGAGGAAGACTCGGCAAGGATCTGCGCCTTGACCACCCTCCAAAACTTGGTGGCGCAGCACCAAGCGACACGCCTTTCTTTTCGCTAGTCGCTGCGATCAAGACACGTCTAAGCCCCTACAAGACGTCTGGAAGCTGTCAGATGGAGGCATCAGGCAGCCCTTGGAAGAGAGCGGGAGGGATTGCCACGCTCGCATGACCGACACACGCCGTGGTAGATGAGCTCTCGTGTCCTCCTCGTCGCTGGGGCGGTTTCCTACAACTATCTCGTCTATAGCCATATGCCTCCGGCGGCTGAGCCTCTCTCCAATTCGCGTCACGCCGACAGCGATGGCGAAGATGCTGCGCGTCTTGTCATACGTACTGGAGGCGCCGATCTGGTCGCAACACTGCTGACCGCTGCTTCCGGGAAGCATGGTATACAAGTGCTTGGCCCCAGGCTTCAACCTCCGGCTGCGAACTGCCTCCGACATAATGCTTCCTGCATTTGCGATTTGGTAATTGACGACGCACCATCTGACGCGGAGGTCCACTACTCGGTCGAGAGATCAAGGGACATTGGCCGCGCTCCTGTGTGGCACTCGCCGAATCTCGACCAGGCAAACACACTTCCGGGCAGTACTGTGGTCATCACTGGATCAGGCGAGGCTTTCCGGGACATTGAGCCAGCCCTGGACTTCTTGCAGCGGGTCCGACCACGATACATTATCCACCATATGACCAGGCCTCTTGCTGCAGGCCCACTATGGGATATGATCAGGAATGGCCCGATGACACGAGATGGCATACCGTCAGCAGATTACTTAGCTGTCATCGTTGACGCATCAGATCTCCGCGCTGAAGGTATCGCCATCAGTCAAGCACTGTCGTGGGAAGCTACGGCAGAAGACTTCGTGCGGAATCTGGGCTCGAATGGCAGACTTGACACGCTTGTGACATGTCCGAATTTGATCGTGCGCTTCGGAACCGAGGGTGTCATATATCATCGTGGGAGAGACGCCTGCGACCCAAAGCTGTACTACCATCCGCGAAAAATGGAAGGCGAGCGGCGGTCTGGCAAGGACGCTCAAATGGTGAGTAAATCAAGTGATGGTCTCGTAGCTGATCGACTAATGATCACACTCAGATTGGGCTGTCTTCCGCGTTCACTGCAGGGGTTGCGCTTGGTTTTGCAGACTCAAATCCTCCGAACTGTGATCGAGGCATACGTTTTGGCATTTCGGCCGCAAGTGGACTGTCGAAGCGAGGATTTACTCACAGCCCGCTTGACGACGCTCCGGATTATCCAATCGCACAGATCATGGAAAGTCTGGCATTGGACCGGCAACATGCCGTCGTTAGCATACCGTCAGCGCGAATCAGCTCTGGAGAGAAATGGTCAATATTCGAATCGGTGACTGGCGATCCAGCAGAGCTGGCTCGACAGATTATCACCTTGGGGCCTGAAAAGGCTCTAGCCGCCTGTCCTATACAACAATTTGGCGACTTGCTCACAGTTGAACGGTCTGAACAAGAAAGCCTAAGAGCGGTAGTTGAGGCAGTCAATGAGCGATTGAACTCGAGCATACGCAGACCAACGTCGATAGGTATAATCGGGTCAGCAGGTTCGGGCAAGAAGTTTACTGCATCGAACCTGGCAGCTCACATCAGCAGTGATCGGTCTACAAACAGGCTGAATTACAATGCTAGGCTGCTCAAGAAGGATGACCTTGTCTCTGCATGCCACGCAATCCGGGATCACACTGCTTCGGGCGAACTCACGATTGTGATCTTTGAAAATTTCGAAGCGGTGCTGGAAGCGGATAGTGCTTTGCTCAACGACTTCTTGGTTATCATGCGCGATGGACAGTTCACGGATAGAGGCAGTGTTCACAGCTTGGGTTCACCTCTTATGTTCTTCCTTGTCAACCACGACAACACATCTGGGACCGACGAGCCCTTTCCACCTCCTACACCGACGTCGCCTCGAACGACAGACTTCCGGCCACGGCCCGCCCTGGATCTATCCCTGCTGATGGACTATCTGCACGGCCTCGTGCGGGTGTCCGGGCCCAACATGTCAAGCGCGCAAGACAAAGCATATTCAGTGCGTCGTGCTATAATGCTGCGACATCTCCTTGCGCAGAAGCACCCACACCTGATCGTGAACGGCAAGATGAATGTGGAAGAGGGCGTGCTGCATGCATTACTTCTCGTCCCACGGTACAAGCATGGTCTCCATTCGTTGGAAAAGATCATTAGCACAAGCCGTCTGTCAGGGCGCAACAAGTTTGACGTCTCTGCATTGCCTCCCGAGGAGCAGATTCAATTGCACGTGGACGGCAAGATCTTTATGAGCCACCTGCGAGCGCCTAAGCTAGTCCCATCACTACGAGAGAAGCTTGCAGAAGGCATGTTTGAAGTGTACAAGAAGCGCCGCGTAGTCATGTGCAAAAACGAAGAAGAGCTGAAAGCGCTGGAAACGGATCGCTCGATGCGAGATTGGGATGAATTGGCCCCGGAGCTCAAAGAGTCGACGCGCGCACAGGCTGACGATATACCACGAAAGCTGCGAGCGGTAGGCTGCTTCATGCTTAACGAGGAGCGATCGGAGCCGCTGGTCAAGGTACCGGAGTTCAGCGTCGACGAGTTGGACATGCTGTCAGAGATCGAACATGAGCGCTTCAATGCAGAGAGGCTGCAACGACAGTGGCGAATGGGCGCACGAAACTCGAAGCAACGAACTACGCCGTTTCTTGTACCTTGGCGTGATCTTACGCAAGAGTGGAAAGACGTCGATCGCGTCATGGTCGAGTGCGTTCCTAGCATACTGGAAAAGGCCGGATGGCATATTTATCGGATGAGGGAGGACGTGGAAATGAACGGCACTTCGTAGCCATCGGTTGCTGAATCGATAGCAAGCCTCTGTATTGCCTTTCATCTATGGGTGCAAGCCACAGACATGAGCTGCATGTTTCTTCTCTCGCATTCGCAACCACTTCCGACCAGTGCTGACATACCTGGCCCCCAATCCACTATATTCAGGCGCGTGTTAGTATAAGGGTTGACACGGGTCACAATCTCTTCTACCGGTAGCTGACTGGGTTCCAACAGGACCCGTATGCTTTCTTCCCAGATCTGTGGTCCTCAACAGTACTCGTTTCGATCTCGAACTAAAGCCCGAAATCTGCGAGCAAACAGTAATATGGTTGTTGCCACTCTGGTACCTCTGGCGAAATTCATCGGCATCGTATGGCCTGCTCTTTATGCTGGTATCCACAAATACTCTCCAGTCTCCAATGATTCAGTTACTGACGCCAGACAGGTACAACGGCTCAATGTGCGCCGCCCACATGTTATCTAGATACTGACCACTACTGACAGGATTCACTGCATCAGGTACATTACGCATGTTGATAGATGGCTGCGCCAGGACTGATCTGCTCTATAGACAGCATTACATTCGTTGAGCCGATCGTCCAACATGCGCCAAGCCAGAGAGTTGCCGCCAAGCAATGTCAGTATCTTCGGCAGTCAAAGGAACGCACAGTGCTGATGAGATTGATAGGGTTCCACGGCTACTCTTATGGCCCTCTTTGGGTGCCTCCCTTGATTGGACCTGGAACTCTTGCCAACCTGCTACTCGCATATACTACTCAATCGCAGACGCAGCGCACTGCTTATATCTTCGCAGCTCTATCGATCTTCAGCATTCTGCCAATAACGTTCTTGTACATGGAGCCTGGCATCAATGGAGCAAGTAAGTGGAAGGTCCAGACGTTGTTGGGAGATGAAGGGTTCAGCATGAAAGAAACGACGTGGTGGTTCCCGTCTGCTTTCCGCCACGGAAGCACATTGGCGAGCCGTCGGTGGGCCGAGCAGACGGATATGAAGGATCTGATCCTTTTCTGGCGAAGGGTGAACAATTGGCGATGGGTCATTGCAATCGCTGCTGCGGCAGTGAGTGGATGGGCGACTTTTGGAGAGCCATAGTGATAGGTATCATCCTGTTGTCAAGATGATGGGCTTTCCGCCCTACTATTCTCGTTCTCATATTTGCTGTGTGCGATCGTCTGGTACCTTCTGCTCGTACTGATGCGTGTTATTGTTGTGACTGCTTTGGACTTCCATGTTGTTGCGAGATCGGGTGACGACCACTCGTTCCGAAACTCAAAACCCAATGCCCTCTTCTTACCGAGTACAAGGTACTTCCATCCGCAACACTTGAGGAAGACAATAGCACAATGGTGATTCCAATCAACGAGTCGCATCGATCCAATGGCTCGTCCGAGCCAGGTCTGCTATGGCGACACTCATCTCCTGAGGATACTCAGATGTGGGAGTTTATGCAAAGAGTAAATCAGACGTACAAGAAGGATTTCACGACATACGACGAGCTATTTCAGTGGAGCATCGAGAATGTCGAACAGATCTGGGGAGAGATATGGGAATACTGCGGCGTCCGAGCATCACAACCATGGAAGACGGTCGTGACGGACAACAAGACCATGTTCCCTCGACCAGCATGGTATGATGGTGCTTTGCTCAACTTCGCGGAGAATTTGCTGTATCCTACACAAGCTGTCCAAGAAGATGCTCCCGCTGTCATTGCTGCTACAGAGACAACAAGGGAGACTGTCAGCTGGAAGGAGCTACGTGAACGGGTGAAGCAATGCCAGTCCGGCATGCTCGCGATGAAGCTACAAGCTGGAGACAGGGTCGCAGGCTACGTTGCAAATCATACCAATGCACTCGTCGCTATGCTGGCGGCAACCTCGCTAGGTGCTATCTGGACGGCAGTAAGTCCTGACACAGGAGTCACCGCAGTATTGGATCGTATGGTGCAGATCGAGCCCGTACTTCTCTTCACGGACAACGCGGTGATGTACAATGGCAAGACACATCCTGTGCTGCCTAAAGTAAAGGAGATCATGGCTTCCTTGCCAACTCTCAAGAGCACCATTGTGTTCGAGACCGTGTCCTCAATGGGTACGGACGTCGAGGGTTCTGAGACAGATAAGGTCACTCCGTATAGCAAGTTTGTTTCCATGAACACTTCACCGCCCGAAGCACTCCACTTTGAGCAGCTACCACCTGATCACCCAGTCTATATCCTATACAGCAGCGGAACCACAGGCGCACCAAAATGCATAGTTCATGGCGCTATTGGTACGTTAATCCAACACAAGAAGGAGCACATCTTGCAGAGCGACATTCGACCCGGCGATCGCCTTTTCTACTTTACGACCTGCACGTGGATGATGTGGCATTGGCTTGTGTCTGGGCTTGCTTGCGGCGCGACTCTCATACTGTACGACGGCTCACCCTTCCAGTACCTTGCCAACGGCGAGAGTGTCAAGGACGACCTAGCCATGCCCAAACTCATCGACGAGCTACAGATTGCGCAGTTCGGCACGAGCGCGAAGTATCTCTCTGTTCTCGAACAGAAGTCGGTCATGCCCAAGGAACAGAGCCTACCTATGAAGAGCCTCAAAGCGATCTACTCAACCGGCTCTCCTCTTGCTCCATCTACTTTCGAGTACGTGTACAGAGCATTCGGACCCAACATCAACCTGGGATCGATCACAGGCGGCACAGACATCATCTCGCTCTTCGGCGCACCTTGCCCTCTACACCCAGTATACGTTGGTGAGATCCAGGTCCTTGGACTGGGCATGGCCGTTCAAGCCTGGGACTACACCGGCAAAGATGTCAGCTCTTCTGGAGAGCCTGGCGATCTGGTATGCGTGAAGCCTTTTCCGTGTCAGCCCGTGCAATTTTGGGGTCCGACGGGCGAGAAGAAGTACAAGTCTTCGTACTTTGAGCAATTCGAGGGTGTTTGGCACCATGGAGATTTTGTGCGTTTCAACCCACAGACTGGTGGATTGATCATGCTTGGTCGCTCGGACGGCATTTTGAAGCCCTCAGGTGTGCGATTCGGCAGTGCTGAGATCTATAATATCCTGCTCAAGCACTTTCCTGATCAGATTGAGGATGCCTTGTGCATTGGTCGGAGGCGGGAGACGGACGCTGACGAGACAGTGGTTCTTTTTCTCAAGATGAAAGATGATGGCTTGTACAACGACCGTCTCGTGAACGGGATCAAGTCCGTGATACGGAAAGAGCTCAGCGCAAGACACGTTCCGGGCATCATCGACAAATGTCCCGAGATCCCAGTCACGACGAATGGCAAGAAGGTGGAGGGCGCCGTGAAGCAGATTCTGTGCGGGATGAACGTCAAGACGAGTGCGAGTGTGGCGAATGCTGGATGTCTGGACTGGTATCGAGAGTGGGCCGCATCGCATCAGTGAACATGCTCATTGCATCTTTTGGTCACCATACGGCAACGGCACATATCCCAGCATCCCAGCAAGCCCAGCAAGTCCCGCCTGAATCTTCCACGGCATCCACCATCGTAGAGGACCAAGCCACATCGCCCGCGGGAACCACACCAACGCCGACGCGGAGATGTGCTGCATCAGCATGACCTGCAGCACATCTGGCATCTTTCCCATCTCATGGCGATCACTGACGTGCCGTAAGAGCTGCTCGAAGAAAGGTGTATCCATGGCTTGAGGCGTGTCCGGCGGGTGTGCCCAGTTCAGGATGACGGTGTCTTCGATCTCGCCTGGCACTGGCCAGATGCGATGGGGAGTCCATGGTGGTGTATGGCGACCACCATCCTCAGGTGTCAGGATGCAGTCTTCAGCTTCCCAGCCAAGGGTGGCTCCGAGCCGGCCTGATATAACTTGGAACGTCTCCGATTGATCGAAGTGGAGATGGTACGGAGGGGCCTGTCACGAGCATTACGTTCGGTCAGGCTCGAGAGATCGTGTTCGCGTACCATCGGATTGGCCTTGCCTAGCTGATTCAGAGGATGGCCGGTTTTGTATGTCGCTCGCATGATGACTCTGCTTGTCATTCAGCGAAGGACGGGTGAAAAGCAGCGCGCTGAACTCACGAGGCATCTTCTGTGGGCTCGAGGAATTCCAATATGAACGATGCATCGAAAAGGGTATGGGTGCTGATCACAGGCAGCTTGTTCTTGTCAGACATAGCATTCGCACCACGAGATTTAGCTCAGATGTTCAAGATGGTGGACGTTTGCAGTGTTTGAACGTGCGTAGCGTAGCGTTGTACACATGCTTATACATGGCTCGCCACGCGTTCCACAGTAGCCCTCTCTGCTTCTTTACGGCTGATGCTACCACTCAAGGCTATGCCTGTAACAGTCACTCGAGGTGATCGCTGTATGCTACGGTCCTGAATTTTCGGCCCCGAGACACGTTCCTAAAGCACACCGCTGCCTGGGCCTCTTTTATTCTCTGACCAAGACTCTTAGGCTGAGCCTCACCAAGCGCTCGCTGATATGGTGGTTTGAGTCCACGCTGCAGGGTTGATTGCGACTCTGTGGCCCGTCAGGTAGGGCATGGAGTCGTCGGCCGGAATCGTCCATGTCATGCCGACAACAATCTGACTGAGAGCCTAAATGGCGATTGGCGTCTAGAGACTCTCGTACAACAAGTGAGAACACTGGTCTTGCTGACGCTGCACATGCCATGGCAATCAGACGAATCGTTGGCGTCTCCTAGGCGAGCGGGATTCATATACAGCCGGATTTCTGTCCGCCTGAAGGTGCTCACATCGCTTGACCAGGCTTCCGCTTCAATCTGGAGCGAGCGATAATTCTTTGTGACCATCCTCATACATGCCACCCCTTCACCCACCTCCACCAGCCTTGATAGCATCATCCCTCTGCACACTACCCTCTCCAAACCTCAACAAAAAGATCGTCTTCCCAGGCCACATCTCTTCATTGACCACCGCACCCTCCTCAGGCTTCACAGCTTGCTCGTGCGCCCAATGTGCCGTTACGCCTTCCATTGCAAAACCTGCCGCATCACATAAACCTTCTATCACTCCCGCAATAAATGCCGCGCAATTTAGTTGCGACATCTCGCGTGGTATAGAGATGTAGGTATTCACCACTGGCTCGTTGTCGACGATCATGTACTCATTCTTTTTGGAAGTGCTCTGCTCCAGCGCATCGGCTGTGCGGTTGAAGAGTGCGCGCCATAATGTTGTATGTACGAATTGCAGTAACTCTAGTATCCGTGTCGGTCGTTGCGCGGGCCGTTGTGTAGCTGTTTGTTGGCGATATAACAGCAGGTCTAGCAGCTTTATGCCTATTGGGTATCCGGCGCGGTTAAGTCTGGTCTCAATCTCTGACACAGAGCCAGACTGCGAGTGATGGTGGGTTATGAGGGTGTTGAAGAGGTAGGCGAAGGCTGGAAGCGACGTGGGTGTTGTTTGGGTGCGGGAGAGATTGCGGTCGTAGATGGTCTTGCGCGAGGAAGGGTGACGGAGACGGGAGACAAAGGGCTTTGGAGGTGGTATCGGAACGGGGTCTGTGAGGGGCGTTTGTGTGGTGGAGGGCATGGTGAAGATAGTTGTGCATGATATGAGTCCAATATGCATTCACTTCGGAGTTCAAGCTAGTGCATTGGCTCCACTTAATACCTAAGGCTCCAGTATCACATGCAAATCTTGATCTTTCGATATCACCGTCGTGTGGTCTGCTAGGAGATACTAGCACGCTCTTTGCTTGCATACATACATGTATGCCTGCGCTACGCTGCTCATGCGATACCATCAGCTTGCTCGACTCTGTGCGGACCGCCGACCGCGGACAGAAAGCACATGCCTCTGGGCCGTTTCCGGCAATCGGGCAGATCGCGGCTCGTGCACGAGATACACATCATTGCGCTTCCAAGCCTTCGAACCTTCTTCCTCGATCATACGAACACCGCCTTCAGACACGAGCGCATCTCGAGCACAACAAACAGCCCGAGTTGCCCAACATACGCCCCGGGAGCAGACCCTTGGTTGTTATGCACTCCACGTCGTCGAGGCGTCACAAGCTGAAGCGGGACATGGCTTCTATTTGCGGCATCGCAATGCCCTAACCACATGCAGTGAAGCCGGCTATCACATGCAAACTCCCCTCTTCGCGACGCCCGAGACCTCGTGCCCAGTGCGCCTGAGGTTAGCTTGGTGAGATGCCATTGCACAGCAAACGGTCGCTTCCTTCCTACTCTCCTCTCCTCAGCATCACACCACACATTTCTTTTCTGTCCCGCATTGCATTTGCATTCGCATGTGATTTCGCGCGTGCATACCTTCACGAAGTCAGCCAAGCGAAGTCAGTCACAAGCCAGCCGGAGATCGCACACTTTCACATGCCAGCCGAGCAAGCAGTCCTGACGCAACACCCTCTCCTCTTCTGTCTTCTGCATTACCATCCTCTCACTTGGACTACATCACCACCGCCCGAATCCGTTCGGCTGCCATAAAACAACTCTCGATCAGCCTTCCTCAACGAACCCAGCATACTTCGCCGAACAGACATGGGACGAGATCAACCAACCTTCGTAATGCAGCCCAATAGCCACCGGAGGCAAGAAAGATCGCAAAGGGCAAAAAACACAATCAACAAAGTTATTCCGGAGATTATTCGTTCGTCGCCACGTGCAAGGCGTGGACTGGCATTGTCAGACCTCGTGGCTGATCCGGAAACACCACAAACACATGGCGCAACACCGCTCTCCTCTCTTGCAGACAGTGGACCCATCATTCGCATCCTCACGACCGATACCTTGGATGCTGCGGCCCGGATGTCAGAGCGACCTTTCGCAGCAAGTCGGGTAAAGCAGAACACCAAATCGCAGAAGCCAAATACTGCCATCCTTTCGTTCGCATCACCTCTCAAACCTGGGGGTGGCTTCCTGGAAGGTGCTAACAGCCAGGAAGAATTTCTCTGCGCTCGCACAACACTTTACCCTTCGCTATGGGACTCGTTCTATCGGCTGCCAGAGGTAGGCGGCATATACACTCCGGACGTCCTGGTCTTCCGGGACAGCACCCCGGAAGCTAACGAGCTCCTCAAGAGGGATCGATTCTTCGTCGATGTAATTTCTGCTGGAATGATTCGCTTCCCAGAAATGCGCGGCCGATCAGACGAGAAAGTCGAAGGCGGATGCAGCTGCGGCGTCAGCTACTGTGATCGAGACCGCGAGCTCGTGACTCGCAAGATGAAGGCTGTCATGCGCATCGCTCAATCTCGAGGCGCGGAGCGTCTCGTTTTGGGTGCATGGGGCTGTGGAGCATACGGCAATCCAGTCAAGGAGGTTGCGAAGATCTGGCGAAAAGTCATCGCTGGCTCCGTACGTCAGCGGCGGCCGAATGTCGAGCGTTGGCAGGGCATCAAGGAAGTTGTCTTCGCCATTCCTGACCGAAACATGGCAAGAGAGTTCGAGCTGGCGTTCAAGGATGTGTTATCTTATGATGCGCCGGCTTCGCTGAAAGAGGAAGATGTCGAGGGTGGTGCCGTGCAACCTGTGGGTGGCGAAGATGGCGAGATGTCAGAGTTGGTGACGAAAATCCAGGAGACGGAGATGCAGATAGAACTCACCTCTAATGCCAGGTCAAGACAAAGATTACGGGAAGTTTTGTCCAACCTGAACCGGGATCTCGCGCAGAGTCTTACTGCCCGGCGCATGGCTGAGGAAGAGGCTGCTGGTGAAACTCTCGACAGTGTCGATGACGATGAAGAATCTTTCGTCGCCATCGGATCGGATGGCGAGTACGAGGAGACTAGCCGCTACCACTCAGACGTCGCGTCAGACTCATCAGATGCTACTGTACCGGAGCAATTCGAGTTTAGGCAGCCTCCTGGACTAGACTTTGAGACCAGTCATGATGAGGAGGATGATGATATGGAGAGAGAAAGCCAGACATACTCTTTGCTGCAGCCTAGTCCGAACTTCGATGCTAAGAGCGGGTGGTATCATGGGTCTATCGATCAGCTGCAGGACTTGCTCCGGGCGGGTGGTGTGTCAAGGACTGCATCGCATGCTTCACCGGTCATGGGTCCGCAGCCCGGCGATGGAGGGAATATTGAGGAATTTGCTTTCGAGGATGTTCTTGGGAGGTAGTACTGGCGCTGTCGCTTTTGGTTCTTCTGCTTTTGAATTGGTCGGACTGTAGGATGGGCACGCATGACTGTATGTATTGAAGCGATCTTTGGGTTGGATTGGAAGGTTGTTGGTCGGCGCTGAAAGTGATTCGTGCATCAGGGTTCGTCGCATAGCAATGCGCCGTTTGGGAGGCATTAGTGTATTCATACTGATCATGACTTACGCACATCTCTCCATGATTGTCCTTGTCGTGAGGAAGCCGACATTTATTGAGGAAGGAACGTCCTTTGCTTGGCACGGAGATTGGCGGCGATATCTTAATTTCTCTGCTCTGCAGCTCTTGCGCCAGCCAGACACAGACCACTTTCATTGCACAACAACTCCTCAACTACCAGGAGGACCCAGTAACATACACACACCACTGCCATCATGCCCAAATCAAAGCGCCAGCGCGTTGTACACACCTCGGTCGTCCAAAAGAAGCCCTCGAAAGAAAAGTCGGCATCTCTCTACTCGGCCGTCCAAGCAGCAGCAGATGCCTACCAGCACATCTTCGTCTTTTCCGTGGATAACATGCGCAATACATACCTCAAGGACGTGCGACAGAACTTCTCCGAGGACGGACGACTATTTTTTGGCAAGACGAAAGTCATGGCGAAGGCGCTAGGCATGACTGTCGAGACAGAGCATGCGCCTGGACTGGCAAAATTGACAAAGTATCTGAAGGGCAGCGTGGGTATCTTGTGCACGAGTCGGGAGCCGGAGGCTGTGTTGGAGTACTTCAACGGTTATACAGAGGTCGATTTTGCGAGGGCAGGGACCAAGGCGACGAGGAGGTTTGTGGTACCCGCCGGTGTTGTCTACAGTCGGGCCGGAGAGGCAGCGATTGAGGACGATCTGCCGCTACCGCATTCTTTGGAGGTCACAGTGAGGAAGTGGGGCATGCCAACGCGAATGGACAAGGGTAAGGTCATGTTGGATCAGGAGTATGTTGTGGCGGAGGACGAACAGGAATTGAACAGTCAGCAGACGGCGCTGTTGAAGCTCTTCGGCGTGGCAATGGCGGAATTCAAGGTGCAGGTGCTCTCGTACTGGAGCGCAAGTTCGCAGGAAGTAGTGGAGGTGAACTCAGAAGCCGTGGTAGAGCCAATGGAGGAGGGTTGAGATGTGCACATAGATGCAAAGTTGATGTTGTCATGTGCATGCTGCTTTCGCTATGTAGGCAGTACACCTTAGCGAGGCGTTGGTGGAGTTACAATTGCAAGCCAGCCGACCTTCTTTGCGGCCGTGCCATTGAATGCATTGCGAGTTCACTATCAGACCCAACGCCATTCCACCCGTTCTCATGCGCACTGCTCCACCATCATTGATCTTTCGCCTATGACTCGGTGGTGATCTTCGCCTTGCCGTTCGTGACCTTGACACCGAGCTGCTTTGCGCGGGAGACAATTTCTATCCGCTTGCGGGACGAGACACCGTGTGCGATCCTGCCGTGTCATTAGTATGGCAAATCTGGGTGTTGAGTGATTTGGCTAGCTCACTCTGCGGCGTAGGTCTTGTTGTGCATAAGGAGAAGGTCGAGCTCGCGGGTGTTGTTGACGAGGAATGCCTTGTGGCCGGAAGGCATCATGTGTCGGGTCTTCCTGTTGTTGCCGTATCCGATCTGTAGAACGCAATCCGTCAGCATGCTGCTCGCCATTTCTTCTGCCGTCCAATCCTGTTTGCGGATGCACCGCTCGTTCCTATTTCTAACGCCCAGCATCTTTGCATTTCCCCGACTGCCCAATAATTCTGGATATCTCAACGCACCTTTGGCATCGCCGCCTGACCCTTGAAACGTCTCCTCACTCGGTTGTCGATACCCTTTGGCTTCCTCCAGCTGGGGTCCACGCGCATGAAGCGGTCGGACTGATGGCGCTCGAAGCGCTTGGTGTGCTTCTTCACGATCGTGATGTGCTTCTTTGCGGCCACCATCTTTGCGGTATGTTAGTATTTGACTTCTTTCCGGTATGCGATCGGGTGTGTTGTACCTTGTCGGTTGTGCTGGGGGGTTAGTGTGGAAGTGAGGTCGTCGTCGATGGACTGAAGTCCTTTTTCGATCGAGGGTGCGGAATTGAGCCAAGACATCCAGTGGCGGGAGGAGCCGCCGACTTCAACGTCAGGAACGGGATGGATTTTAGAACAACACCTCACGAAACAAAATGGCATACTCGCGACTTCGAATTGATCGTGGAATGTATCACTTGGGCTGACCTCACAAGTACATTGATACTCGGGCGTTGAGAGTACACCGCTGGGCAAAGCGCGTCATGGTGAAACGCCTCACTCTCACACGCAACCTGCGAGCATCACGAGATTGTAAAGCCCAAACGCTCATATCTGTGTCTTTGCAGAGAGATCATCACTGGGAGTATTGCTAATCTAGGGGAAGGCGGTGTGGCATAGCCACTCTAACCTTCCTCAGATTCTTGAACACTGGCAAACTGACCAATATCGACACTGTTCTGACTAACCTGACAGCGCTCGATATCTTCGACCATCACGCTTTCTGGGCAACATAACTCTCCACAAGCTCCATGGCCCCACCCTTATCACCGCCCACAGTATCCATGCCGCCCGTCTGCTTGTTCATTGCCTGTTCGAAGCTGATCTCGACCGGGTCGCCGAAGAGGACGCTGATATCCTCAAGCGTCATGCCCTTGGTCTCAGGCAGGAAGAAGTAGACCAATACGCCATATATCGCCGTTAGCAAGATTAAGATTATCCAGAAACCATAGCCGATTGTCTGGAAAGCCGTAGGTGCTGCTTCGAGCAGGATCACTGTGGCGATGAATTGGCCCATTATGCTGAAGCTCATGCCTGGTACATTGTCAGTGGGTGTATTGCACTCTGGGCAACAGTACTTACCAAAGCTGCGTATGACCATCGGGAAGCTGTACGCCGCATGTCAGCACGTCAACGCTGAACATACTGGTGTTAAGACTCACATCTCGGACGGCACCAGGTACATCGTCGCGTCCAAACAGCTGGAGTAGAAACAAACGTAGGCAAAGATGAAGAACACGCCAAAACCTAACCCGATCCGGTTTGTGCTGTCCTTCTCTACGAACTGCGCAGTCATAGCCGCCTCGCCGCACAGACAAACAATGATGCCGATACAGCCAGTGAAAACGAAGCGTCGCCGTCCGAAGCGGTCGATGAAGAGGCCGTTGAAGAGGTTACCAGGTACTGTCAAGAGGTTGAAGATGCCGAGAAGGAGAAGCGGCGTTCCGCCCTTGATTCCCAGTCCGGCGAATAGTTGGGCGTTGTAATTGTTGATTACCAAAGCGCCGGTGCACTGGTTGCCAAACTGCACCAAGAATCCCAGACCCAACCTCTTCCGGAAGCTCTTCTGCTTGAAAGCCAGCTTTCCCTGTGCGATCGTACCAACGGCGTTGTGCGCTTTTTCGAACTCGATCTGCGATTGCATTTGGCGGAACTCGGCGTGGGCATAGGCATCTTCTGGATCTTCTTTGGAAGCGTGGAGACGTTGCGTCACGACCCAGGCTTGTTCACTGCGGCCTTGACTGAGGAGCCAGCGAGGCGAGTATGGAAGCCAGAAGGAGCCGGCTAGAAGGATGGAGGTTGGGATGAGTTGGACGGCCAGAGGGAAGCCTGTTTTGGTTAGTGTGGTATTGTCATCGTGAAGGGTTGGATCTGTACTCACGCCACTGGAACTGGCCGTATGGTGCGAAGTAGCACCCGTACGTGATGAAGCCAGTCATCGAGTAGGAGAAACCGATCAGCACGCCGTGCAGGCCGACCATCAGGCCTCGCGACTCGGCAGGCGAGACCTCACTTTGGTAAAGTGGCACAAGTGTGACCTAAAAGTGGCGGAAAGGATTGTCAGCATGAGTTCATATCTCGAGCTTGGCTATCCAGCAGCAGCTTACCAGAATCCCGATGCCGAAGCCCATGATAAAGCGGGACACGATGAACCTAGATCGAAGCGCCGCATATCAAAAAGTGGTCTCATCCGACGATAATTCTTGACGAACATTGGGATATTGACGCTTCCCGTCATGATTGCCGCCCCAACGATCGAGATACAGCACCCGACTTGGATACTACGCTTTCGTCCTAGCTTCTCGGACGACCACATATTGAAGACACAGCCGAATGCACCCCCAGCTGCATACACGCCGTTGATGGCGCCTAGTATGGCGTTGGTGTGGGGTGTGCCAATCGTAAGACCCATGTAATCGTACCAGGAGGGTTGGCCGATGAGAGCAGCGGATATGGAGGAGGCATCTGACAATCATCAGAAGGTGCTGTAGTTTGAGGAAAGGGGCGAGACTTACAGCCATAGCAAAGACTGCCAACAGCAACGAAGAGGGCGACAAAGAAATTGTAGATATTTCGTGGACGTGGTATCACGTACTTCTTGCCGTCGTTAGCCATCGCGTAAGAATTTCGCCTGCTGAACGAGACAAGGGATAAGGCTCAACGAAGGGAGTTCAAGAACAGATCGAAATTGAGCGTACTCTTGTACCTACAGCCTACGACTACCGCCGCCATCCTTCGCGTTCGTTTCAAACGGGAATAAGAGTTCGCCATGACTTGCCATGTGGTCGGTCTCATACCGCCCTGCCGATCGTAAGCACTCCCCGCGCTGACGACCGAGGTGAAGGTTTTATGTTGTACATCGTTGCGGGGAAGGTACGCGACGCTGTGGGCGACTAGACGAGGACGACGACAGCGATGCAAGCTTCAGTCTGCAGCACGATGTAGTTTGTACTTTGAGCTGTACCTTGCGAAGTCGTCTTCCTGGCCACTAGCAGTAATGGATTGTTCACGCATTCGTCAGCCAATTGGTTCGCATGTACCCTATATTGATCTACCAATCCTCGTACAAATATATCTGATGCTCTCGAGCAGCATGATAATTTTAATACCTTACCTTGTCTTGACGGGAGTTGATGTCGCTTCTCATCCTGAACAATTCCAACCGATCCACGCGCGCCTAGCGTGTTTTGCATGTGACAGAATTCGGACGTCATTCGATACATTATTGTCCCTTGCAGCCATTCAACATACATCTTCTGGAGTATCTCACGGAGGTCAACTTGCTAACCATGGCTTTGAACCATCCCACTATCGAAGCCGCCAATGGCGACACCAAGGACCGAGACCTCGGCGAATATCAGCCAGACCACGCTGTAGACGGGAGCATTGACAGCGACTCGGATGGTGTACATGAGAAGTTGGAAGTTATCTTCGACCAGTCCGCTGCACAAAGACGACGAGCGTCCATCAACCCAGACCACTCTAAGCGTCCATCGCCACATCGGCAAAAGACGAGCTGTTTCGTACATCAATTACTGGAAGAGAAGAGCAAGAGTGGCCACTGGACACCTAGCAAAGATGGACTACTCAACGACAAGCCAGCAGACAAGGATTCGCCGGCGGAGATACACGACGGGGAGGAGACACCGCGGCATACACAGTCCAGGCTGCTCACGAAGAAACAACTCAGCGATATGGCATTCGGAATACGGGAGCTGAGCAAGAAGCTGGGTCACATCCGTTTGCTATTGAAAGTCCGCAATGTATTCCTTCTTACCAAAGCCCACGATCAGAAGCTCATCCGTAACACGAGAGACATGACCGAGTACCTCCTGAAGCACAAGAACGAGGAAGGGCGCCCATATATAGTCTGGGTCGAGGAGACAATGCGCAACAGCCCTATCTTCAACGCTAAGGGTCTACTGGAGCAAGACGACAGCTACAAGGACCGCTTGAGATACTGGACGAATGAATTGTGTGCCAAGAAACCTCACACATTCGAGATCTGTATCGCACTCGGCGGCGACGGCACTGTCCTATACGCCTCCTGGCTCTTTCAACGCGTAGTCCCGCCCGTCATGTCCTTCGCTCTAGGCTCCCTCGGCTTCCTGACAAAATTCGACTTCGAACAATATCCATCGATCCTGACAAGAGCCTTCCGGGACGGCGTGACAGTCTCGTTGCGACTCCGCTTCGAAGCTACCGTCATGCGCGCCCGAAAACAAACCCAGACCGAAATCGACCAAAGCGATGGTCACCGCGATCTCATAGAAGAAATCATCGGCGACTTCTCTGATGACGTGAACACTCACACTCCGCTCATCTCGCACAACATCCTCAACGACATTGTGCTTGATCGAGGGCCGAATGCTACGATGAGCAGTATTGAGATTTTTGGTGACGAGGAGCACTTCACGACCGTACAGGCTGACGGAGTATGTGTGGCGACGCCGACCGGATCCACAGCTTACAATCTGGCGGCTGGTGGCAGTCTGTGTCATCCAGAGAATCCAGTCATTCTTGTCACGGCGATTGCGCCTCATACCCTGTCCTTCAGACCTATCATACTACCAGATACAATAGTATTGAGGCTGGGTGTGCCGTATGATGCTCGCGCAAGCTGTTGGGCGAGTTTCGATGGGAAGGAGAGGTGTGTTTCTCGTCTTCTGGTAGTGAGCGACTTGCTGACATGATTGCCAGAACTGAGTTGACACCCGGTGACTACGTGACGGTCTCTGCATCACGCTTCCCGTTCCCGAGCGTGCTGCCTTTGGACCGACGGAGCGAAGACTGGGTTGATAGTATCTCCAGGACTCTGAATTGGAACAACAGACAACGACAGAAAGCATTTGACGTAGAGAAGAAGAGTAAAGAGTAGAAGATGCATGATCTGATGAATGCAACGATTTCGGGCATGAAGTCATGAGAGAGAGGAGTGAGACAGCCAGAAGAGATGCCCATGATTCGATGAAGACATGCAAGCCCACTTGCTGCTGACTTCGGCGAGAGGACCGTACAGTCTCTCAGCTCCTCCACGCCAGCGGCAGAAGTTCGTCGCCAGGCGCATTGGTTTGGCAAGTAGCAGGCTTGCCACCGAGCAACTCTTTCGCATAGTCAAGCTTCTTTCTGGCCCTGTTCATATCCAGCAGTATCTCCAGCTGCCGAGCACTTTGTTGCGCGTACTCGGTCTCGGTCTGTGCAAGTTCGGCCTCTTCTTTCTGAAGTATCTCTGGCATGTGGTTGCGGATCTGTTTGATCGTAGAGCCAGTATCAAGAAATCCCAGGGTCTCCTGTAAGTCTTCCACCTCACGCTTGAGCTCTTCGTCCATGCCCGGGATGGTATCGGCATCGGTGCTCAGGATGCCAGCATACTTTATCCGCAAGTTCTCTATCCACTCATGCTGATCCTGTATTGAGACCGCGAACGCGATCAGCCGCTCCTGGACGTCCTGCAGCTGGTCCAATATCTTCTCGAGATCTGCCTCCATCTGTTCGACGTCGCCTTTCAACTCATCGATGGTCTGTTGTCGTAGGCTTGCGTCCATTGCCGGGTTTGGTCGTGGCGTTATGTTGCGATTGATGCCGTTATATCCTCCACAATCGAGACAAGCAAGTGCCACTTGCTTGTCGTATTGCTTTCGCCTTCCTCTTCGCACCCAAGCAACTCCGGTGCTTCGGATGTCATCTCCCAGAGCCCTAAGGCTGAAACAGAAGACACGAGTCGTGTCACGCTAGTTTCAGCCCCACATTCATGGCACGTTCACCGGCAGAACGCCGAAATGACAACACGAAAGCTGCGAGCTGCGCGATTTTGCAACAACTTCACTTCGGCATCAACATTTTCAGCAATCGACGCAGAAGACCTCAGAGATTAGACAGAAGCGGAGAGTGTGATGGACCGAGCATTGAGTATCTCGTAAGACGAGCCGGCGCATAGGTAAGCAGATCCCACGAGCGAGTGCAAATTATCACAGGCAGCGGTGGAGAGCAGGAGGAAGCATAGGAGGTCAAAGGAAAGACTCCAGGCGAATTTGAGGTGAAGACACTAGGAGGATCGCATTGTGGGTGGCAGGACTTTTACAATGACGCAGCCGGCGGTAGTGATCATTGCGAGACATGGCTTGAGACTCGACGCGGCGGATCAATCTTGGCACCTTTCGACACCGACGCCCTACGACCCTCCGTTGACCTACGGTGGCTGGAACCAGTCTCGCGCTCTCGGGGTACGTATTGCCTCGCTTCTTCATGCGCGGGAGCAAGCTGCAAGTAATGCTGAGAGTGAGCCCTCTCGTGGCGATCACGTAACCTCACATGACTTCGCAGGACAGCATGACGATGAACACAGCAAAGACGGCACAGCCCCGCGAAAGCGCAAGAAGAAGCAGAAGGTCGTCATTCACACTTCGCCATTCCTGCGATGCGTAGAGACCAGCGTGGCCATTGCAGCAGGGATGGCGCAATTCCAAACCTCAAGTTCACAACCGGTCAGCAGGCCGAGCACAAGCGTGCGGAGCAGGACTCCTACCTCACTGCACTCCATGTCGCCGCATCTCATAGGCAAGGAGGGCCACCACTCACCAGGTTTAGCCCCAATCAGTGAGCCCCGAGCAGATTTCGCGCACGCCATAGCTAGGAAGGTATTGGACGTGCAGCGACGTCACCAGAGGTTCAAGTTGCGCGTGGATGCCTTCTTGGGCGAGTGGCTGAATCCGGAGTACTTTGAGCACATCACGCCACCCCCACCTAGCGCCATGATGGTCGCTACAGCTAAAGCGGAACTGATGCAGAGTGAGACCGTCGACATCTTCACACCAAGCTTGTCGACAAAGTCTTCTGGTGGAGACCTATGGGGCAGCGGCACGAAGGCAGGTGGCAAAGATGACGCGCTCGAAGACTGGAATGATGTTCAAAGTACTCTCGCTGCGCCAGTTGCACGCAGAGACCGTGCTAGCAGCGTAAGCAGTGTTGGGAGCAATGACTCCAGCATTGCTTCTGGTCGCAAGTCACCGTTCCGAGCAGGCCACGTCTTGCAGCCTTTCACATCGACCGTACCGAAACCCGAGGCGTCAGTCTATGTGCCGCCGATACCGCATTATGCTATCTCGGCCTCGGACCAAATACCTCGCGGATATGTGACGCATGCGCGGCAGGCTTGCGTAAATCCCGATACCCAGTGGGACAGCAGTCGACCTCCGCAGGACTGGGGAGATGGTGCTGAGTTGGGAGAGGAGTGGAGTGCGATGCATAAGCGATTCAGACGAGGCTTGAACCATCTCATCCATTGGTATAGCCAGCATAATGCGGATGATAGAGCGGAGGATGCGCTAGGATTTGACCAGGCTGTGCACAATCGCCAGCATGATGAGGATGACGAAGAAGAGGAATTGGTGTTGATATTGGTCACGCATGGAGCGGGCTGCAATGCATTGATTGGTGCATTGACTGGGCAGCCTGTGTTGTTAGATGTCGGGATGGCGAGTCTAACGATGGCTGTCAGGAGAGAGGATGCACCGTCCGATAGTGAGACGAGAAGGCTTTCGGAACATGACGGTCTCAACGGGCACGGAAGACGTACAAGCGTGGACATGGGGCTGAACTTGGTATATGAGATGAAGTTGATCAGCTCCTCCGAGCACTTGCGATCGACACACTTGGCTACCCATCACATTCACGCCCAGCATCGCAGGCTAGGGGTCGAGGTTAGCGAACCGCTTCGGAGCCGCAATGGCAACGTCAACAGCAGTCTGGGCTCTATGCGCCGACCGTCTGCCGCTGTCATGTCGTCTCAGCCGGGAGGTGCTGCTAGAAGCAACACTACGCCCGCTGTGTCGCAGACGGGAGAAGGTGGAATTGGTGGTGCTGTTTCGCCGCCGTTGTCTGCAGGCTTGTGGACACCGCCTGCTGCGCGAACGCCGATGATACGTGCGGAGCATGGTTCTGAAGAGCGAGTGCATGGATTTAGTGCTTTGAATGAGGTTGAGGAGAAAGTTGAGGAAGCGGGAGAGTCTGGAAGTGCTCAGCCGAAGGTCGCATCGGACAGCGTTACTGCAAAAACATCACCACAGACCGATGCCTTCGATGGTCCGGATCCCATCGACATCAGCCTAGATGGCATCTCCGACGCGTCTCCACCGTCCTCCGTGTCTTCCCCAGAGCTCAATGCAGCCGACGAAGACAGTAAGCGGGCTTCGAATGTGCCCACCAAGCCACCGCAGACTATCAGTCGCGGGCTCAGTCAGCGCGGCTTGTGGGGTGCAAAGCCTGCTGGCGCCCACGTGGCGAGGTTCTTTGGGCAGGAGCCGAAGAGGAGGTGGAGTGGTGCCGGGATGCAGGGTGAGAGCTGAAGTCGTACTTCTCAAGAAGAATGACTTGGCAACAACGCCAGTCTATGCTGCTGCAATTGACGACAAGTATTGAAGTGGGTGCCGAAAATGGCGAAAAGTGTCAACGAAAACACAAGGACGTCAAGCAGCGTCAATATTCATGAGCCATTATGGTCTAAGCAAGACACAGCGACGACAAGCAGCGTCAAAGTCATGAGCCATTATGGTCTAAGCAAGAAACAGGGACGGCAAGCAGCGTCAAGATCATGAGCCATTATGGTCTAAGCTTCAGCTACGAGACTATAGCTTGCTAGGACGAGAGCGCTGATGTGCAGGCTCGTGGCAAATCCTCACTCAACCATCACCACTGTCTCTGTCTACATGCTCCACGCCTTCGATTTCCCACTCTCAACGTACTCCACCGCCACCTTCGTCGCCTCGTCCAGGTCCTCCTTTGGCAAGCCCAACTTATCGTTCTGATTGAGTGCCGTGTTGTCTCCTCTCCCATCGGGAAAGAACACTGAGACATAAAGCGCAATGCCGAATCCAGCAAAGTTACCCTGCTTCATCATCTCCTGTCCACGCTTGAGACGTTTCTGCGTGTCTTCATGAGTGATCGTCCAGTCTGATTCCTTCGTCTTGGTCACGCGAAGCACAGAGTCGAACATATCGTGCTGCGACAGCGTGAAAGACGAGATGCAAAGTTGCTTGTTCTTCCAGTCCTCCAGACACTGGCTGGATCCTGAGACTGGCAAAGCGAGGAACTTCGCCACTGCACGTCCAACCTGCGGCCAGGTAGAGACAGTATGCTTCACCTTTCCGTCGTCGAAAATGGTAAGACTCCTCTTCTTGAAGTCGAATCCGTACCTGATCTCCGCACCGGAAAGACTGAATTCGTACCAGAACCCGCAGACACAAGACACCCAATTAACACCCTTCTCCTCGATATACTTTCGAATGGCCAGGATCCCAGGACCCAATAGATCGTCTTTGCCCATCTGTTCGGACGAGCTCCACGATCCGCCGTATTCGTTGGGCATGATCCAGCGGACACCGGCTTCGACTGCGGCGTCGATGAGTCGGGTTTGGGAGTCCTTGGGAGCCATGACATTCATGCTGATGACGAGGAAGTCTTGTCCTGTGAGAGCTTCGACGAGGGAGGAGTGTGAGCTGTAGTCGGCTTTCTTGACATCATGGATGCTGCTGGGGAGCTCCGCGGTGCTGTCAGGACGAGTGATGGCAGTGACGTGGTGCTGGCCTTGCTCAATGAGGGCGTTGGCGATGAAGCCGCCAATTCGGCCGCCCGCGCCAACGATGGCGATGTTCTTGAGGGGAGCAGCGTCCGGGGGAGACATGGTTCGTGAGTTGTGCTGAATGTGGGAGATGAAGGTGGAATGGTGTATTGAGTGTGAGAAGATGAAGGTTGAATCAATGTGTCAGTGTCAGGAAGTGAATCCTCTTTGTACTTATTGCGACCACGAGCGTCTCTATTCCTCCGAAATCCGCGTCCTAATGGAGGTCACGACTTTAACGCCGTGTCGACGGCAAGAAGTTGCAGCGTGTCGCTGTTAACGACTTAAAGACGCATGGCATAGAGGTCCATTGCCTTCCCAGAGCTTGTAAGCTTTACTAGCGCATCCTCTGGTGCACATGTAATACGAGTTGAGGTTAGCGCCAAATCGGTATGTACAACCACCGAACACTCACCAACCACATGAATTTCGTTGTGGTTGCGAGCACATTCTTCCTCGGCCGACGCCAACATACAAGCAGCAGGTTTCCGATGCTGATTCCTGCGCTGTTCGGGCGGCGTTGCGTTCAGTCGAAGTTAAGAGAACACTGTGGATCGAGTCTTGCCATTCACTTCGCAAGTGTCCCAAAGCTTGACAAAGCCTCATCATGCCTAAGGGCACGATCTACAACCGAGCCCAATCAAGCCGATGACCAGTTCTCTACACCGGGACAAGATTAGACCTCCTCACCTCCATCCCATCAACAACAGCGCCAACCTGAACTGAGGTGGCCCAACAAGGCACCTCAAAACTTGTCTCAAACCCTCGGAACCCCACCTCACCAACCTTCCTCAACCCTCCCCATCGTCCAACGACATAAACGGCCCAAGCACTGACATCCGTAGCACCATTCCAGCTCAGGTACCCACGATACCCAGCTCTCACACTGCCATTCGGCAAAACCACCAAGCTAGGCGACGTGGAAGAGGGAGTAGCATGCCACTCCTCCTTGAACCCTCGATAGATCTGCGACTCTGCATCCGGTCCCGCGCGGCCTGTCCAGCAGACCTCGCCATCCGAACCGTATTCCTTCACTAACGGAATCTGCCCAAAAGTAGCCAACTGGTTGCCATTGCTTAGGCCAGGCGTATAAGACCCTTGACTATCCGCAAAAAGTGGAGGGTCGTTTGTCAATCGCCTCAGCAGTTCCGGCGCCACCGACCTATCATCAGGCTGCAGCGGCAAACGATAAACCAAGGTATTAGTCGGATGCGAACTGCTATTATCCAATGCCTGGTTGTTATTGTTGAAGAGCGAAAGGTCGAAAGTGCTCTCGGTAAGATAATGAGCTCTCCGATGATGCTGCCACCTAAACGTCCCTTCTTCCAGCAAAGCACCGAAATCACTACCAGTGTCTCCTGAAAAGCGCCAGTCGATGCTTCCAGTAGAGTTGAGATAATAGATGGTCCATGTATGCCGCGAGTTGACGATGTAGTGATCTCCCATGTTGGTGACGGAATTGATGTGAAACCAATCGTAGGGTACACTCGCGTTTCCTGTTTGGCCTAATGGCTCGTGGGAGTCGGTGATAGCAACATGCTCCAATGCACTCCATCGGAACAAGATTTCGTTGGTTCTAGGGTCAATTTCGAAGAAGAGGCAATCGAAGACCCAGCCATCAGATGTGCCGTTCATGGCTGTGAGATCGGTTTGAGTCGCGTTGTATGCGGTGATGAGGAGGGTGTTGCGGTCTGTGAGGTAAGATTCGTGAAGGTCGGCTTGGCACTCATGTGTCTCGTTGTCGGGGTGGTGAGATTGAAGTCCGGGCAGACAACGTGTTTGACGTTGTAGTTTGTGTCAAGGAGTGTCACGTTGCCGTAGCCATGGCCGGTGTTGACACCGTTCGAGGAGACGCCGTTCCAGTAGCTTAATGTTGGCTCACCGTCGAAGAGCTGCCATTTGAAGTTATTGGCTGTGACGTTGGGACCGAACCAAATAAGCTGACCTTGATTGGTGTAAATTTGCGCCGGCTGCTCGACCGTAGAGTCCGAAGCATGGATCGTGGGCGTTACGAATAGCAGACCTGGCGCCAACGGTTCACCCGTAGCGTCGAATCTCCCAGACTGGAGGGTTGAAGGGCGCGGACTTGAAGATTTGGTAGGGCCATATCTACGTCGAAGTCAGTGTATACGATGGAATGGCAGGCAAAGCCTTTACGTACCGACAAATTCCCAACTTCATGATGCTCAACGCCGGGACCTGGGTCAGCTATCTCCCATGAATTGCAAGAGGAGTGAGGGTGCGGGATATGACGCGTGAGATCTGGTAGAGTTCCTGCCAAGGAGAGGCTTGCTGCTGTGAATACGAGTAGCTGGATGCTATTTGATTGAAACATGACTGCAGGTTGGTATGGAAAGATACATGTAGCGAGCAGAGGAGGAAAGGTGACCTAGTAACAATGCGCTTACTGTCGCACAACTGATTCCTTTTTTCCTTTGGATGAATATGACGTGATGCCGTACGCATGCTGCTATGAGCATAACAGAGTTGACGTGATACCTCCAAGCGTGCCATTTGCCGAAGTTTATGGCATTGATGTATAGCCGCATATCTAGCGCCAAGCACGCCATGGCGGAATGTTGTCAAGATCGTGAATCGGAAGGCGCTCGAAGAGGTGCTCGAGAAAGGGCTTCACGAGAGTCGTCTGCGAGAGCGGCTATGCTGCCACCGCGTCGCGATTGTTCTTCGGTCCAGACCATGCGCTCCGTTTACGGGCGTATGGAGGCCACGCGAATGGTCATGACCACATTGCCGTCCTTTGAGCACCCTGGTGGTGCGCCCTGCAGATACTTTATCCCTGATCCTACCAGCATGGACCAGATGTGTTATTATAAGAAGAGCCTTGCAAATTGAAGTTCATGTTGATGTTGATGTTGCGGTCAAGGCGGGTGTACCTGAATCTAAACAGGGTTCTCGGCAGTCGGCAAGACGGCTTGTGACGTCCCAAATTCCGTCGCGCGCTGCTGGAGCTGTAACAAAGTACTCTCCCACAGTTCAGCTTCGAGTTCAAGCTCACACAGTCGGCGACAATAATACGCAGACCGATCCGGTGTCCATCCGAAGCAACGAACGATCGTTGCGAGTTCGAACGACAACCACAGCATCGTTCACAACGATCTACATACCATCTCCCCTTGCACGACGAGACAACGACACAACCACAACCACTCTGCCAACATGGCGACCTCACACTCACCCTCACAGTCGCCTCCGCCGCAACCCACCCAAAACCTCACCAAACGTGACGTTCGCCGCAACCGCATCATGGAGCGGCTTCAAACCATGATCGACTCCTTCACCTCCAACCAACATAACCATTACCGCGCCCAACTTCAAGCTGTCCAAGTGGACATGACCCTCGTCCTTCGCGCAGATCCCCACACCAACGGCAGTACTCCACTCTCAGACTCCGGCGAAGATATACACGAAATGGTCGAGAGCATGCTCGCGACATCATCAGCAGCTGGCGATGAAGCGTCACGTCGAGATTATATTGCACTCGCAGGGAAGCGGTATGCTGAGTTTGCGAGAGAAGTGAACGACGAGTTGGAGAAGAGGGATGCAGAACTCACAGCTCTTCACACAAACTACCACTCTTCCATTGCGGATCTGGAGCGACTCACCCAACAAAAGCTTCATCAAGCGGAAGAAGAGCACAAAGCGTTGACACAGACGATTCGGCAACGGCTGCAGACTTCGTTGACGAAGAAGAGGCATCAGTTGTTGAAGGACAAGGAACAGCTTGACATAGCTGATTCCAACGCACTGTTACTGCATCCGAACCATTTCAGTATTAACAACCCTGGCTCTCCGGGCGGCAATGGGCAGACTAATCGCAAGACAAGACATCTGCGACACCGAGCTGCGTCGCCAAGCGCAGGCGAGTTGGGCGAGAATGGTATGCGGAAGAAGAGGAAAGGTGCGATGAATGAGGATGACGGCAATGAATCGCCGGCTCCATCGGGCTTCAAGCAGTATCTGCCGCCTCCTCCTGACGCTCTAGGAGGCAGTAGATCTCCGTTCAAAGACGCTCGAGAAAAAAATAGCTACACCCAATTTGAAGCACCGGCTTACAGTCTCGAGCGTATCTTCACCGACAAAGAGCTTGCCATGGCGAGCGCTACTGCGCAGACAGCTACATACCGCTACTTCCACCAATCGCAGCAAGATCGAGAACGACAACAACAAGCTCAAGCGCTGGAGAAGCAACAGGAGGCAGCAATCAGCACCGCCGTTCCATCTGTGGACGGCGAAACTCTACCGGACGCACCCACTGGTGCGACTACCGATGGCGAGCCTGACGTTGTGCACCCAACAACCGAGACGGTTGGAGGATCACCTCCCGCAGCTGCACCTGAAATGGAGCGCGCACCCTCTCATCAAGTTCTGACGAGAGGACACGTGAAAGCCAACCCTCACGCTGCACTCGCGGATCTGGCCGCTGCTGCTAGTCTGGCCGGAGGTGCGGGCTTGGTGAGGGAGAACCCTTTCGCGCCCGTGGTCCCGGCTTTCTTGGGCGTGGTGAGGAGTGAGAAGAGTGGTGCTCCTGCTCCTCCTGGTGTGGGGGTAGGAGATGTGGAAAATGACTTCGCGCTTATGCGGAGGAGTGGCGGTGATACCACCGCTGGCGGGCTGGACTTTGACGATGCTGGCGAGGCAGAGGATGCTGCTACCACAGCTAAGGAGTTCAGGGCTAGGTTACTTGATCAAGCTCTTGGGGTCCAGACTCTGCTTCCTCCCTATAGGGTCCCGGTGTTGGAGGCCGGTCCTGCGATGGTGGGCGGGCAGAGGGTAGAGAGGCCAGCTTACACTGGTTATGCGCAGATGGCAAGTGCTACTACGTATGAGCAACAGATGAGGTTGAGGCAGGCGGTGCACACTGGCTTTGGGGGTGTCACTACTGGGCTAGGAGGCGCAGGCGGTGGAGGTGCGATGGCGGCGGCGTTGGGTGGGAGGATAGGTGGGGAGGCGATGAGTAGGACTACTAGTGCGGGGGGTGGGAGTGAAGTCGGTGATGCTGCCGCTGGGCCGGCGCGGAGAGGGAGAGGGAGGGTGGTGTAGAGTACCGCTCAATGTACAGTCTAGAGCACGATCTCGAGAGTCATTTGTGCTATGCTTGTGGAACGCTTTCATTGGAGATACTGACTTTTGTGCCGTGTCAGCGATGAGAAGCCTCACGCTTCCATAAACTGCGTGACGGTCACGTTCGTAGTGATGTTAGCAAGTGCTGATAGAGGCTACACGTAGGGTAGAAGCTCAAGACGAGAGGTGAGCAAGCGGTGGTGAACACGTAGCAAGGTGTGGTGATTCCCTCGCAGACAAGGTTGACGCTATATTACCTCTTGCACTTCGACTCCCTCGGCTTATAGATCCATCATTCTGGGCCTGCTACTGTCCCCATTCGATTGGGACTTCTCCTCCGGAATGAGCTAAACGGAAATCGCTGCTTTCCCTGGACCATTCATGTTCCCGTCTTCTCGCGAGCTCCACCACGATCGCCATTTTTCGAGAACCACCACACTATCCCCAACCGTCCTCGTTATTATCTTAATGGTGAGCTTTCCCGCAAGCCAGTTGCTCAATCGATTGAAGAAATCGACGCAATCGGTACACATGAACGCTTTGCTGATCGTGATGTGCACCACCCACTCTGCCGAAGTGGGCATGACCTCAACCATTCTTGAAACTTCATCGACGCCCATAGTCTTCTCGTCGGCATTGCTCAAACAATGCTTGTCCACAAGAAACGCTGCGATCTGCTTCTCGGCATGAGAAGCCCAGGATTCAGTCTTGGGGTGCCCTATGAGTTCGCATAGCTCGACCGCCTTTCTTGTCCATACGCTGTTATCGAGGACGCCTTCGCGCCCTGGATTGCAGTGTCCACTCAAAGCGTGTACTTGAGGATATTCAGGTCCTCGATCGAGCGATGCGAATGCCTGGTGACAGCCAATGAACGGCATTTTAAGTGGTATGGTTGGTTTGAACAGAGCGAGGTGGCCGGACGATATCATCCTGTGCATGACGCCAAACTTGCTGACGTTACCGAACGACTCTGCATCGAGAGCATCTTTCTCTCGCTGCTCAAGGCTGGCGAGATGGTGGACAACCAGAAGTCTTTGATGGCATGCTGCTGCTGTCTCCTGATATCCCGCCACTCGCCGATGCTGTATACGCTCTTTGCGGTTACGCTCGTAACCACGCGCAAGATCGATCGCTGTCATGCCATTTCCATCTTGCGCGCGTGTATCAGCGCCAACAGCAGTCAAATACATCACACTCTGTGCCTGACCCCAGAGCGCAGCCTCCATCAAAGCTGTCCGTCCGTACACATTCGCATGATGCAACTTGATACCCCGAGACTGGAGCAGCCGGATTGTTGGCATGGGCTCCTTCCCTGAGCTGGCAAGCAAGACGCCGTTGTCCCCTTCGTCGGTAGTCATGTTTGCGAACCCATCTGTAAATTCTGCGAAAAGTCTTCGCAAAGCAACAGCCTTGTTCTTTTTGCACAACAAAAAGTACAGTCTTTTGCGGCTTTGCTCGTCCGAAGTGAGCCTTGCCCACATAGCGCCTCTCACCGGATCTAGAAAGGGTTCAGGTGATTCGCTGTCCATAAGTTGTCCGACAGCAAAGTCGTTCATGCTCAAGCCAGCTACCGCCCGAGCTAGGTTGTCCAAGCCGTCTAAGCCATTTGCAGAAGTACGGCTTTCAGGCCACTCGGTGATTTTCAAAGCTACGCGTCCAGCTCGATTGACAGTGCGGAACATCTTATCGTATTTGTCAAGCTCCCAGCCATAGCCATCCGCCGTTGCATCGCTCTCGTATGGGTATAGCACAGTATACTGGCCTTGCAGGTCGAGGACGCCGCAATGACTTGACCTTGTCTGTCCGGTCCATAGAGGTTCTCCTGTGCTGTGCGTGTGCTCTGCATCGCAGTATGGGCAGCGCACGCATACATGGTCACGATTCCAGCGCACAACCAAGGCTCGTGGTTGAACAGTAGACATGATGACTGGAGGTGGCCTATAAGTCTTAGTGGAGAGCAGGCCTGGAGTGCTAGTGTCGAACTTCGATCGATGGCGAACTGAGAACGGTATTATAAGTATTAGGTAAGAGCTGCAACGACCTGTCTTGCTGTTGGCCAATGATGACTTGTGGCTTGGCATATATTTGGTTCATCTGCAGCATAAGCGCTCATGTCCGCACGGGCCAGAACAAGGCAGAGGCGATGGGACTTTTACGTGTCCAGACCCTGGCAGCACTGCGTACATGTATCGTTGTACCAGCTGTGCTGGCAAAGGCAGAGCGCGTGCAACGTCACGAAGTCCAACCAGGTCCATCAGATTTGGCGCGCGATGAAATTGCTCTCACTCCTCCTCACTAACAACCTCCTCGTCCAATGCCTCTCCCTCTCCCATCGCCTCCTCCGCCATAGCCGCCGCAAGCTGCGCATCCAGATCATCCTCATCATCACCTCCAGTCACCGTCGCAGCACTCACTGAAGGCTTGTGCACCGTAGCAGGAGATGGCAGCTCCAGATCTTCCACATCCGCGTCCTCGTCCTGTTCGTCCAGGTAGCCTTCCTCATCATCGTCAACAAAGCCATCACCCAACTCGTCTACGTCGTCTGGCGCAGGAGACTCCATGTGAGAAGCAGGACTGCTCGCCGCGCTACGCAGACTGATAGGACCGCCTTGACTCTGAGTAAGCTGTCCATTGAGCGCCATAGCCATCGCACTACGCGCTGAAGGCAGCTTGCTCGACGGCGGGTCATCGTTCTCCAAGATCAGTTCACCAGAGTCATCGTATGACGACTTACGAACGGAGGCCTTTCGGTCAACGCGGATCCTCGGCGGTGCGATCTCCGCGGTCTTGGATGTAGCAGCTCTCTGAGAGGCAGCTGTATCACTCGGTTTGACGCGCTTGGCATCAGCTCGGTCCAAGGCAGAAACAGGTGCCTTTCGCTTCTTTTGCTGTATCAAAGCTGAGGTACCAGCTCTCTTCACTGGTCTCGCGAGAGGTGTAGAGCTCGCTGGCCTTACATGTGTGACGGGCGTGGATGTGCCACTTTCCACTTGCTTGACCTTAGACTGCGTGGCTGCCTTGATGAAGTGTCGATAGTCAAATGGATTACTGGGATCCGCTGGCATCTCTGCTGCAGCACCATCGCCAAGCAGAGAGGCCTGATCGTCTTGCTCCACTACGATGTGCGCATAGCGATCCTTCAGCTTACCTGCATCCTTCTCCTCCGGTGTGCTTGTGAGGTTGAAAGCATGACTGAGACTGAGCTCTTCCAACACTGCCTCCGTATCCTCTCCATCGCCGCGTAGTACTAGAACATACGTGGGGCCTGTATCTTCGCTTGTACCAGCATAGCCATACCTTCTTCCATCATCCTTCAGCACGAGCTCGCAATTATGATCGCCGTTGCTCTTGATGGAGCTGGTTACTCCGACAGGCTTTTTCAGTGCAGGCTTATGGTTATATCTGACGCTCGCCCATTGCTTGACAGACCCAGCGCCCTTCGCAATACTGTCCCCCAAGCGGATATTATAAGTGCTGGTAGCTTTCAAGTCCATCATCGGTGCTGAGACCGCGGCAGCCATATCGGAGTGCGTAGAGGATTGTAAAAGAAGGTTGCACCCGACAGCATATTGTAAGGGCACTGCATTGGGGAACGAGGAAACAGGCGGTTCTTTGTTCAATTAGTGTTGCATGTGCACGAGCTGAGGTGGGACAAGCAAAGCCACACTCCACTCAGCAAACTTGTGGGGTGCAGCGGTGGAGAAGGCACGGGCGAGATGGACGAGTCAGTGGTATGCAAAGGGCAGCATACTGATGTGCTTATAATACATAAATGTCTTCAAGCTAATTGACGCCTTCTCTCCCTCATTCTGTGAACTCCAGGCCATTTCCTAGAACTCCGTCTCTCGATCGAGTAACAAAGGGAATGGTATCAAGTGTAGCAGGTAGGATAGTAGTTGGCCGTGCGAGTAGTGGGATAAGATTCCGCAGGGTAGTCGTAGCGCATCTGATCTGCTGCATCGTGCTTTGGTGTTCAACCCCTCCCTAGTTCTGGTGGGCATGGGCCTCAATAGCCATCAGCTTGACCTGCGCAACGCCACTCTGGAAGAACAGAGCGAGTCTCTCGCCACCAATGATGTACAACTCAGCGATCGCGAGATGGAGACCGACCATGGCAATTGTGAACTGAGCCAAGACCATCTTTGCGTAGAGCTTGATGAGGCGGAGACGAGCGGAGCGGTCGAATGAGCGCCATGCCTGGACGAAGAGCGCCTTGCTGCTGCCACGAACGGTCAAGTCGAGCTCGCCCATAATCGCAGCCTTGTCGAACGGCACGATAGTCTCCTCGTCCTCGGGCAGAAGCATGGCCTCAACGCGGGTGAGTGTGACGGAAGCTGGGAGGAGGACAGCGAGTGCGACGAACAGAGCAGTAGCCGGGACAGCGAGAACGCGGAGCGCAAGCATGACCATCTTGCTGCAGTTCTCGTGGTGCGCAGCAGCCGCGACGTGCTCGGCCTGAGTGTTGGGGAGTCCGAGCGCAAAAGCGACAGCAACCGGGAGGATGAAGGTTGCCTGCTGGGCCACGGCGAAGACGAGTGTGGGGAGCAAGATAGCCTTGCACTGCTTCCTGGGCACGATGCGTCGCCAGAAGGGCTTGGCCGATGGGTAGGCGATCATGCTGTGGGTCCAGACCATGTGCAGACGAGCGAGGCCGAGCGAGACGAGGAGGTAGCTGAAGAAGTGGCCGACCAATCCGAGTCCCATGACGCTTGCCAGCATGTTTGATATAGATCCGTGAAGACCGTGGTAGAGGATGCTGAGACCGAGACCCCTCCAGCGGGCACGGAAACCGCCCACACGTTGGAGATGGCCGATTGTGGTTGTGATCTTGGCCGTGATAGGCTTGTGGTTGATAAGTGTGATCTCGACATCCGCATCTGCGTCCGCCTCGGCGGGGATGAGGGTCTCTTTCTCGTCGTCGGAGTATGCTGGGGGCGCATCGTCGGCGTACGTAGCTTTGGGCTCGATGATGGCAGTGGTAGAAGGGCTCTCGATCATGGCCAAGCTAGCCATGACCTCGCCGACGGTGTAGCGGATCGAGGCAATGATGGCGAGGCAGACGATGCCGGTGATGACGACGGGGAGAAATTCCATCGGGTTGATTCCTTTGCCATGTTGCTCGTACAACTCTGCGTCCTGCTGCAGCTTGGTGATTTGTGCTGGGTCTATCCCATTGAAGTGCTCTTGCGCCGCCTGCACGCCGCGGCGCATTACATGGCTGATTAGAGGGCCTGACATGATGAAGGTGTTTGCAAAGGTGGTGTGGTCGAATTGAAGTGAAAAGAAAAGGTAATGATAAAGACAAGGAGAGGTGTTGTTGCTCGAGGCAGCAGCACAAGCACAGCCTTGTGACGAAGGATGCTCGGCCGAGTCGAAACGAAAGACCGCCCGTGCCCGTGTGGCGGATTCGCGTTCTATTCTCGACCACGCGCTTCGTTGTCGACTTCACTTCTGTTCACTCTTGTCCACAAATTTCAGTCGTCGCCGGCACCATTCTCCTCCGGTACGCGCATCAACCACGCGTACAGGCTGGCATTACAGGCCACGCGACTTGCGGCGTAGTGAACAGGCGCAAGATCTGGAGCTCCAAGCTTGACGTATTGACGATGCCGCCATGGAACGATTCATGTTGTCGACTTGCTCTGCGTGGCCAGGGGATACAGACGCTCAGAAGACCTTCTGCCATCTGACTCGATCACGAGCTGCTTGACTCTTCGCCGCACAACTGAACGGGCATACAGCGAAGTTCACTGGATACCCGCTTGGCCGGAAACACACGGCTTTTAGAATTGAAGCTACATATATAGCCAATTTTCTCAGCAGCTCCATCCGATCCGTTGTGGTCTAGTGGTTAGGATTTGTACGACTCTCTCAGCAGATCCTCTTTAATTCATCCGCTGACTTGAAAAAGCTCGCTCTCAGTTAAGATTGATTAAGTTTGATTAAGACCAGACCCGAGGAGGCCGGTAAGCATTATCATCCCTATCCATAGTATGCACCCTTGCTAACAGATATCAGGGGTTCGATTCCCCGCAACGGAACAACATGTTCAATGCGAGGTAGTTGCCCGAGTTAAAAACCCGGTAGACGAACTCATCTTTTGCTTTTGCGACCTAATCCAGGCCACTGCTGTAAAACTGGATTTTTATTGAGAGTTGATGTTGCTACTCTAAGTTATTCTTTTTCACCTGTAAAGAAGTCCGCTTCCACCTGTTGCACGCCCTCACCAGCATGCAACCACTCTACCCTATCCTTCGCAAACTGCTCGATTTTGGGCTTGAGCTTGGTGGAGTGCAACTCCAAGTTGTCAACAGTGCCTATCCGCGGCACGGTCATGCCAGGGAATCCTGAGCTCCTCCGATACCTAGAAGTGATGGGTGTAAGAGTTAGCAGATGTTATTAACGGTGGAAGACCGCCGCGACACGATCCCACCCAGACTATGTCAAGACAGATACAGCTAGCCAAAAGGACCAGCTCGTTGGCACTTGACTTACATGAGAGTCCCGCAGACCGAGCAGAAGTGGTTGGTAACGGTGTTGCCAGTTGAGATGCCTTCCTGTCGACTGAAAGTGGCGAGCTTGTCCTCTCCCTTGAGATGCTGAAGGGCGCGGTCGTTCACGATGAAGCCGGAAGCGAACATTGACGCTGTGATGGAACGACAGTCTTGACAGTGGCATATGAATGTAGAAAGCAAGTCGTTGCCTTCGACAGGCTAGTGTAGTGTCAGTCTGGACCTGAAGCATGCGTTCGTCGAACATACAACTTCGATCTGGACGCTGCCACAGTAGCAGCTAGCTGTTGCTCGTTCAACGTTGGCTGCCATCGTGAGTGGAATGGATAAAGGGAATGTGAAGGACGATTGCGATCCTGTACGCTGTCCGAGGGTAAGAGTCTTATACCTTTGTTACGACTCGCTCTGCCCTGCTAATGCCCAGGATGCCTTCCAGTCTACTATCGCTTTCGGAAAGAGGGTATCTGGCATATACCCTTACATTGGTTGCAGTCGGTGAGGCTGGGCGCAATCCTCTGTCAGACACTGATTTGCTCATGGTCTGTTTGCGTGGTCAGAAGCTTACGAGGTAGTGAAGCGTGAAGAATGCAGGTGAATCTGAAGGAACCATAAGAGCGACGACCAGAGCGCTCCTGCTATTCTGTTAGGCTGCCAAATAGTCGAATTTCGCACCAAATTTATGTGGGCCGCTTCTGCTTTACGAAAGAGGTGTACTTTCCACACGAGACCAGAACAATGTCATTTTTTGTTGATCCTTCGCGGCCTCGAAGTACGAGTGGCTCGTGGTCGTGAGTACGAGTGAGTTGAGGAAGAGAAAAGGCATTAAAAGGTGAGGTCAAGGACAGACTATGCTTGTCGGCAGCGAGAAAAGCCTGTCCTCTGTCTTCGTCTGCTTCTCTGCCGTAGCTTTCCTCTTTTGAGAGATCATCCATCCCTCCGTCTTCAGCAGTGCCAGAGTGTCATGCGGCAGTGCCAGGATGTCTTGTTCTAGTGCCTGGGTATTACGATTCAGAGCATCAGTCTCGACGCAGAGTTGTTCTACCACCATCGAGACATGTTCACCCGGGACATCCGGGACATGATAGTCTAAAGACTTTCGCACAGCCGTTAGCTGCCGTTTGTGGACGACCAGCCTCGTGCTTTTCCGCTCACTCGGCCGACTGATACGACGATGCCATTCGTCGTCCTGAATAATGAGACTGTCAGTCGCGGCAAGTACGCCGCCTCCCGAGGCAGTTCTGACTTCAGTTTGTTGTCTCTTCATAGACAACATCAATTTCCACTGTTGAGGCGAATGGTGGTCTGGAGCGGCTTGAACGATTGAACAGGCATGCTATGCAGCAACGCTACTCTGCGGAGTACAATTCCAACCTTATGCAAACCGTGGCAGATGTTTAGTGATCACAGGGTTACAATCTGCCATTTTCGACTCAGGCCACATCTGTACGGACGATGTTCAGTGATCGCAAGAAACATAAATATTCCCCATTCCCTCGAGACCTTGCAGCTGTTGGTCAACTTCCGCACTGTTTTGACAATTACCCAACTAGGCAGTGCGAGAGCTTGATGACAAACGTCGCATCCTGCGTACCTTGCTGAGTGGCGTGACCCTATGTCTTCAGTCTCGCCTGTTTTGGCGATCTGAACGGCGACAGTGACATTGTAGATACCTTTGTTCAATTTCGTTCGCAGTACTCACTTCTTCAAACAGAGAGTAATGGTTTGACTGACGCAAGCCGAACACGATTGCAGAGGTCAATTTCTGAACTCCATAACGTATTATGTCGTTTGATACAGACTTTGTTTTCGTGTCGGGTCTCGAGAAAGGATATGACAGCCACAAGAGAGCGCTCGTACGCCGCAAGCTTCGAAACAGTCAGTGCACACCAAAGTCTATGCAAGGTGGCACGGTGTCGGGCACGCACAGTACTGCCAAGACAGCGGAGTGGTTGGTTTTGTACGGGAAACGATGTGAAGAGGACTTCATCCGGACTAGCGTAGACAACGTGATGGCGTTCGATCCCTTCGATAGCACCAGCGACAAGCTTGCACCTGAGGCACAGCATCTCCTGCGCCACTGTCAGTAATGTGACCATCAGCGATGCTACAATGGCTGACGAGGAGCAGACATATGGGCGGGTGATTGGCTTTTCCGCGGAGCCCACCCACACTCGGTCCTGTTCCGCGAGAACATGCACGACCGTGCCTCGATGGCGGCCATGCAAGCCTATGCAGCGTACGACCTCTCCAGGACTGGTCAATGCTCCGGACAACTAGCTCTAGCCAAGCGTGTTGACCTCATTGCGCGCATCAACGATTCACTGGGAGACCCAGAGACCGCCCTTACCGACGCCACACTCTCTGCTGTGCTGGGAAGTCTCGCCGTCGATTGTCATGCAGCATCCGCCACGCTGCGGGCGGAGCATCGTACAGAAGCTCAGGCACACGTGGCTGGGTTGGCGCGCCTCGTACTCATGCGAGGGGGCCCGCAGCGATTGGCTCCCTGGCTGAGGTCTTTCTACCATTGGTAGGCTCCGACCTGATGCTATTGCCCGATTTGCAGTCTCTGACACATCCCAGGATGGATCTACAGATGCAGGGGGCTATTACTGCCGCGATCTACGATTTGAATGCGTCAGCGGGCCCGGCAAGCAGATTTGTCAAGAATCCCGACAGATCTTTCGAGGCGTTGTGTCGCGCCGAGTTGCTGGAATTGTGCACATCATCGTACATCGCAGCGAGAGCCAGGACGACAGATCGTCAAGCTGCATCTGATGGATCTATCAAGAATGCTCCGCAACCACTGGGTGCCTTGTTCGCACCGGGATCGCACTTCTACACCTTCCTCGCTAGTCCGGGAGTCGAGGACTCACCCACTCGCATTGCGGCAATACTTTACTGCAACCTGCTTGTAGTCGACAGTGTCGGCGATCCCAATGCCTTGGGCGCTCATCTTAGCAGCTCCCCGCATCTTAAAGGTCTTCTTGCGACTGGCGAGGGTAAGTCATGATATGTGAGCAGACCGAGGTGGTCAGACATCTGCTAATCTCTAAACATTGCGTCCGTAGGTAGCACCGAGGCCCTTACGTTCGCTCTCCTCATGACAGATACCCCCAATGGCAGGCATACTCTCTACCACCCGGAGAAAGCAGCAATGATAGCAAAGCTCTTGTATGCCTACCACAAGATGCCTCGACTCCTGCAGCTGCAAGTCGAAGAGGTCCTCATGAGCTTTCTCACACCTGGCGAATGTGATCAAGAAATAATGTGCCACCCAGACAGTTTTTGGATGGATGTGCGTCAAAGACAGCGAGCTTGTGACGACCAGACGGGGTCCGGCGAGTTGTAGACCCTCAGATCAGCTGTAGTAGTACGGGTTTCCGCAAAGTCGGGACAGATCGGTGTCGGTACCAAAAAAGTGCTGGGAACAGTGATAGTCTAAGGACCATACTAGATGATCATCCACGCACTGTAGCTCGCGAGACTTGGCAGTCTTGGTGCTGGTTTCTCGGTCACAGTACCGTACCGTACTCGGAAGACCAATGAAACCGCAGCTATCGGCAGGAGTATACAGCAGTTCTCATGCAGACAAACTCCTGTCACGGACCCGGCGTGATAACGAGTTCACGGTTTCGTTGCTCGCTGATGGCCATGTCTCGTCGTCTGGCTGCAGAGCTACACCGCGGTCAACACTGCACGTACCATCTTCTAATCCAACAGCTAATCCAAAAACCTGTCGTGTCTGTATCAGACCACGCTTCGTCAGCAGCCGAGCTTGGCTGCATTCGTCGAGGTACCTTCAGCTCGAGCTTGCAACACCCCCCGACCGTGGCACCTTACGACCCTAATGCGGTCGGATTCTTCGTATTGGTCCCGTCAACGCAGCTTCCCAAGGCATGGAAGTTTCGCTCGCTCACCGAGGCCTTCTTTGTGCATGGCGATTGCTGTCGTGACTTTCCGATTCGCCGATGACTCTGCTACTCGACCCTGCATTCGGGACACGGCAGGTGTGCCGCCTGGTGAAAAGGTTGCAAGACCGACTGCTCCGCTATAAATCCTTATGCTCGCAAGGGAAATAACCAGGCAGTATTCGCCACTTGCTTTTAACGTGATCAAGCATGAACGTTGACTACTCACAAAGAGACCATTGGAGTCTAGATCGTTCGTTGGGAGGCGATGCCTGGGAACCGGTAATACGTTCTTGTGGCTTTCGCCTAGGCCCACGGCTGATGATGGCAGTGTGCATGGACAGCAGCCACAGCCTACGACATATGTGACTTTTCTGGCGTATCTGACTTGGAGAGCTTGGTCTGGATCGATCCTGGGTATGATCCGGATGCCCTAACGCCCAAAGACTCGGAATCGCCCCCAGTGTCTCCTCAATACCGTAATGTTGCAGCAAAGGGTGCAACTTTAGTGCCAGTGGTGCTGGCAAGACCTCGTCGTGAGAAACGCAAGGCTCAGAATCGATCGGCGTAAGTCCTCTACCACACCTCTCATGACTTCAGGCTAACGACTAGCCAGACAGCGAGCTTTTCGGGAGCGGAAGGTGGCGTTTGTGAAGGGCCTGCAGGAGGACGTCACTCGCCTTGAGTCCAGCCTGACCTCGGTCCACCAGGAGAATGGATCACTAAAGGCAGAGCTCGTGCGTGCCAAGAGCGGCCTGGTCGTAGCCAGAGACGTGATTAGTAGTCTCAAGATCGTGCGGGCTACAGAGTCTCTTGAAACAACGCGAGTTGGAGACCGCCTTTGTGCAGAGCGTACCCAGGACGGTCTCCCGTGGTAGTGCAATTGGCACCGCTCGAAGTCCTCCCGTGCTACTAGTTGTCATCAAATACATAATCTAATGCACTTTGCGGGGAGGGTGCTGCTGAACCGACTCTGTGGATTATGTTGTCGCTTCCGTTTGCGGAACGTGTTTACAGGCGTCCTTGCATAAGGTGGAGGCACCTGTGCCGTTGTTTCTTAGTCTTCCATAATGCCATCGACTCGGTGTTGTTGAACGCGTTCAAGCGTGTTTTGGTTGTCTTCACTAGCACCCGCTAGTGTCCGCCTAAGCGAAACCTTGGCTGACCTCACTCTTTTTTCTAAAGGAGCAAGACAAACATCACTACCATGCCATTTAATGTTCTTGTTACTGGCGCCAGCAGGGGGATAGGCAGAGCAACTGCCATCGCGTGTGGCGCGCGCGGATGGTGCGTCGGTGTCAACTACATGAATGATGCCGCAGCTGCGGAAGCCACTTGCGAGGCCGTGAGGAAGGCTGGAGGCGAAGCGGTCATGATCAAGGGCGACGTATCTAAGGAGGACGATGTACTTGCCATGTTCGAGGAAATGGATAGAGGGGGGCCTCTCAACGGTGTAGTGATCAATGCCGGCATCAACGCCACATCCATGCCGCTGGCCGAGATGTCGGTAGATCGAATGCGGAAGGTTTTCGACACCAACGTCTTGGGAGCTTATATATGTGCTAGAGAAGCCGCCATTCGGCTTCCTGCCGCCTCCACTGCGGGACAGAGCAGCAGCATCGTCCTACTGTCTTCAGCCGCTGCACGCCTGGGATCTCCAAACGAGTGCGTAGACTACGCCGGGTCTAAAGGTGCAATCGACACACTCACCATTGGACTCTCCAAAGAACTCGGTCCTAAAAATGTGCGCGTCAACGCTGTGCGACCTGGAGTTATTGACACTGAAATTCACGCCTCGGTTGGAGATCCAGCAAGATTGGAGCGCATTGGCAACCAGACGCCACTCGGCAGGCCAGGCAGTGCAGAAGAGGTCGCCGAAGCGATCGTGTGGCTACTCTCGCCACAAGCGAGCTATGTCACTGGGACGAACATTGATGTGACTGGAGGAAGATAGCAGAGTCGGTGTATATGTGAGCCTTGGCAATGCACGAGACATTGGATCAGGAGAGCAAGCGCATACATGCGTGCATGTGCCATGTGGTCTTCTCATGGTTCAGCCGTTGCGAGATGGTTGCTTCGCCCGTCAAGGCGACCTTGCCATGTAACGTCCAACACAAAAGATGAGCTTGTCAGCCCAGGAGATACAACGCTTCTGCTCTACCAACATAGCGACGGTCCGACAGATGGCCTCTCGAATTGGCGTCTGTTCTGGCTCGCTGATTAAACCCTAACATAAGCACGCCTTGGCACGCCATGGCATGCCATGGCATACATTTCAGCTGCTGACGTCCTCGGCCACGCTTTCGCTTTGCATGGCTTGCGAAGCTTGGCAAAAGCTGCCGCATCTCTTGGGCTCACGCAAATAACGGCGCAGCACTTTGCACTCACCCATGGGTCGTAATCCAGCGACCAACATGTCCAGGATTAGCAGACCGCTCTAGATGGCATCAGAAGCGACGCGACTATTCGAGAGTGTACATATGAGATCAAGCATGCCGCCATCAAACTCAAATCTCATAAACTCTTCGCATCCAAATACTCTACCTTCCAAGTTACTAAGCATTTTTTCATGATGATGTTTGCATCACTAGCATTTCTTGTTTTTGCCATACCTCTCGCGCTAGGCTGCTCACCATTAACAAGGCGGGCAGAGGTCGATGGAGCGCCCAAGTGGACGTATGAAGCCACAGCCGACTGGGGCAACCTCGATCCAGGCGAGCACTCGTCACACATGCTCGACGCTCCTATTCGCTAATCCAGTCTAGAATACCACCTGTGTCAAACAGGCACACAGCAATCGCCAATTCACCTACGTTTGGATCAAGGACTCTCCAGCAATGTCAAGGTGTCCTTCGACTACCCGAGAAACGTGAAGGGTATCCTCACAAATGGTGGTCACGGGCCGTCCTTCGCTATCGACCACCCTGAGGGAGACTACACGTCACTTCCAGCCACGACTTTCGAGATAGACGGCAAGAACGAGACTGTGTAAGTTGGTGCAGTACATAGTGATTTCCTGGAGCTAGAACTCACACACGAACAGCTATCTTGCAAGCTGGCACACTCACACCCCGGGCGAGCACATCGTATCTGGTGTGCGCACGATGGCCGAACTCCACTTCGTCCATGTCGACGCCAAAGGAGACTATCGCTCCGTTGTTGGATTCCGCATCCATCCCGGAGCCGAGAATTTCGAGTCACCGTTCTTCGGTCAGCTGCCCAAATATGTCGGCGCCAACGAGACAGAAGGCAAAATGTCGGCCGAAGTCGACCACAGCCTTGCGCTCGAACAGGTAAGTTATCTGAAAGATTTCTGGACATATCAGGGCAGCTTGACTAGCCCTCCTTGCAAAGAAGGGCTTCGGTGGTTTGTCGCCAGAGAGGTCTTGTTCGTTAGCGATGTGCAGATGCAGGATCTCCTGCAAGTCAGCTCATTCTCTGCTAGGGAGGAGCAAGATATTTGGCGACATGGCGTTGCGAGAGAGGAAAGTGGTGCAGGGGGATCTTGATTGTGTCCAGATCTTTGTGATTGCTTCTTGTTGCGGTGGGCTGGTATGTCTGGAGTTAGGTTTCAAGAATGGTCGGGAATACTTTTCGATCTCCACAAGCATTTGTATTGCGTCTCAGCGATTTGGACATTTCCAGGTAAGATTCTGTCGTCAGGCGTTCGAAATGGGATGCCAAAAAATGATACCAGCAAAGGGCTGACACGATCCGGATGTTACTTGGCAATGTTCGGTCATATGGGAGGGAGACGGAGGTCTTCGTTGGTGTCAAGGATATGCTCCAACATGCCACTGGCAAGCCCTGCTTGCATCGACTGAGCTAGGCTCACTATCCAGTCACAAAAAGATACTCTCTATTTCATCAGATTCATCAAGACAGCCTTCAGCAAAGTGCACACACTCTCCACAGCGATACCCGACCAGTCGCGGCCGAGGTTAGCGAGGTCGCACCAGCTGTATCCACGTCTCCTCGTCTCCCTTCGCACTGCTCATAACTAGTGGCGGCAGCCCTTTTGCGTGGGCCTGCCTCGCCGTCCAGGCCGGCCTTGGGGTACCATCTACCTTATGCCCGATCTCCAGACCCCACGTTTCGTTCAAATCGTCAGGCAACAGATCAGTATGGAGCGTGAAGTCGCCTTGCAAGGCTGCGGCAATCCCGGTGGCCCATCTCAGGCCCACAACATCACTGATGAATTGCAACCGGCCGACGAGCCAGGCGGCCTGTGCAGCAGCTGCCGAGCTTCGTGGTGCAGCATCCGGAGGTGGCGATTTGAACGCATCCCATTTTGTGGTGCCAAGACGTTCTAACGCGCAAGTGCCTGCGAAGAATAGAGGCCAGACGGCTCCATAAGCGCTGATAAGTATAGCAGGGCTACTACAGGGACTTGGAGCCTGGCCCAGAGCAGCGGGCGTCCCAGCACATATATCGTCGGTCATCTGGCGTCGCACTTTGCGGAAGTAAGCAAGCTGTTCTTCGCGTTCTTCAGCAGTGAAGAACTTCAGACGTCGGCAGAGCCATTCCTGTGAGCGCGTGACCATGATACGGATGCTGCGATGAGTGTTCCAGACACTTGGCGCAGGGTGTCCGGCGTAAACGTGTACCACGCCGTTCCAGATGTGTGGAGTTTCTTCCACCTCAACAACGCTATATCGCCAGAACTCGCCAGCAGATGCCAAAGTATCGATGCTCCACTGCACCATCCGGCGATCGATCTCATTGACTTGCGACAAAGCTTCGGCATCGTCGATCGTTCTCATCTCAATCCGGGCGCGGATTCGGGCAAAGTCGAAGCATATCTCGATTAGGTCGTCCGCAGGTTTGGCGAAGTGGTACTCCGGACTCTGTTCTTTGAGCTCTTCTTGCCAATCCCATAGAAAGCTTGGTGGTTCGAGATCGTCCCAAATGCAATGGATCATGATCTGTGCTCGCGTTTCTCGGAACAGCGTCCTGCCTATCGAAGTCTTGAACTGTGCAGGACCTCGGATCTTGAGGAGTTGCGTTGCTCCAGAGATGTGAGCTTTCCAGCTCTGTATGCTCTCACGAGAGTCACAGACAAGATTCTCGTAGTAGCTTAGCATGGCTACGGCGATCAGACTCTCGTCTGTTTTCGACCGTTCGGGATCTTGCAATGCCGAATTTAGCAACCCAAGCGCTTCGATGTACATGGTTCGTGCATAGTCCCGGCCGTGGTTGATGTGTTCGACGTTGTCCAGAGCTGCCATCCCGCAGGCACGAATTGCAAGGGTTAGACAAGGATCCATGAGTTGCTTTCGGTCGAAGGCGCGGAGGAACTCCCAGTGTCCGTTCGCGGTAAATTGGGTAAAAAAGTGATTGGTGGCCAAGTCAGCCGCCACCGGACGCATGCTGAATGGAATGGGCCTGCGGTTGTAAGTAGAAACCAGTGCCAAGCTCTGCTCGACGTCGTCCATGTCAAGAACAGATGTTTCTGTCTCAGACCAGTCCTGGATCATCATGTTGTCGAAGGTCGCGTCGCTGTCAGTTAATGAGTCGCTGTTCAGGGAGGCTGGCGTCAGTATACAACCGGGAGTGTATCTTCCTGACGGTGTAAGGTATGTGGCAGATTTCGACACCGAGACTGGCCTTGCTTTCTGTCGTATTGCTTTGCGGATTACGGACTCGCTCTCGTCTTGTATTTGGAGCTGCGACATGTCTCGATAACCAGAGCAGTCCTTCTTCAATTTCACGCAGCGTGAACATGCTGGCGTCTCGAGCGTACAGCGCTTCTTGGCTTTGCGACAGGCCTCGCAGCCCGCACTTGGTTTGCCGCGGTATACCATGATGGGTGATGCTTGTTGTATGTCGTATTGTGGTTATATCCAGGCAGATCCGGGCTATCGTCCTCGTAGGCAAGCCAATGGTTAGGGATCAGTGGGTGAGTGAACTTTCTCGTTCTCGAACAGCTACAAGTCTAACGGCACCTCGCCCAAGCCTTTGTAAGTCTCGAGGCAGCCACGAAGTTAAGTCTGCCCGGCGCAACACTTGACTAATTGGGACAGTCTGCACAGCCTCAGCTATTCGGTCACTTCCTGATGGGAGTCAATGGTTCGTTGATAACTGAAGCTTGATATGGGGATTCGATGAGTACTTCTACCTATCGTTGTCTACGCGTCGCTTGACAGGGCTGAACCGTCTCAACCGAGTAGTGCGCCCTGTGCTTGCTGCGGGTGTTGTCAACTCACGCCACGGGAGATGACAAAGATTCGACCTTGAGATAAGCATTTTGCTGGTGCGGGTACCTCCGCGGGCCCTAGCGCCAAGGCTCCCACAGAATTCGCTTCGAGACTGCACTTGCGGATTGACGACTTCCACGACAACATCTCCCAAGGACCGGATCCGGAACACCGCAAAGGTATGATATGAGAATACGGAGGATATATTGAGCTTGCAGCTGGCTGTGCGAAACACTTTGGACGCAGCATTGCGCAGGCTCGAGAAACTTCAATCAAATATACCTTCGCGTGAGAATTATTAGCTGACATTTTCTACACAGATGGGCGCCCACAAGTACCTCGAGGAGCTGCAGAAGAAGAAGCAGAGCGATGTCATGCGCTTTCTGCTTCGCGTGCGCTGCTGGGAGGTACGCGGACACCCTACACCACCATGAGCGGCATAATGGCAACCCACTGTTCAGTCCCTGGCTGCGGTGGGGTTAATACGCCTGTGTCTTGATTGTACTCGTTGAACATTTGCTGAGAGTACATCAACAACAGCTCCGCCAACTCAACGTCATCCACCGCGCATCCCGCCCCTCTCGCCCGGACAAGGCCCGCCGCCTGGGGTACAAGGCAAAGCAGGGCTATGTCATCTACCGCGTTCGCGTGAGGAGAGGTGGACGCAAGAAGCCCGTCGCCAAGGGTGCTACGTTCGGTAGGTCAAGATCAGACACACAACTCGAGTACAATACTCACACATACTGCAGGCAAGCCCACCAACCAGGGTGTGAACCAGCTCAAGTACCAGAAGTCTCTCCGCAACACCGCCGAGGAGCGTGTCGGCCGCCGCTGCGCCAACTTGCGCGTGCTCAACAGCTACTGGATCAACCAGGACAGCACGTACAAGTACTACGAGGTCATCCTCGTCGACCCCATGCACAAGGCCATCCGCCGCGACGCCCGCATCAACTGGATCGTCAACCCCGTGCACAAGCACCGCGAGATGCGTGGTCTTACGGCGACGGGCAAGAAGAGCCGCGGTCTCAACAAGGGCCACAGGTACAACAACACCCGCTCGGGCAGGAGGCACACATGGAAGAGGCAGAACACGCTCAGCCTGTGGCGCTACAGATAGTCCGTTCGCTGAATGTGTGGTGGTACGCTGCGTGGAAAAAGAAATGGCCGCTCGCATTGCGGCTGTTAAGCTGGGCTCGCGGTCCGGTAAAGGCATGCAGAATACGAACTTTTCGGATCTGCAACCTTCTTCCACGTCACTCAGCACATTCCGTGGTGATCAGTAATCCATGTGTCGATTGATCTTAACGAGTCGTCCTTTTTCCATGCAGTGTTCCTGTACCAACTCCAGTAGGGTCCTCCTTTACTCGTACTGACACTACGATCTTCCATCGTTTGACCTTACATGTCCGCTCCTTATGCCCGAGTGTCGTATTCCGAGACGGGACCATAGATCGCCATGTTTCATCGTCCGTGGCTTGCGTGCTCCACAGTACAATGCGGGCAGCCCCTTGCACTGACACCTCGTACAAACGGCTTGGCGACCTGATCAGCACCTCACCCGCAACAAAGCCAGCCATGTTCCTCACTTTTGAGCGAAAGACTGCCGCATCGGGTGCTCATTATTGTTGCTTGAAGCCGCCGTGAGAAACTTGCTTCGGTAGCTGCTGCTCTCTACCGCGTTAGCCGAAGAGCTGCTTGGTACCTGCCTGCTGCCGCGGTGGTCCACTACATCTGCTGCGAAGCTCGTGTTACGCGCGTTCACTTGCACTTCATGAGTGCGCTTCTGGACTTGGATTGATGGTCGCAAAACCAATGCAAGCTAATGGCGCCGTCGTCATGGTCGTTTCGCCTGCCGTCTTCGAGCAGCAGCGTACCGACTCGCAGTACAGTTGATCCTCAGCGCAACAAACCATTGCCTCGACCACCAGGACAGGTCTCATTCGACTCACCACCGACACTACACCATGAGCGTCCTCAGCCATCATCGCCACGGCCGCTGGATGCAGCTGGGCGACAGCACTTGCACGGACGCTCAGTGAGCCACCCATTGCCCAAGATTTTCAGCAAGAAGAAGAGCGCTCGTGATCTGGCTGCATTGCGCGATGCAGATGTACCTGCTGGCTCGGAGGACCTAGTGCCAGTTCTGAGCCAGCAGCAACCTGTGCCAGCTCCCAGTCGAGTCATCAGTGGGAAGAGAGGTGTAAAGCTGGAAGATGAGGGTGACAAGATCACGCGGAATTGCATGTGCTGTGACAGCAAGCTCAGTGTGCCGAAGGAGTTGGAGAAGTTTCGGTGTCAGGTGTGCTTGACAGTGAACGATTTGAAGCCTCTTGCGGAACAGAGAGATGGGAAGAGGGAGTTGGATCGGCAAGCTGGAGCGTTCCCACATGGGATCAGAGGACCGCTGTCGGTAGAAAGGACACGAGCGATTGTCGACAAGTGCGTGACGACGTACTTGGAGGCGCGTTGTCGGCGAGTAGAGAAATCGCCTTGTGCACCACCGTCACCAAGGAAGTCAGAGGAGTTAAGCAAGCTGTCGGATGGCGAGACGACGCAGCCACAGGACATCCCCAAAAACACCAGTCAGGTCAATGAGGCGGGTAAGCAGCTTACAGATACACCCCTCTCAACATCACCACCGGATACGCCAGAGGAGACACCTATAGTACATAGTGCCACCATTCGCGACTTCCGAGATATCGATCCTTTCTCATTCATGCGAACAGAGACACCGCCTCCTGAACAGTCGAAGCCACAAGGTCCTGGACCGCCACCAGCGACAGCGAACGGCAAGGCTTTGCCATTGCGGCCGAATAGAAAACCGCCGCCACCGCCTGTGAACGTCGCAAAACGAATGCCATCGACCAACCTGCATCCGAATGGTAGTCCTGTGCCCAACGCGCTGCCATCTCCAAGACCGCAGCTGAGCCCAAGGCCGACGCAAGCAGAAATGGACGCACGCCAACGCTATGATCCTATTAGAAGTATCTTTCGGCCCTTGGAGGACTACATCGTTGCTGCATTTGGTGACTTCCAGACCCTGAACACTGCTTTCAGCACCGTGCGGCCGATCATACAAGGCCGCACACGAAGTGAGAGCAGCATCAAGACACCACCTCCGGAGCCTGCTGGCGTGCCTCAGCCAAGTCCTTTCGATGGCTTCAGCGAGCTGGATCCGAAGATGCTACTACTTGGTGACCTTGGCGAGAACAGTAGCTGGTTCGTCGGCAAGCTGGAGCGCATGCGGTCCGACAAGACTGTGAAGCGGAAGAGAGTGGGCGACAGCTCGCGCAAGGCTATATCGTCGAAGTCGCCCAACATCAATTGGGCAGAGGTCGCGAAGTGGTACGATCTTGTTCAGGCTGCAGGCCAGAACTGGCAACGCAGGGCCGAGCAGCTCAAGATCGAGCAGTCGGATCTGCCGACGGCCAACGTTGAAGGCCTGGTAAATGTTCAGAGCATTGATGAGGATATGGAAGAAGCACGGCAGCATGCCATACGGACGCTGTTCAAGGTCATCGAGAACGTACTCAAACGACCAGCGCAGCCCCTGAGGGATCCAGAGCACATGCGCTTTTTGCTCATCATACTGGCTAATCCTCTGATGTACCCTTCCATGCGCAAGCCAACGCAGACGGCTTCAGACATTGTACACCTACATCCAGATCGAAGGCCTTCGGGTAGAGTCGATGTGGCTGCTGGGAGTCCAAAGGCACCTACACCTCGGAAGCCCTCTGTTCGCGAGAGCGCGAACCAGCACACCGGTATCCTCAAGCGTGTCTTGGGCCTATTAGCAAATTCCACGGACTCGTGTCATCGCTATCTGGTCAGCTGGCTTTCTCGTTACGAACCCGACCGCTTCGAGAAGATGGTCGAACTGGTCGCTACCTTTGTGACCCACCGCATCTCTCGGCGACCCGGGCAGCCACGCAGCAGGAGCGGCTTGGCTGATGGTGGACTGATACCTGATTTGTCAGGGTCCGCCGCGAACACTTCCGCTCAGCTTCGCTCTGCGATGGGGCTGTCTGGGTCCATGAAGAAACGCAGCAACGAAACCGACGGTGAGACCGATTGGGCCAATGACTGGCAGCTCAGGGTTGCTACAAAAGTCATGTCCATTATGTTCGCGGCCAACAATTCATGGCAAGGCAGGAGACGCGATGGCAACACTTCTCGGCTGGATGCAGGTGTCACAGCTACGTCTGGCTCACCACATGCGAAAGCTGCACGAAGCGGACAGCTGCTTCATACGTCGCAGTTCTACAATCTTATACTTGACTATCACGATATGATCGCTGACTTCAAAGTATGGGAGACCCGGCGAGACAAGTTTGCCTTCTGTCAATATCCACTGTTCCTCTCGATGGGTGCCAAGATCAAGATTCTTGAATATGATGCTCGTCGACAGATGGAGCTCAAAGCCCGAGAAGCATACTTTGACTCCGTCATACGGCAACGAGCGCACGAGCAGTATCTTCACCTTCGTGTGAGGCGTGACTGCATGGTAGACGACAGCTTACGACAAGTCAGCGAGGCCGTCGGCCAAGGTCCCGAGGAGTTGAAGAAGGGCTTGCGAGTCCACTTCACCGGTGAGGAAGGCGTGGATGCTGGTGGACCGCGCAAAGAGTGGTTCTTGATGCTGGTCCGAGATATCTTCGATCCGAATCACGGCATGTTCATATACGACGACGAGTCCCAGGCTTGCTACTTCAACCCTAACTCGTTCGAGACGTCGGACCAGTATCACTTGGTGGGTGTACTGCTCGGCTTGGCGATTTACAACAGCACGATCTTGGATGTTGCGTTTCCGCCTTTCGCTTTCCGCAAATTGCTCGCTGCTGCGCCTAGCTCGCCTGGTAGCGGTAATGTATCGTCCGTCACTGGCACGAAAGGTCAGATGACCTACACCCTTCCCGATCTTGCTGAATTCAGGCCTGCGCTGGCCGCAGGCCTCCAAAAGCTGCTTGACTTTGACGGCGATGTGGAGGCGACGTTCTGCCAAGACTTCGTGGCTCCTGTCGAGCGGTATGGTGTCACAACGAATGTGCCACTCATTCCAAATGGCGAAGGCACGGCAGTCACAAATGACAATCGGCAAGAGTTCGTGGACGCCTATATCCGCTGGCTGCTCGACACTTCTGTGGCTCGACAATTCGAGCCTTTCAAGCGCGGCTTCTTCACCGTCTGCGCTGGCAATGCGTTGAGCTTGTTCCGCGCCGAAGAGATCGAGTTGTTGATCAGAGGCAGCGATGAACAACTTGATGTGGACTCGCTACGTGCGGTGGCCGTGTATGAGAACTGGAAGCACTTCCAGCCACCGCACGGCATGGCTCCCAATCCTTCCGAGACCGTGCCAGTAATTGCTTGGTTCTGGGAGCTGTTTGCGGATGCAACGCCTGAAAGGCAGCGGGCGCTGCTGACCTTCATCACTGGCTCGGACCGCATACCTGCTGTGGGAGCTACGAGCTTGGTATTGAGAATCGTGGCAGGCGGTGATGGCTGGGGTGGCGGAGGCGACGAAGAGAGGCAGAGGTTTCCGGTGGCTCGGACGTGTTTCAATATGCTAGTGCTTTGGCGGTATGATTACAAGGAGGCCTTGGAGGAGAAACTGTGGAGGGCAGTGGAGGAGAGCGAAGGGTTTGGGCTGAAGTGAACACTCGATCTCGATCTCGAGTATGTCACAAGTGGCATTAGCGATGGCGAGAGCATTTTTACGCGACTATGAATGCATTACGATGGTGAGTTGGATACAGCGTTACAGACCTACGAACGCGTGTCCTGAGCGGACCGCCCTCCCAAAAGCTCACGATGGGCACCAACAAATGCAATGTTGCAAGCGATAGCAACATACCTTAGAAAAGCGAAAGACTCGTTCGAGGTCGTCGGGCACGATGATATTGCAAATATACTGATACATTGTTGGCACGCTATCTGTCTTTCTACTGGATTTCGTTTGAAGCGATGCACGCCCATACCTCCAAGCTCGGACGACACTGAAGGCCGACAAATGTAGCTTTGCTGAGATATTCCTGGTCGAAGCCAAGCCATATCCTCTGGCTACATACACTCGTTGGAAAAGCGTTCAGCCGGCAGTGCTCTTTGATGTTCTTGGAGACTGCAGCAGCGTTCCCACAATTGTGCGTTTTCTGGGATCCGAATGTGCAGCGTGCATACGGCCACATGGAAGGCTTGCCGGCTCCTGTCTGTAGTGCAACATCAGTAAACATAGCACCCGTATCCAGATCGCGTCCCGTGGCTCGCAGTCGTCAAAGGTGCTTTGATATCATGAAAGGAGCGGGATTGCCTGCTACCGACTCAGGTGAAATGCAGCTGAACGCCGTGGCGCTGACTCTCTTGTCGGCACTTGGCATCCCATTGGCATGAACGATATGAGTGGCCGTGGCTCGAATCCTTGACAGGCACGATCTCACCAAGATGTGATTGTTCATCACCCGGAACGCGCTGCTGTTTCGGCCAAGCCGGCTCCGCAAGCACTGTGCATGATGCATCTTCTCCTTTTCGTCCTGCGCGGCAGCGTGCAGCATCTTCCTTCGTGCGAGTCTGTGTGTTGGATGTCCGAGAAAGAGAGGGGGCCACGCAATATGAAACGCATCCTCAATTGATTGAAACCCCGGCGCGGTTGCCAAGATGTTTGTACTAAACAGCAGTCAAGATACGTTGCCGGCTATATGCGAGTACGTAGAGGGCTTTTGCTTGGAAGTTGTTGATGCGATAGCGAGGCAGGTACGCTCCTGAGCTCATCACCGCCTTTCTCTCCTGCCTTCTCTTCTACTACCATCCATTCCGCCTGCCATTGGACATTCGCTCGTTTTACCGCAAGCCATCAACCACAACATCTAGTTTTCATCTTCCGCGTGCTGCGACCTTCCAATGGCGTCCCAACCGTACACCCCAAAACCTGCGACAGACATCTTCACTCCTGGCGACACAGACATAAACAGGCGAGAATGTAGACGAGTGGTGCCCATGCGAGTGCTGGCCCTCGGACTTGGGAGAACCGGCACGGCATCCTTACGGACCGCGCTGAAGGAGCTGGGCTTCGACGACTGCTACCACATGATGTCTGCATCTGTGGAGAACCCACCCGACTGCTTGATGTGGTCGGACGCGCTGGCCGCAAAGTATGACGGCAAGGGCACATTCGGTCGCGAGCAATGGGACCAGCTCTTTGGCCATTGCCAAGCTATATGCGATTGGCCCTGTGTAGCATTCGCGAAAGAGCTCATTGAGGCATATCCGGAGGCAAAGGTACTTGTCACGACGCGCGACGTAGATAGTTGGCACGCGAGCACGATGAAGACGGTACACTGGCGAGCGACCGAGCCGGAGCTCAAGTTCGCAGCCAAGTTCGACTGGGCAGCGAGCATGTACCAGCCGATGCTTTCAAGTATGCACATGAGAATCCAATCAGGATGTAGCCGATGACTGACAGACCTGCAGAATTCTGGACGGACTTCTGGGAGGGTGACTTCGAGAAGAACGGCAAACGACGATTCAAGGAGTACTACGAGGAGATCCGGACACTTGTGCCCAAGGAGAACCTGCTCGAATACAAGATGGGTGAGGGCTGGCAACCACTCTGCGAGTTCTTGGAGGTACCAGTCCCCGAAGGCAAGAAGTTCCCGCGCACAAACGACACAGATGGCTTCGTGGACCGGTGTCGCCGGCGAAACCGCATGCAGATGCTGAATGTGCTGTTCCGTGCTACGGTGGTGGGAGGCTCGTTTGCGGCAATCGTGTTTGGAGCAACGATGTCCTATCGCAGGTTCTTTGGCAGACGTTCTTGAGCATATACATACGGCGTGCTCGATCGGGATGAAATTCACCTGGTGCTCATCGCGACCGAGCTTGTGGGAATCTTTGCTGCCAACCAGGACGGTGTCACAGGTGCTATGGCACACACATCTTGTGACCGCGAGCGATGGAGTTAAGGGCGTTTTGGGCGTGGAGCATGAAAAGTACTCCCACACCTTGAGGCAATGGATGGACGAAGCTTAGCAATGGCGTCTTTGGAACTTGTTCGAAATATATGTCGTCGCCCAATGCTGGTAGACAACCATCAGGCTACAGGCCCTGTACAGAGTATTGTTATCTATCACTGCTGCCATGTCCATTGTTGTTTCGGAATGTCCAAGAGTTCAATAACGCCCATGACTGGTTGCCAACATCTTCGATCCATCCTCGACATGTCCTCATCATCAACATGCCCAAGCCATGCAAACTCGAGAATCCGTTGCAGTTCCCAGAATATGCCGGCGTCTCATTCGGGAGGCTTGCTTGTGCATCAAGCCCCGCTGCTGTGCTACAGAACCGTCCGTCTTCCCGGGTCTGAAGATTCGGTCGTCGCCATCACTGACACGTCCTCCATACATTACGTGGAGAGCTCGGACTTGAGGTCGGCCGAAGACTGTAATTTTGCGTTCGCGGAGAGCGTTTGAGGCGCGTAGATCAAACTTGCTAACGAGCGGCCATCGGCAACAGCATATCTTGGCAAATGTACGTACCGGCCGGACCTGCATGAGCATTGTTTTCTTGTCTCGTGTCGCATCAATAGACCCCATTTTAGACCTCGTAAAGACCGTCAGCTCTTCAAAAGAGTACAAGTGGCGTTCTACCCACGGTTAGATCGTCTCGTCGGAACTGACCTGTTGGTGCCAGAGCCGCCACTGCGATGCTTGGCTTCTGCAATGTTTCCCGGAATCCGCCTTGGCGATCCAAGGCTAAAGTTGTAGAGAGGCAAAGGGGGGCCTTTGTTGCGCGCCTGGCAACGAATCGTGCATGCGCCGACGTATCGCTCATGTGCTGATAGCACTATGATACTTCCGGTCATTCGCCATCTTCTCTGTTCTTGCGTGATTCTTGGAAGCAGCGCTTTCTCCAGGTGTTTATTGAGTCGCAGTCGCTGCCATGTCCTATCCTTTCCTTTCACAACCACACAGATCATTCGCTTGGGCAGGCCGGATATGGGAGACCTGGGCAGTTGCGCTGCTGTTACTGCTTGGGAGCGCCGACGGACAGCTCAATAATGCCACATCCCCAGTGTTTTCATTCAAGTCGGTATGCTGATATGTACTGTGGTGGTGGTAAGGTTTCGAGTGGCTAGCTGACCTTTGCATGATCTCGTAGCGGCCAGATCTACACGCCCCCATAATCGACTTTACCATACTCAGACCCGAGCTCGTGACCCCAGGGTACCTCTTCCTCGCGCCTTACCGGAATCTCGATCCAGGACCGTACATCTATGACAACTGGGGCAACTTGATATGGTCAGGTGCGGGCGAGAGCGGGCCAAAGACATCGCATGCACCACGAGTATGCACTTATCAGGGAAAGGACCACATCTGCTTTTTCGAGGGTGAACAGCACCAGGGGTTCGCGCGAGGCCATGGAGTCATCATGGACCAGAATTACAGGGTGGTGCGGACGGTGGATAGCTCAGGCGCAGGCGCGAGCAGCGACATGCACGAATTCAAGATGACACCGTTCTCGAACGGGACCACAGTATTAATGACTATCTACCAGCCACGGCAGTTCGATCTGACCGTCAACCCTAGATTCAATGTTGAGCATGGAATGGGCTGGCTGGTGGAAGGGATGTTCCAGGAGGTGGAGATAGACACAGGGAAGGTGATCTTCGAGTGGCGATCGCTGGACCACGTCGACCCAGGGCTTAGCTGGACTATGCCCAGCAGTACGGATACCAGCGGTGATGGCCTCCATGAAAGGACACCTTGGGATTACTTCCATCTCAACTCGATCGATAAGAACATCGAGGGCGACTATCTCATATCTGCACGCCATGTGAGCGCCATATACAAACTCTCCGGCAAGGACGGGCACATTATGTGGCAGATGGGCGGAAATGCCGCTACCATACACACGACAAACTTTGTGTTTTCATACCAGCATCACGCGCGCTGGGTTGCAGAAAACGCAACACACACGACTTTGTCTTTCTATGACAATGGAAGCAACACGTTCAATCACACTAACAAATTCTCTCATGGCTGGATCGTGATCATCGACCATGTTGCAGCGACGGCGACCATGACCCAAGAATGGGGCGCACCAGAGCCGGAAGGCGGGCTCTTGTCGGGCTCACAGGGCAACATGCAGATGCTGCCGGGTGGTGGATGCCACATTGGCTGGGGCGAGCACGCATACTTTTCCGAGCACACCGCAGATGGCAGTGCAGTGATGTACGGCAAAGTGGCTGAGCGCGCATCGAATGTGATGATCTACCGATCAAACAAGTACAATTGGACCGGCACACCAGAGACAAAGCCTGCGTTGTGGACGTATAGCAGAGCAGGCGAAAAGATGGCTTTCTTCGTGTCCTGGAATGGAGCTACGGAAGTGGCGAGCTGGAACTTTTACACCGCTAACACTGCGTCTGGCAACTACACACTATCTGGTAACTCGAAGAAGAAAGGCTTCGAGACGGAGTATCATGCGTCGATGATGAAGCCCTGGTCATATGCGGAGGCTCTAGACATAGATGGCAAGCCCCTGAGTGCCAGCGTCGTTGCGAGGACGTTTCAGCCAAGTAGGAATCTTGCGGAATACTGCAACGATCGAGGTTGCGACTCTCCGAAGAAGACTTCGGACGAGCACCATGTCAAATACGACACCGACTTCACGCCCGAAGACCGCTACCTCTCGCCGAATCGCGGTTTCGACACGCAGACCTACTATGCAGAAGTGACAGCGAATTCCACAGCCAAGACGACGACGAGGCCTAGCACTAGTGGCAAGCACACCAGTTCAACGCGAGAAGTGGTTCTGGTCGCTCTTGGTGCACTCATCGGCTTCGGCATCATGACCATTGGCATTCTGATGCATACTCAAGGCCTGTTCCGACGGCTGGAACCTCTTGCGGAATCGATCTCGCAGAAGACTGGCGAGTTGACCGATACAATGACCAATAGCGTCTTTGCGTCGAAGATATTGGGCAGGTACACGCGTGTACAAGAGAAAGATATGGATGGGCTCGAGAGCTCTTCGGGTAGCTCACGAGCCAGCCAGTTCCTTTAGCAATTAAAGTGGAAGGCTTCATGAACTCGAATTACAGCCATTGAGCGGGCTGTTGGGTGTCATGGGTCCTTGACTGGCAGCGGTATTGATTGCAGAAGCTGATCTGGCAATGCATATGTTGGCGACCTAGCATGTACATATTACCCTGGTGGACCTTTGGCAATGTTGGAGAACTATTTAGCAATGATACCCGTGCACGACATGCTTTCACCAAATATTATTGACAGCAAGCTGCCCAACCTTGCTGAGTATGTCGTTTCCTCAAGTCTTCTTGTCAATCCTCGTCCTATGGACAAGTGTGAGTTTCACCAGCATCGCAATCTCGTGCCTCCAACCCTCAGGCGTGCCACCACAACGCCGCCATCGCACGAGCCTGCCGGCTGATGGATTGAACTGAAACGAATCCTGTCTGCACAACAGCCGTCTTCCGCAATCCGCGATCTTGGCGTGACGATCTTGCATCTCACGAGTCGCGGACGCCCGAGCACACCTGCCGTTTCAGTACGCCATTTAATGTTCTCCAGACAAGCAATTGTCTTGTTATACCTTAGTAGCTCTTGGCAAGATGCCTTGGATGCGTCGTTCTCCAGTTGCACGCGGCCCTGCAACGTCGCAAGTGGAGAGTTGTGGTATACGCAAGCAGAGGCAGCAAACCTTTGCAAGGGACGAAGACGCGCGCCAGACACCTTGATGCCCGTCATTGTTTCCATCTGGACGTGCCTGCAAACGTATAGCCACTCTGCATAGCTTCCAGAAGGGCAGTAGCGAGCACGCCATCGCAGTAGGTGGAGGGCTTGCGGGACGCACATCCAACGCCCGGTTCTGTACGGGGTATGGCTCATCAGCGTGCATCTTCACGACATCTCCGCATTCGCAATGGCTCCCAGAACGCCAACGTAGCGCTGGCGGGACACGATGACCCTTATACAGACGAGGACCGAGTCTACCCCTCGAGCTCCGACACAACGTCGAAAAGCGGCGACTGGACACCAGCTGCGATTGAGAATGGCACGGCGCAGCAGCAGCACCGGCAACCCATGTCATCACCATCGCTCCATCCAGGCCCACCCACGCCGAGCAGAAGCACGATAATACCAGGCAATTCCACAGCAGCAGACCCGCCTGCACCGCCGACATGGAGCAATATGCCAAACAAGATCCAGCTAGCCATCCTCGCTGGATCGCGATTCGTAGACTTCTTCCAGATGGCAGCACTACAGACATACATGGTGCACCAGCTGAAGTCGTTTAATCCGACACTACCCGACGCCATTATCTCGCACCAAGCCGGTGTACTGCAAGGCTCGTTCACCGCTGCTCAGATCATCACGAGTATACTATGGGGTCGAACTGCAGATCAACCTACGATAGGCAGGAAGATGGTGTTGAACATTGGCTTGGTTGGGACTGGCATAGGTTGCATTGGCGTAGGCTTCAGCAGGACATATGGGCAGGCGGTATTCTGGCGGTTGATGAGCGGAGCAATCAATGGCACAGTTGGGTCAGCACGGACAATGGTTGCAGAGCGCACACCAAAGCCGTGGCATCCTCGTGCGTTCTTGCTGCTTCCGGCTGCATTCAATGTTGCGAACGTGGCAGGGCCTATCTTGTCAGGCCTGCTGGTCAATCCAGTCTCGAGCTTTCCGACACTCTTTGGTCCGGGTGGCACATTTGGTGGTGTGGATGGAGTCGGCTGGATGGAAACGTATCCGTACGCTTTGGCTAACCTGATAAGCACTATACTTCTCTTCAGTGAGGCCCTAATTGTGCATTTCTTCCTCACGGAGACACTGAAGGGCAAGCAGCCGTTTGCGTTATCGCAGATTGATCCAATCCGCATCACCCGAAGTGCTTATGCCCAAGTAGTGGACGCCAAAAACCGAGGCTACCGTCTTGTGCAGGAAACGCAGCGGCAAGGTCTGCTATCACATCCGGACCGTTCGTCGTTGGAGATGGATCGTCTGGCAAACACTGGTGAGAAGGTCGAGACACGGCCTCTTCAAAGGCTGCCATTCAGCCGGATATGGACGCCGAATGTGCTTTGGACGTTACTGAGCATTGCTATCTTCGACTTCCACATGGGCGCTTTCGCCAACCTGTGGATACTGTTCCTCGCAACGCCACGAGAGTTCATACCTGGTCTCTCTGATGCTGCGCCCGATGCTGCGTCTCTTCCAGTCAAAGATGAACAGCTGACGATCAGAAGTGCTTTCAAGTTTGCCTCTGGCCTCGCCTTTCCACCACCCACGATAGGCTTCGCCATGGCCATCATCGGATTCATCGGCGTGGCATTGCAGTTTCTGCTGTATCCATGGGCAAATGGACGCTTCGGCCTGATGAGATGCTTCCGAGGATCTCTTTTCCTGTTCCCAGCAGCGTACTACTTGGCGCCTTACATCGCACTACTGCCGTCCGCTACACCACCTCCGAGTCCTGCCAGCGGCTCGGCGGTGTGGTCTGGCATCAGCTTCGTAGTCTTTCTGCAAGTGTCTGCGCGCACCTTCGCGTTACCTGCCTCTATCATCCTTCTCAACAACAGCTCACCTCATCCCAGCGTGCTGGCGACGATACATGGTGTTGGACAGGCGTGCTCGGCCACCTTTCGGACACTTGGACCAATACTGGCGAGCTACTGGTACGGTCTGTGGACTGAGCGTGGTATTGTGGGCATGGCATGGTGGTTCACAGGATCAGTAGCAGCTATTGGCTGTGTGGCGAGCTTCTGGGTGCGGAACGGAAGTGGGCACGAGATCTTCTTGCCTGGAGAAGAAGGTGAGATGAAAGATGGCGAGACTGGAGGCGGCAGTGGAGATGGTCGATGAGCAGCACAGATGTGTCCGTCAAGAGTACCTGAACTCAGGTCGTGTATATCTTGTATAGTGTAAGCATAGCTTTCGAAGCCTTTCACGAGCTCGACGCTGATCTGGACCATGGCTTGAACAACACCTCGTTTATGGGGGAGCTGGTGGCCCCTGCAATATTCTCCAGACGGTCAGACCTCCCTCATGTTGTTTGTGTTGGGTTGAATCGTTGCTATCATTGACAAACACCAGTTCATTACAGGTTCACGGGTTTTCAGACTACCTTGGTAGCGTCCGAGAAATGGAGAAGATGGTCGGTGTCGAGCACGAAGAGCACGCTGATCGTTAGCACGAGCATGTCACCAATATCCATCATGACTACATGGCAAGGCCATCAGTGGTTTGCAAAGAGAACTTCCAGCATATTACCATCGCTCTGCAGTTTTCAATTTACCAGAGAGGACTCGGGCTTTAAAAGGCAAGTGTTTCGCTGGCGAGGTTGCTGCCATCATGGCCAAGGCTCGATTCGATTGAGTTGCCGGGCAATGCCATGCCTACACTTTGGGTCATGTCTTGATTCTTGTCGGCTTGTCGCCATGTCGCGAGAACAGCGCAGACCAACCGGCTTGCAACTGTCCCGGCACGACTTGGCCATGACTCTTCCGTTGACATCGTCGTAGTCCACCATCAGCGATCGATTCAACCCCCACGCAAGGCATGTGTTTGTACGCAAAGGCACCGCAGCGTGCTCCAGACAGCTGTATGTTCAACGTTTCACCTCTGTGGAGACACAAGACGTAGACGACGGGTGTCCCTTGCTTTAGCGGCGCTCTCCACATCTCCACTTGGCAGGTACGCGGCGCCTACTCCACATCATTTCGGTTGAACGACACGAGTGGTCCAGTCAACAGTGCGTACAGATGCGGCAACAGGGTCCTGCTGGCGATATGGGGATGGTCAAGCGCGGTGGTGGGCGCCACTACATCGCCGACGCCGACACCAGCGGTGATTTCACGCACGAGGAGGCCGCGAGACCTCGGCGAAGTCATCACAGGTCTCAGTTGTGATCAGCCAGACTCGTGTTCAACCGGGCTTCCCGCAGCGAACAGAGGGCATGGCGTTGGCGGCGGTGGTCAACGAAGTACCGGGTGGCGAGACTGCTCGCGTGAGCATCGCGAATAGAGCTGGTGAGTGACTCTAGCGCTCGAATCCTTCAGCCCTTTGACCTCTGATCATCAGTGTGGTCATGCGAGATGTTGCGTGTCATTGATGAAGGCGTCGGCGCGATCGATCAGGACGTCGTCGTCGCCGGCGAGCGTCCAGGCCAAGGTCGTACACGCGTTGTCTTTGCGAAGAATAGACAGCTCGGCTAGCGTTTCCCCTTTGCTATCCACAACCGTGCCGCTCAACAGCAAAGCCAGCGAACCGGAGAGATGCGCTCGCTGTCCCGGCTTCAGAAAGTCTCGAAGGTTTGGCTAGCACAACCGCCGGTCAGGGGAAAGAGACGCTGGTTGGCTGAGGCCGAACGTACCTGCATCATATCGGGTGCAGGGTCGCGGGCGTTGCTCTTGCCTACAAGAACCTCAGCGATCTTCTGTTGTGCTTCCTTTCCTCTCTTCATCCACAAACCGACACTCGTTCACCAACATCAACCGTAATACCAACTCTCACCACCGCTCATTCACCAACGACCAACAAACAAAACCTTTAATACCGACCCAACCACCCAAACCAAACAACCATCAAGATGCGTTTCGCCATTGCCACTGCTGCCCTCATTGGCGCTGCCACTGCTCAGAATGCCACCACTCTGCCCCCGGTCTACGTGACCGACGTTGTCACCGCATACACCACATTCTGCCCTGAGGCCACTGAGATCACCCACGCTGGCCAGACCTGTACGTTGACAATTTACCATTCGATGAAACGAGTTTGTTGCTGACTTTCCAAAGACACCGTCTCCTCGGCCACCACGCTCACCATCACCAACTGCCCCGGCGGTTGCACCATCACCTCGCTCAGCACCCCGGTTGCCCCAGTCACCGTGAGCTCCGCCATCGGTCAGCCTTCTGCCTCCACCACTGCCGTCCCGGTTGCGCCAGTGCCGTCCGCATCTTCCTCTGCACCATACTACCCGTCCAGCAACGGCACTGTCCCGGCACCTTACTCCTCGGGCGCTGCATCCCCAACCGGCTCCTCGTCGTCCAGCACCCCGTCGCCGTACACCGGTGCTGCCAGCAAGACCTACTTCTCGGCTGGTGCCGGCTTCTTGGCCCTCTTCGGCCTCGTTGCTGCGCTCTAAGCGTGACGTTCGATCTAAAGGTTGACATGGGCGGTGCTTTTGGCGTTTCGAGTCATGACTGCGGTCAGGTCACAAAGATGGCATTACAGGCATATGACTTGTACTTGAAGCTGATTCTGCTTCTGCGTGCGTACTCGCCCTTCGAGGCGTTAATGACGGTGGTCGGGTATGATTGCGCATCAATGCATCTACTTTGCGTGGGCCATGCGTGGTCTTTTGACAACGAATATCGTGGCATCCATGTATCTAAGCAGCTGAATATCAACGGCGCATTGTCGCTGAGCCGTTGAAGACGAAAACACTCGTGGCCTGGCCCTTTTCGCTTCACTTTGTTCTCGTTGCCACTGCACTCCTGTTCCTGAATTGACCGTCAGTCCCGCGCGAGTGGTCTTTGCAATTCGTCTTACATCTATGAGAGCATTGATCGGTTTCTTTCAGACGGGAGTGAAGTCAAAGTGAAGCAAGGAATGTGTGACTGCATCTGTTTCATCCCAGAGCACGGCGTGCACTGCAAGGGCTGCACTCACCAACGACGCTCACATGAGATTTGTGACATACGCGAACCATCTTCCCACTCGACCGCTGGAAAGAGGCTCCCTTCGACCAAGCAAGGTAACAACATCTTCCAATGTATAATTGGTCGCAGTAGATGTAACCAATGTAGTTCCATTGTCTACTCTACCCGGCCGTAGGTCATGCCTATCATGCTGCCCCCATTCATCCCACCCTACGACAACACCTTCTCCCTCAACATCCCCAGAAATTGCGCCCCACTCACACCTTGATCCGCCCGGTCCTCCACCAACAGCGTCTGAGCCCATAGCCTCAAACTGGGCTCGCCATCTTCCCGTACCAGGTACATGGGTGGACGAATGATACTTCCCACACCTATACTCCTGTGATCTGCACTCTTCTCGATGACCGCGCGTACCCGTTCGTTCATGTCATTATCCAGAACCGGCAACGTCGTCTTGCCCTGTTTGAGCTGATTCTTGTCTTCTGTGCCGAAAACATCGCCAATGAGCGCAGGGACGGCATCGCGGCCAAGCCAGAGGAATTGCGTTTGACCATCGTCAAGCAGGTACAATCCATACGGTACCAAGTTTCCAGATGACAAGTTGAGTGCGGGCGGCATGACAATGGCGCCAGTATCTGGCGAAGGCTGTCCAGCATCATCGGGCATGTCGTGCAAGCTGTACAGCCGAGGGTAGATGTACTGCATCAGCAGAGGCAAGGGCAGTGTACTCAGTAAGCACAGCGCCGCAGACCGGAGGTCAGTGGGTATTTGCGCACTCTTTCGAAGTCCGAGCTACAGGCACGATCAGCATATTACGAGACGATGTAGGGAATACAGGTGACTCACATTCTTCATCAGACCCAGGAAGAGGATGGGTAGCCCTCGCATATTCGCAGGGAACTGTAGTCCTCCACCACCCATATTGCCACCACCGAGCTCCTTCTTGTACGTTGACAAGAGCTCGATGACCTTGGCTTGGATTGCATCTCTCGCCGCATCGAGTCCGCTGCTCAGCGCCCTCTCCACAGCCTTGTGAGCGAAGTAGGCTGTGATTGCTTGCTGATCGGCTGAAGCATACACTTCTGCCAGGTTCTGCGTAGTGGGTATGCTGAGCGTGAGCACTCTGATACGTCGCTCGCCATTGCATGTCGTATGCAGGACACCGACTTGCAAGCATGCAAAAGCCTTCGTAATGCTCTCGTCGATTGCAATCTCGACCACATACGCTTGATCACGCGGCATGGCCGGGAAAGCGCACAGATCGCTCGAACGGTTGAAGAAGTTGCCGTAGAAAGCGCTTGGCCTCAAGCCGGTGGTCGTTCGCACACGCAGAACAGCCTCTAGCCCAATCTCAGAGCTCAGGTATTCGCTAAACTCCTGACCAAACTTCAACGCATCCTCTGTTCGTGCCGCATTCCATGCCGGGTAGAAGTACGTCTGTCCACCCGTGTAGCGTGGCAGATTGGACAGCGAGGCGACATCCTGGTATTGCGCAGAGAACAGGAACATGTCGATGCTGACCTGCGTCTTACTGCATTCAACAGCGAAGGACTTGTAGAAAGCGTTCTGGGTCTGCAGCAGAGAGCTCTCCTTTGATGTTCCGAGAAGCTTCTTGTCTTCCCGTGGCTGCAATTGACCATACCCAACATTCGGTAGCGACGCGGAGAGGACCGTCATCTTGCCACCAACGTGAGAGATCAACTTGTGGCCGGCCCGTAATGCGGATCCCATAGCAGACGCTGTGACGGTGGTGTTGGCGAACATGCCCTGCAGATTCCCAAGGAACGTTTCGATGTTCGCACGGCACTCTGACAAGTTGACAAGCAGATCCTCGGGCGTAGGCAGAAATGGCTCGTCCAGATCCGAGACGACCAGCATCCTCGCATCGTTGCTTTCGCTACCATCCCGCGGGACCTGGAAATAGTGCAAAGAGCTGTCCACCGCCATAAATCCGAGTCGTGTCCGTCGATCAGTGTTCGGTATCCTCTCCAGACTTTCCAGTATGCATCGTGCAGCTGTTGCCAGCAGACCCGAGCTCACGCCTGCATAGCTCACGTCGAACAAGAACAGATAGATGAGAGGTTGCGGTGCTCGGACCATGTACTCCTGCGGCGCTACAAACTCGCTGACCGCATAGTTCAACTCTGGCCTTTGCCACCGGTCAATGCTGCTGTTCTTCGCGGCATCCCAATCAAAGCTTTGCGGGACGTCGTTGGTAAGATTGCACATGTTACACCGCCATCTGTGCGAGTGGTCCAGGAAGCTCGCAAATGGGTTGATGTAAGTCCGACATCTTCTGCAACGTGCAATGACTTGGTCGTACTGCACTGGCACATCATCTTCGACATCGTGCAGCGTGGCATAAGGTTGGATGATGAGCGCAAACGGCAATTTGCTCTTCTTGAGGAGCGACGCTGTAGTTGGCATGGCATTGAGCGTCGACCGGACATATTTCGGCGGACAGTTCGAGTGCGGCGAAGGTGTGACGGAGGACTGTACGTTCGGTTAGCTGACGCAACGAAAGTAGAAGCTGCAGGCACTCACGTTCGGCGGCAGTATGATTGGAGGCGGTGGCTGATCCAGATCGCTGACATGGAAAGGCTGGCCTTGCATGCTAATGTCAACCGGTACCAATGGATTCAACCGCAATGCAGGCTGTCCTGGTGGCTGCTGAGGCTGCGGCGCACTGCCTACACCCATCTGCTGAAACTGTTGCGTGACTCCCTGCACACCCTGCTGTATTATGCTAGGCGTGCCCTGGGCTGGGTAGGCAGGCTGAGTCGGTTCGTATCCTTGCGGCGGGACCGGAGCACCATACTGGGGTCCACCATACGCTGGCTGCTGTCCAGGGGCCTGCGCGTTCGGGTCACCGTAAGCTGGCTGCGCTGGCATGCCATAGGAAGGCTGCGCAGGTTGCTGACCTGGGAAGCCACCGTATCCGCCTGCCGCAGGAGGAGGCGAGCCCGGGTATTGTCCGCCTGGTGGCTGTCCTCCTAGCCCAGCATTTGCGCCTGCTCCGAACTCATATGCCTGGCCTGCGTATCGATCGCGCTTCTTCTTCCCACCAGCCGCAGGAGGAGCGGTTGATTGTTGTGCTTGCTGATCGTATGCGCCGTCCTGGCTGTACTGCCCACCCTCAGGATCTGGTCCTCCATCGTCAAACTGTTGATGCGGCGCTGCCATATCTGCGCTTCCGCAAGTGAAGTCTACCCGCGCTCACGCTCGCTTTGTTTCGAGCTCCAACTAAGGAATGTCCGGCGTCGTGAGCTCGGCAGGCGCAATAGCTAGAACCAAACGCACTTCCACAGGAGTAAGAAGTTGTCTGTTCTGGACGGAAGTAATGCTAGTCGACCAAACACAAAGGACTTCGAATCCAAACGCCAATGATGATGCGGGTCAATGTCTTTCACAGCTGTGCGAGCTTTGCGGGTAATCGTGAATATGGTGCCGCGGCGAGAGGTAGTATATCCAGAGCCGTATGCCACGTCGTTCTCAAGGGACAGTCAAGACAGCTTGTCAAGTAGTGCTTTATTGTGGCCTTGGTCTAGAAGCCAGGTGTTGTAGGAGCTCGAATTCGCCATGAAACAGTCGTCCAATCAGAGACGAGAAGGTCTGCTTCAAGCACGTGATATCTGGGCACATGCCAGCGACAATGAGAACAAGTATGTACAGTATACATCTGCTATCTACAGCTGGTTTCTAGTCCCTCTTGTGTCCGACTTTCCCGATCCCTTGTAGCCCCCATAAGCTTATCAGAACTGTTACAATGATGCAAGCGAAGCTATACCACCACGTAGCCCTGTAGCCTTCCATTAAGGCTGGCGGACTCGTCTTGTCCACGAAGTCCGTCTTAGCCGTGACGGATGAAGCGATGACGGCCCCTAACGCCAGGCCAACAGCTTTGCCAATCTGGCTGACGGTGTTGAACACTCCACCCGCGAGGGCTTGTGTTTTTGCAGGGAAAACGGATGTGATGAGTAGGTTGGCAATCGTGAACAAGCTATCTGCTCCGATCGGGTTGAAGACGTTTGCAAGGAAACCTGCGAGTGGGTTAGTGTTGCTCGTCATCGGACCATGCATAGCTCACCTGTCTCCCAGTAATTGCTGTGAGCGCTCGCTCCCACTAGCACTAAAGGCGCCACGACACTCAAGGTGCAGCCGAACAGCACCAGGTAATTTGCTTTGATTCTGTGCACCAGCAAACCCATCATGATATTACTGATCGTGCCGGATACAGGTGCTGGAAGAAAGTACAGCGATGTGCGAGTCGCACTGACACGTTGCGCATTCTGGAAGTAGAACGTGAGCATCGTTTCCAGCAAATTGAAGCTGCCCCAGGTGAAGAACACAGCAATACAGATAGTGGTGAAGGTTCGGTTCCGCCACAATGAGTTCGGGATGATGGCCGGTTTCCCAAGACGCTCCTGTCGTCCAACCCAGAGGATGAAGGCGGGTATGAGTGCGATGGAGATTGCCAAGCATGCAATGGTCGCAGGCTTTCGTATGTCGGCAGTACTTCCCGTAATTGCAGCGAAAGCATAGCTCAGCAACGCCAGACTCGAGCTGGCAACACCGGCGCCAATCCAGTCGATCTCTGTGCGTAGTCTGCCCAACTTGTGTGCCCATGTAGAGCTCTCTGGACCTTCAGCAGAACGATCATCGATCTCCTTGGGAAGACCCCATATCGCTATCACCAATATAATAATGTTGAGAATTGCCGCGATGTAAAAGCCCCACTGGTAGCCGATCGTGTCGGCCAATACACCGCCCAGCGCCAGACCAACACTGAACCCTACTGGCTGACCCCCGCCCATAGCGGCGAACGCCATGTCCCGACGCTTGCCGATGAAAGATGATGTGATGATAGCGACAGCGCTGGGGAGGCATAGACTGACAGCCACGCCGCTCAGGCCACGGAAAAGGATGAACTGCGTCGATGTCTTTGACAACCCGCAGCCTAGGATGAAGCCAGCCTGCAATACCGTACCCATGAGGTACATGAACCGACTACCCAGTGCGTCCGCAATGGTACCGGAGAAGAGAAGGGTGCATCCTGTGGTCAAGGCGTTGATGCTGCTGGGCCATAGTTGCATCGCCTCGGGAATGTGTAGTTCCGCTGTGATAGTCGGGAGGGCCACAGTGGTGAGGCCATTGAGGAGCGTGGACAGAGCGGTAACGAGTGTGACACTTCCAATGATTGCAGCAGTCTGACCAGCATCCGTAATGGAGAAAGGTATTTGGTGTGCGGATTCGGTCGGACGCAATGTCTGTAAGGCAATATCGTCGTCGAACTGGCGATCATGGTGAAGACTGGTCTCTCGAGTCGACGCCGGCCGCACCCAGGAGGAACGTCGTAGACTTGTTGTCGCAACTGCCTCTGGCGAGGAGATGGGCTGCAGTTGGACCTTGGTTGCTGACATGGTTGTTAGTATTCCTTGCCAAACTCACCTGGACGGCACTGCGTGCAACTATATGCAATTTAGCGGCACTTCTGCGGCGAAAAGTGAAGATGATGTCGGTCAGCACTCTCCACCAAAGTCCAAAAGCGCCTGTTCTTGGCGCGTTGACATGCCAAGATCCCATGGCGGCGGTCTTCCGCTGTACAGCATCATAATCGTGGCGTGTAATCTTGCATGATAGCGGTCAAGAGTCGGACCAGCAAAGCACAGGACGATGGCTGCATGTTGAACCGAAACGAATGTGAAGAGACGAAGTCGCAAGAACCTTTTGTGGGCCTGTGTGCGGAATGAGATCTATTGTGTCCTAACTCTAGGCTCTAACAACAATGTTCCTCGCGGCCCTATCTTCTCCGAGACCCCAGTCTCGCGTGAATGTATTTTACGGCCTCGCAGCCAGGTGTCTTTCACCACACCTTTCAGCGTCTTGCCCTGATAAGGAGAGCACTTATTCCTGAATAGCATGGAATCGGCCTGCACCTCGAATTCGGCCTCTTCATCGAAGACTGCGACATCTCCATCCATGCCCACTTTCAACATACCCTTCTGACGTTCGAGTCCAACCTGTTGGGAAGTATTGACGCAGCACCAGCGGGCTATGTTGCGTATCGTGTCGTCGACTGACAGCGATCGCCGCATCGCCTCTGTCCAAAGGATGCTAATCCCGAGCCCAACGGAAGAGATACCACCCCAAGCGCTGAAGAAGTCACCCTTGCCCTCATCGGACGAGCATCCAGCTTTCAGGCTGCCCTCGGCTCCAGGGACATGAGACGGTAAAAGCTTGAGGTTTGGCGTGCAAGGTGAGTGATCGGAGACGACTGTCTTGACGATACTGTCATCCAGATTGAGTAGCTCCTGCCACAGCCCATCCTGATTCGACTGTTCACGGATAGGAGGACAACACTTGTGTCGCGTGTCGCCTTCCTGGATTTGTTCTGCTGCGAGGCTGAGGTAGTGGAAGCACGTCTCTGTCGTGATCTTGACACCTTTTGCGCGTGCTTCGCGAATCATCGGTATTGCCTCGATCGCGGACAGATGTACGACGTGCAGAGGCAAGTTTGGTGCAAGATGTGCCTTACTCAAAATCTCGAGTATTGCGTAAGTCTCGAAGGATGAAGGTCGTGAGTCGAGGAATGTCTGGTACTTTTCCAGTGGTCCAGTGGGCTCCAGGGGTGGGAGAGACCACTGCACGTCGTCTCCGACCGAAGCAGTGATCGGTGGTATCATTTCGGCATGGAACATGACAGTCGTAGGTTCGTCGGCCAGCTCCTTGAAGACAGCCGCAATGTCTGTCGAAGATACGGCTGGGAACTCCTCAACACCACTGTCAATCATGAAACCCTTGAACCCACGCACGCCTGCTTTGACCAACGGCTTCAGGTCCTGAACATTGCCAGGAATGATTCCTCCATAGAACCCAACATCCACCCAGCATTGCCCTTGCGCCGCAGCCTTCTTCTCTTCTAGATTGGCGACAGTCGTGGTCGGTGGAATGGCATTGAGCGGCATGTCAACCACAGTCGTGACTCCACCAAACGCCGCAGCTCTTGTCCCAGTCCAGAAGCCTTCCCATTCTGTCCTGCCCGGCTCATTCAAGTGCACATGCGCGTCTACTAGACCCGGCAGAAGCACATGCGGGCTGTAGTCTGTGTAGGGTGTGCCTGCTGGGAACGACGATGCTGGCAGGACTGAGTGGAAGATCGATGTAATCTTGCCGGTGTTCATCGATATCACGATGGTCGCTTCTGTGAGCCTGTCCTCTATCACCGCCCGCGTCGAGGCAAGCACTGTGATTGTGGATGCACTGCTGGTGTCCTGCTCATCGATTGAGTGCGGTGTGTCCGTGCCAGTCGCGAAGGGCGCCATGTTGTATAGTTCGAAGTGCTGCTATATTTGCTGGGTTATAGTCTACGCGCATTGATGACCGTGAAAGCGCCAGACAAAGAGAGGAGCAGTCGATTCCAGCACAACGGAGCTGGGGAATGGGGCGAGCTGGGGTGCATGTGAATGATAAGAACGAGCGGATGCATACAGACCTGCCCACGTTCTGACCTCGAGTGGCTCACCCGTCTGCGAAGCCTGTCGTGGCCGTCTCGTCGGAGCTGACCGGTTGAACCGTTCGAACCAGCCGTCCACGCCTGCTGGCGACGCGTAGAATATGTAGTCCGAGGCCATTACTCGATAAGAATGCAATGCGGGTCTTATCAGTGGTGGATGCGAGTCGTTGGGACAGAAGGCCAGCCGGTGACGTTCGAGATAAGCTTGCCGATTGCGGCGCGGAGGCATGCCCGGAGGTGAAAGCTTGGCGAGGCTTCACGACGTCTCTGTCCTGAACAATAAACAATGAAGTACTCATGCTCATATGCTTGATCATCATGTTGGTGCGGACCGCTGCCTTTTTAGGGAGGACTGATAGCACGAATAGAGGGAAATCAAAGATTCGCTACTTCCCTAGCTTTGTGCAATGCAGAGCCATCGTGTAATGCTTACTCGATAGAAACGATCAGAGTTTGCGGTAGTACTATGACAGCTCAAGTTGACATGGCTGGTAAGACTAGATAAAACGTAGCGGTTGACGAGAAGCGGGTTCGCTGTGCGAGAGTCAAACAACAAGTCGTTGTGGCATTAACCAACGCATGTGTTGCTCCTAACTTCCTACCAGCTGGTCAGGTGTAGGCCGCCAGCGAACTTCGACGCCGCCGATCGTGCACCAGCAACGCCGTAGTCTCCGACACCTCCAAGATGGCCTCTTCTTCATCCGAGATGGCAGCACCAAATAGCTCGTCCATGGGCTTTCCCACGCCTACGCCTCTCGTCTCTGGTACAACGAAGTACACCCACACGAGAGACACAACGCAGAATCCTGCGTAGATTAGGTAAGTCATCCATCCAATGTTCGCTAGTAGAGGTGGTGTAATCGCCGCAATCACAATCTGGAATGCCCACTGTGTGCAAGTCGTGATGGCACAGCATGTCGAATTGATGTGTAGTGGGAAGATCTCCGCACACACGTTCCAGGAGAGCGGCCCCAAAGATACTCCAAAGCTGAACGAGAAGAGATAGACCATCAGTACAGAGATGATCCCGACCGCGGTTATTGATGCAGTAGCGTCCGCAGGCGGTGCGGCGTGCACGCAGTACGCAAGAACGAGCATTGAAGCTGCGCACACTCCAGAGCCGAGCTCCAGCCAGAAGCGGTTGCCCTTCATGTTGCAGAACTTGAACATGAATGCCAGAGACGAGACCAGCTTGACTACACCGAAGATGCCCGTGAGGAACAGCGACGACGAGACTGAGGTGAATCCTGCTGTCATGAAGATGACAGGCGAGTAGTAATTTAAAGCATTCAAGCCGGCCATGTTCTGCGCGACCATCAGGCCGATACCAACGTGAAGTCGACGACGTACATCCGGCCGGGCCATGTCTTTGATCACCGAACCCTGCTTGAGTTTCTCGTTCAGCTTTGCTGCGGCTTCGATCTCGAGGACTTCGGCCTCGAGGGCAGGGTCGCCAGGTTCCTGTCGTCTGAGCCAGGCAAGGGATACCTCCATAGCTTGGTGGTGGCCTTGTTCAGCAAGATACCGAGGTGATTCCGGAATGATGAGTGTGCCAATCAACAGCATCGCCCCTACTAATAGTTGCAGTGATACTGGGATTTGCCATTGCAGCGAGGACTCGTCCGCGAGCACGGCTTGCGCAATGAATGCGATCCAGAAGCCGATCAAAGCGCCAGCCTGCACGAACACTTGGTACCCGGACATGAGCATGCCTCGTTCGGAGGCTGGCGATATCTCTGAGATGTAGATTGGTGATACCAGGGTGCCAGCGCCAACTCCCATTCCGTTAATGAGTCGTCCGATGTTGACTTAGCAGAACCGTCAGTGTGCTGTTGATCCGGCGAAATAATCTACTCACAGCTACGAAATAGTCAGCGACGAAGAGTCTCATGCTCCCAGCTCACATACATTGTCAAGTTCCCGTTACTGCAAAGCTGGACGACAGCACCAACGACGTAGAGCACCGCAGCCATTTGCAAGCACAATCTCCTTCCCAGCCTAGAACAAACAGGCATACCCGTCGGAACGCCGATAAGTGCACCGAAGATCCATGCGGAGACAGCCAACGATCTCGCCGAAGCGAGCTGATGTTCGGGGAGTTGGTCGAGACCGAAGTGTGAGAGGAACGATGGTAAAACTATCTCTCCGCCGACGAACCCTACGGAGTAGCCAAAGAGACCTGCTGTTAGGCATGACACAGTCGCAGCAATGTAGAGATTGCGGTTGCTAGAAGCCATTCTGATGTGGGTGGGCAGTGATAACAATACAATGCAGACACCTACCAGGTAGTTATGCAACACGGGCAGAGTACGTAAAACAACAGATCTCCGTCGCCCTGCGCCGGTAAAGCTGCTATGTCTTTGTTATACCTTCGAAGCTGTTTTGTCGGATGCTCATATCCGGAGCTGGAGCAATTCGGCCCGAGACGGGTTTGACTTCTTCCTGACGAGGCAAGAATTTCCGCAGAATTATTGACTTGCTTAGGTAAATGGGCTAATCCTAAAGGCTACGACTGCCTCACATTTACCTGAGGGGTCGTTGAAACGCAAAGGCTTGTGTCAGGTCTATCTTGTTCCCTGTCTTGACGCCGATCGAGAAGCTCCCGGAGACAAGCAACCACAAGCTTACAACGGCCCAGAATTGGGATCGTGTCAGAAACAGGTCCCGTATGAAGAAGGCCAGCAGAGTGACCAGCGTAGGGATGCCGAGATCACACTTGTCGGTGCCATTAGAACAGCTGAATTGGCCAAACAAGCCTACCCAAATCACGACTGCGATCGCCACCAGGCGCAGGGTGAACACGATCCGCCACAGTAAAGCCAATGACAACCATTTTGACCGCGATTTTGGTTTGACCTCCTCGTACTGAGTGATGTCGAGATCGGGAAACGAGAACGCAGATACCGTGACCGTAGTTGAGTACTTGCCGAATCGTTGCAATGCGTTTGGGATAACACTAACCCGATTGATGCTGCGACTCGCAAGGCCAGCACGATAGCAAAGTCCGTCCTCATGGCGCTTTAGGCTAAGCCATAGTGCAGACTGGGTCTTTTCATGTCGCTGGAAGCATCTTAGACGGACCGTGTCGCAAGTAGATGGTTGCGTTCCGAAAAGAAACGCTGCTATGGATGCCAAGTCGATGTTTCTGAAGAGTACTCGACCTGCAACCAGTCGGCATGAGACCGCGCCTGGCCTGGGTTTGGTCCATTGATGACCGCACCAGAGCGTTCGAAGTCTCTAGGCGATCGAGCCAGCATGCCGCTGAGTTGATCACGCTCGCCAATGCCCCACGCGAAGATCGAATCGTCCCTGGACCGCGCAATGATCTTCTTTTGCAACCGCAGGAAAGCATCGTCTCCTTCTCCCCAAGAAGGACGCATTTTGACGTCGAACATGCCGAGCAGGGAGTATACATAGTGTTCTGATTTGGTGGCAAATCTTGTCGATGCCCAGCTCATGCGCTGTGCGACGCTGGCGCAGCGAATTGACACACGAGGATGCTCGTCAGTTGACATGAGATATTCCTGGCTTATGCCGGTTGCTTGCGATATATGATCGGACAGATCATGTCGCGTTCCAATAAAGTTCGGCCCTGTCCCGCCATAGAAGCGCAGAGAGTCGGGTGCAAGGAGCGCAGCAAGAGTCCAAACATCCTTCAGCCACGCGCTTCTTTTCAGCTCCTGGAAGACGTCATCGGGAAACTCTCTTGGGTTGCTCCCGGATGCAGGCAGGTTGGCGTCGCAAATGAAAGCGTAGCACTCCTTTGAATTCCGATACCAGGCATATCTTGCATTCATGGCCGTTTCTAACTCTATGCCGTCCTGATCTGTGCCGCATGTATCGACCCAAATCCAATCTATACCTCTCGCTTTGGCGATATCACAAGCAGCAAATACAATCTTCCAGCCGTGCGTATCCAAGCGCCTGTGCCCGTATTCAAGTTGCTCTCCCGTGAGTACAATCCCGGCATCATGCTCCTTAGGGGCGGGCTGATGCCATGAATAAGAAAGTATGGCGTAGTCCTGAGGGCAGCTTTGGAAGTACTCTGGAGCTCGTTCAAGGGTATCAATCAGTCACATAGTGGTCGCTTAGTTTTAAACAGAATACCTTATGATCTTCTGTTTCCGTGAGATGAGTGTTGTTTCTTGACAGCACACGAAGCAGAGACCGAGTCTAGCTATATGAGCACGTCGTGAAGGCAAATTTCGACAAGGCTGCAATTAACTGGGATGAAGCACAAACCGGATGACTGCCTCCGAATCAATTTTATAGCCTCGCCAGAGATCAGATGACTACCTCACCTCGTCGCGCTGGGAAGATGGGGCAGCCGCCACGTGTAGTCTTTCCGCCTTGCAACGTGTCATGGCAAGGCAACCTGTAAGATTTCGTGACAGTCTCGCAGTGGCGGCAGCATGATATAGCTGAGTGCTTCTGCTTGGGGCGAGTCCAGCCGTAACAACAAGGAGCAAGGCTTCGGCTCACCTCCTCGAACGTCTACAGCTCGGCCTGGCGTGACTACAATGTAGAACTGTCGTGGCGTAGAGCTGCGGGGCCAACGCAAAGCTGCAGCGCAACTCACACATGTCGACGTGAGTCAAGTAGCCGTCGTGCTTTCTACCAACGAGGCATGGCTTAGCCACGACATGGTCGATCCTGCATTGGATGGTCCCGATTGTATGCCAGCAGAAGTGGTGATGTTGGATCTGATGACGGGCCTTGGCAGCGACCTCACCCTTTGCAGCCTTGTCAGCCTTCCCAACCTCGTGCAAAGCCAGCAGTGAATTTGCAGATGTAGGTGATCCTGCGAGCACGACCATGCTGATAATGACAGTACAGAGGCCTGCACGTCGACCTGCTGTGTCCGTGGCAGCGTGCTGATCCGCCGTCTGCGACATCCATACGCGTCCCGAGAGCACGACCGGCGAGACGGCGAGCAAGAGGACGGATCAGAGGTGCTGCCACCATTTCGGCTCCTGCCATCGCGGCTCATGAGACCGTGGCCGAGAAGCAGCATGGTCCAGGAACGAGTTCCAGGATATGCGGCTGGCGTCGACCTTGCAGAGATACAAAGACCCGCCGGGAATAACGGCAGCGTCTGCACGGCAATAGACAACAACAATGCCGCATGACTGCTGCCAAATAGGCCCCTGCTCGGATGCCGACTCGTACGAACTTGCCAATTGGCTCGCCTTATATGTCCAGTTTGCCTCACATTCTTGAGCTGCTGTACGTCGTTGTGCCAGGCTACTGTTCACCTATTCCACTCTTGCCATGGCTTGACCTTCGAATCCAGTCTTGCCATCCGGAGCGTTATCTCACAAAGATGCTCCCGCATTGCAGCGGCAGAGATTGCGAGAGTGAGTATATATCAATCATGTAAGTCAATTCCGTCTGGTGACTGTTAAACCGTATCCCGTACGAAATCGTTGTGTCTACCTCTTTTTGGTAGTCCGCTCATGTTTTGTGGCCTCTCCTTTGCCTGCTTCATTGTAGCGACTCTTTCCATCCTTTCGACCGCAGCACACGACGAGGCCTATCACGATAGTGGCAGGTACAATGCCGGACAACACGGCGATTACGTCGAGCAACGCTTCGTTTCAACGAAGGTTACAGCACCAAAGCTCAATTTTATGAGACCGTTCACAAACTGCAACGACGGGACGTATCTGTTCCTTGCGCCTCGGGGCAGCGTGATGAACTCTTCCGTCTGCATACTAGATGCTACTGGAAGCCTCGTCTGGACAAGCAGCGACTTCGAAGGGCAGGCATACAACCTCCAGGTCCAGCAGTACCTGGGTAAGGATTACTTGACTTTCTGGGCAGGAGACAACTCGCTTGGAAATGGCCACGGTGATGGAAAGCATTACATGAGCAAGTCTTTAGGGAGAACAAGTCTCTTCCAAGCCAGTATGCTAACGTTTGTGCAGTACGTACCTCTTTTTTTCCGAGACACGAACAGCCCATAGTCCATCAATGGCGCACTGAGAAATGTTTGCAGCTCGACCAGAACTATAACCTGTTTCGCACAATCACCGCAGCCAATGGACTCGCTACGGACTTGCACTCGTTCTCCATCACGCCTGCTGGGACAGCGCTTCTGACAGTCTACGAGGTTATCGAAGCTGATCTCAGTGGCGTACCATTGAGTCAAGGTGGCGGACGGCCGATACTAGCGAACATACCTTTCCTGCCACCGTCAGAACCCTCATTCGCCGGACCGAAGAAAGGATACGTCTGGGATTCTGTGTTTCAAGAGGTCTATGTCGAGACCGGGAAATTGCTCTTTCAGTGGCGAGCTTCGGATCACTTCGCCTATCAGCAGTCATACGAGCCCATCAGGAGTGCCACGCAAAAGGAGAGCTGGGATTGGTTCCACATCAACAGCGTCGACAAGGATGATACAGACAACTATTTGATCTCAGCTAGGCATCTTAGAACAGTTGCCAACATAGATGGCCGAACTGGTGAAGTACTTTGGCAGCTTGGTGGTAGATCGGGTAGCTTCAAGGACAGATCAGCTGGAACTGCGATTCAATATATTGGCCAGCATGACGTGCATTGGGCACCTGGCAGCAACCAGACCGCAATAACGATGTTCGATAACCGCGCAGACTGGTCGGACCATCAGGAGTCACATTCCCGAGAGACGCGCATCCACTTGGACTTCGAGAGCATGACCGCAACTCTAGTCACGCAGTACAAGCATACGGAGAATGTGTACAGTGTCTCGCAGGGTTCATACCAGACTCTGCCGAACGGCAACGTACTGCTAGGATATGGAAACAATCCTGTGTTGACCGAATTCGCAGCCAACGGTACGACCTTGTGCGATGCGTACTTCGGACCCTCTAAAGGCTGGACGTCAGGCAATGTACAGAGCTACAGAGCTCTGAAATTCGAATGGGTAGGGCTGTCCACGGGTAGACCTAGCTTGGTCATCAAAGGCGACACATTGTACGTGTCGTGGCTCGGCTCGACTGAAGTGCGTAGCTGGCTCATTCAGCACTCGACCCGTTCCAGCGGTAAGTTCGAGGCGCTAACAACGATTGCAAAAGACGGGTTCGAGACATCTTTCATTCCGAGGGTCGGGGCGGAAGTCCGACAATACGTCCAAGTACTCGCTTTAGACAAAGCACGAAATATCCTGGCAGTGTCAGATACGGTGAACCTGGCCAATGCGACTTGGTCTGCTGCTGGTAACGGTCTTGGGCCTCAATTCGAGACGGATTACGAGTATCGGCAGCTCGCAAAGCTATTACGAGATCTACAGCGGCTGCTGATGTTCTTCGGGCTTGCGTTACCAAGCTCTTGCTTGCTTTGCTGGCTGTGCCTTGGAGTTCGGACCTCGAGATCCTTCCATGTCGTCAGGAGTCATGAGAAGCGTAGCGACGATACGCTTTGGGCTCGTCCGCAAGCACGATGCCATGAGTTGTTGGCTGATTCGAAGCCTATGTGGTCGAGCGTTATCGATGGCAAACGCGGTTTTCAGGACGTACCACGGTATGCAACATAGCTTTATGTCTCACGTAGTAGATATGGCCTCGCAACCTCAGTAGTCGCAGTATCATTCCTGCCGAAATATAAATATTATGTTCATCGCCAAGGCCGAAATTGCGGACCTTCCATCTTGATCGAAAGCGACATTCGAGCAAGACATCGACGTCTGCCATATTAATTGCCGGCACACAGATGCTTCTCTAACTGCATAGCTGATTCTGTCTGCGCAAGATAATGTCTGCGGATTTCTGGGCAGGCTATCTCTCTGGCGCTGTTGGCATTGTGGTGGGGAACCCGCTCGACATTCTAAAGACGAAATTGCAGGCTGGCACTGGAAGTCTGCACGTTAACACGCACACAACACCTGCACCCGATCAGGCACGATCTCGTCGAGCTTTCATCTGGACGTCTTGGCTTCGAGGAGCAGCAGCACCGATACTAGGCTATGGCGCCCTCAATGCGCTTCTTTTCATGACCTACAATCGCAGTCTAGCGTTGCTGAACACAGGCAGCATATCTGATAGACCCTCTGGCTGGAATATATGGACAGCTGGGGCTCTCGGTGGTCTCGCCACCTTCTTTGTTTCTGCGCCCACTGAGCTTGTCAAGTGTAGAGCCCAGGTAAGCACTCAATCGTCAATCGAGGTGACAAAGGCTTTGTGGAAGCAGGGCAAACTCCCAAGCCTGTATATGGGTGGTGGAGTCACTAGCGTTCGCGATGCTGTTGGTTATGGCTTTTACTTTTGGAGCTACGAGCTCGCCAAACACGCGGTGAGCACTGAGGAGGACAGCCCGAATCAGCAGGCACTCAAAGTGCTACTCTGCGGCGGCTTAGCCGGCGTGGTAACATGGACTTCCATCTTTCCAATGGGTATGTAGCTTCTTTCAGTCAGTCCGTAGAGAGTCCCAGTGCTGATTACTTGCAAAGATGCACTGAAGACGCGAGTGCAGACCTGGGATCTGATGTCACATAATCAACCACCGAACGCTGGCGTAGCTCAGCCATTACTAGGAGGCCAGTCGTTAGCCAGTCCGCTGCGACCAAGCATGCTTCGAATCGCAAAGGGTATGTACGCTGCAGAAGGGGTCAGCGTGTTCTTCCGTGGCCTTGGTGTTTGCAACGTGAGAGCTTTCATCGTGAACGCGGCACAATGGGCGGTAAGCATTGACATCTCATATTTTAGGTTCACACTGACACACAACGGTAGGTATACGAGTACCTGATGAAGCAGCTGGCACGGTGAGGCTGTGACTGTGATCATATGCTACCTACTAATACCTATCGAAGGCACGTTCGGTCCGCGCACCACCAGATCAGCTAGTCAAGCATATGCATTTCAACCTTCCCATGGTATCGCAGTTTGGCATTGCATCGCATCGCATTCTACCAACTTGCCCTGAAAACCGTCCCTAGTGTTACAGTGGGCCAAGTTTGGTTGATGCATCGCACGCAAATCGCTTTTGAATCGTCGTAGTATGTTACAAGCTCAGCCAGCGCAAATGCGCCAGCCCAGAACTGTAAGCAATCGCATGTGTGTCGCTTGAAGATGTGGATGTGTTCGATGAGTTGCCGGAGCTACTACATCATCTGGGAAGAAGTGTAAGCGGAGTTCAATCATGACGAGACATATCCCATACCTGATCCTGCATGTTGCCCGTAGGCTCCGCACCCTCCATCATGTCGCCACCTTGGTTCGAGTAGCGCACGTAGGTCAAGCCGAGAGGGCGACCGCCGTACTGGTAGCCAGCGAACTTGGTGATGGCCGTGGCCGCGTCCTCCTGGAGAGTGAACTCGACAACGCCGGTGCCGCTTGAGCGCATGTTGGACTCCATCTTGATCTCCGCGCGCTCGACCTTACCGATCGTCTGGAAAAGCTCAATGAGGTCCTCGTTGCTGGTGCTCCAAGGCAGCTGTAATGCATTAGCTTGAGCGTCGACAAGGGAATGGATGAACTTACGTTGCGCACGAAGATAGTCGTGCTCTCTGGGCCGCCCGAGGTAGCGAAGTCGACGAAGGGGTTCGGCGCGACCGGAGCAGCCGCAGGCGCGGGAGCAGCACCATAGCCGCCGCCACCATGCCCACCTCCATAGCCACCAGCCTGAGCGCCACCATAGCCGCCTCCGTATCCACCGCGACCACCTGCAAACCCGCCGCCAAAACCTCCACGGCCGCCAGCAAATCCTCCACCAAAGCCGCCACGAGGAGGGAAGCCGCCGCCAAATCCGCCGCGGAAGCCTCCACCGAAGCCACCACGGCCACCGCCAAAGCCGGCACCACCAGCGTAGCGATCCTCGCGAACCTCGAGAATGCGGCCCTGCCAATCGTAGCCGTTGAACATGGCGATAGCGTTTGCCGCATCGTCAGGGTTGTCGAAGGCGACGATGCCGGAGCCCTTGGGACGTCCATCGGGCATCATGTGCACATCCGCGCGCAGGATCTGGCCAACGTTCACTACGATTTATTAGTCGAGCTCTCTCGTTTAGCACATGCTGGGTGCTTACCGGCTTGGCGGAAGAGGTCCTTGAGGTCCTGCCAGCCAACTTGGAACGGGAGCTGAGGATGTTAGCGAGAGGTATGCAGAAGAAGGGAGGGGGACAAACGTTAGACACAAAGATCTGGTTACCACCTCCACCATGATTCTGCATCCCTATCATTCCCCCGCGCATGCCACCACCATACGGGGCACCGCCAAAACCGCCGCGAGCGCCATACCCGCCATCGAAGCCACCGCGAGCAGGCGGCGGGGCAGCGGAGTTGAAGCGAGGCTCCGTCTCGCGGTCCTGTCGCATGCTGTCAGTGTCTTTACGTCGGTGCAGTGAAGCATGACTCACTTCGCGCACGTAGACGAGCCGGCCCATCAGGTTCGTGTTGCTGAGGGTGTTGATTGCCGTTTGTGCTTCTTCGGCGGTTTCATATTCCACAATTCTGCAGGTTGTCAGTGAGGTCGCAGCAAGTGAGGAGTTCGGTGATTGCTTACCCGCATCCCTATAAACCACACAAAAACACCTACCAGTCAATAATATGTTCTACAAAACCAACCAAGGAAAGCCGTGACCAGCCATGATACCGCTAACCTTGCTCATTCCGTTCGGAAGTATTAATACATCCGCGTAGATCACGTTTCCGGCTATGAACTGTGTCAGTGATGTCAATGTGGGGATGAGTGAGTGAGTCCCGTACCTTGCCGCATGAATTCCTTGAGGCTGTGGTACTTCACATCGTAGGACAGGTTGCCGATGTAGACGCGGCGCTCCTGCTGCGAGGACGCCTTGATGTTGCTGACCATTTGCTCCTTGGTCTGGGGTGTACGGTCCTCGTACTTGCGCGCCGGTGCCCTGTTACTGTCGTAGTTTGATGAGTAGCCCCTTGATGCGCCGTTGCCGTTGGCAGGTGAGCGCTCGTCGCGGTCGTCACGGTCGTCGCGGTCGCGGCCCCTATACCTGTCGCGGCTACGGCTGCGGTCGCGCTCCTCGAAACGTGAACGAGGCTGGGGGGAGCGAGAGCGAGATCGGGTGCGCTATGAAGGTATCTCGTCAGCAGTGAATCCAAAAAATCTGCTGCCGCACAAGAGTGCGAGCCCTCCGGCGGTATGTTGCATCCTGGAGATAGTACCTCATCCGGCTCCTTCTTCTTGCGCCCGCGCTCACGCGTGGCGATGGCGCCGACGGAGTCGTTCGTGGTGTCGTCCATGGTTGTTGGTGATGTTGTGCAGACGAGCTCCAGGCGGCAAATTTCGTCCATCCAGTGCCAAGGCCAGCTTTGACCACCCTGTTCGGAGCATCCAGCGACGACATCACACAATCTCCGCTCTGCCATATCACACACGAGCCGGTGCAGTCGGCTTCGTAGCCCCATTACCATGCTGCCGTCGCGGAGACACTGACAATGCCGCTCTTGTAACTCCAGATTTCCAGGCACTCCCATCAATTTCAGGACACCGCCATCACACATCTCCGCATCGTCATACCACCCCCAAGGCGGTGCAGTCGGCTTCGTAGCGGTATAGCACTGCTTGCGCGGCAGAGATGCTGACAATGCCGCTCTCGTAATACCAGATTCTCATACACCCCCTTGGACCTCCAGGACACCGCCATCACACGTCTCCGCATCGCCATACCACCTTCAAGGCGTTGCAGTCGGCTTCGTATAGGTATAGCGCTGCTTGCGTGGCGGAGATGTCCACACGCCATGCTACTTCCCAGGCCATATCTACGCACCAGAACGCTCCTCAAACATGCCCCGGACACCGACGTTTAAGCCTCTCTGCCTCGCCATATCATACAAGAGCCGGTACAGTGGCAGTGATGGTGATATGGGTCTTGCGCACAACGGAGAGGACAGCAAACAGCGCGACAGGATAGCTACGCCCACTTTGAGGATCGCGCTCAAGACCATGGCCATACCGCATCTCCGCGCCTCCAAACCGACCAAAAAGCCGGTGTAGCGGACGTAGCAGCGCCGTGGTTGCTGATAAACGGCCGAGATGGGGCGTCTGGGCATTGGCAGCATTGGCCTTTGTGGATAAGAGACGTTCGCCTCTGCTTTGCCGGGAAGAGTGCCGCCGATACAAAGAGCAAAGCAAACGTCTTAGCGTGGTTGGTATAGTAGGTGATCCACCAAGCGAGTGTGTCGTCCTACCAGTCAACACAATCTGCTGGACCGGATATCTGTTGGTGTTGAAATGGTGACAGCTCGCGCATGCGTGCCAAGACTTTGGGCGTAAGCCAGACTTAATGCGAGGTAGCGACTTGGCTGAACTGGATCCTTGCGTCGACATTGCCAGGTAAGCGGCGATTCTTGAGTGCCTGAAGGCTGACAGCAAGCAGGTGATACCCATTGCGGCCAATGCGGGTCGAAAGGCGTGCAGTTCAACCACGGTGACAGCCCGTGGTCAAGCATGTCTGTCGCGCAGGGCCTCAGATCTAATGCTCTGCCATGCAAGCGCCAACGATCACGCACACAGCGTGGTATACCTTTCTCTTCTCCTTTCTTCCAAGCACGCCGATTCTTCTTACTTCTCGCTCAGCACCCTTCTTCCACTTATCTCATCACGTGACTCGTTCGAGTCCACTCTTCTCATCTCATCTTCATTATGTCTTGCTCGCCTTCCTGTCTTGCCTCCGGATATGTCCAAGCAGAGTATACTTGGTCGTCCAAGCGTGCATCCAGCTCCGGAGTGGCCAGACCAGTGTCCGGACCGAGTACGCTGGAGGGCTCGACAAACAGAAAAGACAGAGTTAGTGACTTACCTCCTCACGGTCACCACGGTCACGCTCACGCGACGGGCGGTAGTTGTCGTCTGTGAGAGAGGCGAGTCAGTATTGCCAAAACTTGTCAAAGGATGTTCGTGTCCAGGATGAAGTGAGTGGTGAATGTACGTGCTGCTCAAACAGAGCAGTACAGGAGAAAAGGAGCTTGGCAAGTGAGGTGAAGTGGGATTGGAGCTTACCCATTGTGGTGTAGATGTCGGGATCAGGTGAGAGTAGGTTGGCGTGCAGCTGTGAGTCCGAACAGCCTCAGTCGGACAGGGATGTGATTGCGCCTGTGGGTAACACGTAAGTCTTTGCTCGGTCAACGCGATACGGTGCGCGTTGGGCTAGTGTGGGCTCTCAGCTCGCGCAGATCGTGTGAGAGTGAGAGGCAGCCTGCAGGTGGGCAGTGGGAGCGCGGCAGATTGCGGCGAAAAGCTCTGCACAGCACCTCGACGCGCCGCTCCGGTCTCTGATGAGATGGCGGCCGCCGCTGCACAGTAGCGAGTCTGCAGTGTTTGTGATACCGACGCGCCTGTGCAGCGCTGATCCGCCTGCCTGTATATCCATGCCCACGCCGCCCACTGTGGCCTTGGTGCAAACTCTAGCAGCTGCCTATCTCGGCGCGCCTGCAACGAACGCGTATCTGGGGGCCAACTTACAGCACGTAGTCTCTCTCTCCTCTGTCTGCTCTGCGCGCTCAGCCAATCTGTGGTCGGACACGGTGTGTGCGGGAGTGAGTCTGCCGAGTGTCGAGGAAGGTGTGGGTTGGTCGGGTCGCGGAAATCAAGCCACGCGCCAATGAGCGTACAGAGTGCGCCGGCTGCACGTTGATGATAGTGGGTCGGAGATGCAGCTCGTGGTGCGGCTGCAGGTTGGTATGGGATGGCCAAAGTTCGGGCTGTGTGTGTGATCACCACGAGGCCGTGAACTTCGCGGAAGAACGGGATTGCCGCTAGCGACTGCCTTGCCAAGACAGCGGACAGACGCTCCTGTCTTGTTGCCACCGACCATTGGCGGACAGCAGAGCAACTGATCTCGCTAACATGCTACAGCTCATCCTCTGTCTTACCTTATACGGATGCAAGTAAACGGGGCTCTATAAGATAGTGAGGCGCATGGGGGGGAAGGAGCGCTGGACGCTTTGGGTGGCCGCATTGCTGTGCCCGTACATCAAGAGTTGATCTCTTTCGTCATGCATTGCTTCCGGAGCCCTGAATGCAACCTCGTCACTGCCGGCTCGACGCAGGCGCTCATCTAGCGTGCACACTCGAGCCGTAGAGCCCCATCAAGGCTACTCTCAAGCTAACCTACAACGAGACCACGCATACGCCAGATTGCACATCTTACGAACGCGAGGTGAGCCTCCTATCGGACAGCTGCGTATTTGCACAAACGGTCCTCGACGTCCCCGAACATTTCAGCAACCTCCTTCAATACCAACTCTCCCAAAAGGCTGGTATAAATCCACATCTATCCTTTCGGAGGCCCACAGCCTGTAGATGCCGTTGGGCAATCACGCCACTGATGCAGGAAAGCCTGGAAGATGCAGTAAGCCAGCGGGTGGGAAACCCATGTCGTCACGTTTACGCGGCGAAGTTACGCTGAATAGCAAGACGCATGTGTACTCGCAAGGTTCCGCATTGCCCTGAACAAGGTTGGCAGGTGCATTAGAGCATCCTCTATCTCGTACATGTACCGTGGGGATGTACAAGTCGAGCCGGGTACTTCCATGGTGCCTCTCAATGGACACATGACGCTCAACGATCATGAATGCTACACATTGCAACATCAACATACCCAACGCCCAGTGCTTCATCAGCCTGTCTGACTTGCTAAGGACGTTCGCACTAGCGGGCACTGTATGACCTGATACCAAGGACGTTGACCGATGAGTACAGTCCCACGTTTTCCAGATCTGCCGAAGGCTTCTCCACTATCGTGAACGAGCAGGGACTGGCCCCCAGCCTGCAGCGGCATCTCAGCCCCGATGACCTCGTGGCATTAGTGCCGCCTTGACCTCCTCCACACCATCAGGCAACCTTACTCGAATGGCTTTACGAGCAGGGCTGTATTGCAGCTGCGTCGTGTACTGAATCCTCAAGCCGAGGGCCTGAGTTAAAGCCTCGAGCTGTTACTGGTCAGACCACACAAGGCAGGAAGGAGCGCTGCCCGACATCCGACTCTTGTGCATTATTGCACCAAGGTAATAACCGGCCAGCTTTAGGTAACAACCACTCAATGCTGCGGTCACGTCTTTCGCATACTGTGTGCTGATGCTTCCTCGAAAGCTGCTCGTCTCTAATCTCTGCAGAAGCCTGTCTTCATGCCTGGAGACTCACATCGATGGTGGATACAGATCATCATGGCGCAGAAGAGCCATCGTGTTGAGAAAGACCGCTGCATCCCGTTATTCTGGTCGGTGCTTGGGTCCACGGCAGGCGTTCTATCGTCGATGGATCGTACGGTCTCCGAACTGACTGCAAAAGCACTCGCAACCATGGATCGTACGTCGACATGATACTGCCTATAGCGAAAGGCCCAGCATACATCGCTCTTCTCCGCGTACCAATTACGTGGTATGAATTTGATTACGGTGAGATTTACACATCCAGCAGTGCTGCGTGCCCGAGATCGGACAGCGTTGGGCTGATGGGTCGACTCTTTTGCAGAGCATGGTATATACAGCAGTCGACTATGATTTGATGACGAGCTCTAGCAGAGTATCTAGAGACGGTTGCCCCGTCGAATGAAAAATACGGAAGACTGCTGCATGGTAGCTAGACATACAAAGTGTGCTTTGCGGTCTCTGTATCAGGCATGTCCTTGAGAGCTCGTCGTCATCACCAGCACAACACATCTAGCATGGAGCTCAAACCGCAGAAGAGTGTGGCACGCAGCTCACAGCGATCGGGTCAAAAGCAGAAAAGGAAGAAACCGAAACCACTCGTACATCTCGCACTTTGCTCAGGCTTTGAGATGGGTTTCACTGCATAACATCACGCTTGGAGACGCACATAGTGGTGGGAGATATGTTCGCGCAACGTCGAACAGTTGGCATTGAGCGTTGCGTCGAACCGTTTGGGTGGCTTTGGTCAATGATAGTAGAACCATTGCAAGAGAACGTAAACAAAAGGACTCGCAACGGACAGTGCACGATGATCTCATGCCTCCACGACTCGCAACCATGGCTGCGTCCTCCTGAGTAAGACTCAGGGTTCAGACGACATAAACACTTCTAGCATGCTCAATTTGCAGATATCGAGCCTCTCACTACGACCACGTGCAGAAGACGTACACATGCACTATAACCTGGGCTTGGATAAGCTCGCATGGATCAGCAAGGACAAACGGAGTGCATCGATAAATGGTCACACAAGCGTAAGATCGAGCAAGGATATACTCGTTGAGGAGAACCTGGAGTTGCCAGATAAATACTTTCAATCACCAGCTCAGCTAGCTCGCTGGCCATTCAACATCTCGATTGCACTCGGTTCCATCGTGCCAGCCTTCCCAGCCAGTCCGCGTCGTACACACCAGTTTGACTGGTGAAGGCGTCTCAGCTTGATGTAAGCCTCAGTGATGGCAAAGCAAGCGCAGCCGACCGTAAATAAGCCGGTATCGTGTAGACGGTGAACCGCGAAGTAGAAACGTTCAGGGCTCACTGCTGAACATTGCTCTGAGTAGAGTCGATCGTGTGAGGTAGAGCGAGTCAAGCATCTGGCCCGAGCCGCGCCGAGCAGTCCGCGTTCGGAAGGAGCGGAAGCAGCTCCGGCGCTGAGCTGCTCAAACGCGCGGATGGAACAGACGCGCAAGACATCACCTTGCTCACACGACCCAAACACATATCAAACTCATTCTCGCCACTCCATCAGCACCACAACAACCAACAACAAACGCCCAACGACACGACCATGGCGGAGCACGAGCTGTACCACATCATCCACCAACTCGAGAAGCCACACAACCTCCAGCAGGCGCCGCAATTGCTCAGCAAAGCCAAACTCGGCCTGCTACACATCCAAGCGCTCGTCCCGTCATCAGACACAACACCGCAACATCTCCACATCGCCACCAGCGTCCTCGAACATGGCGCTCTGCTTAGCATCAGACTAAAGGACACCGAGGCGTTCACACGGTACTACCAGCAACTGCAACCCTTCTACTCGCTGCCGCACAACCGATGGCAAAGAGACAAGCGGCCGAGCAATCAGAGCAAAGTCACCGGACTGTACCTGCTATTGCTGTTGAGCGTGGGTGATTACGCGGGCTTCCATACGGTGCTGGAGGGCTTGGAGATGAGCAGTGGGAAGAAGCAGATAGAGAAGGATGAGCTGATACAGTATCCGGTGCGGTTGGAGCAGGCGTTGATGGAAGGCAGCTACGACAAGGTGTGGGGTGAGACGAAGGGCGAGCGGGTGCCCAGCGCGGAGTTCGCAGTGTTCAGTGAGGTACGCACACCATCGTCATGCTTTGAGTGGAGAAAGCATGTATACTGACACGGTCTAATCAGGTCCTCATCAACACCATCCGCTCCGAAATCGCATCCTGCTCCGAGCGCGCCTATCCATCCCTGCCCATCAGCAACGCCAAGAACCTCCTCTTCCTCGACTCTGAAGGCGCCGTCATCCAGTTCGCGCAAGCACGAGGTTGGGTTGCGAAAGAAGGTCGCATCTACTTCCCGCAGCAGGAGGCGGAGGCGTTGGCAGCGGAGAAGGATGTCATGAGCAGTAGCAATACTGTCATCGAGAACACGCTGGGCTACGCGCGGAAGCTGGAGACGATTGTGTAAAGTAGGATGATGCGGACGAGGCGGTGTATTGATAGACGAGCATGGATGAAGCAAAGCGATGCTTCGTACGCTTAACTTGCTACTAAACATGAGCAAGTGCACTCTCTTGCATGTCAGTTCGAATTCCGGCCATGGCAACGTGAGCACTTTTTCATTGCAGCTGATGTGGTAATCAAGGTACGACGTTGTCGCAGCAGTACGTGAACTAGTGCGAACATTCTGGAGATTGTATGCACTGACTGCTTAATCTTTCTCAGGCTATCATAGTCGCACGAGTTCGCTCGGCCGTCATCTTCGTGATCGTACGCACGCTCATTAGGCTCCTAATCCTCGTCTTAACCGCCAATGAACATCAGGCTCTCTTGCTATCGGAGCACCGAGGAGTACCCGTACGAGCGCCATAACGCCGAAGCACACCGCCACCAGATCTGTTCCCTTGATCAGAACGCCGCAGTAGCTGAGCCCAATGTTTCATACCCACCAATTAGACATACGGTTGAACGTATTGCTGTAGCGAGCATTGGGATTCGTCTCAGAACGCCATTCCTGATGCATCATGCAAGATTCGGCCATGCCTGCTTCAGCGCTTGGACATGTGATGCTTCAGGTCTACCAGTGCTTGAAGAAGCTCATCGAAGTTTCGAGCTCATAGATGCTTGCATATCATCAATGCTCCTGACTTATCGATGCTTGAGCCGGAAAGCCAGGAGCATGGGAGTCTGTGGAAAGTTGTGGTAGCTTTGTGGGTGTTCTGGATCGCCGCCTTTGGTCTCAAAAGCTGGCTCTCGCATGGCATCCATCACGAGGCCGTTCCTGAAGAAGGGATCTAGCAACGACCAGAAGGGCCTGTGGTATGTTGTCTAATGAAAGTGTCAGCTACGAGATCAGGCGAACCTACGCATGTACTGACCAATGGTTCCGGTTGACCTCGCACCGCCTCGCTCTTCGACGGTGGAATGTTCAGGTACCGCATGACCTTGATATAGGTTTGCAATTGCTGCTTGCCGGTCTCTGGGTCCTCGAAGACTTCCATACCGCGATGGGCGGCGGGCTTTGAAAATGCTGGATGCAGATCGACAATCACAACGCTGGTAACAGTCAGCCTTGCACGTGTAGCCGTCGTGTCAAAGTTCACTTACCGTCCGACTCCTTTCTTGAGAAGCAGCGGCAAAGCTTGAGCAATGGGCTCTAGTGAAGGCAGAGATTTTAACGTGGTACTGATCGTGATAATATCGAAACCACTGTCGAGCGTCAGTCGAAGTGCGAACTTCATCCATTTTTCGCGGCCTTACTCTGGATGCTTTGCTGCATACTTTCTCATGTTGTCAATATCCATGAGATCTATGAAATCGTACTCAATAGCGACACCGTCATTCTTAGCTCGTTCCCGAGCCTTGTTGAGCATAGGTTGAGAGTAATCGAGACCCGTCACTTTCGCCCCATTCTTTGCGAACATGCGACATATGATACCGCTTCCAGCACCTAGGTCGAGAACGGTCTCCTCTTCTTTCCAGCCGGCTAGATCTTGAACTTGAGGTAGGAGGCACTCCGTAAACATATCAGTACCATCTTTGCCACTCTCGCTGTGCTTTTGATCCCAGAAGTCGGCAATGGCATCCCATGTCTTCCGGTTGTCGTCGGGAGCGTCGTTGTCATGATTGTTGACTTGAACGTCAATATTGGTTGTCGTCATGTTGATGAAGTTGATGGTCGTTTGCTGCATGTTCAGTTCTAGGCTGACCGGAACGCGCTTTTGAAGTGGACACGTCGTGAGCGGCTCCTAGAGTGAACGTGGCTATTTGATTGCTGTGATTGTGCGACTTGATGCAGCCGCGCGGGTAGTCATGCTGTTCACAGAAACGGGATCGAGTCGCTCACCTCATCAGGCTGTGCCTAAGCCCCCAGAGGTGGAGGTGGAGGAGGTGTACTCACTGCCATAAGGCAGCTGCAGGTGAGCTTGTGGTTCACGAGGCACCCCTGCATGAGCCACCGCCGACTCCGCCCCCAAGCTCAGTGCCCACACTACTGAGGCCGCCCGCTTGGAATCGCTAGAGCGATTGGATGAAGTCCTGCATGCGGACCTAGGAGGCATAGCCCAGGGTGGAGTGCATATGAGGCCGCACGCTCACACAAGGCTATCACCATGGCATATAGTCTCTGCTTCGCCCGCTCAAGAGGGCTTATACTTTTACCTGAGAGCCAGAGAGCAGACAGCAGGTCATACGAACAATGGGACAGATACTAGCTCGTCCCGTACCCGGTAAAAGCGTTGACGACGATGAGATGGAACTTGAGAATGGCCGTCGGCCTGCGAGCACTCCAAGACATCAGCAAGGCATACCAACTCGGCAAGATCTAGACAAATTCAGAGAGGACTGCAACATCCAGCCGCACACCGATGAGGGTGGAGACGCGTACTATATAGGAGATGCTTATGAAGAGTCAAAGTGTGCGAAAGCGTGGACGATCGAAAATGATGGGTGAGCTCAAGCAACGAGCATGTACTGAACGCCTTTCTAACATTGAGTTACAGCCGCCCAAGGCCCTACCTGGACTTCATCAAGCGCATCTGCAAGGATCTGCCTCATCTCGAATACCTGGCGCACTGGATGGAAGTGACTTGCGCGCCACCCAAATGGAAATTCATCGAAAAGTGCCCGACAAACCGTGAGGAGCGAGCGGCGAAGTGTAAAGTATGCGTCCTAGACTTTGAGGATGGCAAGGCAACCAGCGAGGTCACTTACGAGAATACTGCTAGCCTGGATATCCGCTTGAACACCCCATTGCCATCGGCAGAGCAGCCGCCCATCAGGCTCATCATATCCGAGGACTTATCCCGTGATGTCGTCGAACTCTTGGGCAGTAAGTACGACATCGACCCTTTGTTCTTCCGGTCGCACATAGATGATTACCTATTCCACAATACGCGGGACCCGTGGGTTGAGCTTCCGGATCTTGATGTGGTTACAAGGCAACGATGCCACTTCAACGTTCAGTACCTGCGCGCCCGTTATTTTAAGACCGATGAATCCTTCAAGAAGGCAGAGCAGGATAGTGGGTCGTTCAATGTACTTCGCCGGCTGGATAGTGATCGTAGCAGGAGGCAGCTCCAGAACACATTGCTGGATATGAGCGGTGCTAGCGTTACTCTTACTCGAAGTAAGACCTCACTATGGGTCAAGCCGCGACTGAACCCTCAAGAACCGATCGTTGGTATGCACTATCTATTATTCATGGACCCAGGGTGCTTTTGCTGACACGCTGCAGCGATTTTATTGGTAGATCCGACTGTCAGTGAAGGCCACCCACAATGGGGTGGATACAACCCATTCAGCAACACGCCATCCATGCATTCCCAGGGACCAGTGAGTGCACCTAGCCACACGTCGCTCTTTGACGACGTCATATATTGGAGTAGCAGGATGAGCATGCAGGAGCTGGCAGCAGTCCGTGCAGATCCGAGGTGTGTCGGCGTACCTATGTTGCGCTTGGTACTCGCAGACTGGCGTACGGTTGAGAAGTACATGACCACCATGCTGGCCAAGCTTCTGTGGGAGTTTGAGAATCCACATTGGGCGGAGAATCCGCGAAACGCCGATCGCTCGATGGCTAAACTCTCTCCATGGAGGCGGAACATGCCATACTACCAACAAATGATAGCCGAATCCATCGACCGCGTGTTCCAGGTCCTGCCTGTAAGTCAGCTACATGTCTACAGACTGCACTTAGATCGTGGCTGACACTGCAACTACAGGACTTACGAGCCAGACTTCCTCCCAGCGAGTTTGAGCAGCCCCGTCCGATGCACGGCTTGCCTTCACTATTGCACGACTTTCGCCTGGTGCAGCAACTCATGGCCGGCAACCAACAACGAATCGAGATGATCCAAAACACCGCCAGTGACTCCATTAACATCGAAGAGTCTCGACTCGCCGTACAGCAGAACGAGCGTGCGGTCCAGCAAAATCAGAACCTGGCCCGGCTTACGTTCCTCGCTACCATTTTCATTCCGCTGAACTTCACTTCGAGCTTCCTCAGCATGTCACCCGACTTCAAAGCCGCAACGCAGACGATCTGGATGTTCTTTGCTATCGGTGTGCCCTTGACCATCTTCGCGCTTGTGGTTGTTGATTTGAGCGATCCGCAGAAGGGCGGGGTGATACGCACAAGGTGGCGTGCTTCGTTTGGACCTGACTCTGCACCGCCTCAGACAAAACTAACACGACCACGAAGTGTAGAGATTGGGCAGACAATACGATGGCCTATGAATCGATTGGACTCGAGTTACAGGCTGGAGGGAAGGTCTTGAGTAGATAGATATAAATACAATAAATCGATGAAGTCGCGGCAAATCTCGTTCTTGTGGGTATCATTGCGCGTGACAGGCTCCGAACTCCATAAATCATGATCACTTACGCACAGGCGCCCGCGCCTATGCTGCATGTTGTGGTATACATCCAGCAATCGCCGCCATGAGTAACACATACGCCGCACCGCACACAGCCCACTCGCGTGTCGGCAGCAGGTGCCGTATCTGAGTCGTTGCAGCGACAAGAAATGCACCTGCGGCAATGAGAGCAGTCACAGCCAGTCGTCCTGCTAGAGTCGGTATAAGCGAGAACAGCAACAGAGGCAACATCAACGCCACTGGTAGATAGGCGAGAGCAGCATGTTTCGTGACTGATGCTTCCACCTCAACCACATGTGGCTTCTGGCCGGGCAGTACAAGGTCATCTACACGCTGCAGGAACCGAGCCTCGACTGCGTGGACGGGCGTATGCTTCTCCATCCATTGGCAATAGGCGTCGACGCGCTCACGGGGGACTTCGCTCGTCGTGCTCGACATGCCGGTGTAAGCTGTCATGGCTCGATTATACTGCTCAGTCTTTATGAAGATGCGGCCAAGTAGTATGGTCCGCTGATGATGTATCTCGCTGCCATTGTACGCCTCGCCACGCCTTGATGCGGGCGTACGTGGGCTCTCCGGCGATGCAGGACTCATCTGTGCGATGATCTCGTCGAGAGTACGCAATTGCTCTTCGAGCTCACACAGCTCGTCTTGCAGGTGTAGCAGTATGCGGTGGTTGAGGTACTCGAACTTTCGGTATAATGGCTGCACCGGCGACTCCGTTGTCGAGAGCTCAAGAGCAAGCATCTCGTATCCGGCTAGCGTGCGCTTGCTCAAGTCAGGTGCATCTGGTACCGGTGGACGGTCTGCGATATCGTAGTGGCCGTTCATTGCGATGGGCTGCGGAGGCAATGCCGGTGGTGACGGCCACTGATATTGCTGCATGGCCATTGGGTAGCCGTACGGCGAAGACTGCGTTGACGATGCTGACTGGGAGCGATGCTGACCATAAACCGGGTCGACATAGTGACCTTGCTGCGCTTGCTGGGCATATGCCATGTGCTGTCGCATGGAAGCTTCCTGTTGCCGAGATCGATCGTTCGCACGGTGGGAGGAGCTCGATGAGCGAGAGGTAGATCGTTGACGTCGGTCGTACTCGAACTCAGAGGGCGCTGATGGCTCAATGAGTTCGTCTTCATCCTCCTCGGCAACGTCTTCCATCTCAGGCTGTTGGGCAACGCTGCCGATCGACGAGCCTGGGCTCTGGGAGCCAGTCCTGACAGACACCTCTGACGCTGCATATTGGGGATCATACTTGCGACGCAACTCGGCTACACTGTGGCAGCGTGTGGTGGTTGGTGAAGGGAAAGTCGATCTGGATGATGGGGTATCAGGAGCTTCGCTCGAGCCGGCGACTGATGGCTCGTAGTGTGACGACGACGACGACAATGACATGATTGAGCGGTCGTCGTGCTCTTCGTCGACTGTTGATGCTACCATGAAATCGAACACGTTTGGCGACTTTGATCTAGAGCGACTGCTGATGTTCGACCGAGCTTCAGACTCCACACGCCTGGGCCTGCCAGTAGGCGTCCGGGAGCTGTCACTACCACGACGGTCATACGATTTTTGAGTGACAGTAGAGCTACTGCCGCTTGAACGGTCTGTAGTCGCTGTGAAGCCGGAGAGCACTGACAACAGTGATGGGTTGATCTTCAACAAGCTATCGTTCCGTCGTTGCACACCGCCTGTTCGGTTTTTGGTAGATCGTCGATGTATGCCGCCCGTCTCGTCTCGCCGACGATGCCGCCTTGCAGGACTTCTGTCCCTCTGCCTACGAACGTCCGAGCCTCTCGTGCTAGGTCTGGATGCCGACTCACTTCCTTCCAGTATGCGGCCTAGTTTGGGAAAGAAGCGACTGAGCTCACTCCGGCTCTCACGCTCGACGGTATCATTCGAGTACGGTGACCTTCCTGCCAGATCGTGACGCTGCAAAGATCTCTTCGAGGACCTTCTTCGTCTTGGCGGAGACTCATCAATGTCTGTCCATTCGGATGAGCTTGTCCGCGTATGCTCATGTACCGGTGAAGAGCCAGCAGTACGCTTCCTGCTTGCCAATGCTCTATGCCCGCTTTTGTTTGCTGCGTCGTCGGTCGGTCTGGAGACTAGTAGCCTAGGTGGCACAGGTGGTGAGGCATCTGCTGCGGTTTCAGACTGCCAAACGCACAGCATGCGTTAGTGTATGCTCGTGCGAAAGTCTCTACAATTTCTTACCATGCTATTTGAAACTCTAGGCTGGCGGCCTTAGCTATATGATCAATATATGCGCAACCGCAGCAGACGAGCAGCATACATTGTACTGCAGCTGTCCAGGTTGTGAGGGTGAGGGTGGGACATGGGCGATGGCGTGCAGCAGCATTTCCAAGATTGAGATCAGATGGCGGCAGGAATAATAGGAGAAGGGCAGTGGTGTCTCACTGCAGCCTCGTGCTACCACTACTGGAGTGAAGGAGATACGCTCACACTCAGGGGTTGCTGTCCGGCTGTTTGCTCGACCGCCGCGCTATGTGTTGGCGACCGAATCTTCTACTGCATGTCGTGCAGCATGCATAACTAGCCAGACATCATTGGATTGGGGAGGCACATTGCCACCGTCGTTGGGTCGCTGGTGGTCGTCGAGATGCAGTTCCACATTCCAGAGAGCTGCAACGGCGGAAGGTCGTCCAACGACTTCCAAGGATCTTGCGACGCGACCCCTCCACCCGCGACGCCTTGTGTTTGATGAGGTGACGGAGATGCCCGGATTATTTTAGTATAAGGATTTATTGAGCACTGAGTGCATGATCTGAACTAGAGATGGGGCCCCTGGGCGGGCTTTAGGATAGATACCGTGTAGCTGTACCAAGTCCTACTTAGGAAGGCACGCTTGGTATCAGGCCAGAATTGGTTGCTCGGGGGCTCGGCCCGGGGAAACTGAGCTTTTGCCGCCAAGATCACCCTATCGAGTTATCATCAAGAGGTTTGTGTTATCATCTGACCTTCTCTAATACGGGTAGGGTTCTGTACTTCCGGGGCCGACGACCGGGAGTGTCTTGGCCTGGAGGTCGACGTTTGGCCAGAGCAACATTCGTCGTGTGAGCAGTCATGGCGCGCAGAGTGTTGCAGAATGACCAGATAGTCAAACTCATCGTGGGCGCGGGCCAGGCGTCACCGTCGCCGCCAGTTGGTCCGGCGTTGGGAAGTAAAGGTGTGAAGTCCATGGACTTTTGCAAGGTCGGTGCAGTGCAGTGAAGCCGAGATAGTCTGTGATATACTGATATCAGTGCAGGAATTCAATGCGCGCACGGCGACATATATCACAGGCACGATGATACCCGCGCGGGTGACGGTGCGACCAGATCGCTCCTTCAACTTTGAGCTTCGAACACCAACGACAGCTTCACTGCTGATGGCGGCTGCGGGAGTGAACCCCACAAAGAATAAAATGAAGGGCGCAGGCAATGTGGCGGGACCCAACACGAATGCTGGCATAGGAGGCAAGGGCAAGCCGTCAAATCAGACGACAGGTGCAGGCGCGGCAGGGAACAGCAGTATCGGGACGGTGGGCTCGGTCAGCTTGAAGCACGTGTGGGAAATTGCGAAGATCAAGTCGAGTGAGAGCAGGCTGTCGGGTGTGCCGTTGGAGGGCATGGTGAAGAGTGTCATATCGCAGGCGGCGAGCTTGGGAGTGGTGGTTGTGCCGTGAGTGTGGTGTACAAGAATGTCTGATGCATAGCGCGGAGTTGGTCACGGGCTTATAGAAGAGCATGTTTTATGCGAATGTTGTAAGATACCCAGCGCTGTACGACTATCATACGCATGCTCGCGAAGACGACTCACCTTCGCAGACCTCAACCTCACCTCGTTCGAACTCGAACGAGGCAAAAACATCGCTCGCAACCATCAGATGGGCCCTGGATCAGACTCACCACGCACCAGGTTCATGCACTCTTCAGCATCTCCGCTCCATACGACGCGTGAACACCGTTCCCATCCTACGGGTTGCAGTGGGCCGTCAGCTGAGTGGTAGTCAAGAGTTGAATCAAGACTAATTATGTTCGGAGACGGAAGATCGTAGCATCGAGTCAATCTTCGCTGGGTTGTAGTTGGTTTTGTTGGACGAGAAACTAGAGCAGTTGCTTATGAAGGGTTGCAGTATCTGCCGCAATGTTGCCGATTCAACTGGGAAGAGCAAGTGGCAAACCCGGAGTGGCGTTTTGTGCGCCGAAACAAAACAAACGCTCTTCGCCTTCACTTTCCATCTTACATACAATACTGAAGAGTTCCATATCCTACACCAAGAACTCAGCATCACACATCGTACACATCGATAGCCGCGTATCACACCTCACCATGGCAAGTCCCATCGACTCGGACTCTACACCATCGAACGACAGCCACGTATCGTACGTCAACATGCAAGACTCATCGCCAACGAAGAAGAAAACCACACGTCGCGAAAAGGTTCTGAAAACAGCATTGGCACTTTTATGTACTACTCTTCAGCGGGCATTCAAACGCAAGACTCGCCTCCGACTACTCGATTTGCCTCCAGAGTTACGAAATCAGATATGGCGCTACGTGCTGCATGAGCAGAACGCCATCCCGGTCTCGTCATCCGCTTCACAGCAGCCAGCACTCCTGCGGACCTGTCATCAAATCACAAGAGAGACAAGAGGCATCTTCCACAACGAGAACACCTTCCGGATCACCGTTATCGATCTGAAAATGACTGTACCGCGACAGCACTGGCTTGAGACGGTCGTTACGGAACCTTATGCCCGTGACTTCTATCTGATCGGAAACCTCAACGCAAGTAACTTGATGCAATGGTGCAAGATGCGGCACGGAGGAAACAGAGTATGCTTCCGGGTGGGAGGTCTCAACGATCCCTGTCGACAAGTCGTCGCGGGAGCCATGAATATTGTGGATGAACTCGCGGCGGTGGGTACGAAGTGGGAAGTCGTGGAGAGGGTTTTGAATCAGTACAGGCCTGCCGTTTGTGCGGGCCGTAGGGGACTTTTGATGTGGACACGATCGCTGGGCTAGGGGTAGGATTAAAGGTGAGCGCTTGAGTTCTGAGGGACATGAACAATCACTAGTAGGGTTATCGCTTAAGAAGCTTCTGTACGGAGATCGAATGGCTTGACTTCACATGTGCAAATATGTCTGAGTAACAGAGTCTGTACGCCTTGCTGTCTGCTACTACTTCTTCGCTTTGCTGATCCTCAATCCTTTAACAAACAACTCCGCCTTCTCCTCTTCCAGAGCTGCAGTACTGCGTATACTGGTCGCCCAGCTTGACACCAGGCCTCCGGCTCGCTCCAACAGCGAAGCCTTTCGGAGCTCAATCTCAAAGTCATCGAATGCTTTCTGCAAGTTCATGGAAGCAGATTCGTCGACCGCGAACGATTTAGGAGCCTCCGTCGTCGTAGGTGAGGGCGGGTTGGAGCCCAACGGACTGGGTAGCTGGCCACCACTGCGCCGCTTGCGACGCTTTGCGGACTCGAGCAAGTCTGTCATATTGGGCTTCTTCTCAGTCTCCTTGCTGTCAGTGTTCGTCGCTGCTGTGGTGGTCTCGGGCTCCCTTGCGTGCTCGAGATGGTCAGCGGTCGAGTTCGAGGCGTCGGATGCATCCAGCAGTATGTCGTCGAATGTGGTTTTCCGTTTCTCGCCCTGCTCCATCAATACAGGGGCTGGAGGTAGTGGAGGTGGTGTGCTGGCGACCGGAGTATGCACACCATATTGCTTGCCCCAACGACACTCAGACGGATAGTCACACTTGCCCAACAGTCTTTGCCCCAGAAATTCGGGGCAGGGTTTCGGGAGGCAGAGGTCTTAGCCCACATGCCGTTCAGCCATTCGCCTTCTTTCGGTACAGTAGGAATACGAAGCGGAAGTACGACTTCGTCCTCGGCGTCACTACTCGCTGCCTCCCTGAGCTCAGCGACGGATCGTCGCCAGGTGCCCCAAGTCTTCCATCCTTGATAGTCGAATTCGGAAGCACAAGCCTTGTGCCTTACAGTCTTCTTATTGGTTCGTCGGCTACGCTTGACAGTCGTGGTGCCTGCGCAGAAGTAGTGGCCGTCGTCAAGGCAGCGTCGAGTGGTGCCTAGCTGATAGACACGATTGCAGAGATGGCATTGCCATAACCAGCGTAGAGGACTAGCAGGTGGTGGAGGATGCTCGAAAGCCGGTTCACGCCTCGAAGATGAGGATGATGACCTCGCTCGAATAGGTCGAGTTGGTGTTATGGGAAGTCTTGGCGTGAATGGCGAAGTGGGGACTGCGAGCTTTGAGGACTTGTACGGCGCTGCCGGGTTGATGGTAAGGTTGCGAGGCATCTCGAGTATAGTCTTCTGTATAGGTACTGTCGTGCTACGATACAGAGTAGGAAGACCGGCTTCGTCTTTGTTTGCTGCGTTGCTGGTCAAAGGCGTGGCGTAAAGGAGTGTGATGGACACAGTCCAGATATCGACGTGCTGTGAGTAAGGGTGCTGCGAGGCACGAGTGTGCATATAGATGCAATGCAGAGAGAGGCAGTACAACAGACAACCTGCTAGCTGACAAGTAGATTGCGAATTGGTGTTCAAAGGCGTCGTGCGCTTCCAGTCTCGAGATCTCTTTGTCCGCCATTGCCAATCCTTTGTGTTATCCACTGAACCTGACCCGGCTATACGGAACTCGCCTTTGTCCCAGTCCTCGTCAGATTGCACAGGTGCTGCCAACAGGAGAGTGATGTGCTTCGGCGGTGTATTGGATATCAGTCGAGCTGTCCCAGTCCACACACATAGCATAGCTTCCTGCTCTGCTCCTCAAGTCGTGAAGTAGACATTCACACTCATCCAATATCAGGGCCATTACTCAATCCGTCACTACCCTCAAGCCCTGCAATACCAAACCAAATACCAAACCCCTGCCAACATTTTCAACCTGCAAGCAATCAAATACCTTTCCAAGTGCCTCCCCACTCGCCGCAGCCCCCATGACACTCGTGAGCGCCTGCGGCATACCCTTCTGCACCAACAACTTCCTCGCCTTGACTCTCGTCTTCTCCCTCTCCTCCTCGCTCTTCTCCGGATAGTCTCTCTTCCAGATCTCCATCTCCTCCGCCGTGGGTAACCCGTTCTCGCGCAGCTTGTAGATCTGACCCGCAATACCAGAGTCGCTGAGGTTAGAGTCCAACAACGACGTTTGGAGCATAGCGCGAATAGTCTCGAGTTGTGGGTTTCCTGGACGTAAAAGAAAGTTCTTGGCGGCTACAAGGAGAGTGCGCCGGATCTGCCAGGCAGATGACAAGGTGTAGAGTTCGGTTATGACGGCGAACATGAGTTCGATGGCTACGGAGGCTTCGCGTTCAGTGATAGGGTCTTTCGGTTTGGCTTCAGGTTTGGAGGATGTAACGTCTGGTCGTGGTGGCGTTGGTGGCGCTGTGTCATGATCCTGTTGTGTGCCCTGCTCCAGACTAGAAAGCCGCGTGCTGTCTATACTCTTCTTCGACGCATATCGAGGTGATCCAAAGTCGTCTGTGATTTCTGACGGAGGTGGTGGTAAGTCTATTGTTGGCTCCATCTCAGCATCCAGACTCGGGATTAGGCTTTGCGATGCGATTGGCGAAGAGCCAGGCTGCTCGTCCAATGCCTCCGTCGACCTGGTCCACTCGGTGCTAAGCCTTGAAGACGAGACGCTGGGCCTTGGTCTCAAATCCACGCTCCCACCACCTTGCCGCTCAAGACCACTACCGCCCTTCGGCACAGATCTGATGCTTTCTTGACTAGCCCTTGCGGCACTCAGTGAACCCATCGAGTCTTCTCTCGCTGGAAACTGCCCAACACTAGCTTTGGTCCTGTGGCCTGGCGTAACCTCGTTTGTGCTTGATCGACTCAAGCCCTGCTGCTTCTTGCCGCCAACTAATCCTGCAACACCACCAAAGACCGCCTTGCCGCCACCAGCGACACGCGTTGGCGCCTTAGTAAGCACATTCATCATGTCACCGCCAAACTTGCCAAAAGCGTCTGGAGTCGGCCATCCGAAGCCCTTCTTCTCCGCACCTGGGGACTTGGCAACATGCTGCTCCTTCTCCAGAAACCTCTTCATACCCTCGCTCTCCGCAAGTGGCTGGAACCTCACAGCATCAGTCAAATACCGCTCTAGCTCCTCCCTCAAACCAGCCTTGGTCCTCGGTCTCCAGCCCGGCAATTCAGTATGCGTCTGCGAAAAACCATGCACACCTGTGATGACCGATATACGGCGCAAAACTTCATGCAGCATCTCAAAGTCCGTGTACCGCCTCGCAATCATCCAGCCAGGAAACGCAGAGTTCTGCGGCTCAATCTGAACCATGTACTCTGTCTGCGGCTTCTGCTTCAGCGCGGAGCGGTCGGCTGGGTCGGAGTCATCGAAAATGGAGATGGTGGCATTGTGTAACGTCAGCTGCGCCGGCTCGCGATGAGACCGCTCAGGGCTACTCAAGTCCGAAAGCTGTTGCGGTGGCAAGATCTGGTCGAAAGACGTGAACTGTTTGTGACTTGGAGTCGCCGGCCGCGAAGTAACAGCCGGGCTTTCATTCGTGCTGCTCTCAGTACCCCAAGCAGCTGCCTCATCTTCTTGGCGAGCTTGGTCACTCTGGCTCGAAGTCGGAGTCGCTGCCCCCTGCGTCGTGACATCTGACACGTCTTCCGAGCTACTAAGCGCCGACTGCTTCGTCTGCTCCTCTTTCGCTCGTCGCTCGTCTTCCTCAATCATGAGTTGAGTTAGACGCCTCGCCTCCCGCATGGCCTCATCCATGGCCTCCTCGGCTTTGCTGGTCTGCCTGCGATGCTCCAGTTTCGGCCTCTCCTCCTTCGCAACCTCGATCGGTGCCTTGTCCTTAACAGACGGCTTGGCAGCAGTCTCCCGGCCTTCGACTCCCGCATCCACGAGCCCCATGACCCTCTCCGTCGTCTCGCTCTCCTCTAAGCCATAAATGATCCACTCGTTGATGAAGTCTGGCTTGGCACAATACTCCACAGTATAACCGAGCACCAACTGTGCCATCACCTGCTTCAAGAAGACGTGCACAGGCGGGCAGTTGTAGCTCTTAGAATCGAGATAAGCCTGCAGAATATCCTCAGCCGCATCCGCTAGCTTGGACTTTTGCGAGTCCTGGTTGAGCATGTAGGAGAGGCTACTATCCGGCTTTTGAGTAAGATAGAAAGCCACGGCTTCCTCGGGCGTGCTGTGCGGTGAAGCGTTCAAAGCGGCAGCTAGCTCATTTAAGAAGACGATGGTGATGCTGCTGGCGTTGGTAACGAAGTCCAAAAATGCGTCCGCGGGACGTTTACGCCTGAGATGACCTGACAAGGAGAGTAGGAAAGCGGTCAGAGTGCGTCTACATGACGTCGGAAATGAGTCCTCGCCTGGGATCGTCGGGTCGTACCAGTAATGTACGTAGTCCTTGATGACGGCGTCCGTGAAGGTCGTCAGTGCGGCCGCCGTCTCCGGACCAAAAGAGGAGAAGTCTAGCTGCTGATTTGCAAACACCTTCGTCGAGTCCTGTTGCTCTTCTGCTGGCCGTGACGACCGCCAGGCAAGAACTCGCTGTGCTACGTCCACGCCTATCTCCCGTTTCCGCTCGTCCGTCTTGTCATCGCCACTGTTATGGCGCTCCCATGTCGCATGCAGCACAACTCCACCTGCGACTCCAATGATGACCAGGCCGACTCTTCCGAGCACCAAGTATGTGGTTGCGCTCAGCCCTACCAAGCATGCTCCTAGCGTTTCATTGCTGGCGTGCGAGAGGAAGTCCAACGTCCGGTCTGTCACAGTCTGCAAGAAGGCAGATGGAGTCGTCGTCTCGACCGCTGACGCCGTCCTCTTCAACTCGGTCGTCACCGGCTCCATGGCTTCCTGTCGTACATCTTCCACGGTGCTGCTCTCTCCTTGCGCCGGCGTGCCGGCTTCGGGCTTTGTTTCATCCATAGTCCCGCCAGTACAATATCAAGGTCATCGTACTGCGCTCATCCTTTCCCAAGATTGTAAAGTTCAGCGCGGCTCTGGACTTCGACCCGGGCTCGCTTGCTTCGACGCAGAAACGTGAGCATGCAGGGGTAGCACGTGAAGTAAGCTTTCGGGACCTTGCCACAAAGCCGCAGTGCTTGGCAGGCATTGTCAAAACGTGAGTCAAGTCCGGTATCAAAAGTGTTGTCTTGCCATTGATCAACCAATTTTACTACCAGCCCAGCCCAGCCCAGCATGGCGGAGTCAACAGCAGCCCAGCTCGCCAGCACGCCAGAGGAGAAACTCGCGTTGATCACAGCCAACACCCAAGAAGTTCTCAACCCCGACATCATCGAGGAAATCCTGACCAAAAATGAACGACCTCTGCGTATCTACTGGGGCACCGCAACAACCGGCAAACCCCACTGCGGCTATTTCGTTCCTATGCTCAAAATTGCCGAGTTTCTCGCTGCTGGGTGTGCCGTCACGATCTTGTTGGCAGACGTGCACGGCTACCTCGACAACCTCAAAGCACCGATCGAGTTGGTCGAGTTGAGAGTAGTCTACTACCGTCTCTGTATCACCGCTCTACTCAAAGCCGTCAATGTCGACACATCACGCCTGAAGTTCGTAATCGGCTCAGACTACCAGTACAGTCCAGCCTACATGAAGGACCTGCTTAAACTCTCCACTCAAGTCTCCGTTCACGATGCTTCAAAGGCTGGCTCCGATGTCGTCAAGCAGACCGAGTCGCCACCAATGTCCTCGCACATCTACCCGCTCATGCAGGCTCTGGACGAGGAACACTTGGACGTCGATGCACAGTTCGGAGGTGTTGATCAGCGCAAGATCTTCGCATTGGCTGTTGAGGCACTACCTCGGATCGGATTCCGTAAACGCGCACACATCATGAATCCGTTGATTCCTGGCTTGCAGGAAGGAGGGAAGATGAGTTCGAGTGATCCAGACTCGAAGATCGATCTCATCGATACGGCGGAAGTGGTCAAGAAGAAGCTGAAGAAAGCTTTCTGCCCTCCAAAGCAAGTTGAAGGCAATGGTGTTTTGTCTTTCGTCGAGCACGTCCTTATGCCTGCCTCAGCGCTGAAGAACAACGGCGTGGCTTGCTTCTCTGTTCCAAGGCGAGACGCGGAAACGAAGACGTACTCTGATATCAAGCAGATGAAAGATGACTACCTGGCAGATGTGCTTCAGCCACAGTCGCTGAAGCCGGCTGTGACTGATGCATTGCTGGAGATTCTGGGACCGATTCGAGCAGAGTTTGAAGGGAGTCAAGAATGGAGGGACGTGGAACAGAAAGCTTACCCGCCCCCACCACCGCCCGAGAAGAAGCAGAAGAAGCAGAAGAACTTGGGATCGAGGTTCCCCGGTGCTGGTAAGGACGATGAGGCGAACGGCGATGTGGTGGCCAAGCCTGACGGGCACGTTGAGGGAAAGGGTGCGCAGGAAGTCGCTGTTGGGGTCAAGGGGCTCAGCGTGGAGGACAGTGCTGAGAAGAAGGCGTAGCAATCATCGCTGCAGACCGTACGGATAGAGGGAAGTGCCCATTGGCACCATAGTAGAACGGAAGCTTGCATTGCTTATTCCACTGCCAAATTGACCAAGATCTCCCACGGACCTCGCTGACTCGGACTTGTTGATGTCCACATCTTTGAACACCTCACATCTTCACACCTAGACTATCCAAAGGTTGCCTCTCCTATTCTGGCAAGACCCAGAACCTGCCGACCGCCTTCCAGCTGCCTAGCCATGCCATCATACTGCTCCAGTACGTCCACAGTGTAGAACTGATTATGTTGCTCGGAGCATTGATTGTCGCTGCTGGACGCTTCGGTGAAGGCGATCTCGCAGTCTGGTTGCACACGTAACAACGGTTCCTGATGACCAGATCGAAATGACGCCCCACCGTCTCGGACCAGGGCAGCGCCTCCCAGTTACCCTTCATCATCGGTCCTCCATTCTTGTTGAGCCAGTGCCAGTATGGAATCGTGATACCGTAGCCGTGGAACCCAGGATCCGTGGTGAAAGTGTTCTCGTTCATGAAGATGCCGTCGGCTTCTGCTCGGATCTGGCGACAGGTGCCAAGAAAAGCTGGTTTATATGCGTAGGGTCTTCCTGGAGATACTTCGAGGGGGTCAGGATTGACTAGGACGTAGCGATAAATCGCATTCCGCATTTCTGGTGGCAAGCCGAGCAGGGTGTGTTCGATTGGAACAGAGGTAGACAGAACGGGCTCCTCGCCATCTATCTCAATGAGTGGGGGCGCTTGCAGGGTGCGCAAGGGTGCTGATCTGGACATGGTCAGTTGAGGCAACGGAGGGAGTGCATCTTCGTCGTCCATCGTGGTTCGCTTGCACGATCGACATCATGCAGAAGCACCGGTATTGACACTCTTGTACTGAAAATCGGTGTTTGCTAGGGACCAACATTTCGGTCTCGTCCTTTGTACCTAGTAAGCATTACTTGCATATTTCCTGTAATAGTCTCCCATTGTCAATGGCCTCAGATCACCGTCTCCGCACCCGTTAACCTAGAACGACATCCCGTCCTGGGGTCTACGCTAATCAAGGCGCACGCTTCACACTCAGCATTCCGTCCAATGGTCATCGTCGTACGAGCCCGCATCGGTCGGCCAACGATCTCATCAGTCCCCTCCTTGTAATCTTCCAGGAGGCCTTAACGACTGACCACTCCAAGTTCTCCAACCTTGAGACTGCGTAGCGCTGCGACCACTGCATTGCACTGACGTCCGTCGACTGCACTCCCCCGCATGGACCAGCTCCAACTACTGGAGGAAACTCTGCCAGATTAGCTTCCCTTACAAGCGTGCCGATCGCATCGTGTGGTGCACATCGGTCTCCAGCCAGTGCTCAGCAGGCAACGTGAAGCACTTGCACATCTCCGGAACGAGAGCGAGTAACGGCGGTGGCAAATGCGAGGTCGCACAATCTTCAATAATGCCAAGTGCCAACGCGCTCAGCCTGTCATGTCTATCCTCCTGACGCATGTCAGCTGGCTAGTGATGTGATGTACTAACATACTGAGGATCTACTTGCAAGGTGTCCTTGCTTGGCAGCCATATTCTTCGAGTGATTGTGTGCCGGGGGGGGTGTAGAGGTGAAGGAAAGGGGGAGCTTGATCTTTGCAGCAACTTTTCGGTGATAAATTTGTTTCGCGCAGAGCAGAGCGGTATGAGGCAAGAAAAGAGGATTGACGCTCACGAATGAAGGTAAGTGAGTGCTCCATTATGCATCGTGACCAAGAACGGCGGACCGCAGTACACTGATCAGCCCGTCGTGCGGCACTCCTCGATCTTCCTGTCCACATTCGTCGACACCTTACTCCAGCTCCTTTGCCACCACCTTCAGAATCTCCTCTACTCCCAGCCCACCGTTCTCCGGCGCCTTCCTCACCTTAGCCCAGTGCTCACCATGCCTCGGCTCATTCGCCACGCAGCTCGCCACGACCTCAGCCCTCTTCTCTTCAGTACCATGCTGCACCAAGAACTTGTACCACCAAGCCCACGTATCACCATAGTCCGCATCTAGAATCGCAGCCTTCTGAAACCAACTAGCAGCTTTGTCAAGCTTACGCTCGCCCCAAAAGATACGTGCAGCCGTGACGAACAAGATTGGATCGTTGTCCGCCTTCTGGATCGCCTCCAAAATACGCGGCTTTCTCTGCGTGCGAGCCTCAAGATGCCAGATCCGCTCGCTCCATACCAGACCCGAAGTCGGGCACTCCTGTAACGCTTGAGCCATCTTCTGTTGCGCGGCCGGCATGTTCTTAGCACGATACTCGAGGCGCACACTCTCGGCCCAAAGCTCGGGGTCTTTCGGCACAGCCAAACGCGCACGATCTAAGATAGAACGTGCCTTGACCAACACACCCATTCGCTCTTCCAGTCGAGAAGCCAGGAGCCAGAGCGCCACGCTTTTCGGGCATGCGCGCGTGCCTGTGTTGAACGCCTCCCTCGCTTGCGGAAGCGCACTGCGCGCCTCGTAGATCTGGCCCTTCATCATCCAGAGCTTGGCGGCCTTGGGGTAGACGTGGAGTCCCTCGTTGACCAGAGTGAGTGCAGCATCCGAACCTCGCTGGATCTGTCGCTCGAACGCCACAGACTTGATCCACACGCGATCAGTACCAGCCTCACTCCTGGCCTCCGCCAGTAACGCACGCGCTTTCTCCGTCTCACCGTTATCAGCTTCCAGCTTTACGGCTGCAAGCCAAATATCCTCGTTACCAGGATTCTGCTGGAAAGCCATGCCCAGCACCCTCCTCGCCTCGTCAACCTCTCCAGCCTGCCACTTCTCACGTGCAAGCTGCATCCACAGTACCTCGCTCGTCGGGCAAGACTTTACAGCCTCGCCCAGCAGATCCCATAAAGCCTGCTTAGTACCATGCTGCCTCTCAAGCTCCGCCGCCGCAAGCCACACACTCTTGCGATTGTAGAAGACCCTGATGGCGTACGCATAGATCGCCCTCGCAGTCTCGTACCTCCCACGATTGATACTAGCCTTAGCATCATCCAGCCAAATCTGCTTTCGGTCGTCATCTTCATCCAGACCCCACCCAAGTGTTTCCTTGATGATCGCCTGGCACGTAATGGGAGCACCTTCCGAATCGCAGATTTCAGCCTGCGTGATCCAGTCTTCTCGCTTCAACATGGCCGACTCGCGCGCAAGCTGTTTGATACCACGTTCCATGACCTTGAACACCATCTGCGTCTGGCCGATCTGCTCCTGCAAACGACCAGCGGCGATCCAGATCTCGTAGCTGGCTGGGACGGCTTTGCGGGCTTTGTTCAAGACGACTTGCGCCTGCTCCGGAGTCTCCAGTCGAGCCAAGGCGAGCCAGAGTTCGACAGATAGCGGGATGATCTCGGTGGCTTTGGCGAGTAGCAACTTGGCATCGTTCGGGTCTTCTTCGAGGTTGACGGCCTCTTTCCAGATTGCAACAGACTGCGGAATGTGATCGAGAGCTTTGCGCAGCACGCGCTTCATGGCCGTTGGGACAGTTTCAAGCTTCATGGCCTCAATCCAGAGCTTGACGCTACGGTCATTGTGCTCGATAGCCTTTGCAGCCAGAATCTTAGCATTGTGATTGTTGCCATGCCGTTGCGAAAGTCCGATGGCCTCGACCCACACATCTTCGCTCTTCGGACACATCTCAGTGCCTCGCCTGATGACATTCTGTGCAGCCTGAACCTTTCCGGCATATTCCTCCAAACGTGCAGCAGCAATCCAACCAGGACCGTGACGTGGGTTGCGCTTGATGACAGACTCCAGTAGAACTCGCGCACGCTTGATGTCACCCAGATTAGTCTCGCCAGCTTTGAGCTCGGACTTGCCGAGACTAGTAAGGTAGCCTTTGGGATCGATGTTAGTGCTAGTGCCGGCTACAGAGTCCGTACCAGCCGTCTGTGACTGCGCAGCTGCATCCAGACGGACTTGCATGACTCTGTTCCTGGCTGCACCGATATCCGCAAAGTTGGTCATCGTCCCGTCGGCCTGGTCAGCACTTCCATTCGGCGCCTCAGTAGCCATGCCTTCGTCTTGAATCTCTGTTCCCAGCTGTCCGGTATCCCTCGCGCCAGCAAGCACGCTATCCGGCACTGCATAGAACCGTTGCCGATCGTTCTGCTTGTTTCGCCTGTTCTTGCCCGTCAAGTCGCCAACCTCCGGTATGCTCGCCCAATCCTCATCGCTGACTGTTCCCAATGCTCTCTTCAAGTCGGCAAATTGCTGCTGGATCTTCGGGTTGTTGGCCTCGTATGTTTCTTGCTCGGCCTTTTCGCGGGCTTCCCTGTACACAAACCTCAAGTCGGCATGCTGCTCCAATAGGCGCTGTAACACACATGAACATTGTACGGAAGATGAATGAAATCTGAAAAAGGGAGAGACATACCTGCGTGCTTTCCTTCGTCGATCCATGCGCTCGTCGACAGCTTGGTAGATGCGATCCGCCTCGTCGTCTTCGCGATCGTAGTTACCGGTCGCGAAGAGGCCTTCCTCGTTCTCTGCATCCTCAAACCTGCCATCATCTGCCTCTTCTTCCTTCTTCTTTCCTACTCCGTACGCTGTTGGCGGTGCATTTCCGAGCTGTGCAGCACGCTTGGCAAGCGCTTCCTTGATCTGGTCTTCACTGGGTCCTTCGCGAGCGGGTCCAAGATCCGAGCGGGTCGTGAAACCAGTCGCACCACGTCCGAGACCGGCGACGTAGTTCTCCGGCGCGGGCTGCGACAGGAAGTCCTTGCGGCCGGACATGTTGGCGGTATGAAAGTGTGATGTTGAGAAGAGAGAGGCAAGAAGCTCATACCTTATGCAAGAACGACTCGCGTACTCGAGTCATGTCATGCCAAGCTAAATCGACTTCACTTACTCCGTACACGAACTGCATACATTGGCCGCCATGCCTATGCCGATGCTTCCTACCTTGGTGAGCACGATTCCAATCCATGTAGTCTGTCTTCCACGGTACTACATGATCTGCACGCACAGGCATTCCGCGATATATATCCCTAAGCGGCCTGTCCAGAGCACACTCGCATGTCCGTGTTCACAACTAACCATGCTCTTCGCCGAGCTTACCTTTGCGTTTAACGAGACCGCATGTACGCCGCTTTTGGCCATTGCATCTCACCCACAACAGACTCGCTTTGCCCTTCGTCCACGTCTAGGCAGAGTTCGAGACTCATGCAGCCTTGCATTCAATGGCATCTCGCCCCGCAGTGCAATCCAGATGATTGCATCATACTCCGCTCGGCCGCCTCCCATATGCATGTGCTCTGCCGAGGCCGTCATAGTTGAGCATCAAGGTAGGCATTGAAGGTAGGGTAGAATTATTATTGACATTGTTCATCGCTCTCATATTCCATCGTCACGCAACTAATAGCATGTCTCAACCAATCATCCATTTCGACTATGGTATGGCTAACGAGCACGAACAAACACAATCGACACTAACATCAACCAGACTTCTCGCCGTACGGACAAAAGACAAAGCTGCTCTTGACAGCAGCCGGCGTGAACTACAAGAAATGCGACCAACCGCGAGTCCTGCCTCGCCCTGACCTGGAAGCAATCGGCATCACATACCGACGCATACCACTCCTCGCAGTGGGCAAAGACATCTACGCCGACTCGTCCCGCATGATCGATCTCATCACGTCCAAACTCGCCAAAGATGCCGTCCCCACCTCACCGGCGGACAAGGCCTTCGAAGACTGGGGCAACAATGTTTTCCGCGAGATCCTTGGCATCCTCCCGTCCCAGGCCTTGACTCCTGAATTCATCAAGGATCGCGAGACGATCTTTCCTGCCCTCAAGCGGCCTGATTGGGACACGCTCAAGCCCAGCACCGTGGCAGGCTTCCAGGCACGGTGCAAGCAGGTCGAAGACACTTTCCTCGCCAACGGAGGTCCATTCTTGAACGGCGACAAGTTGAGTCTGGCTGACATCCACTTCATCTGGTGTCTGCGATGGGGCATGAAAGACCTGGGTGGAGCCCAGGAGCCAGGCTGTGGCAAGGATGCCTTCCCGAAGCTTTGGAAGATGATTGAGAGTTTGCCGTCTGCCAAGCCTGAGGTTCTGAGTAGTGAGGAGACGCTGAAGACGATCCGTGGGAGCGATTACTCTGCGGATGGCCCGACGAGTGTGATGGAGGGCGATGCGCTTGGCATGACTGCAGGCACGCCAGTCAAGATTGAGAGCACGGAGTAAGTAGACCAACCATTGCCGTGACGGTTGCATAAGCCTGCTAACGTGATATGCTTATAGTGCGAAGCCAGGAGCGCACGTACAGCTCGGCAAGCTGGTCGGCACAAGTGCGAACGAAGTCGTCATCGAAGTCGGCAACGATGGTGTGCGATTGCACTTCCCAAGAATTGGGTACCTTGTGCGACCTCAGGAGTAAGCATGCTTCCCTGGAACGTGGACGTGATATCGCTGAGACTTGCTTTTAGGCAAGGCTCAAAGCTCTAACGTTGAAATGCCTGACCAATGTAAATATGTAAATACCGCCATTTCACTGCCAACCTAAGCTATCTACGCACCCGCAGCTATGGCCCTCGTTGATCCCACGACACTCGCCACCGTCTGGCCAAGCTCTGCTTTTTTCACTTGGAGCGCGGCGTAGTTTCGATTCATAGCTGCTTGCGTGAACTCAGCGCCGGTCACTAGCGGATACTTCTTCTTAGGACCCTGGATCTCGCAGTCTGCGCAAGGCTGATTGAAGAACGCAATGCTGTATCTGGGCCCGTAGTAATCGTCTGGATCGCTTGGTGCCTTTACACGGTGAAAGGTGGACTTGAACCGATCGTCGCTCCAGCTCATAAGCAAGTCTCCAATATTACAAACAACATCTCCTGCAGCGAAATCGACCTTCGTCCATTGATCACCCATGCCGAACGCTGTGACGGTCTCACGTCCGGGACATATCTCGAGTCCACTCTGGCCAGGCCGCTGAAACAAAAGTGTGAAGAAGTCCCAATCGGCATGGGCACCAGCTCTGTAATACGACTCCGGGAGAGGACCAGCGCTCCTGTCAACCTCGAAATAGTGCAACAGCCGCAGGACAGACTGGCATTCCGGCCGCTTCGCATCATGCGCCTTGATGAAGAAATCATCTTCGAAACCCAGGCCACGAGCGAAGCACAGCTTTATCTTTTCGCTCACACTCTGGGCTTTCTGCATGAACACCTGGGCACTAGTCTTGAAGCCCGGAAGACGATCTTCAGGAATCCACATGCCTTCCATATTGGAGCCGAACTGCATCTGGTAGCTCTCTTTCTGGTCTGCGACGCCGGTCGATGGTCGAACTTGGTTGCGTTTCTCCCAGCCAACGTTCTTTGGTGTAAACGGAACAGTAGCTTTGACATCGTCTGGTAGCGCGAAGAACGACTCTGATATTGCGAAGATGGCATCGATCTCTGGGATCGTGATGTCCGTGTCGGTCAACGAGAAGAAGCCATCTGACTCGGCGGCTTGGACGAGCTGTTTGGTGATCTCGTCGACCCGATTGCTAAAGTTTGCGAGTGAGATTCGCGGGATGGAGCGAGTTGTGTATGTCGTTGGTGCCATCGTGGGCACTTGGATTCTAGAGATTCGTCTAAGTATTGGAACTGCTGGGACTTGGAGTCGATTGAAAAGGCTCGCTACCTGCTATATATCAACAAGAGATGGTGTCTCCAAGCCTTCATTGATCCAAGACGCTGCGGTCGCCTCCGATAAGAGACAGAGCTCGATAGACGCGAGTGGGGAACTTCTCGGCCTAGTAGCGGCCGTGTTGGCCGAATATTAGATGCCTCGCCGGAGCTGAGCGTGAGGTGAACAGGAGTGCCTCGATTTCTGCAGGAGACCATCGGCCACTCAAGCATTCTTCTCGTTCTTCAGGAGCTCCAGATAATGATCCATCACACTGACAACACAAGTCTCGTAGGTCGCAAGTTTGAAGCCGAATGTATCTTCAGTCTTCTTGATGTCCACTTTCCCAACCACGGTGCCCATCTTCCCAGTATTGGGCAAAGTACCATCCTGCACGTATCCATGGTAGTATTTGTTGACGATACTGTTAGTGTCATCCCATGTCATGCCATCCTGGCCGCGGTTGGAGACGAGAAAGCTCTGGTTCCCAGCAATCTTCGGATCGAGAGCAAGCACATGAATTCGTGCTGTATCGTCGACGTGATTGAAGTTGTTGACACGCTTCCGGCTGTAGCCCATGGGTGTGTTCTCGGATTTAGCAGTCCAGCATGAGCAGGTATGCTTGCCTATTTGTCACTGTCCTTGCGCCCTGCCATCGGAATGTTTCCATCGCGCTCTTGATATCCATGAAGATGCTTGCCCACGAACGCCTCCCACCTCGGGCCACCCAGTGCTTCGCGTGCTCGCCGTTGCCGTACTAGTTTCTCGGCAGCCTGTCGAAGCATCACCGAAGGCGGCGCATACGAATCGACGTCTTGGTCGAAATCACGTTCGAGATACTGCCCCGTAGCCTCCTGCATATGACTTAGGCTGGCACCGCCTGGGACGATCTGACCGTTGAACTCGCCGCTGCGCCAGTCGTCCAATGGCATTCCCTCAAGACCAGTTGAGACGTTCAGACGCTTGTACCTGTAAGAGACGGACAGGTTAGCTGATGTAGCATATCGACTGCGGCATACGATCAATTCGAGCGCGAAGATTGACGCGTGACACGGTCTCATCTGAACACTGTCGTGACAGCAGATCCGAGCCGACCACAGCGGCCGGGACACTCTTTCGTGGCGCAGAGATGCCGGTCATGCGGGAGGAATATTATCATGGGCTTCGGTGAAAACGCTAGTGCAGATGCTGACGCATAGAAAGGTGCAACCTTAGCTTACCATGTGTGCTCACCATGTGCGTGCTCGCGCATTTGGTCTGGGAACCAAGGGTCAGCAGATGTTGGTGTCCAATTTCGAGCAATGAGGTCTGCTTACGATGCTGTTTTTCTCCTTCCGTGTACTTGATCAAGAGATTCTGCACGACTGCACGCTTTTCAAGGAATTTAGCAACGATTGGTAGGCGTCCAAATGGCCCGGGCCACGTATCCGCGAACCCATCCGTGTGTGTGGTGTCTGGTCGACCCGTGCCTACACTCAACAGCAGCGCCGGCTCCTCTGCTCGGCCTTCGTAAAGCGCGTGGAATCTGGAGATGCAAGTGTTAGCCTGGAGTTTCATGGGACCCTCTCATCGCATCCCCACGAGAATGTGGCAACATAGCCTAGGGCATGCCATAATTACGCCGCTTGAGTATTTACCAACTCAGAGAAGCGTGTTCAGGTCCAGTTTTGACGTACTCGCTTATTGCTGCACCACTTGGGTTATTTTCGCGGATACCACCATCTTTGAATGATTTCATCACTCCCTCGACCTCGTGCTCAACCATTTCAAAGTAAAAAGGTGCTGCAGATGTCGCTCTGGTGACTTTCCAGATGGGCAACTCGTCTGCTCCTTCGTCTAAATACTCGTCAGCATCTGTTCATGTCCAAGGGCTCACCTCAATGCTATACGGACTGTAGCGGGTGATCCAGTTTGGCACCTAAGAGCGGTGGGTGCATAATTAGCGAGTGTTTCAATGGAGATGGAAAGCACTTGGCGTGCTACGCCAAAGCATATCTCTTTCGAACCCGACCGAGACAGCAAGCTAAGGCTGACGACTAAGGCTCGTCGGTACTCGGTGGTCTTGAGATGATGTCGCGAAGGATCCAACTGTTACATCCATCGGTTTGCTTACATTCTCGGTGTAGTAGTGCGGATATGATCGTAACAGGTACGCCTCCGATATGTTCGCATCGTGCGTTGCTGTCAAACAACATGACTGGCAGACTCGCGGTTGCCCGATGTCGAAGGGAACGCGCTGCTGCAGTACATCGTCGAAGTGATCTGTCTCCCACGGGTGAAGATCACCTTTGCCGTTGCAGTTGCGGTGCTCGTGACAACGAGAGCCGACGATGTCTTGTACTGCCTTCTCGAGCGGTTCGTGGTGATACTTTGTCCTCAGTGGAATGTTGCTTCGGCGCTTTCCGAACAAGTCGTCGCCAACCTAAAAAACGTCAGGCAGATGGTCAGCCGTCGTCTCAAAATCGGCCTAGCTACAAACAAGGCTTTAAATCATTCTGGACGGGGACATCTAGTGTTTTTCCATTTCGGGTATAGTAATAACAGCTCTTTGCGCGAGAAGAGTCCAGCGAGCGGACGTAACTTACCTTTTGATACAGCTCGAGAGCCTCCGCAACCGTCATGCGAAGTCTGCCGAGAATGGTCGCTATGAGGCCTCCAGTCGATGTGCCAAACATGAAGTCAAAGTAATGACAGGGTAAGAGGTCCTCTTCCGAGGTTGTGTGTTGTGCTGTGAGACGTCAGTCGTTGTTTCTCTACTCGCCGCACCCAGCTGTGCTCTTCGAGTTGAGTATAGCTGTACAGCGACTCTCGTAGCTGCGGAAAACTTGTCTTGCTCGCTTGTGAAAACACTGGAATGCCAACCGAGTCGATGCGGCTCAAGACGCAGCGTATGCTTCCCGAAGACTTCGTGGATACGCAGGCCGCTACACTGGGAGACAGCACTGCAGAACACGGCTTCGCCAGGGAGAGCTTGTCCAAGCATTCACTTCATTCTGACTTACACTTAGCAGTTTCTGCCTCTTCAGCCTCTTCCTGATCCAATCGCTGCTCGCAAAGCCAGACTTCATGCATCAAAGCTTTTAGTATCACGAGACTACTGTAGCCCCGTATACCTCCACCATCTAGTGTCAAGATGCAAGGCCACCACGGGTCGTCAACTTGTCTTGCCCAGCTCCTCCCAGCCTTATCTGAATCTTGCGTCTCCGCTCTTCGCCGTGCACTAGGCGTCCGAGAGTGATGCGCAACACCTTCCCGCCTCCCGATCTCGAGGCTGTCCTCCATACCGCCAAAGCCAAGGAACGCCCAGGGCGAGGCAGGTAGCGAATCCAGCTTGTTGTGCTATCGGTGCATTTGCGAGGATTGCAGAGGATCGTGGAGGATTGGGGCTTGCAGCGGGATATTGAAGCACACGTTCTCTTGTTGTTCCAGCAGGCACAACTCCGACCCGAAAGCAATGAGAGTGAATGTAACTATATCTCAGTCCCGGTACGATAGGCGCGGCGCGTGCGTCTGCTCGATTCTTTGGAGGACGTGCAGGTGATCAAGCAGTCAAGCAGAAGTGGCGGTAGGAAATGTGTCGTCTGAACAAAAGGTAGTAGTAGCAACCTTTGATGGAATGGAAAATCGTGGTATACCGTTCGAGACAAGCAGTCGGTATGTCTACGCCTCGCTATGCACGAACCACAATGCAGACAAAAGGAGATGCACCAGCAAACCGACAGATGAGAGCGCCGTGAGGCAGCCCTTTGACACTTGAAACAACGCGCCGCATGCGCGTTGGAGCTGACGGCATCCTTTCCGAGTCATCCCTGTGGATCGGCCCCCACAATCGTGGAGAGAAGCCTGAACAAGCCTTGTGGCGGAAATAATAATGCAGGCACGGCGATTGTGGTGCACAAGATTCAAACCTCCGTCAGGCAAGGCATATCCGAGCTGGCGTTTCCAGTATTGTACTCCTCAGGACTAGTTCTGTGCTACTGCTTTGTAGCATGACCTATCCTTGGTAGTTCTATAATAACGAATCAGGATTATGCTCGATCAAGTATGCAGTGCCGTCTGTTCGCCGACCAGTGTCTTGTGTGTCTTTGACTTCCCGTGCGTGTGCAACGACTCTGCGCGAAATCCTCTGGCTTCTGCCCGCTTCTGCCTTTGTCGCACTATGGCCGCCGTCATATCTGGTCGACCGTGGTACGGACGTGTCTCTTGACTGCGCCACAAATTATTTGCTTTCACAACTTGGGGCGCAGCAGCCTGGGTCACGCCAGTCATCTCGCGACGACGAGTGACTGCGAAACAAAGCAAACCAGATCCAGATCACGGCTAGCATCGGAGCATCAGTGCCTCAGTCCCTTGCTGACGATCACTCACCTGCCTACAACTCCATCACCTGCGCACCTGCACTAAGTCCGCCTCTTTGACCAACAACCTCCCAAACCGCAAACGTCGCCCTGTCTCAGGCAGCAGCACCCTCGTGACCTGCTGTCGCAGTCTGTCATTCAGTGATATCCTAGAGATCGCGCGGTCACATCCACCAGAATCCGGCGGCCTACGCCAGGCGTTGCCCGCCATGAGTAATACTCAGACACTAGAGCGAAGCAGCGAGACGGGCTTGACAGATTCCACGCACAGCTCGTCGCATAGCGCAGAGCGGTATCGCCTCGATGAGTTCGACAGTCGGCCTGTGCTCTGCTATAAGTATCGTGGAAAGCTGGAGACGTCGTCACAAAAGGACATTTGCGCCAGGCTCGACAAAGGTGAGTTGTAGCGAAACGTGCTTTGACGTCAAGTTTGCTGACGTGGTGTTTCGCCAGATGAGAACCTCCGCTGCACACGACTACAAATACCGCGGGGTGCCTCCTACCTCGAAGTCAAGCGTCATGACCTATATCTGCCAGAGGAGAAAGAGCAATACGAAGACTTCCCGAACTACGACTCGTCACTCGCATCGATCAAGGTACCGCTGCTGGCGTACCTAAGCCGGATGGTATTTGGCAACTACGATGAGCTCTACATCGTGTCTCCCGAAACCACACCCACCTCGAGTGTCGCAGATCAGGGCAGTCGCCGCGTGAGCCCGACAAGCACTTGGGGTGCGGACAGTCAAGAATCGGTGAAGCCGGGCGCAGAAGAGTCATAGTGCACACGAGGCTAGAGTGCCGGGCGCATGTTATTCAGCGAAGGTCGTCTGGCGTACTAAATGGGTTATGTATTGTGTGAAAGCATGTTCGTTCAACTTCGAGTCACAAACCAATTCGTTCAGTGGGCATGTTGCAAGCACGATGAGCTTACTCTCGAATAGACTATGACCACGCAGAGAGTAATCGTGTCACGTTGTCTCGTCGACATTACCTCAACTACGCCGCTACCTTCAAGACCGCTCTTCCAGGTAATTTGCCCTCCGCTAAGAGCTGACAGAACTTGTCAACATCGCTCAAGGATCCCTTTGTCAGTATCGGATGCACTAGCCCTCGTGCCGTAAAGTCTAGCGCCTCCTCGACATCCTTCGATGTCCCCGTGACAGACCCAACAATGTTCAGACGCTTCATCGCCAGCATGATTGGTGGTGCACCCGCGACGACGGTGGGATCGGCCGGGAGGCCAACGCAGACCATTGTCCCGCCGGGTCGCAAGAGAGCAGGTGCCATCTGGTAGCCTCCCGGCGAAGCAGCGAAGACAATGGCGCCGTGCGCACCATAGGTAGTGATCTCCGTCACTTTGGCTGCGATATCCTTGGTCTCTGCGAAGTCGATGAACTGCTCGGCCCCGAGGTCTTTGCAAAGCTTTCCCTTCTGCTCGCCGCCGTCGATGGCGATGACACGCATGCCCATTGCCTTAGCTAAGACATCCAACCAGTTAGCAAGTTTCTTAGGAGGAGGTTCTAGTCGAGCACGAACCATATTGAACTCCGAAGTGTCCTAGGCCACCCCCAGCACCTATCATCACAATCCACTGACCCGGCTTCACAGCGCTGCGTTTGCATGCCGTATATGCCGTCACACCACCACACATGATCGGGCCGGCCTCCTCGTCGCTGACGCCGTCTGGCAACCGTGTCGCGTATCGACCGTCCGTCAGACAGTACTCCTGAAAGGTTCCAGCCGCGGTAAACCCGCTATTGAGCTGCTTGGGACATTGCAGCTCATCGCTACCGTTCGTACAGAACTCGCACTCCCTGCAAATGGACACTACCCACTTCACGCCCGCTCTGTCGCCCACCTTCCAGAGGCTCTCCACATCAGGATGCACAGCTACTACCTCGCCTGCGCCTTCATGGCCGGCAATACCCTTGGCATTTGGCTTCATGGAGACACCGAAGGCCGCCCACTCGTCATGGAGGAGTGACTTGTCGGAAGCACAAAGACCTGTCCAGTTGATCTTCACCAAGATCTGGCCAGGCCCGGGTTGACTCTCTACGGGAATCTTTTGTACGGGTGCTGTAGCATCGTGACCCTCGCCATGCTTGACTGCAGCTTGCTGTTCTTGGGGAAGACCCATGATGATGTCTGATGGTATGAATGGCCTATTAAACAGAAGTATAACGCTTTAGCTGAACTTTGATCATAGCAGAGCGGTTCCTATAACTTATAACGCCTTCATGGTAGTACCCCGCAACAACACTGCAGGAGAAGTAGCTTGCTGAACATCCATCCGAGCGGCAATAATGGAGCTATCTTGACACAGGACTTGGCACACGTGAACCACATGGTGTGCCCGCTATTGTGTGCCAGCTCGGGTCAAGATCTCCGTACCATAGGAACGTTTGCAAGCTCTCCTGAACGGTGTGTTGCTTCGAAACAGGAGAAGCTTAACTATCAGTGACCGACTGTGAGTGTCGATCTTTTGCCCATAGCCTTCGGAAGCTAGGAATTCCATTTGGTTATTTAGTCTCGTACACGTCCGTCGTGCATTGCTGATTTTTAATACGGCAATACAGGTCAACGGAACTATCAGTACTCGTCATGCGGTCCCGATCGCGAGACCCAACGTGTTCGTCCGCATAAGATGTCCTCCGAAGGCCAGGTACAACATGTTGCCAAGTTGCGTGCGCGCTCGAGTGGAGAAGGACAATAATGATCGTCACACACGGCTCGGGACCGCCATTCACTCCCGCAGCCTCGCTAACGTGCTCATTAGGCTCTTGGCATCTTACTCTGTGAAGTCCGTCAAGTCCGCATCACGAAGCCCTCACGAAGTCTCATAGAACAAATCCTTAACATCGAACACTGGCGATAAGCCCTAGGACCACGGTCAAGCACGGTTTGTTCCAGTGAATCCTGTCTCTTTTTAATCATTTACCCCGCTGCCCGGAGCAGAGGCAACGGACCGAGGGCTGGATCAAAGGTGTATATATGTATGTTCGTCTCGACATTGATGTTGATGTCAACTTCTGTGTGAACCAGGTACATATCTCGCTTTGCCCGATCCAGCTGCCATGCCTTCCGGATCTGCTCAGTTGCCGCTCCAGACGAGAGGCATCTTCCACAACTTGCCGACGTTCCCGTCCGACCTCAAGGACCTCACGGCTATCGTGACTGGAGCCAATGGCATCAGTGGATTCCACACAATGCGTGTGTTGTTGGAGAATCCACAACGATGGAAGAAAGTATGGGCGGCGTCGCGACGACCGCCACCCGAGGAGATGATGGCGTTACTGTCTGATGAGCAACGGGCTAGAGTCGAACATGTTGCCTTGGATTTCCTGTCTAAGCCGGAAGATATTGCTTCTAAGCTGCAAGAGAAGGGCGTCAAAGGGGACTACGTGTTCTTTTACTCATATGCCCAACCTCGCCCTAAGCCAGGACAGGGCGCGTGGTCGAATGCACAGGAATTAGCAGATACTAACAGTAAGTTCGGCAGCGAGAGGGTGTGGTCGATCTCGCTAACAGTCGATGTTAGCTGCGCTCCTGAAGAACTTCCTGGGTGCTCTTGACAAAGCCAGCATCAAGCCAAAGCGGTTCCTCCTGCAGGTAAGTTTTGGAAAGAATATGTGCGAACTAAAACCAATACTAATGATTACCTCAGACTGGTGCGAAGAATTACGGTAACGTCTCTGGAGCTGCTCCTTGATCAAGGACGATTGCTCATGCTGCCACAGGCACCCACCTTGGTCCGGCACGAACGCCATATGTCGAGTCGGATCCACGAGTCACCCTTGAGCCTAACTTTTACTACCCCCAAAGTGATGCACTTTTGTCATACTGTGACGAGCATTCTGTAGAGTGGAACATTATCTGCCCGGCATGGGTGAGCTCGTTGCTTCGATGTGGTGCTTGTTACAGTGACTGACCATGGGCGTGCAGATCATCGGCGCTGTCAACAACGCTGCTATGAATGCCCACCATCCCCTCGCGGTCGTTCGTTCCCACTCGAGCAGTAAGCCTTCGCCTGAAACGTTTGCTGACGGGGGTTACCCGCTTCTGTTAGTATGCCGCCGTGCAAGCACACAAAGGCGAGAAACTGGAGTTTCCTGGCGACTACAGCGCGTGGCTTGGTGTGACGGAGCACTCCACCGCCATGCTGACTGGATACTTGAGTGAATGGGCCGCGCTTGAAGACAAATGTGCAAATCACAAGTTCAACGCGTCCGACACCTGCCCGCTGCCAAACAATCGTCTCTGGCCCGAGCTCGCACGATGGGTAAATCGCCAACGATAGAACCCCCTTGTCTTGAGACATCTGCTGACGGTTACACTCACCCTCGTTCAGTATGGATGCGATGGGTACGGCGGTCCGGAGTTGGACGAAAGCAAGCTCAACGTGATGGATCCCGGCGATGTTCCCACACCACTAGGCTACGGACCTACTCGGAAGTTACGCTATTCTTGGACTCTCACTCAATGGGCGCAGGATCCGACGAACGCGAAGGCTTGGGAGGAGATCATGGCACGTCACGCCGTCACGCACAACCCATTTTCCGACATCGAGGCCCACTTCACCTTTGGCGACTTTGCAGCGTGGGGTCCAGCCTTTGCACTGTCGATGAACAAGGCACGGTACTTTGGCTGGACCGGACATGTCGACACACTTGAGAGCTTGCATCTCGCGTACACTGAGCTGTCCAAAATTGGCATGCTGCCGCCTCCTGTAGCGGCCGCAAACCCTCTGATATGAGTAGACTATCACGGGACTAGCTTCGCCTTGCGACGTAGCGTTGATAGCCTTGTGCTTTAGGTCGGTGGGAACACAATTACTGAGGGCAAGTCATATATTGACGACAAATATGCTACGATTCGTGAATTCTCTGCCTCACATTCCTCACCTCGCCAAACCGATACGCTGCCTATCGCTCAGAACCATTCGAAGACTCCTGTACTTCGTATTAAAACACGGTGTAGGCCTCAAGGCATTGGGCAATGCAGTCGTTTGGGGAAACGACTTGACCTCGGCACGCCTTGTTTCCACCCAGCTTATTAACTTCATGTACCACCACCTCGCCTTGTTAAACATTACAACAGGCACATATGCGCCAGTAAGCGAATATGGGCAACGACAACGATCAGCAATCAGGTAACCAAAAGTCAGGCGACGAATCATCTTCACCAGAAGCTGCAACCTCCCGAGCTGCTGAGGTCGCTGGGCATCTAAAACCATTGAGCAATGATGAACCCAGACGACGACGCAAGGTCAAGAAAGACGAGTTGCCAGCCGACTATAGTGACATCCTAGGCCAGCTTACGACTCTCCGGAACTTCGCAGCCAACCCTGATACGACAAAAACTGGCTATCGACGACACCGTGAAGCTGGCAAACTCTGGGTCCGAGAGCGGATTGAGCAATTACTTGACAAAGGCTCGTTCCGAGAGATTGGTAGCGTCACTGGCAAGGTATCCTGGAAGCAGACGGGACCTCTGACGGAGGACCCTGTAGAGTTTCTGCCATCCAACAATATCAATGGCTTTGGGAGGCTCAATGGCAGACGCATCTGTTTCTCTGCCGATGACTTCACTATCCGCGCCGGCCATGCCGACGGAGCACTGTTCGCCAAGACAGTCTACATGGAACAGCTTGCGCTGAAGATGAAGATACCGATAGTCAAGCTCGTTGATGGCTCGTCAGGAGGCGGGTCAGTGACCACGATCGTGACGAACGGGTATGCTTACATCCCACCTCTTCAGGGTGCACACGAGATCGTTGCGCAGCTTAACGCAGGAATACCCAACCTGGGCGCCGCTCTGGGCACAGCAATCGGTCTAGGTGCAGCACGCTTGGTCGCTTGCCACTTCTCCGTTATGGCCGGGGATGTCGGTTCGCTGTTCAATGCTGGACCGTCAGTTGTTGCAAATGCCACTTTCGAAGAAGGCTTATCCTTCACTGAGCTTGGTGGACCAGCCGTGCATTGTACGAACGGTACGATCGACAACCTTGCTCCGGATGAGGCAGGGTGCTTCGAACAAATCCGGACGGTGCTGTCCTATCTGCCCAACAGCGGCACACAGATTCCGCCCCGTATCGCACCAGAAGATCCAGTGGACAGGACGTCGCCGGAGTTGCGCTCGCTCATACCACGAAAGCGGGAGCGGATGTATGACGGACGAAAGCTGATCAACACGGTGGTGGACAAGGGCTCGTTCTTCGAAATCGGCGCTCTTTGGGGACGTAGCGCTATCGTTGGCCTGGCAAGACTAGGCGGTATGCCGATCGGTGTGATAGCCAACAACCCGGAGGTGTTGACTGGCGCGCTTGATGCGCAAGGGTCGCAGAAAATCACGCGGCATCTAAAGTTCTGCGACATCTTCAATCTCCCCATACTGCAGTTCGTTGACGTTCCAGGTTACGCTATTGGCACTGTAGCTGAACGTACAGCGACAATGCGCTGGGGTGGAGAGCTATGGAAAGCCTACTATACGACGACAATCCCTCTGTTCAATGTGGTCGTGCGCAAGTGCTACGGCGTGGCGGGAGGACTCATGGTAGAATGTCGAGACCCTCATAATCGTGTGGCGTGGCCGTCCGGTGAATGGGGCAGTCTACCACTAGAAGGTGGGATCGAGGTCGGGCACTCTGCTGAGCTGCGCAAAGCTGAACAGGAAGGCGGCCTCGAGGCACGAAAGGCCAGATACAAGGAGCTTGAAACGACATACCAACGACTCATGAACCCTGTCCGCACTGCCAATGCTTTCAGCGTGGAAGAGATCATTGATCCGGCTGATACTAGAAGTCTCGTCAGCGAGTGGGCGAGAATGCAGTACGAGTTGTTGCCAGAAAGGATCATCAAAAGGGTCACCGGGCAGTTACAGCCGGTGTTTGCATGAAGTCTGTATAGCGCTGTGTACAGTTACATGAGCTCAGCAAGAAGGCGAGTGGTCTCTGTGTACACCACCTCATCGCCGAAAGTTCCAATTTCCAACCTGATAAAACAACTCCTCCTGCGCCGCGCTTATCATTCGCGTCTCATTATGTGTAAGTTCGTTTAAGTCGCCCTCTGATGACTTCTCCAGCTTACGTTCCATGCCCGAGAGTACTCCGGGGAGCTCTTGGACTTGAAGACCGCCAACGGAAATTCGACATCTCGGAGCGTGGAAAGGCAGCTGTGCAGCCTTGTAACACTATATGGACCTGCGACTGTAATACTGTCGCGAGATCACTTGGCCGCTCGATGGCCGCCAATGGCACCGAATCCTGCTTCACCATTAGGCACAGATCGAGGCATGGCTCTGGCCGGCCCACCAAGCTCATCCATAGCGAACAGGTCCGGCTCCTCGTCGATTTTGCTCACGCTGGTGCTGCTGAGGCCACGGTCCAGACTCACACGTCCCGATGATCCGTTCGAAATTGTACGCGCAGTCCCGGGGTGAGAGGGTGCTCCGGCCACAGCCTGTGTCTGGGATCGCACCGCATCCAGCTTTGTGCGCTGCAGCTCCTGCGTCAATATGCTCATGCTTGCTTGTCTTGGAGGACTGGCTAAGCTCGGTGACAGCTCGCCGTTGGATGGCTTGAGGCCTGGCGCGAAAGTAAACCCCGAGTTGCGTAGTGGCGAGCCTACATTGGCGAAGGTGTCTGCATCTGCTTTACCTGAAGCTACGCGACCGAAGACGCTGGTGTATCTTGACGGACTGGATCCGAGGCTACCGACCTTGCTGTCTTGCGGCGTTCCATGGCCGGAGAGTGTGCGGCGAGCTGCCGACAAGAAGCCAGCTGGTGTCTCACCTTCTGCGCGAGGCTTCGACTCCCGCCGCAGCCTACCTTCGGGTATGAGATCGCGAAGACTAGCCGGCAGAAGGTCCTCTTCTCGTTCTATATCGTCTTCTTCATCGTCCGAGTACTCGAAAGAAGTAGTGGGTAAGCGAGTGCCAAGACTAGCAGACATCATCGGTTGCCGTATACTTCGCAGACGGTCTGAGTGAAGTGGGCGTTTGGAGAAGGTTAGAGGCTCGTCTGTGCCGCTTGGTGGCGAAGACCCGCTGTTCGCGAGCACACCGTCCAAAGCGCGATCGCCGAAAGCCGAGCTGTGCAGATCTCGCAGGGCATGGTTACCCAATTGTGCGGCACGAGGCAGAGAAGAGGAAGGAGACTCGACTCCGAAGCGCGACGGCACCGAAGCTGCAAAGGGTCCATTACGAGCAGCCATACTAATGCCGTTGCTGTCGAACGAGCTTGGCAGTGGTGCGTCCAAGACCGAGAGACCCTTTTGAGGCGGCGACGTAGCATAGCCATCGTGCTGCGGCGAACCATATGTAGGAGAAGCCGAGGTGAAAGTCATGTCGATTGACTGATCGTAGCCGTTGCGCGAAGCATATTGATAGTGCTCGAAGTCTTGCGTGCCATCACCATTCGGCCTCTGCTCCAGTCCTTGTGCTTGCATGCTCAATAGTCCTGGCGGTGGCTGCGGATACGCTCCAGCTTGTGTCTGAGGTAATGTTCCCGGATATGGTGGCCCCGTCTGGAACGACATAGGCGGCATGCGGTTGACGACTGTTCCATCAGACGTGATATGTAACAACGCGCACTTACGCCCGAACTTGCAGCCTCCCTTCGAGAAGTATTTACACGGTGCGGGCCGTGTAGTAGACTCAAGATCGTGTGAGAATGGACACGCGCGACCCGCCTGGCACTGGCCTTGCAGGAAGAACTTGCAGGGAACGTGCTGAGTATCTGCACTTCTTCTCAGCCTCCTTGCCGACATGTTGCTGCCATCCCCCAGCAACTCACTCTTGTTCTTTGGCGGACTCCTCTGCTGCATCGCCATCCCTCCAAAGCCCGGCATCTCGCCCATCATACCGCTGTATGGCCGTTGCGGAGTCGCAACGGGCATGGGCATCGCACCGTTCCTGTCTGCTGAGACTCGTCCATTACTGAGCATCCCAGCGTCGACCGAGTGCCTCATTTGGTGTGCTGGCCGGATCCCGTTGGCGGGAGATTGGTTGAAGCCATTCATATTGACATGTGCGTTGCTCGCGTGCTCGAGTCGCACAGTGCGTTGTCTGTGTAGCGGTTGTGTGTGCTCGGTAGTATGCTGGATAAGTGATTAATGGGTGGCAGAGACTTGGAGGATAGCTCCAAATGAGTGGAATAGCTGATATGGTCTCCAAGGTCTCACTGATATTCGATGTCGCAAAGTTCGCGATATGGCCTCGAGGGCGAGCGAAGTCAAGGGTCGGAGGTGGGGTGTGTCAGAGCACGGGCCGCTCGGCTAATTGCGGAACTCTGTTGTACTGCGAGCCCCTCTTCCGCACTATACTTTCGCTTCTGTTCAATCAATTCTTCACCACAGGCGAGCAAGGTGTAGAGGAGAGCAGAGTGATTAAGAGATCTGAAAGCGAAGTAATAGGGTTTGCCGCGTCGTCACGAGGCAACGAAAACCCCAAGGCGTCACTCGCGTATATGTCTCATCATCAGGCAGACAAGAAGAGAGGCCGCCATGTGATAACGATACCTTAGGATCCGTCGCATGGCAAGAGCGATGAGGCACTAGCTCGTGGGAGTGACATGAGCACATTATGGGAACAAAGCATGCAGCAGCTTAACGAGCGACTTGAAGGGTCTTTTGAAGCAGGGCATTGTTGACGGGAAAGCCGTTCGATCACGAGTGAAATCTGAGACGACTGGCCACAAGGCGAATTGAGAGTGGCGGTGCGCCGTTCGAGCTCTTTCAACGAAGGCAGCACGAGCCCCTGAGACAGTGCGGCCTCGGTCCGGAGTCGTTGGGTGGTTGCACGCGTGCTGCAGGTCGCCGTCGTCCACCCGTGGACCATGGTGTAATGCTGTGCCCGTGCAGAATACCTTGGTATTGACGGCGGAGTGCAGCTCGAGGAGGGGCGGTGTGCGCGGCTGTGGGAAGTATACCCTCACTTGACGGCCAGCTGTGGGCACTTGCATGGCGCGCATGTTGACATGCATATCTGTAGACGATCGGACGGTAGGTTGCATGGTCGGACGAGCGAAGCTTGCTCGTGCCCAGGGGTAGCCAATCCACCCGAAGCAGTCTGTACAACTGTTTGCACCTTGGTGTTCGTCCCACGGCCCAGAACGTCACCCGTGCAAGCTGCCGAAGATGAAGATGAAGATGAAGATGAAGCTTGTTCGTACAGTCAAGTCAAACGACCGAGAAGTGAACCGGCCATAAGTGAGGCTCCTGTGATGCTGTATCTGAAGAGTGATGTCCGACATCTGATCGCTCCTTCCTTCTTCGTTACAACTTTTGCTTGGCGTTCGGCACTAGCTGACTCAACCCTGCAATTTAACCGTGCGCAACGTCACCTCTGCCGAAATTGATCTTGCCTCAGCTTCCGCCCTTCGTCCTCCGTCCTCCTCCTCCCTCGACGCAACACCCACCACAGTCACTCTTTACTCAACCTCCCTCGCACCTCACCCAAGTCATTCATTAAGCACCACCGACAACGACGACATGAAGATCAAAGCGGCCTTCGCCGTCGCTGCAGCGGCAGGCATCGCCACTGCTCAGAGCGCATCGTACGGGTAAGTCCATCTCACTGCGTTCTTCCCTCGTCTCGTGCAATGCCTTCTGGATCTCGATCGCCTGGATATCCTGGATTCTGGTACGCTACAACAACATACAAACGAGCACCTCGATAGCCTTGCAGCTCTTGGACACACCTTACACCAGCAAATACATCACGCATCGTCAAACATGGCTCGTCTTCCAAAACCATCTTCTTCAGATCTCAAGATTCTCCCGGCTTTTGCAGGTCGGACACCAGAGTGGTCAACTTCACAGAAAAATGCATTCTGCAAATCGACTGGTGTGATTGCACAGCCTGGAAAAGTCATCTCTAAACACGAGCGGAGAGCAAGAAGAGAGGCCAGAATCAGCAATCTTGACGGCCTCGAAGATGACAAGCCAGAAGAGAAGCCGGAGGACGACCACGGCAGTTTCGCATGGCTTGGCCGCAAGATGCGAGCTGAGGCCGATCGACAAGCGAACCAATACTTGACGAAGCTGGACCAGGATATCGAACAGAATTGGGCACCAGAAGCATGCATCAGCAACGTCCAGGGACTCCGGGGAGGCCGCCATCCATACAGTGCTCGCACCTGCATTGTCTTGCTCATGGCATTTCTGATAGTCTTCGGGACCGCGCACACGATGATCACATACTTACTTTCTGCATTTAGAGTCTCTGCAGCATGCACGCCGACGACCGTCTTCATCCCCGTCACATACACCAGCACCGTCACCTACACTCCTCCAGCCTCCGACTCTTCGGCCATTGGCTCGAGCAACCCGGCTACCACAAGTACCATCCACAGCACGATCTACTCGACGCAGACTATGACGAATACTGTCACTGTGCTGTCCTCTGCGGATTCGCCATCCAGCTACGCTGCCACTGTGACAACCACTGAGCTGGTCAGCCCGGTCTCCACTCTGCCAATCGTTACCAGCCTTTCGACATACACTCCGCCTGCCTACACTTCGACCACCTTCAGCTTCGTCGGCCCGCCGGTGACTCTGACCTCGACAAGCACGATGTACAGCACGGTACAGGTGTCTTATGCCCCATCCAGCTCCTCGTCTCACGCGGGTATGGGTCCCTCCGGCTGGAACAGCACGAGCTCAGCGGTCGCTAGCCCGGCCACGCCTTCGATCAGCGGAACTGCGGTCGTCGAGACCCTGACTGCGACTTACTACTATGGCACCGGCGATGCAACGACGAGCACGGCCACCACCCTGCTCACGACTGCGATCACAGTCCATGGCACGTCGACGGTGACGCTTTACAGTACGAGCTTCGACTTGACGAGCACGTCTATAAGCAGCACCCTGGCAGCAATTACAGCATCAGCATCAAGCTCGAGCTCGAGCACGAATGGCACTTTGTCAAGCTCACCCTCGGCTTCTACACCGATCTCAACCTCAAGTGCTCTGGTGTCTGCAGGAACCTCATCTTCACCGGCTGCATCTCCACCAGTCTACTCGAACACAACCTCCATGAGTGCGACCAGCATGCCAGCGAGCGGATCGCCATCATTGTCCGCGACTCTTGCGAGCAGCAGCCAGGCCGCCAATGCTTCTCTCGCCAATGGACTCAGCAACTCGCTCTCGGCGACGAGCAGCTCGATTGGGAACATGACACTGGCAAGCTCGACTACTGCCGCCGTGATCATACCTATCACCAGCACTCTCCCGTCTGGACAGGTGACGACTATGCTTGAGACTACAAGCACGACAATTGCCTTAATGGGCACCGGCACCTACACCGCGTCTGGTTACTTCGTTTGGAACGGCACCACGACGATCCCATATCCTGCCAGCCCGGCGACCGCATCGTCATCGGCCAACATCACCACTGCACCTGGTCCTGCGCAGGTCAGTCCCGCAACCCGAAGCTCGTCATCTCTATCGACAAGCTCCTCAAGCCTGACGCTGCCGTACGGAAGCATGACCTACCGACCATCCTCCAGCGCCCTTTCATCAACCGGCACGGCACCTTCGATCACTGTTCCAGTCAATGACTCTACCGCGGCCTTGTCAATGCTGTCCAGTGTGTTGTCCGGTCTTACGGAGTCTTCGACAGTACCCGCTTCCGCATCAGCGACGACAAGCTCAGCCACGTCAGTGAGCACTTCATCTTCGAGCGTACTCTTGCCATCAACGAGTCTGTCTACCGCAAGCCCATCGAGCAACTCTTCCGGCGTTGCGTCTGTCTCAAGTTCGACTCTCATCACAATGGTGTCAAGCTCGACGATCACTCAGTCTTCGCCCTCGTCGTCATCCGGTGTGAGTGCTGGGCCGGCCACCTTCTCCTCCGTCAGCAACACGAGCCTACCTGCGACCTCCACGGCCAGCTCGAGCTCGAGCTCCCTCCAAGGCTACACTTTCCCGCCGAGCGTCTCAAGCACAGCCACACTCGCAAGCTCGTCAAACCCCTTCCCAGCTTCCTCGGCCACAGCTACGCCAACGGCTTGCGGTGAGCACGGCAACTTCACGATGGACTTCGACAACCTGCCGAACTTCCAGCCGAACAGCAAGAGAGCCACGGACATCACGCAAGCTCCTCCAGTCCCGAACCCGTACCATCACCTCACCTTCAGCGATGGTTACGTCTACGCACCTCAGCCAAACGAGCCATATCTTCCATCTTCGGAGCCTCATCTTGCAGTCTTCCTCGCCAACGCCACTGGCGTCACGGCTCGTTCAGTGCAGCCGGGCGAGATCGGCGACGGCCCATACGAGTCAAATTCTGCTTTCTGGTTTGACGCCTTCAGTGCTATGATGGGCTGCGACAACGCGGGTCCTGATCTCTGCACCATTGTGTTCACCGGCTACACCTACAGCGCCGCGGCCAAGGACGAGATCGCCACCTACACGCAGAACGCCACTATAGCACCATGCCCAGCCTTGAAAAATTGCCCGCTGCAGCCAGTCAGCTTCCCGACTTCGTTCCGCAGCTTGAGCGGCGTGAGGATGCAGGCGTTCGTGGGTAACGAGGAGAGGATGTTCTTCCTGGACGACATGGAGCTTGGCTGGTCCAACAACACATGCCAGGCGGGCTTGACGAGGCAGCGGTATCAGTGAGCACGCTGAGCAGAGCGGACAGAGAGCGGAAGGATGATTTCTCCTAATTTGCATGCATGAGTTATGAGCCAAGACCGCTGTCAGCTGGTGAGCCCTGGTGGTCTGGCGGTGTACAAGTAAGCGAGCAATAGTAGTGGACGAGATGAGAAGTGAGTGTTACCATTGCATTCAGTGCTTGTCGTCCCATCGAGTTCGTCATATCGTAGTAGCCCAAGCGAGTGGTGGCGGCTGCCGAGTACCTGCTGCGAACCGTTCTTTCCGTATGTGCGAGTAACACGTCACTCTACGCGCATGAGGTGCTCAAACATCTTGCAGTACGCGACAACACCTTATACCAACCCCCGAAAGTCCGGTCAAGAAAAGTACAGCATGCCGGACAAGGCGTTCTATAACGATCTTCGAAGGGAATCCCTTTGGCTGATACACGGGGACCGTGGCTTTAGCGATGCGCCGAAAACTCATGACGAATTGGTGGAAAAGTTCGTTCTGTACGATGGAACTCGCCTTATACTGCCCACGTCTGGCTCCAATGCTGGTCCGGCGCCAAAGGTCATGTTAGACAGGTCTTTCTATGACGAGTTGCATATCACGACACTGCACTTCGTGCACCGAGACCGTGGCCTCCACAACCCGCCGTCCGAACACGATCGAGTGGTAGATCAGCTCATTCTCTACGATGAGACCCACTTTCCCAGACTTACGGGCGGACCGAGTCCTGCACCGGCACAAGGCCAGTGTCTAATCTTTGCCTTGCCGCCGGAGCTGCGCATCCGAATCTACGAAACGGTAATCAGTGACGACCCAGATGAGCTTGCGCCGAAGGTCGATCACGATGGTGTCGTTGATATGATTCCGCTACTATTCGTCAGCAAGCAGGTTTGGCATGAGGCTATTGGGATCTGGTATAATGCGTGCGACTTCGAACTTCAATTCCTCGGTCCTGGAAAGGACGATGCCGGCATCGAAAGCTGCACTAAGTGGCTCCATCGCGTCGGAAACCGCAACATAAAGCACGTTCGCAGAGTGACCATTTTCTCACGCATTTTTACCAACAGAGGCTACTCGCAATCCTGCGAATACGAGTTCGGGATCAATCTGGACGCGAAGAGTGACGAGGACTTGGTGGAGAGTCGGGGATCTGTTAGAAATCAGACTGTGTTTGAAGCTGGGCTTCAAGGACTTGAGGATCAGCTGAGAGAGCTGGCTCGCAAAGTCCGTGCTTGGGAGTCGAAATTTGCGAAGCGTTTGAACACTAAGGGGTGGGAGGTCGTGTTTCGCGAGATCGTGTTTCGCGAGATCGTGTTTCGCGAGATCGTGTTTCGCGAGATCGTGAAGTTGCAGAAGGAGAGCATGCCCAGTTCGAGAGTATCTTGAGAGCCTGTATGAACTTTGGCGAGAGAGAAAAGGCACTGTGCCAGTCCAGTGTAAGTGCCGCATGCTGGTGGAGAAGGTGGTTCTGAAGAATGGAAGTTCCGACCTTCAGCGTGCTGTCGATTCATGGCGGGCACTTCCACAGGCATAGTCGCTTCTGCTCTGCGATACGGCTGATGGGATGAGACGATGGGTTTGACAGCGTTAGCACGGTTTTCAGATGCGCGAGACGTTTCATGGGTGAAGGGTGGCAGTAAGTTAGAAGCACATTGCTCGTACACCAAACGGTACCTTGATATCCCCAAATCGTACCATGATATCCCGCGCATCTCATCCTGTACATTTTTATTACGTGTGACCCACGGGAAGTGGTCATATTCATGGGATTGAGTGCCTTGGTGTGTAGTACATGTATGCTTATCCATGGTTTTGCCACCTCGATTCCAAGTGAAGTCAGTTTCATGCCAAGACCGTTGCTCCGCAGGCATGACCGACATCTGATCAACAACACAACACTGCTTCGACTCACCAACATGGCCGACGAAGCAGAATCGACGCCGGAGCCTCTGTTCCGTGCGACGAAGCGGCGCAAGATCTTCCGCAAGCGAAACAACGACGACGACCTTGATGTGACAACGACAGAAGCCTCAGCGGCTGCCTCTACCAACTCATTACCTGACGATGCAGAGCCCGCGATATCTCGACTGCGGAGACCAGTCGGCAAGAAACACGGGATAATGTTCAGCTCCAGCACCACTCCAAAGCAAGAGCTGGAACCAAGCGAAGACACAGCAATGGTACTTGTCCAACCGGACCACGAGCAAGGAATGGTGCAAGTGGACCGTTTCGTCAAACCGACGGGCAAGGCGGCAGTCGTGGATGATAGGCATATGTTCGTACCGCCTCATGATACTCGACGCGAAACAGGAGCAATACTAACGGCGTAGGATGGCATTTGTAGACTCGAAGATGGCTGAGATGCGCTCCGCTACAGCGGCAATGCAGTCCGAGAACGGCAACGCCAGCACTCACCTGCAAAACGGAAACGTCGTCAGAGATGCCGATCCGGCTGCGGCCAATGCTACAACCACAGATAGTGCGCAGCAACCTCGCAAGAACACCTATCAGCGTCCCAGGAAACGCCAACCCCGGCCGCGCGATCCCAAGGACGTAGCACGCGAATCGCTCATCGAATCAATCATGAAGGAATCTACAGACGCCTCTCTACCGCTCTATGACCGATCAGGCACAGATACTGTTGCTCGAGAGAGTGGTGATGCAGATGATGCAGCAGCTGAGGCCTTCAAGGCGCAGTTCATGCAGGATATGGAGGAACAGAACAGACGCCGACCCAACCCTGTGCCTTTCTCGAAGGTGGCGCAGGCGAAGGGGGCAGACAGGACGGCTCATGGGCCGAAGTTGGGCGGTAGTCGAATGCAGAGAGAGAGGATGAAGGCTGCACAAGCTGCGGCGGAGGCAGCTCAGAAGGGAAAGTAGTGACACAACTCGGCGTGCCAAACGAAGGTCTAGGTGCAGAAGCGGCCAGGACTCATCAGCGGTACTTTAGGAGCTTGCACATGCGGTGCTTGCACTCGTTCACGATATCGACTCATGAGCAGCGTAGATACTTCACGACGTGCCACTGGATTTGCTTATCCCTTGAGAGATGATGCAGTCGCACGCATTTGGTATGCTGTACAAACTACATTACAGTTTCGACTTCTCTACCATCAATTCCGGATCCAGCTCAGTCGTACACAGAATACATGTATCTCTCAGCGCCGGCAAGCGATCCCGATGGTTGACCTCCTGATAATCCTCGCTCCCTAGCATGTCAACAAAGTGGCTTATAGACGGATAGTGCGCCAAAGCCACTTCATCCCAACCTGCCGTATCCTCTCCCTCGGTCCCCTGACTCGATACAACCTTGCCGACAATCTTCGCTGTCCCGCCGCGTCTCTTACCGATGGACTCGCCGAATGCCTTGCCATAACGGAGATAGCTGTCATGGGCCTCCTTGCCCGGATGAAAGGCAAGTAAGTTGAGCATGCTGACTGCCCCCTCGCCCAGCTTAAAGTCCTTGCTCCATGCTAGCAGCTCATCATTGAGCTCAAGTCCTTGCGCGCTCGATGCCTTTCGCGGGCCATTTGCCAATGAACCTGTCAAGGGAGGCACATCACCCTTCTGTGGGTGCAGCAACCGTTCGTTCTTGGATTCGAAGTCCTTTAACAGGCTGCCGGGGACGCCGGCATTTATGCTCCAGTGAGAAGTCACCCAATCTTTGTGCATATATGCTTCTGGTAGAGGCGATGAGACGGGCAGGATGATCAGGAGGTCCCACTTCGTGCTTAGCAGGCGTGAGGTGGACAAGCTCTCTGGTTTTATGATCCATCGAACGCCGCGAGATGCGACTAATGGCTTGACACCAAAAGACTTGAGTGCTCTCAGGAATTGATTGGGCGTAGCATTGGGCGAGAGAGCCACGAGGTGGACGGTGGCGAGCGGCATTTCGGCGAGTGATTAGCTGAATTCGCGACTAGACGTCAATGCAGTGAAGACGAGCACTCTTGAAGCAACATGAACATGAACATGACTACAGCTCTCGTCCAATGACGTGTTTACCGAGGCTCAAAACAAATCCATGTACTGTGGTCGGACGGAGTTGTCGAGTCTACAAACCTTCCTTCCGTCTCTCGTTGTGTTCGACTCTCGCACTACCGATGGAGAACATACTTGACCACATTATTGTCGCTGCCGCCCAACCCGGACCGTTTCCGCGCCCCTCCACTGGGATACCGGTCGTGTTCGCGGGCAGATGCGGAGGTGAGCTCGTGCTCCTGAGCTCGGACGATAGCCGGTTACCGCGTTGGCATACCGAAACACTGAAGGAAGAAGCCTCAAGCCAACGGTTCCACGATGTTCCTCTTCGACGATTGCCTGAGTGTCTGCGCGTCTGTTGCATCGCGTCGTGCACAACTCAAGCCTCCCTGAACCAGGCACAGTCGATCCTATCGCATCGCTGTAGGAGGTAGAGCGTGGTTCTAAGCTTCGCAATGCCTTCATCTGCTACACTGTGTCTTCGGACGGCAGCCAACTTGACGAGGGCATCGCCCAAGGTATGTAGAGCCGTGTACACAACAATACTTTGCTGACGACTGTCGCAAGGCCCGCTTCCTCGCCCGGACGTTCGCTTCTTCCACAAGACGATGTGAGATCAACAAAGTCCTGCCGTCCGCCGAGGAGGCTATCAAGGATATGCGATCCAACAGCACATTACTTTGCGGTGGTTTCGGACTGTGCGGAGTGCCTGATACTTTGATCAATGCTGTTGAGAAAAAGCCCAATATTACAGGTCTCACTGCAGTGAGCAACAATGCTGGTGTGCCAGGGTCAGGATTGGGAAAGCTGCTTGCGTCTCGGCAGCTGAAGAAAGTATTAGCAAGCTACGTTGGCGAGAACAAGGTGTTTGAGCAGATGTATCTCACGGGCGAGATTGAGCTGGAGCTCACACCACAAGGGACGCTAGCCGAGAGATGTCGTGCAGGTGGTGCTGGAATCCCTGCCTTCTACACACCAGCTGCTGTTGGCACTGTGGTCCAGACTGGCGAGCTTCCGCTATCATACAACTCGGATGGCACAGTGAAGGAGTACTCGAAGCCAAAGGACGTCAAGGTGTTCAAGGGCAAGACGTACGTGATGGAGGAAGCGATTCATGGTGACTATGCGTTCGTCAAGGCATGGAAAGCAGATAAGCTAGGCAACGCGATGTTCAGAAACGCCGCCAACAATTTCAACGGAGCCATGGGTCGCAACGCCAAGACTACCATCGTCGAAGCAGAACACATCGTTGAGCCTGGCGAGATAGATCCGGTGGCTGTCCATCTTCCTGGCATTTACGTCACATCTGTTATTCAAAGTACGACCGAGAAGAACATCGAGAAGGTCATCAACGCGAAGAGTCCGGAAGAGCTGAAGGCCGGCGCTCTTGGTTCAGGTGATTCAGCGAGCAAGCGGGAACGCATAGTCCGGCGAGCGGCGAAGGAGTTCAAGAACGGCATGTACGCCAATCTCGGTATCGGTATGCCCATGCTGGCGCCCAGCTTCGTCGACCCAAGCGTTGAGGTACAGCTCCAGAGCGAGAACGGCATCCTTGGACTTGGACCGTATCCACAGAAGGGCCACGAAGATCCTGACTTGATCAACGCTGGGAAGGAGACCGTGACACTTAAGCCTGGCGCAGCAGTCTTTGGCAGTGACGAAAGCTTCGGCATGATCCGTGCTGGACGGATCGACCTGACCATACTTGGTGCTATGCAAGTCTCTGCGCATGGAGATCTAGCCAACTGGGCACTACCGGGGAAGATAAAAGGCTTCGGCGGTGCGATGGGTAAGTTTAAGCAGTGCTGTCTGAAACATCATCGGCTAACTTTCTTCTACCAGACCTCGTGAGCAACCCAGACAGAACCAAGGTTGTGGTGACCATGGAGCACACCGCGAAAGGAGGGGTCAAGAAGATACTAAACCAGTGCGTGTTCCCACTGACCGGCAAGGCATGCGTGTCCATGATCATCACCGAGCTTGCAGTCTTCGATGTGGACTTCACGACCGGCCTGACACTTGCAGAATACGCGGAAGGCGTAAGCGTCGAGGATATCAGATCTCAGACTGAAGCGCCGTTCAAGGTGTCAGAAAGTTTGAGGGTCATGCAGCAATAGGGCATGATGTTGTGACTTGTACTATACATTGTATATGGTTCCGCCATCATCGAGGCTGCTCCAGATCACAAGCCAGATGCTCGTGATCCGACCCTGCACAAATTTGAACTACCACAGATCATTACAGCGATCTAACCAAAAGTCTTGTTCATAGCTGAGTGTGCCAACTCAACTCCCAAGAATGTTGCGGCGTTGGCGGGAATCGCACGAGCCATAGCAGGTCCTGCAAGTGGAGTAGTCAGTAGGGTACTAGGGTACTGAATGGTTGCATCAACTTACCCATTCCTGGAAAGAACGCCTTGAGCCCACCCTTCGCGTACAGTTGCTTTATCGTGGCCGAAATTCCAGCATTACCATCCGCAGACTGCAGTCGACTCTTGATCGTGTCCACTGGAAATACGGGTATCCACATAGCCACACCAGCAGCACCACCAGCTGCCATGACCGCAGGTAAGCTAAGCTTTTGAGGCTTCCCAGACTCGTCCTTTGGTGTTAGCCGTCGCTTGATAGTCTCGTATGTTGCGAAGTATGCTGCTGAGCCTGGTCCATCGCGGGCCAGCGTCATGACTGAACCTCGATAGACGGATTTTATGCCGCCTTGCTTATACAGCTGTCGTACAACGTCCATGCCGCCCGAGTACTTTGGCTTCTCACCGGGTGCTAATTGCTTCTGGCCCTGTATTTGCAGAATAATCTTTACCCGCTCGAAAGGTGCCGTGATGATAGTCATGGGTATCGCGGAGAAGAAGCCGGCTGCTGAGACCTGGCCGACCGAGTATTGGCCATCCTTGACCTCGCTGAATGATTCGACGAGCTGTTTGCCTACACCGTAGCCCTTGTCGCGTCGTCAGTCTCAAGATCGCGAACCTCGACAGCTTAGTCACGTACCCAAAAGCTCACGGCGACTGTCAATAATTAGTGCTGCCTTCACATGCATAGTGAGGTCGATTGGAACTTACACATGGGCGTCACGCCGACCAGCGGCGCAGAAACACCAGCATACATTCCCTGTTCTCCGTCAACAACCCCACCACAACTTCATCACACCGCGATCTTCATGCTCACCCGAACAAGACCCTCTCTCGCGACCGTTTTCCGCACCACATCCATGGCTCCTGTGTACACACCCTTTTCTGCAGTCTGCATCCGTACCTTCACCAGGTCGAAAGGATGTCCCACGACGACCGCGAATATGCCACCAACACCGCCTGCTGCGAAGTCCCGCAAGCTGGACACGGACTTTTTCGCTGCAACAACAACATCTTGTTCGAGCTCCTTGGCCGATGGTAGCTTGTCCGTTATGGACGACGTGGAGGATGAGGACATGCTGGACTAAGCCAGCGGACGGTCGTTGGGCAGCAGCAGGTCGACGTACTCCTCGATGCTCAGCGTAATAACAGTGAAAAGAAGGAAGCACGAGAGCACGCACACGCCAGACCATTGGCAAAGCTCCAAGGCCGGCTCTGGCAAGCATGAACCGAGGCTTCCATAACCCCGGCAGAGCCTCATATTGCGGGTCAAACATGACTCGATAACTTTTCATGTGACAGACTTCTCAGGTCGTCCCTGGTCGTCTTGGCTTTTCTGACACCAAAGCAGCATCGACACGACGTCGACACTCATCTGTTCGTTCTATGAGCGTAGCCACCACCAAGAGGCCTAGTACTCCTCCGGATTTTGGCGCTCTTCCGCTCCTCAGAGACCACCCGCGGCTGGCAGTTGACATTGTCTGAGGTGGGCCACAGTAGAAAGGGATTCCTTACGAGCTTGGCCTGGTGTTGGTGCATGCCTGCGATTGTCCCCCCTTGGTAGTACTGCTTTGCGGTCTTTGTCGGAGATGCCACTCCCACAATGCGAAGGTCTCCCTCCGTTATGCGCTCTTGGTGTCCATATCCTTCGGCGATGCCTTCCTCCTAGGCAAGGAAGCACGAGAAAGCAGCGCCCGGTTAGGGAGCCGATCGCCCATAGCAGTCGACAGTGACCTCCCAGAGCCACTACAGAATCTCCTTCTCAAGAGTGTGCTTCTGTGTGCCATATCATGGCCAGCACCAGGCAAGAGCGTACCCGGAGTCCCGCTCTTCCCTCCATGGTCCTCTAGGTATGCTGTTGCGTAGCATCGCATGCTTCAGGTAACTTTCCTATGCGAACGAGTCTCTAACCTTTGCTCTTTTACTGTTCAGGTTCAGAGCAGCACTATCTTCAGATGTAGGTCCGAAATATGGCATCAGGAAGCAGCGTTGCTTCACCTCGTGGCGGCACATGCTGTGCGCTTTCCCGCGGTCCAGACTCACTTTTCGAGATTTATTGAATGTGCAGCAGCAGCAGTCAGTTGCTCTCACATCGACACATTCAGCGCAAACACTTTTGCTTTCGGGACGCACACAAGACCGCTCAGACCAGGATTGAGTCAAAGCAATCACCAGCCAGTTCTGACGTCGGAGCCATGCCTCGCAAGCTCGATCTCTGGACAGATATCTGGTAAGTCACATTGCTACTTCGCAACCGCTAGGCCTATGTATTTCTCTGCGCCATTGCACCCCCACTCAGATGTGTCGCCATACTTGGCGGTGTCAATGCGTAGCAATGGCGTAGAAGCGAGTGTTGTGGACCCTACAACCGAAACACCTGCTAACCCTCTACTCAATCGTGACAAGGTACGACCGATGGAGCGTCAAGGACCTCCGAAAATGCGTCGAAGATCGCTCAGGGAAGAAACAACCGAAGTTCGATAAGCTGGTCTTCGTCAAAATGGCTGTGGACCTGGACGCCCAATGGACGTTCCGATTCCTCGACCTCCCACCGGAAATCCGCAACGCCATCTACAACCAGCTGCTTCGGCTTAGGGACTCACGTGTGCGTGCAGACCTAGTCGTGTGCTCGCCCGCCATCCTAGCCGTATGCAGAACAACACGCGATGAAGCTCAAGGGTTGGTCTACAGCGAGAACATCTTCGACGTCATCGTGCGTTCTGTCGCCAGCTCCGAACATGAAGCAGCCGTCAACCGCACGACGGTGGAATTCGCAAAGCTCGACATCGACCAGGTGCAGCTTTGCGACGCACCTCAGGCGGAGATCGACAAGCTGTGGCCGAAGATCATTCGAGAGGCAGACGAGGTCAAGCTAGTCGTTAAGCTGTATCAGGCGGACGACAAGGACGCAGAGGCACCGCCACCTAGTTTCGAGCAGGTCAACCACATCCTGCACTCATTCGCGACATCTCATAAGGGTGCAAGGAAGCTCCAGCGGTTGCAGGTGGTGGTGAAAGGGGATACAGCAAACATCGCCGACAGCTTGCTGGAATCGATCTTCTATCCACTCACGCAGATCAAGGGCTTCTCCACGAAAGATCTCACCATCAGTCTTCTCATCGATGGACTACCGCCAGCCGTAGCTACGGAGCTCCAGCGGTTGCTGACGAGTGGCGAAGGCCGAGAGCACGGCAAGCTTTCCAACACTTTGCGTCTCGAGCGGCGGAATGCCATGGAGGCCTACATTCGTGCAACGGACGCTGAGCGCAACAGCAGGCCCATGGAGCGACTGGCGAAGCTGATTCGACAAGCCGGAAAAGCACTGGAGCCAAACGATGTCTATCTGGACGCAGCGTTCTACACCAATTGCGGCCAGATTCTGGCGGGACTGCGAGCTTGCCTTGATGGTTTGCCAGTGCGTGCGAATGAGGCAGCTATGGCGAAACGCTGATCTATTGCTCGTGTTGGATAAACTTGAGCTTGAGCTCGCTATATGAGTGGGGCGTTAGGCGAATTGAGTTACACTCCCAATCCCATAGATCCTCAGTACGGCAAGCTTTTCAGACCTTTGGTGACATGTTGAGAGCGGTTACGAGAGAGCTGACCTTCCGCCCGCCAAAACCGACCTTCCCTTCTAGAACTTCTCCCGTGCTTCTCCTGCATGGACACGCGAGCCCGCATGGTTCAGGCACCGGCCCGTGTGTCCCGACAGCATGGTTTCCACGAGGTCAGCGTACTTTGACACAACTCTTATTACTCCCGGACAAAAACCAGCGCTGTTGGCTGCGTGTGTACCAGCACCGCGCTTCTGATTTTGGGATAGGAACACCGCCATGACTAGTTATCATTGCGATCGGCCTGTTCTCATTTGCCCAGATCGGGCTCGCCAGCTCGGCGACCGTGCTAGTTCATGCCGACCCATGCGCTCTAGTAAGGGTGGGTCGGGCATAATGCAACCTCAACTCCTCTCGCTATCGCTTCTGCTGCATCTATCTTTCATTGCAGCCTCAGCTTGATCGCCTGATAGTATAGCTATCGTCCTGTCGCTCTCTTCACAACATCCAGATATCACACTCGCTCATACCGAACAAAAGCAAGACTTGAGACTTCGACGGCAGAGCCATTGGAATCAAGATCTGGGAAGAACTGCAAGATCTTTCGAATCGCAATAAACCATACAATATCGACAGACCATCGCGACAAACCACAACTGAAAACAAAGCAGCCGAGACATACCGCCAACTGCAGCCCGACCAAACCCAAGAGCACGCACAATCATGGGCCTCATAGACAACCTCCGCTCTAAGTACGAGCTCTACCGCCTCGAGCAGCGCTACACGAAGCGTGACAAGCGCACCACATTCATATCTGGCGCATCCTACGTAGATGGCGAGTACGTCTATGATGTCTCTTCTCCTACGAGCTCAAAATCTGGGAGCAGCTTCGGCAGTCTGGGCAAGGCATCGCGGATGAGCACGATCAAGGTGGCCGAGGTCTTCACGAACAAGCGACAAAGCAGAGCATTTTGAGGGTCTCGAATGCTACAAGGTTGAATAAGGATGGGACGTGAGAACATGCTTGCGGCAATGTCTGATACGTGGGCTCCATGACCTATACCCCTATGAGTGTGCTGAGGGACGAGAACAGTACTGCTGCCGACAGGCAATGCATTGTGCAACGGAGGGCCTGCTGCGTATTGATCGCATTTGGCTTAGGGTTGAGGGGATCGGTCATGATGATAGATGTTTAATGATTTTGCGTTCGAGCGCCACATTCGCTGAGATCTGTTGCATGTTTTGTACATATTGTTTCCAGAGACAACTACACAAGGTGGCCTGCTCACGGCCTGTTCCCCGCCTCCTTCTGGCACTTCAGGTTGTAGTTGTAATGTGCAACATGCGCAAAGAACAAGCCTGCATCTCAAGTTGAGGCTGTGCTCATTGCGACGCAACCAACGGCTCACCCTTTTTCCCATCCTCATCACTCTGAGTCTCAGCCCCTAGACTGCCCTCCTCCTTCCTCAATTCCTCCAACTCCACCCTCTCCGCCTCTCTCAACTCTTCCAACTCCTGTCTCTCAGCCGCCTTCAACTCTTCTAACTCCCTCCTCTCCTCCTCCCTCATAGCCTCCAACTCAGCTCTCTCTCCTGCCCAGCCTGCCAACTTTGCCCTTCTCTCAAGCTGCACCTCGTGACACCTCCCGACCACAAGCTCCAACAAACTCTCCCTGGTCCACTCCGCCCTTTTACCCTGCTTCACGTGATCCAACATTCTGTTCAACCCAACCAAGACGTACTTACAACTAGCTTGCAGATTCTTGATCGCATTACTTTTCCGTCCCAAATCGTTCGTGGGATCTGCAGGATCCTGTAAACACAAGAGGTAAGGTTGAAGAGGTCGCACCACGCCGATGGCCCATTGTCCAGCCCTCACATCATCTCCGCGACGGGATGCGGCGTGAATGTAGCTTTGGTGCTCTGCTGGCGTGAGGGCAGCAATAGGATGTTTCTTGAACAACTTGGGCGTGGGTTCGATGGTCAGCCCTCGCGTCTCAAGAGGAAACGAGGCATAGAAGTCGAGGAAGAAGAGCAATTGCTCCGCCGCTGTCTGAGGAGGGTTGGAGCTCCGCTGCGAACGTTTGAGCGCCACGACAAGCATGATGAACAGGCCGTACGAGCCCGTTCCGCCATTGAAGACGTCCACAAGGTCACGCATTCCGAGCATAGTCCGCACCACATAGAACATATCCCGCAGATGTGGTAGTTCAGCTAAGTATTTGGCTGTCACAGCTGCCTGGTTATCTGTGGAGGGAGAGGATACAATCTGGATGTCGATTCCAGTCGAGCGATGCTGGGCATTGATGATCGGGTACCTGGACCAACGCATCGTGACCAGCATATATTCCTCGTGGTTCGTCATTCTCTCCTGTAGAGTACGCATTGCGTAGCCGAGACCCGTGTAACTGTTTCCTCGGCCTTGTACATGGCTGTAGATCCGGATGTCGAGGTCAGAAGAGGAGAGCGCAAGGCCCGTGGCTTCGGACCCGAAGAGTTTGGTCTGCATCCCATCCACTTTTTTACCCATGACCTGCGTCACCAGATCTTGCGTTTGCTGCGCGATAGCCTGACGAGCGGAACTCTCCGCCGGAGTTGGTGCAGCCCACGCAGCAAAACGTTTGATCTCTTCGTCTAATATCTCCAACCCAGACATGCCTTCTACAGCCCGCCTGCCCAAAGCCCATGGTTCAAGAAGCGGCTTTTCTACAAGGCTTTCTCGCGGTGGGCGTGAACGAGCAGCATAATCTAGGATCGTTCTCATGCGCTGCACGCCATCCTCATTCGACCAGTCGAATTCTGCTTCTTTGCCTGATGACAGCATATTCACCCACTTGGCAATGGCGTGCATGACATACTTCTCGCCGTCCGGCGTACGCATTGCCGCAAACTTGGCAGCTTGCCGCTCTCCGTCTACTTTGGCCCAGATACCGCTGCCGCTAGCAACAGACGGTGAGTTGAGGCGTTTGAAGTGATACCCGGCCTGCTTTTTGGCGTTCTCCTTTGGGAATCGTAATATCGCAAAGTCCTTACGCTGCTTCGGAGCAGTAGCTGGGTGCTCATCTCGCGCCGGGCTCGTGAGTGTCTCTGCACTGGCATCTACAGTTTCTGCCACCGGCTGGACATGGCGCCGTTCCTTCTTGTATGCCTGCCGTGCAATGTCTTGCTCCAGAGAGACTTGACGAGCGTGCAATCCTGCATCGCGCTGGACCTTCCTGATAGGCGACCTTTTTTGCTGCTCTTCTGGTTCGCCTGATTGGAGCTGTTCGTAGATGGCCTCGTAGTCGGCAAAGGAGCCCTTGAACTTTTCCGACTTGGTGCTGTTTTGCGCCCGTTTGGCCGTGGTAGCAAAGGTCGCCGTGAGGGCCTGGAGCGGATTGTATGCATTATACGAGCGACAGCTCTGCCTCAGTGCGAGGCGGGAGGTATGCATAAGGTAGATGGTCGTGTGTTGTGTTGCGGTTGGATTTGAGAAACAGCCCTGAGGTCAATCCGCGCCGCATCCTAGCAAGCTAAAAGCTCCGGGCCTCGCTCTCCCAAATGCGGTTCGCAAGTCAATCAAATGGCTCCAACATTGATGAGCAGACCATCGATGCCAATCAATATCTAGCTGAAACAGCTCAACGGCCAATCAGCACTCTCTTAATCAGCGGGGGAAGTGGTCCTTGAACATTCGTTCTGCTCCTTCACGCCACCAGCGACAACAGCAATGGCTTCCCGCGCCCTCGTGAACCTCGCGCGCACACGCCCAATGACCTTCGGGCTCAATGCCACCCACGCCCGCGTACCCATCACAGCACAACGCTTCGCTAGCGGAGTAGGCAGCCCGCCAGCCAACTTCCGCCTCCCACCACCCAAGCGATGGCAGGAGAACAAGGAGAGCGTCTTCGACCAAGCCGGCAACTACTTCCTGCTCACTGAGATGATGCGCGGCATGTACGTCGTGCTGGAGCAGTTCTTCCGACCGCCGTGAGTACCGCCACCACTCGTAACATCCACACCTACTTACGAGATGTTGCAGATACACAATCTACTACCCCTTCGAAAAAGGCCCAATCTCACCCCGCTTCCGTGGCGAACACGCCCTCCGCCGCTACCCAACAGGCGAAGAACGCTGCATTGCCTGTAAACTCTGCGAAGCCATCTGCCCGGCCCAAGCCATCACCATTGAAGCCGAAGAGCGCGAGGACGGATCCCGAAGAACGACACGCTACGACATCGACATGACCAAGTGCATATACTGTGGTTTCTGCCAGGAGAGCTGTCCCGTGGATGCCATTGTGGAGGGACCGAATGCCGAGTATGCGACTGAGACGAGGGAGGAGTTGCTGTACAACAAGGAGAAGCTGTTGGCGAATGGAGACAAGTGGGAGCCAGAGTTAGCTGCGGTGGCGAGGGCGGATGCGCCGTACCGGTAACGTGTGCGCAGAGTGCGAGGATGAGGCGTTGTGGTTATACGCACAGTATAGTGTACATATGTTATACGGCGTTTGGAAGGGCGGCGTGAAAGCTCAACAACACGATTAGCAGACCTCAAACCACCTGCACATCAAACCGGTCTTCTTCTGCATGCGGAGAGGGGTAGTGAAGGTGTGATGCCCAGCGTCGAGTGGGTGTAAAGGACGTCTACATCCTAGTGTTCGAAAAGGTGAGGTGAGGGTGGGCATGCTGCGATTCGAGGAAGGCACGCACACCTCCGCATCAAGAAGGAGCCCTCCGTCATATCAAGAATATACGTGGAGTTTTCCGCTTACCCACAGACCTGGGTCCCCTGAGCTCATACATGTTCCAAGGAGCAATCAATCCAATGAGAGGTTCAGTGTGCTGGCCAGACTGACACCGACACTGCGGCGCGAACACTCTAGCTGCAGTCGCCATTCGACTCGACTTGTCAAGACCTTTAAGCATTAATCGTTCTCGCCCATCTAAGCTGCTATCCATAGTACCGTGTCCCAGGAAGCCTGCCACACCACATCAAGCGTAACGCTGAACGCTTTTAGCGCTAACAATGTTGTACAGATCGCAATAACCAGCCACACCTACAGCCTCGAGTCCGGCACGTTGCCATCAATGACAGCAACCGCACCAGCATTTCCTGCATCACTCTGTCCGTTTAGCAATGCAACAGCCGAGATGACGTCCGAGGGCTCCAGGAGATGCCATTTGGCCAGCGTTTGCTTCGACGACGCGCCGACCGTGACGGCGAAGACGTGCTCGGCTGGTAGGCGGGAGACGTTGAGGGCGCGGAACATGTCTGTCACAAGTCAGCAATTACGTCCTCATGAGCACTTCGAGCGCATCTCGCCTTCATCCGTGAAATCGTCCCCCAAGCAAAGCACAAAGTCGGGCCTCTCGTCACCAAAATCTCTAACCAACTGCTTCGCGATCTCACCCTTATTCACAAACTTCGGCCTGACCTCCAGATTCGCCTTCCCATTCATGACCTCCACATCGTAAACCTTGCCCACCGTGGTCTCCAAATGCTTCTGGCATTCCCTGGCCATCTGCACCGCGTGTTCCTGATCACTCTGCCGGAAATGCCATGTAAGAGCAATCTTCTTCCGCTCGATAAACGCACCAGGAGTCTTACTCGTGTAGTACTCAAACGTAGCCAGCACCTGACTTTGCCAACTCATGTCCATGGTTTCGGTCAGGTTCAGCCAGGTAGTGGAGTGTGGGTGGCGCATGAAGCTGCCGTGCTCGGCGCTGAGACCTAGGGCTGGGATGTGGCCCATCCACTCGTTGAGAAAGTTTTGGTCGCGGCCGGAGATGATCCAGACGCTGTTGTTGGTGTCGGAGGCGAGGGTTTTGAGAGTGCGGAGGACACGGTCAGAGGGGATGGCGGCTTGCGGATCTTTGACAATGGGAGTGAGAGTGCCGTCGTAGTCGAACATGAAGAGACGGCGTTTCGAAGTGCGGTATTGCGTGAGGAGCTTGGTGCGGTCGAGTGCAGGTGTAGCACTGGACTGGTCGAAGGAGGAGAGGTTCGTAAGGAGGCGTTTGAGGTAGTTGCTGGTCCAGGCTTGTACGGTATTGCGGCGGACGTGGCGGTACAGGGGGGCGTGGTCCTCTTCCTTCTCCTCTTCCGAGAGAGTCAAAGCGGTGTCGATGGCGTCTGCGGTGCCGCTCAGGTCCCAGGGATTGATGTGAATCGCACTGCCTAAACTACCGGCAGTGCCCGAGAACTCCGAGATGATCAGTGGCGAGTGCTTGTCGCGCTGGGAGATGACATACTCGAGCGCCGTCGTGTTCATGCCATCTCGTACACTGGTGATCAAGCCAAGATCCGCAATTCGCAAAAGAGCAAAGTACTCATCCTTGTCCAAATATTGCGGATAGTGCTGCACTGGTGTGAAGCTGAGCGAGCCGTAAGCACCATTGATTCTAGCCACGAGGTCCGAGATCTTGTTGGCAGTCTTATCGGCCTTGTCGTCCTCCTCTTCTATGCTGGTAGGACTCGTAACCTGTATAAGCACCACCTTGTCTCGCCACTCAGGGTGACGCTCGAGGAAGATCTCGTAGGCCTGTAGCTTCTGTGCAACACCTCGAACGGAGTCTAAGCGGTCACGACCCACAATGATCTTCTTGCCGTCATACCGCTCACGTAGGGCTGCTATGCATCTTTCGACCCCTGGGGAGTGGAAAGCAGACTGTATCGTTGCTTCAGCATTGATACCGATCGGGAAGACGTCCGTAGCTACGTGGGTGCCATACGCATCCACGCCAGCTGAGGTTGACTGGAAGCCCAAGATCCTCGTACAGCAGGAAGCGAAATGACGGGAGTAGCTGTAAGCTTGAAAGCCGAGCATATTGGCGCCCAGCATGCCTTCCAGTATCTCCTTTCTTCGTGTCAAGCACCTGTAGTACTCACTACTAGGGAAGGGTATGTGCAGGAACGAGCCGACGTAGATGGTGGAGATGCGTTGGCGGAGCAGGCTGGGTAGTAGAAGCAATTGGTAGTCGTGGACGATGATCACATCTCCGGGCTTGTAGACGTTCATGATAGCGTCCGCAAAAGCTCGGTTCATGCGGTAGTAGTCTGCCCATGCTTTGCGAAGAGTGCGGCCGTCGTTTGGCTCATTGGTTTTGTAGTGGAACAGCGTGAAAAGCTCGTGCTCGCCATACCTCCGCCACCTCTGCTGGTCGCGTAGTGTCATCACGTCATTGTCGTCGACAGTATCGGAAAGCCAGACCGGATACACTCGGCCACCATGATCACGCTCCAGTTGCTTCTCGAGTCTGCTGCGATCACTTGCCGGGATCTTCATCTCGTTGAGATCGCTGCTTGGCTCGCCGTGCTGATGAGTTGCGTCTGTCGGTATGGGTGCAGAGTACTGATTGATCGGGTGAGCATGGAGCGAGGAATTGGCCGCGCCGGACACAGCACCTGGCGCCTTTGGTACCGAGCGTTCAATCTCTCCAGTCCAACCGATCAGGGTATGGTTCCACGGTGACTCCGCGGATGCTAGGTATGACAGAGAGTCATACAGTGCTGATGTGCCTTGGCGAGGATGCATCTCCCAGTCAGCGCCCGGCCTGTAGCCAATCTTGTACGGCACGGTGAAGGTGGCACTGATTACATGGCCGCTGAGATTGAGGGCTGGATGAGCAGCTCGCGGATCAACATCAGCAAGCTGTGGACGCTGATCTCGCTGTCCAGCCAGACTCAATCGGTGCAGTAACTCCTCGCCAGAAGCTCCGTTGGCAGCTTCGTATGGGGAGCTGGGTCTGCGACCCTTGGGTCCATCGGCAGGATTGCCGATATTGGAATTCCATTGTGGTCCAGCTGTGGCCGAAGACCAGCCTGACATCGAAGGTTGCTGCTCATCGAAGGCTGCTGAGAACGGGTCGTTGGAGCCATCGTAGTCAGATGGTTCGATACCGGGAGTCACTGGTATGCTGGTGTTGGCCTCGTCGGTAGCGGGATTCGTAGGAACGTCAGGAGACCGCTCGGCGTGAGGTGCCATGATCCGGCCTCTGGTGTGTGTATCTGCAGTGACCGATTAGTATTTTGAATGTATCGATAGTCTCGAGTCAGCAGCAATGCAGTGTCCTCAACACTTTCTGTTTGAGTTGGCAGTTTCGAATACTCACGATCTTGCTTTCGTGCCTTCCTCCTGAGTTTGCTGGATAATAAACTAAGGTAGCAAGCAGCTTCGCAACGAACACGCCCTCGTCCCGGACAATCACTTTTTGCGTGTGACGTGTACGACAGTCATAACTCACCAAAACACCAGGCCAAATACAGCACAAACGCCGGCCTGGTGAATAAGAGGCAAGGCGAAGGGTTTAATTCTTGTCGTCGTTCTGACGAGTTGCGAAGGTGGCGGTAGCGGCTCGGCCCGCAACAATCACATGGGAGGTGATGTTCAGGGACGAGATCTCATGCTATAACGCTCAGATGACCATGAGGGAGCGAGAGCCACCTTCTGCTGTTCTCGTAAAACTTTCGACAAATATGTCTGTTCTCGATGTCTCGGCGAAGGGGTCGGAGACGGACACAGAGACAATGGCACGTGGACTTGCAATAATGATAGCGGGGCACCTCATGGTGGGGGTAGCGCACACTGAATTGAAACAACACCCCAAAGCTTGTGCTTGACTACTACATTGATACCACACGACCTACCTCAAGATGGCTGACGACGCTCCAACCGGTATGCAGAGCCAAACGATCACCACAAAGCACTGCTAATCCCAGCAGACTACAGCCTGGCCAACCCAGACACCCTGACCAAGTACAAGACCGCAGCTCAGATCTCTCAGAAGGTTCTTGAGGATGTGAAGGCACTCTGCATCGAGGGTGCCAAAATCCTCGAGATCTGCCAGAAGGGTGACAAGCTCCTCGAGGACGAGGTCGCCAAGGTCTTCAAGGGCAAGAAGATCTCGAAAGGCATCTCGCATCCTTGCACAGTCTCGCCGAGCACCTATGTCACCCCGTACACTCCGCTCGTGTCAGATACTGAGGAGGCAGAGAAAGCATTGAAGGCAGAGGAGGCAGTAAAGATTCAGCTCGGTGCACAGATCGATGGCTTCGGTGCGATTGTCTGTGACACGATTATAGTGGGTGCTGGTTCTGAGGTGACTGGACGGAATGCGGATCTTGTGCTGGCAACACACTACGCGAACGAGCTACTACTGCGCATGATGATGCCTCCGGGTCTGCTTGCTGCTGGTACGGAAGAGGAGAAGAAAAAGGCACAGGCGCAGAAGCCGTACAGTCAGTCGAAGATCACTCAGCTGCTCGAGAAGGTCGTGAAGAGCTACGAGTGCAACTTGGTCGAGAACACGACATGCTGGCTGTTTGGCCGCAACGAGATCGAGGACAAGAAGAAGATCATTCTTGCGCCAGGCGAGGGTGTCAAGGGTGAGGGCTTGCCGGAGATCGGTGAGGTGTGGGGTGTGGAGATGGGTGTGAGTACTGGCAATGGCAAGGTCAAATCGCTTCCAAATCGACCAACTCTGCACCGTCGGACGACGACAACGTACGGTTTGAAGCGTCCAAGTTCTCGGGCAACACTCTCCGAGGTTCAGAAGAGATTTGGACTATTCCCGTTCAGCTTACGGCAGCTCGAGGACGAGCGTGCTGGCAAGGTCGGGATCGTGGAATGTGTGCGGGGCGGTGTTGTGCGTGCTTACGAGGTCATTGGGTCAACCGATGGCGAACCGGTGAGCAGGCTTTTCAACACGGTGTCCATCACGAAGCATGGCCTCTCGCGTCTGGCAGGTCCACCTGCTCTCAACGTCGAGCAGTACAAGTCGGACAAGAAGATCACGGATGAGGAGGTTCTGAAGATTCTTGAGCTGCCTCTGGGGAAGCCGGCTGGCGATAAGAAGAAGCCGAAGAAGAAGTCGAAGAAAAAGCCGGCCAAGAAGCCTGCCGCACCGAAGGAAGAGGAAGCTGACGAGGATGATGAGGACGAGGATTCTGATGACGATGACGAGTAAATGTGATGCTTACTGCTTACCATTATCAGGATGGAATGTCAGTGGCGATGAAATTCCGTAGCCTACAGCGAAAGCCGCAGCTTCGTCCCTCATCACAGATGGGACGTGTCAGCCTCGCACCACGTAGCATAAGGTAGCAATAACAGTTTACTATTCGACGAATGTGCTTAGTCGTGTGCTACATCCGAGTAATGAAATAGGGGTAGGCCCAGCCACTTTCCTCTGTTGTTGTGAGTAGTGCAGCGACGAGGACATGGAGAGAACGAAATCTGACGAGTGCTGTACGAACTATCGACTTCCTCTCGATTGACTCACATCATTCGAGTGGTCTGAAAAGCTGATGCCTGATATCGACGGGTTCTGAAGTGTTGTTCGGGAGCGCCAAGAAATCGAGCGACTTGCATCCAGTCTGCTCTCTGTGGCACCTCACTCTTGCAAACAACCACCCGTCCGCGTCGCGCAACCTCGACCGACTCGGTACCTTTCGTTTGTGTCTGCACGGCCCTGGGTAATAATAGAACTCGATTTCACACGCGACAGCCTGCTAACAAATTCTTACAGCGGCCTCGCGAGATATGCCTTCGAGCCCTACGCGACAACGAGACCACCGGGGTCACACAACACACGACTCTTCAGGCCACGACGCAGACAACACGAAGAAGGAACCCAGACAAGGCACACTTACGGGCTGGGTCGAGCCAGCTGTGGCATCGGCGCCGTCTTTTGCAGACCACAATGGTGTAGCGCATGGCGTGTTGGAGCACATGCAGCCACTCGGCGAGGCACCAAGCGCGAAGGTGAAAAGTCGAGTTCGGTCAGAAGCGCCGCGCAAGTCTGTCATGGGGCGAAGCTCTGCCGCGGTCCCGCTGGATGCTCAGGAGACACCAGAGGGCACACCCGCACCACAACCACCACCGCCTCTTGTTCAGACGGCTGGCTCCATGCTTCCACCCGTCGTGGTTGACGATGAGAAGGACGATGACTACGCGCCTGCTGCGAATAAGAAAGCAGGCGCCACCAAGGCCAAGGCAGCACCTCGCAATAGTGAGGCTGCTGGCTCGAGCAAAAAGTCTCGCGCAGATTCACGCAAAAGCGCGGCATCGACTACCAAGAAGCGAGTATATGACGCACCGAAGCTGCAGCGTGTCGTGGAAGCTGCGAAAACACGCGCAATCGACGTTGGCAAGCCTGAGCTTGCTGCTGCTGTGCACGAGATCTGGGTCGAAAGCTTGAAGAACATACACTTGACTGATCTACTCGAGGCCATCCTCACTCAGAAGGCCACTGCAGCGCAAACCGAGGACTTTCAAAATCACGTCAGAAGGGCGAAGAAGCGACTGCGAGACGCCAAGGAAAAAGATCGGAGGAAGCCGGCTAAGACCACAAACGGCACGCAAGCGCTGCCTCTCCGTTCACCAACATTACAATCCACTTCACAACTACCAGCCACCGCGCCTATTGCACCGCCTACAATAGTATCCACGGAACCGCCGGAGTCTACCAAGAAGAAGCTGTCTATCAAAGTGAACTCGCCTACGAAGACATCTCGCCGCCGGTCTGAGCACGGTGGCAAGATGACAGTCTCACCACCGAAGGGTCGCGCACGCAGCGGAAGTGAGACCTCGGAGCTCACGGATCTTACCTCTGATGGTGAAGGGCCAATGGCGCCGGATCAAGCGGACCAGCTCTCGTACGGCCCTCCGAACGGGGTGGTGAAAGCAAACGGCACCCTGGGCAAGGACCATGCTGCTGAACGTGGCAGCCTCGCTGCGCCAGAACGGAAGAACAAGCGCTCATCTGCTGAAGCAGAGCTCGACGACGACCCTCACGGATGGGAACGTGAGAAGTCAGTCATGCTGAAGAAGGCAAAGCTCAGCGAAACTGTCACTCGCAGCACGCCCTACGAGGAGAGCGACATCCGTGGCTCATTACGCGAAGCACCTGCGCACCGACCGACTCGAACGAAGCCCAAGTCTCTCGTGCCTCCACCGATCACGCTGCCTCCGAATGGCAGCCGAGCTACGAGCGCAAGAAGCAGCCGGGCGCCCTCGATGAATCCCGACTCACCATTGACTGACATTTCCATGGACTCCTCACGATTGAGCACACCGCGCATCATGAAGACTGCGCCAAAGCCGCCAGGGAAGAGAGCGAAGACGAAGAACTCGTAAGTCCTCCTGCTTTGCACGTTCCGAGCGAAGACGTTTTTGCGATCACGATTCTGTTTACTGTGAATGTGTGCGGCAAGTGCGTTGCAAGATGTTGGCTGGAACGCAGAGTCTGACTTGCATTTTCCTTGGTTGTGCGGGGCTGCAACCATCCAACCATCTGTGCGACTATGACGAGGCGGATGCTAATGAGAAATTGTTTCACCAGGCCAGAGAAAAGACATCTCGCAGGTTACGGAGGCTTGTCTGTTGCTGGTGGCGCAGGAAGAGAAAGCCCAATCAGAGATGATGACAATGAAGAGGTAAGACAACGTCCTGCGCTAAATCTCGTTTCCCGCTTCCGCACGACTTTCCCAAAACAACTTTCAGCACATTCGACCAAAACACCCATGCACATCTCACCAAAGCCCGCCTCATTCCCTGTCACATCATCAAAGGTGTTCAAAAAAGTACAACATGATCTGACCTTTGATGAACAGCTTTCCGAGAACAACGACTTCTGCTCTGCCTGTGGCGGCAGCGGATTCTTGCTTTGCTGCGATGGCTGCGATCGGTCTTTTCACTTCTCATGCCTGGATCCTCCTCTGAACGAGGAGGCAAGTGAGCTGAACGAGCCATGGTTTTGCTACATCTGTGTGGCAAAACGCCCGGTCGCGATCGAGCAGCCAGACAAGCAGCCGCAACGCGGCCTGTTGGCGCCACTCTTCAGCAGCCTGAAGAAGCAGAACCCATCAAACTTCGCGCTGCCACTGGAGATCAGGGATTATTTCGAAAGCGTGCAGGCCGATGCGAATGGCAACTTCATCGAGGCGGTGCACTCACGAACGAGGTATAAATGCTCCCTAGATGTGTGCGCAACAGCTACTGACAAGACACAGGGGCCGTGCCGGCTGGGACGAGCTCCCCGATTACACCAAGCTGAAAGACAGCAAGGGCAAGACTGTGCTCTGCTATCACTGCGGCAAGTCGTCCCAGCATCAGCCTCCGCGGCCGATCATTCAATGCGATTACTGCAGCGAAAATTGGCATCTGGACTGCCTCGACCCGCCTCTTGCGAACCCACCCGCACGCAATTGGGAAGGCAAGAAGATTCACGACTGGATGTGTCCTCTCCATGTGGACCAGGAGTTGCGCAGGGTCGATGTGAGCTTGCTTGCTCCGCGGCGCAAAGTGCACGTACGCAGACCGCGGAATCCTAAGATGGTCGACACTGCACTGTCGCGTGGCTTCCAGAATGGTGGAGTCGTCGATGTGCAGGAGGACAGCGATGGCTCGGACTCGGAGTTCTACGAAGAAGATGCAACCGACGGTCCCCATGAGCCCATCATCCACCGACTTCCACAAAAAGGCATCAAGCTCGACTTCATCGACAAGGTCAAGAGGTACGTTCCGCTATTGCTGTTCGCATATCTGTCTTGCTAACATTCCTTGCAGCACACGCGTACAAGACCTGCGCAACGAGCGGGAGCACAAGTGTGCTCGTACCGCAGCCAGTGCACCACCAAGCGCCATGCAGCAGGCCAACTTTGCGCGCCGCTCGTTTGCCGAGAAGCAACTGGCTCTCAACCTCGCACAGTTTGCAGGCGGCAACCAAGACCTCGAAATCGGTGCGGACCAAATCGAGAACCTCGTTGGAGCCTTGATCGTAAGTTTGCGCCATCCCTGGCGTGACGTCAGCATACTAATCTACCGTGATTACGTATAGGCTGAAGCGCCATCTGAGGTCGTCGAGGAATACAAAGCAGCTGAGGCAGCTGAGGAGAAGGCCAAATCCTCTGTTGCAGTCATTCCACCGTCGCCACCCAACTCTGATCAGACAGATACCCTCTCGGCCGAGCAACGGAAAGAGTTGCAGATGCTGCAAGAGCTCATTCGCCGAAAGCTGGAAAGCAGCAAGACATGAGCGTAGCGAAATGGTCGATGGTTCTCGCTGTCTCATCCATCAACCAAGTCGCCGCAATCGTGTTGCCTCGTTGTTGACCGCCGAGCGGCTTACATCAAGTTCGTGGCGTGTGGGCGGACCACGTCAATACTGGTCCTCTGCTTCGAGTTGCTGCACGCGGCTTCAGAAGCATGGACTGCCACTGGCAGATTCGTGGGCATACAGTTGCTATGTGTCACTAGGATCGAGAGGTAGCTTGGGCGTGTTTGCTTCGTGCTTTCGCACGACTTGATACATTTGGTAGTGGTGTCCAAGTAATGCATTGTACAAGAGGACCCAATGCCTTTGGCTTGCTATCTACACATTCCAAAGCTATACATTATCGTCCTTCCTTCTCCTGTCGCTCCTGCACCGCATTGCAATGAAGGCGGTTCTTCAGATGCACAGTGAAGTCGTCGATGACCTTGCCTGGTATCGCAGTATACAGCTTGCCTGGGCAGTCGTTGCAACGTATGCGAGGCAAGTACTTGAATCGAATGCCTGGAGGAGGCGGTGCACCTGCCTCGAGATTGGCTCGAGCTGGTTTACCGTCCTCGCCAAGTGGGTAAGGCTTCATGAGAGACTCGAAGTCGGCATCAGGATGGTGAGACCGTAGGGTCTGAAGAGCAGCCACGAGCCATGATGGCGGCGGGGGCTGGGAAGGAGTTAGTAGTCGTTCAACACACAGCTGTGCAGGATATTCTTACTGGTGCCTCATCATGCTTGGGCCAATGGTCTGTCTCTACGCCGCCTCGCGAATCGTAGATTGTACCACGCGTAGCTGACGGTGCTCGATGATGCCCATTCGGCTGAGGAGTGTTTCGCGAGGCTGGCAAAGGCCTCGTATTCACCTTGGGTGTCCCTACTGCAGGTGCCTTCGGTCCAGTGAGAATAAGCTTGACAGGAGGTGGAGCGGGTTGTGATGCGTAGCCCGACAAGGGAAATTCGCTGGCTCGCTTCTTCGCCCGGTATTCTTCGAACCACGCCTTTAGTCTGGCTTTGCCAATCTTCAGCTTCACGATGAGTGTGTCGCCGTCGTCGACTACGCTCTCGTCACGGAGCAAGCTCCTCCGGCCGATAGTACGAGGTAGCTCTGGTGGCGCGAGTAATTGCGAGTCCGGAGTTGCAGATCTGGCGCCGTAATTCGCTCTCATCGCCGCCTGCGCTGCTGTCGCCGCACCACGCATGCCACGAGTCCTCGTCGCGCCTCCAGCGTTCAACGCAGAAGGTGCAGGGGACTCAGCACCAGACTCGCCCTCGCTGTCCAGATCATCTGTATCCACATCAACGTCTCCACGAGGACCACCACGTCGGCCAGCTTTGCCACCGCGTCGAGTCTTCGGTATGCCGGTAGTCTCGAAGGTCTCGACTGCGCCTGGGATGACCGAGTGTACTATCAAAGACCTCAGAGTGCGTTGTCGATCCTTGAGGTCTGGGAGAGCAGGACCGCCACGTCTGGTCGATTGTCGTTTCTGCGCGCGATGTTCACGCATCATGCTCGTTTCCAGCCGCTCGAACTCAGCCTCGCTCATCTCGTACATGTATGGCATCCACTCCTTCTGCGAGTTGTGAGGCCGGAAAGCACTATGTATGGGGGTCGGCAAGAAAGCATCTCTCAGCTCCAAGTCCTCGACTGGACGCCCGTCAAAGTTGTGGCCAGTCAAATATAGACTCTTCGTGTAAAGCTGGCTCTGCTCACGGATCGAGTGTGCAATGGCAGTGGCGAACTCGCCACTGAGTGCGTTCTCCCAGGCCACATGTCGTGCAAACTCCTCTGGAGAGTTGAGCGGGTTGTTTATGTCCCACTCAAATTGATCAACGAGTGTAATACGTCCAATCGTAATGTTTATCTTGATTAAGATCCGCATCTCATCGTCCTTATGACTGAAGTACGGCTGACCTGGATCAAGCGGACCGTCCTCGACGATTATGTGAGGGTAGAAGTTCTGGATCTGCTCCTGCAGCTCGACCTTTACTTGCCGCGAGACTTCGAAGAGGCTTTCCGGAGGTATGCGCAGATCCTCCAGAAGATGATCCGCGACCAAGTCGGGCGAGATGAGCTTCTCGTGTAGGTTCCAGGTGAAGGTGTCGCGTAACCGGAGCTTATCCAATTCAATGTCCAATCGCACCGGTACCAACTCCTCGTGCTGCTCAGCCTGCTGTGCGGTGTCTTTCCGGTTGATATGGAGACCACGCGTCTTTCGCCCTTTTGGAGGGCTACGTTGCGAGCTGTATTGAATCGTAGTCTTGCCTTCCGTAGTCTTGTTGCCGTAGCCCATGTAGCCATAACCGAAGACAGAACCTGGACTGATCTTACGCGCCGCTGTGACCTGGTTCACGTAGAACTCCTTCTCGCGCTCCTTCTCCAGCACCAAAGCACGCGACCGCTCTCCCTGCTCATTCATCGCTGCGCCGTGAACCATGTCGCGCTGAAGATAGCGATCCAGCAGCACTTCATCGCGGGAATTGGACGCACCATCTTCAGTCTTCACCACCGCCTGCTCCGGCTTCAGTGTTCCATCGCGCGATCGTTTCCGGCTCAGCTGAGACGCGCCGTTGGCCTGCGCAGTCCCATTGGGCATAGGCGATGTTGGCAGAGGTGTGGTAGTCCGGCTGGAAGCTTCCATGATCTCCTTCGCTCGCTGCTTCCCTTCCCGAATCGCATCCTTGCTAGTGAGGTTGACTATCGTGTCATCGTTCATCGCGTCGGCGTTATCGTGATCTGGTGGCTGGACTGCGCCTGCTGTTTCCCATTGCGGTTGGATTGTCGGCGCGGCCATTGCGGGAATTTGAGATGGAGACGGAGGGCGTTAGGGAGTGATGCGGCAGGCGCGCATAGTCATCAGTACGGCGTCGTGGTGCTGAGGGTCGTGGATGACGATGACGATGCTGTTGCTGGTCAGTCGAGGTCTTGTGCGAGTCTCTCGGGCGCGCCATGATAAAGTCGAGTGTCACAGCCCCTCGAGGACAGCCGCTCGCTCAGTATCGCGAACAGAGAGCAACAAGACGCAGCGCAATCGCTCGGGGCCCGACAGAGACAGAGACAGCAGTGCCAGAGTCAACAAAGGCGCAAACATACCTAGGCCAAACGGATAACACCACCGCCCGCGCGTTACTTACGTGACGCCTGCTCCTCAGATGCGTCAAGGCCAGCGCAAGTTCCCGGCAAGCCGAAGTCCAAGGTCCAAGTCTCTGCCACGTGCAGACCTATCGCGATGCTTCACTGCCGACGATGCGGTGAGATCATTGGTCAAGGAGGTGCAAGGAGTGCTTATATTAGCGACATGCGGTAGGTACTTTGTCAAGATTGCTGCGTTGTCCCTTGCGGGTGTAGGATCGTATCGCCACTTCGAGGTCGGCTGGGACTTTATACAAACATCGACGAAACAGACAGCCTTTGGATATATTACGAAGCCGGAGTATAATAACAAGACTACTAACTAAGAGAAGACCTCGACGACTTGTAACAGCTACGTGGAACCCCTTTCGAATCTACTGCCGGTCATGTGACGCTACATGCCTCCCAACGCCTCAACGCCACGCTATGCTGACCGGCTGTGGACCTCCCCTCAACGAAGCGATGCCTGGCTCGTAGGTATCGCTCCGCAAACCTCATAAATCGCAAGAAGGCAACGATGAGGTCTCAAGTGCCTCATTGGTACTCATATCAGTTTTGGTGTCGAATGCCACTCTCTGAGTCCTCCCTCGCAGTATCTCATAGCGACCGACATGATAGTCTGGCTCGACGCTGCAATTGGGCCGGCGGTCATCTTCATTCTCTCGTCCCTCGCGATGTGCAAGCAATCTCTTCGTAGAGTGACGGATGATCAAATGAGTGAATCAAGTCTAGTGAACACACTCAAGCAAGCAGCGACAACCTACAAGCTAGATCAGCAATTTCACTCGTGTGAGGGAGAATGAGAAGACGTACCTCTAGCTGCAATTCTTTATCCTTCGCCTGGTTGACCTCATCCCGAATGACTTGGTCCAAATTTGCCCCAATGGCTGTGTTGCCACCGGTTCGCTTCCCGAACGGCCATTGAGAGTACTCGGCGAGCAGTTCATCTACTTGCGCGAACGCTCTTTCCCGTGCCTCATGTCCCAGCGTCACCAGTGCATTCTCGAGTACATTTGCTGCGTATGCCGCACAAAGCATAGCTATCGTCCGGAGGTACCTGAACTCGATGCCATCCGGCAAGAACGGCGTGCCGGGTAAGACCACAGTCCGTTGTGTAAGTACAGCTCGCACCCGTCGCCGTATCTCATCTTTTGCGCCGCCGTCTGCCACCGGGTGAGTAGCCATATCGAAGAGCAGGAAGTTCCGCTTTTCTGTCCGTAGTATGCCTTTGTCAACGAGACCTTTCGCGAGTCGCTCCCGAACTTGCTTGAGCTGGTACCCGATCTTCATCAGATTCCAGGTCTCACCTACACATCACATATTAGCCAGACCTCCATAATCCCGAATCACGGCTGGTCCGTACCAGACATAAGATCTATCCACGAGCTCACGCTCATCTTCTCACTACTCTTCATCATCTTCAAAGCCTCATCCAGCAGCACCTCGCCTGTCAATGTCTCATCCACAACCTCAATCAAACGATCCGAAAGCGGCCACCTCTTCCTATTGCTATCCTTCTGCATGCTAATCCTCCCTCGAAACGCCAGCTCAATCACTATGCAGCCCCGTAGCGCATAACTGATATTGTCGTTCCAGAAGCTCAAATACCCTTGCTTGTCCTTCAACCCCATCAACAGCACTTCCTCCATAAGCGTGAGCTTGGGCTGTTTTGACCGTTCCTCGTTTTCACTAATGTCGCGCGGGTCGAAAGCGATTTTGTGACCATTGGCGCCGTTTTCGTAGGCTGTGTCGGGAGAGCGTGTGTCCTCGTTCTTCCGTGGTGCTGGTGAGGCTACCCTGCTGCTCTCGCCATTCTCGTTGTCGCCAGTTGCACCAGCAGCGCCGCGGCGACGGGTCAGGCCTGAGCCTGACGCCGTAGCCATATCTGCGATCCCAGTTGGACCAGGTGTGTAGCGCTCGCTGTTTCGCGTGCGAGTCTTCCCAGGCGCGTGCACCCCAACACAAGCCTTGTGTTAGATGTGGTTACGGAAGTATTGATTGCAGCTTTTCCCAACTGACGGCAGACGACGCACGAACTACTCAAATGAGCGCAAGGAAGGAGTGTAAGCGTAAGTCGTGTAGTCGAGTGTTGAGGAAGAAATGTATTGGGCTGCCTATGCCACACCTCAATTCAACGGATACGCCCGCGTGATGATCGACAAAGATAATTATATATGTACGAACTACGAACTCTGGCGATGCCAGCTCGAAGGGACGTGAGAAAGTTGGCCAATAGTACAGTTGTGTTGTATAGAACGCCCTCATCCGGACTGCTTGTACAATGCCGACTCGCTGTGATTTCCCTTTCGCTTAACCCTTCAACGTCCACAATACCGCCATTTCCTTGAACACAATCTAGTGTGCTAAAGCATGTTAGTGGCAAGAAAGCAAAGAGTGCGCAGATCGGTAGCATACCATCGGGCTGGGCCATGATGTAGTCGATCGCTTGGTTTACTATCTTATGTTAGCAGGTATTTTGGGATATTAACTCTCGCAAGGCTTACCACTGTGGATAGCATCCGCCTCCTTGTCTGGGATTTCGATGCTGAACTCCTGTTCCTGTGTCAACGGTTGTCATACTCTGATCGCGTGACAGCACTAACCTCCTCGATCGCCATGACCACCTCCACCGTGTCTAAACTGTCCAGGCCGAGGTCGTTCGTGAAGTGTGATGTCGCAGAAAGCTGCAGAGCCTGTCAGACGATGTCCAATTATCCTACATGAGCGCCTGTTGTACCTTTGATGGGTCCTGCACCTGCTACATGTTAGTGTCCGGCCGTACTTCTCCAACGGCCTTTCCATACCTTGTCGAAGTTCTTCAGGAGGTCCATAATACGCCCAGCAACCTCTTCCTGTCCAAGACCAGATGCCGATGCATAACACCGTATGGCGGAGATGGAGAAGGCAGGTGTGGTTATTCGGGGTGCAACGAAGGGGGTCTGAGCAGCTCGGAACGCAGGTCGCTGCACTCGGGGTGCGGCTTGTACAGCAGCGCGAGCCGCTCGGAGAATGGCTGTGCGATACATCGTGGTGTGGATGGATTTGTCGTGATCTGGCTGTGAGGATGCGATTGCACGATGGACGTTCTTGTTCTCGAGCTTGCAGCATCGCGGCCACGGCAAGATCCGAAGCCTCGCCGAGATTCAGCATTCAACTTCACTTCCTCCTCTTCACTTTCTTCCTTCACTTTCCTTCCTTCTTACACCGTCTCCGGCCAGACTCTGAGCATGTTCATCCCTGTACGTCTGGAAGGCAATGCTGACTGTCGTTGCCATGCCTTGCACGCATGCCATTCGGGCCCCGAAAAAGCCCGACGGCTGAGTAGGGTTCGCGAAGACCACAAGGATCAACAAGTATGCTATGGGGTGCTGAATAATGATTTCCGGCCTCGATCCTCTACTATAAAAAGCGCTGCCCCTGCGCCTTGAGTTTTGCTTCTTTATCACACCAAGTCCAAGCATTTCACTCTTAAGCAAGCATCATGAAACCTCCTTTTCCATCTCTCACCTCGGAGTGGCACGATGATACTTATCCATCAATAGACCCCAAGCGACCCGAGTTGTCAATGAAGGGCAAGACTGTCGTCATCAGTGGTGGTGGCACGGGTATTGGTCGAGGCATTACGCAAGCCTTTGCTCTCGCCGGAGCTTCGTCGATTGCAATTCTCGGTCGACGCCAGGCCCTTCTGGACGAGTGCAAGGAGATCGTCGCCGCCGAATTTTCCGAAGTCGTCGTAACAACGCACGTCGCAGACGTCACAGATGAGCTTGCCGTTGAGAAGGCTGCTCGGGAGGTTGATGGATGGGACGTTCTAATATCCAATGCTGGCTACCTCTCGTCGAAAGCTCCATTGGTGGAGTCTGATCCCAACGAGTGGTGGAAGGGATTCGAGGTGCATATCTGTATAACCTACTACATGTAACGTCCGCTTACCGCTTCCAGATCAACGTCAAAGGTAGCTACAATCTGATCCGAGCTTTCATGCCGAGCAGAAGAAAGGACGCAACAGTAAGCAAACCGACGGGTGTAACCCTTGGGGCCTGGCATCTCGAGACCGCCGAGTAGCTACAAGCTACGGCTATCGGTCTTAGCTCGTTATCTGGGTGGACCTACGAGGGAGATGTCTCGCAGCCAGGCCATTCTTTCAACTTTTGAGACATCGGCTAACCCTGCCACCCATCGCTTTTAGGTCATCAGCGTGAACGCCGGCTCCATCCAGGTGTCCGGGGCCTTCTCGTCGACGTACAGCTCGTACAACAGTAGTAAATTCGCGGTTTTGAAGATGTTCGAGATATTGGCTGTGGAGAATCCGGACGTGTGCGTCGCCTCTGAGTAAAACCCTTGTATGGCTGAGACATCTGCTGACGGGTTATACTCACCATCGTTCAGCCATGTAGTCAGCATGCACCCAGGCGTGGTGGACACCGAGATGAAGCGCAAAAATGACATGCCATCTCCTCATATGGACACGATGGAGCTGCCCTCCCACTTCGCGGTCTGGCTTTGTAGTGAGGAGTCCAGTTTGCTTCGTGGCAGATTCGTCTGGGCGAACTGGGACGTCGCCCAGCTGTTGGAGAAAAAGTCTGAGATTGAGAATAGTCAACTCCTCACTGCAAATTGTATAGGATGGCCTTTCAGCACTTGATTGTGGTTGCAAAGTACACTAATACATTGAGTGCCTATTCTTGCTAAAGGGTATCGTAGCGAAAAGCAGTCGAGCACCAATTCCACGGCATGCCGTCGTCTTCCTCAGCGTTTCAAACCTCCGCTTTTGAGATCATGATACCGTATGGGTCTCTGTCAACTTCGCTAACTTGCACTTCCACATGCTCGTCGTTCAGAGACTCCACGAACTCGTCGCTCAGACCTTCCTGGCCTCGCAACTCATTGCGTACGCGCTCCCACTGGGAGTCATTAGCGATGTCTAGAAGTGTACAGTCGATCTAACGCACCTCTTCGGCAATCGTGGCCTCCAGCTGGACTTTCAACACACTATGGAGAAAACCTCGTTCGGTGTTACTGTGGAATAAGCAAATGACACATTTGCCCTTCTCAATGGCCGCCAGTGCTTCGTGGTGCGATAGCTCGCCTGTGAAGAGCAGATCGACCTCTTCGCCCGCCTTTTCCATCTCACTGAACAGGTGTCCACCGCTACCCGCACAAATTCCGATGCTGCTGATCATCATTTCGCCTGGCTGTTTGCCCTGCGGAACCGCAATCGGGTACCCTTTGGGATTGCCGAGGCCAAGGCCAATCCGGTCGATGATGTCCGTCAATGCGACAGGCTCGGAGAGACGCACGATGCGCCCCATTCCTGCTCCTGGATAACCTTCGACCTTGGTGGCCTGGATGGGATACCGACGGTGCTTCTTGTTGCCAAGCTTCAGCGCCTTCTCCTTAAGTGAGAGCTGAGAGGGATGGTGCTGCAGCATGTAGCTTGGTCTCTTAGGTGGAGCTAGTGAGGAATCGCCCTCCATTGGTGTCTCCGGATTCGAAGGCTTTGTTGGAGAGCCATTGGATTCGGCCTCGACATTTCCGTCCTCGTCGGCTTTTACCTCAGCAGGAGTACCGGTGACGATGTCGGCAAGCCAGTCGCCTAGGCCTCCACGCGCGCAGTCGATGGCAGTATGTGGACTGTAAACCTAGCGTACGCCTCAGCATGATGCGCATACTCGAGTTGCAAGAGCTGTGTGTCGATACGTACGCTTATACCTTCGGCGGCCAGTCTGAGCAGACTCTGCTGTTGTGAGTCTTTTAATGTCAGACTCTTCAAGCCTCTGAAGATGATAGGGTCTACGCTTCACACCCTTGTCAGTCCACTCCACTACTGCGTACTACTGTACACGTACGGTATGCAATCACAATGGAGTCGTTCCGTTCGATTGCTTCGTCCGCAACGGCTTTGGTAAGGTCGACTGTGAGCAAGACTGAGTTCATCTGTCGTCGCAGAGGGTCGAAGGGTGCCTCCAGAAGGACTGCAAGAAATTTAGTATATCTCCTCCACGCTCAGTAGGGTGCAGTCCCTACGGCCGGTATTGTCGAAGCTCTTGTCGGCCAGGATCTCTGGGTAGCTACACAAAACATCAACTCATGTCCCAAGCGTGCTGTCTGAAGACCAACAGTTTACGCATCGCGCTCACAACCGCCCTGGTATATGGCGCCGTGACTGCCGGCGAACTCATCCTGGCGTAAGCTTTCCGTACAGTAGCTGAGAACATACGGTGCTCCCAGCGCTGGTAATCTCTACTCACAACAAAGCCGACGAGTCAACTTTGGGCTAGCAGCGGGACGGGACGGCAACGTTTGCTTAAAACCGCTACAGCCTAGTCTCCAAACCGATCCTCCAATTGGCTGGTTAGCTTGGGTCCAAGCGCCTCTCTTCGGAGGGTCTGTGGACTCGCTTAGCTTTCTTAGTGATGATGGACTCGAATCGCGATTTTTTGAGTCGTTGAAAATGCGACGACGTAACGAGCACTTGTCGCATTTATTATCCGTTGACAACTTCTATAGAGCGTAACGCGCTCTACAATTTAGCCTCTTTAACTTCTCTATATCTTATAAGCTAGAGAAAAAATAAGCTCTAGAACACTAAAAAAGCGTTATTAGATAATGGATTAGAACGCTTCTATAGCTTATTTCTTAAGCATTTCTTAAGCTAGAAGATGTCTTAATACGCCAAATTGTAGCTATATATAGCGCGCATATAAGTTGTTAAGGAATAAGCTATCTAATAACCCGTTCTCTAGATATCTTAGGTAAGACCTTAAAATATACTACTAATAGATAGGCTAATAGTATAGCGAGTTCTTAACGGATTGTCTTCGAAGTTTGTTCTCTAGATTCGTAATTACCTTAAGAACAACGCCTAGGGGTTCAAAGTGGTTTTCCGGTCTTACTTACCTTGATAAAGATTTTAAGATTACGTATCTTTAAGAAATCTACTTACCTTAAGATAATAGCGTAACAACTAGTAATATAGCTTAAAGATATACTATAGACTTATAGAAGAGCTATAGTTCTATAACTTACGTATATAGTACTTTACTATATCTAGTACCGTTGTCCTAATACTATAGATAAGGCCCTAGAAAGTCGACTTTCTATACTCTTAGGGCTGAGTTAGGGCAAGTCCGCTTAAAGAACACGACCTCTTTTTCGTGTCTTTTCGACCTATCTTTCTTCGTAGACGTCGCATCGACACGAGAGTAGCGGATTCGGATTCCTCGAGCCGAGGAGCATCTTTCTTATTCCTAGGATTTTACTTATAGAGAGTGCGATCCATCATCACCAAAAAGTCGGCTTCTGCCCTCAGACTGTACTCGAGCGCCGGCGATAACTCGGAAGTATAGGATGAATCTGAGACTACTACAGCCATCGAATCACTTTGGTCTCGATCGAACATCTCGAATCCAACCTCGCCAGCCACCAGAAGCAATCAAGATGAGTGCGAGAACGGATGTCGAGGCGCAGGGAACACAGGCAACCACTGGTGTGACACCTGATACCCTCGGCGCAACGCTCAAAGAAAAGCTCGAGGCTTCACATGTCGATATTCAGGACCTTTCAGGTATGCTGCCACGATGCAGTAGGTAGGCATGCAAAGGCTGAGACGAGATAGGAGGCTGCGGGCAAATGTTCGAGGCCGTCATAGTCTCGCCACAATTTACCAAGAAGACGACTCTCGCACGACATAGACTGGTGAACGGGACGCTCAAGGAGGAAATTGCAGCGATACATGCATGGACGCCGAAGTGCTATACACCCGAGGAATGGGAGAAGAAGAAGGCTGCTTAAGCTTCGCCATCCTACTGTATTATGGTATCACCTTGCCTGATGTCAACGAGACAGCAAGCCGCGAAATAGGGCGGATTGACCGCAAGCGTTGGCTCCAAGACACATCGCATGGACTGTTCCGTCCTCAATGTTGACAGAAGAGGCCTCAAGACGATACGACCGTAATCTAGACTGAGACTAGCTCAGCAACACCCTAATCTCGTCACTGGTTCGTGGAAAGACATCCCGCAACCATACTTCTTCCTTCACGCTTCCATTCACCTGCGCCAGTCTGCTCTCATCGCCCTGCACAATCACGTCCTCGACCTCTTCGAAGTCTTCGCAGAATGCTTCTGCGGCATGCTCGATTATCTTTCGTGCAAGCAGCCGATCTTGCAGCTGGGCCAGGAATGCTCGAGCGTCTTCCGTAGCGGTCGGCAGGAACGCATCCAGTTGTTGCGCAATCGCGGCTAATTGCGCGGGATCCTTGTACGACGATGCCAGGCTTTCGACATTGATGATATTCTCGACGAGCGTATCAAGTCCAGATTCGTGCAAGAACCATGTGTGCACGGCTTCTGTAAGCTCTCTCTCGTGCTCCTCGATCCTTGGCTGCAACTCTGTGCTGCGATCGGCGAAGGAGAAATGCCTCAGTGTGTCTCTTGTGATGAAGAGACAATTAAGGGCAAGTATATGATTATCTGGTGACCGAAGCCGCTTGGTAATGTTCTCACAGCCTGCGAGGAAAGGATCCAGTGCTTCTTGCAAGACGGATTGAAAGCCCTCAGTCCGCTGTGCTCTATCAGATGTGACGACCGAGGTGTCATAGCTCTTCATGAGCACCCTTAGTGTATCCAATGCCTCCAATAAAAAGTTCGGAGGGCTGAGATTATCGGCTGACGGTGAGAGGTCAGAATGCAAATTGACAACATGATCTCGCATGATTGAGCAGAAGCTTCGTAGCGCCGTGTCCGTGAGTGGTTTTAGGCTTTCAAGCAATGCGGATCTTTCGCTAAGTAGGTTCGCGAAGATGGTGCAGTAGAACGTGACGAGGTTTGCGATCTTGTAGGCCAGCGTGGCGTCTTCATGACTCTGTATGACTTGCTCCGTACGCTGTCTCATCTGTCGAAACACGCCGACCAAGTCCCGATCGACTAGCTCATTGAGTGCCTCGCGTCCGTTGAACATGGGACTTGTAGCATCCTGATCTGTACGCGACCACGGCTCGCTTTCGATACCAGCCTGTATGCTCTTGGCGATCTCGTCGCCCTCGGATATGAAGAGCACTTCCAAAGCCTCTCGCTCCGAAACAGTAGCTGAATGTGCCCATGCAAGCATATCGCTAACGTATCGCAGTGGATCATGCGCAGACAGCTCGATCGCTTTACCAAGCATCGGATGATTGGCATCGACAGGCGCACCTGTCAGTGCTGCATAGAAATTGTTGGACATGATGTGCTCCCGTGCTTCCGCGAAGAAATCTAGACAGTTTTGGAAGAGTGTGGGCCTCTCGGCGAGAACTCGTAATGCCCGTCTGATTGATGCACTGATTTGTGGGTTCTCAAGATCTAAAGACTTGAACTCACGCTGTACCCATCGATACAGTTTCTGGAAAGCGGCGTTCAGTTGCCGAGAACTCTGTTCGAGGATCTCCAGCCCAAGGCGTTGGTTCTCCGACCCTAGCAGGATTTGGCTGTCTTCGTGAATCTTCTTCACCCTTGTCAAGATACGAAAGAAGGCGTCATTGACCGTTTCCGCAGTAGAAGTCAGAACAGCTAGCTCTGCGTCCGACACCACAAAATGGGCTTTAAAGGCATCCAAGACCTGCTGCTTCTTCTCTACCTGTCGTCTATCGGCTAGGATGGTCTTCACCTCGTCGAGCATAGGACCAGTCTCGCGGCTAGCTGCTCCAATATGCTTTCGCATTTCAGCACAGCTATCATTAAGCTTCGCGATGGCAATTCCGATCCCCTTCAACTGCTCTGCAACCTTGCCAAAGTCCTGGATAATGTCGCTGTTGCATTCGATAAGCTCCTGTTGGACGTCCAGGCGAAGATTCCTCCGAGAATCAGCGGTGTTCTGTATGTTTCGTCCATCGAGTATGGCCAGTGCGTCTCTGATCTCGAGGTCTGCATACGAGGCAGACAGGACACCTGTGATCCTGTTCTGCAAAGCATTCGATCGGGGAGCAGCATTGCCGGTGGGTGTCGCCGGCGATCCAGTATTACTACTGCTATTCGCTTGAGATAGGGACGGCCTGTCTCCGTTATACGGTGTCGCCATGTCCTTGATATGTTCGGAGTCAATCGAATGTGAACCCAAAGATAGACTCACGGGCACTAACGTGCCGTGCCATCGTGCAGATGCAAGCCAAGACTCTTATGTAGGACCTCACATCAACCTGCTGCGGATGACAAGGAGAGTCTGTAAAGCTACAAAGGTGCGCCAGTACTCGCGCGTCTCCCTGTATTATACCACCGGTGGAGGAACTCATATTTTGCAACTAGGAGTATAGGTATTGGAATTGCTTCAAAGCCAACAGGATGGACGACAGGGTTACGGAGTCGCGTGCTCTCGTAGACCACACGGATGATATTGGCACAAGAGCTCATCGAAGAAGAAGCAGTTCCTCTGCTCTGGCTGCTGGCGGCCGGCAGTCACCACAATACCGCGACACAATGGGCGATAGCATACCGCATGAACCACATGCCAGGCGGTCTTCCTCGGACTTTAGTATGGATGATCTACACACAGACGACGAATTGGACGACGATGAAGAGTCCGGTCTCACACACACAGAGCGGAAGAAGCGAAGACGGCGGAAGTATCACAACACGAGGCCGGACGAGCGAATAGCGGGTGACGTTGGCGCACAGAAGGCTGAAGACAAGCTGGTGAAGGCTACCCTTTTACGAGATACCCTCTTCAACGGCTCACTGATTGCGCTCTGGTACACCTTCTCGATATCCATATCCGTCTATAACAAATGGATGTTTTCAAAAGAAAACCTCGACTTCCACTTCCCGCTCTTCACGACCAGCCTTCACATGATCGTGCAATTTGTCCTGGCATCCACCGTGCTATTCTTCCTGCCGCAATTCCGGCCAAAGCGGCCGACAGATAGCGGTGGCGAGTACGCTCAGCTCGATGGCGCCGCCCACGGCTCTCTCGAAACCTCCAGCCAGCGCAAACCGCTTATGACACGCTGGTTCTACTTCTCTCGCATTGGTCCCTGCGGAACTGCTACCGCCTTGGATATCGGCTTGGGAAACTTCAGCCTGCGTTTCATAAGCTTGACCTTCTACACGATGTGCAAATCATCGGTGCTGGCTTTCGTCCTAGTCTTCGCTTTCATCTTCAAGCTTGAGAAGCCAACCTGGTGGCTCTGTGCCATCATCTTCGTGATGACGTCCGGCGTGGTGATGATGGTAGCCGGAGAGACATCGTTCAACGCACTGGGTTTCGTGCTAGTCATGACGGCAAGCTTCTGCTCCGGATTCCGCTGGAGCTTGACGCAGATCCTATTACTGAGGAACCCGGCAACGAGCAATCCTTTCAGCAGCATCTTCTTCGTCAGTCCGGTCATGTTCGTGGCCCTCTTTGTGCTCGCACTGCCTATTGAAGGCGCGGTGCAGGTGATCGAGGGCCTCAGGGTGCTTGGCGTGGCCAAAGGCTGGTTTCTGGGCACCCTCATCATGCTCTTTCCTGGGTTACTGGCTTTCATGATGGTGGCAGCGGAGTTCACCTTGCTGCAGCGCACCAGCGTCGTTACGCTCTCCGTGTGTGGCATCTTCAAAGAAGTACTCACCATCAGCGCTGCTGGCATTGCCTTCGGCGACGAGCTGTCACCAATCAACATTTCGGGGCTAGTCGTCACGATTGCGTCGATTGCAGGGTACAATTACCTCAAGTACTCGACAATGAGCAAAGAGGCGCGGAAAGAGGCGCATCATATTGTCGAAGAGGAGGCTGAGAGTGTGCCTCTGCGGACTTCGGGCGAGCGAGACGAGCAGGACAACCCTCTGCTACGAAAGAGCGATGACCAGTCAGTGCGCGCTAGTTTTGGAGATACGGGAAGTTACGAAGGAATGCGACCACCGAACAGCTTTGCTGTAGATGGGCATACAAGTGATAGCGCCATTAAATAGCTCAGAGATCTTGATTAGCTTGGCTAGCATTTGTCCTGTGATCATCTCATTGTTTGGACATACTCGAAGTAGTGTCGTGAGCTCGTTAGACATCGTCAGGGAGAGACAGCCATGATGGTCTCACGCTTTTTGGAGTCATGTATACGTGCGATGCAAGGCTGTGAGTCACAGAGCGTATTGCGTTGGACCTGGTTAACACTTTTTGTCAACTTGGAGATTACTCAAATCACTCATTCAAACACCGCTCCTCTTCATTGCGCCAGTGCTGCCAAGCCACGTCACCAGATCAAGGTTGGCGTGCTGCAGAAACACCTGCCGCTGTTCCAGACATTCTCCGTCTTTAGAAACCTCCGCCCCAGCCATCCATGTACATCCGTCCATTGACGACAGCCGCACTCTACTCAGCCGTGTCGAGATCGTCGTGCGCTGGTGGTGGTCGCTCTTCGCGCTCTTCGACTGTACGTTGTCAGCATATGCGACGTCACGACGGAAGGCTAGACATACCCTTGACATCGCCATTTGTGCCGTTCTCACGCTCATAATCGCGGTCACGCTCCCTATCGCGTGCCGGATCCTCCTCGCGATCACGGTCCTTCATGTCGCGGTCGCGGTCCTCTGGGCTGCGAGTACGGTCCCTGTCGCGCCTCGCCGGCCTCTCGTAGTCCCTGTCGCGTTCACGGCGGTCGTCGCGGCGCGGAGGAGGGCTCCTAGACCCAGCTGGCGCACGGCGAGGCGAGCGCTCACGGCGGGTGTCACGCGGCTCACGCGATCCGCGAGCTCCTGGCTCACCGGGTCCTGGACGGCCGGCATCGAAGCGCCAGCTGGCGGATGGAGGTGTGCGAGCCCACTGTGTTGCGTAAGTTCATAGTACGGATGCAGAATGTCGTGCAAGCCTTACCTCGATCTTCAGCACATCGTCACGGCCAATGCGCATGTTATGCATCTCATGGTACGCATCGTCCGCATCACGCCTGCTCTCGTACTCGACGAACGCGAAGCTGCTTCACGTCAACACCTCGTCATGTGTTCTCAGTACAAGCTGTTCAACTTACAGTCTGCTTGTAGCTGTGCGCGGAGCTGGAATGTCACAGCGGACCAGACGTCCATACCTTGTCAACTGTCAATATAACGTTCGACCGCCGTGCGCTTCGAGTGGTGTTCAAGGCGCGTTTCGAGAGGCTCGCTCGAGTGGGAAGTGAGGGTCAGGGAAGTTCTCGGAACACCGTTCGGTCGGCCGATCGCTCGTTCGGGGGAGGGAGGGTGGTATGTGATGGATCGATGGGTGGAAGGGAGGAGGGTGGTGGAGGAGAGGATCGCATGGCCGTGGGTCGTTGGATCGCTGGGGGACGTACCGCTCGAATTCGTAGGCGAGGTCGCGGGCGCGTGTACCCTGGCCAAAGCCGGTCACGTAAAGTGTAGTACTGCCGCCACGGGACATGGTTGGTGCTTGGTGCAAAGGACGCATCTTGCAACTTCACGAAAGTCGCGATGCGGACTGATCCTTAGCGTGTCGGGAGCAGCCGGACCCGAACTCACGTGCCAGCTCCTGTGTCAACACCTCCTGCTCGCTCTTACAAGCACATTTCGATCACCAGACAATATGCAAACGATCAATAGCGGTCATGCGCTCCTTGCGACTGTTGCTACTCATGTTTTTGGATGAAGCCGTAGCTACGCATACGGTACTGTGAAAGGCCTTCGAAGGCCTATGGTTTGTTATCTCCTTGTCCCTTGTCCCTTTGACCTGAGTGACGACTAATACAGTGCCATGACCTGTACAGATGGTTCCCTCTCAAGTTTCGCATCGCTGCTCCAGTGTCGACCCATTCGCTTCAACGAATATGCGGTGGCCTATCCACAGCGGCGTGCGGTACAGAATCATATTCGTGCACGCGAGATCAAGTAGTAAGTGACATCCGCAGATCTTGAATATTCCTGAGTTCCGACTCAAGACAAGTAACGAATGCCATGGCTGATGAATACCTTCATCGTTCTGGACTTCTCTCCTTTTCCGCGGCACTGGACAAGCACATAACATAGCATTCAAGTTGAATTATCGTTGGATCGAGGTCAACAACCAAACTACTGCTGATCAAGCTATCGTTCGCAGCTCGCCGGGTGAAGGACACCTATCCGCAGTTATGCATAGCCGTGGAACCCAGAATCGCGTTCGCAACCTGGTTCTCTGATCTGCTGTCTATTGAGTTTTCGCGATGTTGTAAGCGCATCGTGCGAGTGACTCAGGCATCTTGAACTCCACCCGGAAAGTCGCGAACAAGGACAGAAGCGTGAACGGCTGTAGGATGATGAAGACGCCCCCGTGAAGCTGGGATTGCGAGCTAGAAAACGTCGGAATAGAATCCGGACAAAGCTCGCGGACCTCATCACGACAAAACGGACTGTGCTGAACACAAGGGCTCTTCGTTAATGCTAGCCAGAGCCGAGACAACATTGTACAAATCGTCGCACCATAGCCAATGAGTTGGTGATAGCCCATCTGCAGGTTCGAGATAGAGATCTCTACACTACGCGGATGGTGGTCGGTGACGACGTGATACGGCACGCCACATGCGATCAGACGTGCTGCTACATTCACACAAGACTTAGAGACGAGCGCAGAGCATGCGTTTCGTGCAAGAGGAGCACGACTAGACGATCGAGGCAGGGTTAGATAACAACTCACTATCACTTCTTGTCTATGCGCATTTGTCAAGCAGCTTGCCTGGTTACATTGGTGAACCTCAATCTCCAAAGCTTTGTTGCCCATTTGAAGCTTACTGTTATATTCGTGACATTGGTCAGGGCCTTTGCACACCAATCGCCGATATCGGAGGTCATAATTGATGAGCAACGGAAAGTGGTGCGAAGGAAGGGTAGAGGCTTCACAGTGCAGATGAGAACCTCATATAGTCCTGTTCCGTGATGGTCACACATGGGTGGTAAGCGACCGTGAGAATTGCCCGGTACCAGATGCTGAGGAGTCGATATTTTCCATGAATTTGTTGATACATCGGCAACCGTCCCATAGCCATGGGGTATTCACAGTCTGCTATTTGCTAGCTCATTGTTACCGAACGCCTTCCATTGTGCCCCCCGAAGCTCGCTAAATCCACAAAGTATGATTCCAGTCTGCTGCCTCGCTACGCCGTCGCAGTAGCAGCTGGCGCATCAGATCGCAGCGTCTCCACCTCGATCTTGGGCATCGACGAGCCAGTGCCGCCGAGGTTGGTAGTCTTGGCCTTTGGGTTCTTAGAGTAGTAGTTGCTAATGGCAGATTTGATGCCGTCCTCAGCAAGCATGGAACAGTGTACTGTGTAATTATTAGCTTGTTGCATATGCTCGTAAGTTTCTTCTGTACATACGCTTGACAGGCGGTAGGCAAAGCTCCTTGGCAATCTCGGTGTTTCGGATCCTGCTCGCCTGCTCCAAAGTCATGCCCTTCACCAACTCAGTCAGATACGAGCTTGACGCAATCGCCGAGCCGCAGCCAAACGTCTTGAACTTGACATCGGTGATGGTGTCGTCCTTTGGATCCACCTTGATCTGAATCTTCATCACATCGCCACATGCCGGTGCCCCCACCAAGCCAGTGCCGACGTCCTGCTGGTTCTTGCCCATGCTGCCGACATTGCGCGGGTTGTTGTAATGGTCCAGTACCTTCTCGTGATAGCTCCTTCGTGCTGGCTGTGCGGCGGGTGTGACAGTCCTGGCGAATGAAGATGTGGTGGGGCGGGCGGTCGACTGGAGGGCTCTGCTGGCCTGCGCAGGCGCGGTGGCGAATACTCTCCTGAACATGATGGCTGTGTTGTTTGGCGAGTTTGTTTGTGTGTTACGGCGATGGGATGTCGGTTGGGGAGTGGTTGAAGGTGGTGTTGTTGTAGGTGCTTGGGTGCAGTCTTCTCGATTGCATGTGAGGTCGGCCGCTGGATGACGCCGCCTTGGCAATTTCACGGAGATCTCGGGCAAACTCGGCCGAGCAACAAAGCCGATGGAGCAGTAGTCAAGTAGTATGAAGACTGAAGTGTACATGTATGTAGTGTACAATATTCACACTCGATTAAAAAGCTTCAAGACTCCTCCCGCCAGTCGTGTCCCCATGTGGCCTCATGTATCGCTTCACCCGCTCCCAAAAGCCTTGCTTTGCGGGAGCCCCAGCTTGCGAAACGCCTCGCCGAGCAAGTGACGTGACCCTCCTCCTCTAGACACCTCTCAGCTCAATTGAAGTTGAATGAGTTGCGACACAGCGGGCAGGTACTGGCGTTGCTCGTCTTAAACCACTTGACTAAGCAGCCCGAGTGGAACAAGTGCTTGCATGTCGGGCAGCGTTTGGTGGGCAGCTGCCTGTGCGCGTCAATTACCGAGTAGCAGATGGCGCCTAGTTTAAAAAAAATGTATTAGCATTGTCTCCACGAGTCGTTATCATGGTGTATCTTACACTCTGTCTGACCCTTGAGCGCTCCAGTAACGTTCTTGCGCCAAGCCGAGAGGCCGTCAATGATGGACCCGTTCTGTGAAGACTAGAGTCAGTGGATTGCGAGATGTTGATGACGGGTCTGACGACTTACAGAGAACGTGATGACTCCCTGGCAGTTTCGCAGCCACGACTGCCACTTCTCTTCCTTGACAGCCACTCGACTCACTCCTACCACATGGGCAGAGGCAAGCGGGTACGCTTCAGGCAGCACGACTTTGATGGCCATTGTCTGCTCATCAACGACATAACCAACATTGATCTCTTTGCTCCGCATGCCAACCTTGACAGTCATCTTCTCGTACTCCGGGTCCTCCTTCACACTCTTCTCCGACCACTCTGCGACAGCCTGCAGCGAGGAATTGGTAATCAGCGGACTGATGAACTTCGCTGTCCAGCTCTCAATTGCCAAGGAGGTCTGTCGAGAGCGAATGTCGAGGTAGTAAGTCTTTACCAGACTTGGCAGATGGGTCAGTGCGAGATAGTAGAGATGCACTAGCAGCCACTGCACATCGCGTTCCGGCGTCGGCTCCGTGTCAGGTACGTACTCCTGAATGTCAAACCTTGCCGCATCGATTGGCTTACCACGAGTATGGCCAAGAAAGTCGAAAGTGAAGGCGAGCAGGCCGGACAGATATGTTCCGTCTTTCAGCTGCTCGATGTAATCACTCTTCACGCGGTAGCTCGAACCATTAAAGTGATCGAACAGCAATCTCCAACTGTATAGATATCCTTGCAACGACAGCGGCATCGTGCGATCGAAGGACGCATCTACCAAGGAGTCCAGTGTAGGTGCTTCGAGAATAAGTGATAGCAACTCGTCGGGCAGTTGTGCAGCCTTTTTTTCCAAGGCGGCATCGAGTGAAATCTGCTCTTGCGCGGCAGGGATCTGTTGGTGCATCAGGTCGAAGGCACCCTGCTGAATGGCGTGCGATTGAGTATAGAGCAGTGGAAAGAGCTCGTCGACGTCAGGCAGTGCTTGGTATGGTAGCTGGCGGATCTGGCGAGCAAGCAATTCATGAGTAACCATGAGTGGTTGGTGCCCCTCATCAGATACACCGTTAGCTGCTTTGAGCAGCGAGACCAGACCTTGGTGAATCTTGTCCCGGTTGTCTTTTAGTGCATCCAGCAGATCATCGTTAGGCTCGTCGGCGACCGAAAGTCTGCGCAGCATGCTGTACAGTTTCAACGTGGCGTGATCGAGCAGCACACGGACCTCTGCAGTCTCATTGTTCCCCTCTGGTGACATCCAAGACTTGATAATGAACGAGAGACTCTGCGACCAGTGGTCTCCGTACATATCCTGCATGCTCGGAAGTAGCAGTGAAAGCACTTTGGCGATCTCAACTGTCATTGTTGGCATCTGAGAGGCGGACATGGCAGGTATCAAGCGCTTGACCAGGAAAATGAGCCGCTGTTTCGCGATGCTTGCAATAGTCTGCTCCTGGGTCTGTAGGATCGTGTTCAGCAGGACAAGTTTATCCACAGTCTTGTGCTGGTGCTCAACCTCGGACAAATCAATGTCGGTGAGATCTGCAACCAACTCGTTGCAATATCTTGTGACAGCCTCTGTACCCGCCAGTGGACGTTGCAGACCCACGATGACTACAGCAGTCGAGATTGCATCCTTCGACGAGCGGCTCGTCTTGAGGCTTGTCTCACTCGTTCGTGCCTGCTCTGTATTGTGGCCGTGGAGTTCGAAAAGGTTGCTGGTAATTCTTGCGTCTGCCAATGCAACGTAGTAACGGATTGACTCTGCGTTCGAGCCTACTTGAGTCTCATGTAGCGCTGATATAAGGCGGTCGTATGCCGTCAGCTCGGCGTCCTCATAATTGCTAATGGTTGGTCGCAGAGTGTCCCAGACTTGGTTGAGCACCGTGTTGGCCTCAGTAACGAAGTCAAGCACCATTGACTCTGCCGAGATACCGCTGCCTGGGTGCCACAAGGCGTTCGTCCCGAGTACACTCAGATTATCCTCGGCTAGCAGAACGGTGATGTATAGCAGTGCTACAACGGGCCAGTAAGTCTCAGTCGTTACCAGGCCGTTCATGGCTTCGGTTCTCCCGAGTACCCGTGCTACATGTATGGCGATCCTCAGGGCCTGCGACAAACCCTCCGAGTCCATCTGCACAGGAGTTGGCTGGTGAGTGTCCGATGGAGCTAGATTTACCACACCACCTAGCGCGCTGAGGATAGCCAAGGAAGGTTTCGGTGGCCGCACAGCCGCCTGGAACGACGACGTCCATATGCTTGTGCTCGGCAGGACGTGTGCCACGTCAGTGACACCCCCGTCATCGCCGAGGAGTCTGTCTGTCAGCTCATGTAGCGCGTCAATGGACAATGACTTCGATGTGACAGTTTCCAAGTTCTGTAGCACGACGTTGAAGCTGGCTTTGCTGTTCATCTCGCCTGTGGAGGCTGAGAGCCTCGAAGAAATGATGGCAGCCTGCTGCGCAATCGTCTCGTCCTCGTGCTGCTCTAATCGCAAAATATTTGGCAGCAGCTGATCGCCACCGGCTTTGGCTGCCAGACTTTGCAAGATGCGGGCATCTACTGCAGCGAAGAACTGCACGGTGAGCGACAGGTCTTCCGCGCTCTCGGTGTCTGCAAGTGCTGCTATCAGTCTCGCGAAAGCCTTGTCCGACGTGTCGTCAGCCAGTACACCGACAGCATGAAGCTGCAGGAGCATAGCAGCTTTGCCCTCAGTGAGACCTGGCTTGGCCGCATTATAGACGAAGTCTTGAAGCTGGAGGTTATTTCGAGCGAGTTCAACAGCATCAGCCGGCATTTTGCGTGGGAACAATTCGCGCAATAGCTGGCAAGACGATTCTTCTGCACTCTCATGCTCGACCGCATGTCCCACTATGCCGTTGAACAGATCCTTGAAGAAGTGTTCAGCGCTCATGGCGTACAGACAACCAATTAGATGTAGTCGTGAGGGCCAATACAGCCAAGCGAAACCGTCAGCGCTTAGCAGGGCCTGTAAGGAGCCCCTGAAGTCAATGTCTTTAAGCAGTCGCGTTCCACATGTTCTGACAAGCTCCTCCAGGATTGCTGCAGCACCGTACGGCTTGCCCTCACGACTCTTCAAAAGTGTAGAGCATTCTTCCGCGACCTTGACATCCGCCGCCAGGAGTGTTGCTTCAAAGCTGGCCGAGAGATTTCCGGAGTATAGCTCCCTTTGTAGTACAGCCCAACGCTCTCCTGCAGCTGCAACTAGCAACTGCGATTTGTCGAAATCTTTCGATTGCTGTGGTTGTGATGTCTTGGCGCTTTCCATCAGGCGTTCGGCGTACTTCGGCCACTCCTGCTCGAAGAGTACAGCTGTGCCTGGCACCTTGACTGCTTGTGCGACTAAGTGTGCGGTCTTTGCTCCGTGAATAGCCCAATCTGCAGTGTCTGGCGAAGGCTGAAGATACTGCGCAATGACGGGCAATATACTCTCACTCACAAGCTTTTCGTGCTCTTCGCCTGGCATGTTATTGACCAGCACAGTCACAAAGGTGAAATAAGCCGGCCATGCAGTCGATGCGTTGAAGCGCTCTTCTCTCCTCGTGACGCCATCTCTTGCTGCGATGACAAGCTCCTTCGCCTCTTCAACGGTCTTGGGAAATATATCTGCAGGGATTTTGGTAAGCATCGACTTGGCAGCTATCCAGAAGTCGCTAGGTCCGGATCTTGAACCATGCTTCAGAAATTGCTTGAGACGGGACACGGCAGGTTTCTTCCCGCTGTAGTCTTCGGTCCAGAGTGTCGCAAAGCGTGCGGAAAGTGCGTCCAATGTCTCAACAAAAGCCGTCGCTGACCCAGTCTGGTCTGACGTAAGGCCCTTGTAGATATATGCAGTGCTCACCAGCTTCCTGTTGGACTCCACCAGAATAGGCTGCTTGACCAGCGCAGTCTGCATCAGTCGATGCGTAGACCTTCTTACACTAGCGTCGGAATGGCATGCGAAATCCCAGAGCTTTGATTGGCTGAGCAGTTCTTCGTAAAGCTGCTCTTGCTTTGCGATTTCCTCCTGTGGAAGCTCACCAAGTATATTCGTAATGACCGCAAGGCTTGTTGCAACGACGCGAGCGTATGTGGTTGCCGCATCGTCCGGGCTCACAGTCCGTTCATCACTCAAAGTTAGCACAGTCTCATGCAGCAAGGCATCTCTGCAGTACGACAGAATGGCACTCTGGAATGTTCTCTTCAAGCCAGATATCTTCTCTGGGCTGGAAAACACCTGTGCAAGTGCTTCCTGAGCGGCTTTCGCCGCAGCACGGTCACCGTCGTAGGAACCTGCGAGCCAGGGCCCCGCAATCTTGGGAAGGTGCTTGGCAGCTCTTTTACCCGATCTTGAGCATATCGTACCATTGCAGACCTGAGCGAGTTGCCGCACACGGCGAGCGCTGTCAATCGAGAGGCGGGGATAAAGCTTGACCTGAACCACTTTCGTCACTATCTACCATACGGTCTATCGTACAGACAAAACGCACCCATGCTTCGAGTAGACCTTCCTCGACGTCTTGATCAGGCTGAGAGGCGTATGTCTGAATGTCTTCCAGTGCCTTGGCCTTAGTCGTGCTGTCCTTCTTCGACAGATTCTTGAAGGCTACCACGAGATTGACATCGTTGATAGCGGAATAGTCCGGAGGTTCCTGGATGTATGAGAGCGCCGAAGACTCTGTTGAGCCGAATGCTGAACTTGAAAATGCGCCGAAGCCAGTGGCAGCCTTGCCACTGCTTGCCTGAGACCTGAATTGCTTCTTGCCAGACATCTTACCGTAATGTCTCTCCAGGCACCAGGATCATGTGGCGACCCCGGGCTTCGCTGCGTGATGCTTTTCTCGATTTACTTGTGCTGTCGTGTGATTTGGTCAAGAGAACATCAAAATCGCAAGTCGTCGATGATGAATCGAGGTTGAATTAGCGCGACGCACTCCGGGCCGCTCCGCTGACTAGGTCGTCTTGAGCGTCGGGCTATGTGACAAACATATGAACAGCACAAACAACATTCACTGACCTTCACTTTGCGCATTGGGATTGGCGTTCTTGGAAGCCTGCTGGTTAGCACACTGTGTTGTGAGCATCTGCACCGAGCAGCTGTTTTCGTGGAGGCTGAGGCTCCCAAATACACCCATTGCCGCCACTCGCACCCACAGGCATCACTCTCGCTATTCAACAAGCCTGTAGACACCATGAAGGTAATAAGATTGGAAAAAATGACGCAACATCTTTGCTGACCGCCTGCAAGTTCTTCATTGAGGATCTTCCGATCCTCTTTCCTTACCCTCGCATCTACCCCGAGCAATATGCCTACATGTGTGATCTCAAGCGCACTCTGGACGCAGGTGGCCACTGTGTGCTTGAGATGCCTTCGGGTACCGGCAAGACCGTCTCGCTCCTATCACTCATCGTGGCATACCAACAGTTCTACCCTGAACACCGAAAACTGATCTATTGCTCGAGGACAATGTCCGAGATTGAGAAAGCGTTGGCTGAGCTGAAAGCACTGATGAAGTATCGTGCCGATCAACTGGGTGAGGTGGAAGACTTCCGTGGCCTAGGGTTGACGAGTCGCAAGAATCTTTGTCTGCACCCGTCAGTAAAGCGCGAGAAGAGCGGTTCCGTCGTGGATGCACGATGTCGAAGTCTTACAGCGGGATTCGTCAAGGAGCAGAAGGAGAGAGGTGAGGATGTCGATTTGTGCGTTTACCACGACAACTTGGATCTGCTCGAACCACACAACCTCATCCCGCCCGGTGTCTGGACGCTGGACGGCATGCTTCGGTACGGCGAGCAACAGAAACAATGCCCTTACTTTACAGCACGACGAATGATGCCCTTTTGCAACGTCATCATCTACTCTTACCACTACCTTCTCGATCCTAAAATTGCCGAGCGGGTTTCACGAGAACTTTCAAAGGATTGCATCGTGGTATTTGACGAAGCGCACAACATCGACAATGTATGCATCGAGTCACTGAGCATCGATCTCACCGAGGATTCGTTGCGAAAAGCTGGTCGTGGTGCAGCCAACCTCGAGAGAAAGATCACTGAGATGAAAGAAACCGATGCGACTAAACTGCAAAACGAGTACCAGAAGCTAGTGGAAGGTCTGCGGGAGGCTGACCAGGCCCGAGACGAAGAGGCGTTCATGTCTAATCCAGCATTACCAGATGACCTGCTGAAAGAGGCAGTGCCCGGCAACATACGAAGAGCAGAGCACTTCACAGCGTTCCTCAAGCGTTTCATCGAGTATCTGAAGACTCGCATGAAGGTCCTGCACGTCATCTCGGAGACGCCTCCTTCCTTCCTTGCTCATCTGAAAGAGCTCACCTTCATCGAGAAGAAGCCGCTTCGATTCTGCGCCGAACGATTGACCTCGCTTGTGCGTACGCTCGAACTCTCCAATATCGAGGATTACCAACCGTTGCAAGAAGTGGCCACCTTTGCTACGCTGGTAGCGACATACGAGACAGGGTTTCTTCTGATACTGGAGCCTTTCGAGAACGACAACTCGAAGGTACACAATCCTGTGCTGCACTTCACGTGCTTGGACGCAGCCATTGCGATCAAGCCAGTATTTGATCGCTTTAGTTCCGTCATCATCACTTCGGGGACCATCTCTCCACTCGAGATGTACCCGAAGATGCTGGGCTTTACAAGTGTCGTCCAGGAATCCTACGCAATGACGCTTGCCCGACGCTCGTTCCTGCCCATGATAGTCACGCGTGGCTCCGATCAGTCGCAGATGTCGTCCGGGTTCCAAACCAGAGACGACCCGCAAGTGGTGCGCAACTACGGAAACCTTCTCATCGAGATGTCGAAACTGACGCCCGACGGCATGGTCGTCTTCTTCCCATCATATCTATACATGGAGCGAGTGATTTCATCGTGGCAGTCGATGGGTATCTTGGACTCCGTATGGAAAAGCAAGCTCATTCTTGTCGAGACTCCTGATAGTCAAGAGACGTCACTCGCGTTGGAGACATACCGCACCGCCTGCAGTAACGGAAGAGGTGCAGTCCTTTTGTGTGTCGCTCGCGGTAAAGTCTCTGAGGGCATAGACTTCGACCATCACTACGGACGCACCGTGCTCTGCATAGGTGTTCCGTTCCAGTACACCGAGTCGAGAATCCTGAAGGCTCGCCTGGAGTTCCTACGAGAGACCTACCGCATTCGAGAGAATGACTTCTTATCCTTCGATGCTATGCGTCATTGCGCACAGTGCTTGGGACGAGTTTTGCGTGGGAAGGACGACTACGGTATCATGGTGATGGCTGATAAGCGGTTCGCGAAGAAGCGTAACCAATTACCGAAATGGATATCGAGCGCTCTGCTGGAATCTGACTCGCAGATGTCGGTCGATCAGGCAGTGGCGACGTCCAAGAAATTCTTAAAGCAGATGAGCAAACCATTCCCTGCGAGAATGCAGGACGGCATCAGTACGTGGAGTTATGAGGATCTGATGAAACACAAGGAAAAGGTCGAGGCCGAACGCGATCGAGAGGTCAAGAACAGTGAGACGAATGGGGATGTTCATGTTCATGGTGACCAGATCATGGCGGAAGCGCAGGAAGCGGAAGATGCCATGGCTATTGACGACGACATGGAAGCTGCCATGATGGAGCTATGAGTCCCTCTCATTAGTGATGCCGACTGCACGAACGATCTTCAGGCGTCCAGCATACTACGCCGTGCAGAAGTTCTTCTCAAGTCCCTTAGGAAGGGTCTCCCAGGACTCCCAGGATCGTGGCGACATGCGAAGCTTCGCTAGCAACGTTTCGGATGTGCTGTCCGACACACGAAGCAGCAAGACCACCGTGACTTCAGTGGCGAACCCCGCTGCAAGCTCAATGGTTACGCGCCCATGGACATCACAGCTCATCGTATTCAACACCGAACTCGCCATCTCGCTGATGGCAGGAACGCTTCGAACAGCCATCCCCATTCTCAGTGGAGATGTTGCCAGGGTTTGCGCCAAGCAGGGCCGCAGGATGCTTGCGTAATTCGCTAGGTGACTGTCTACGTTCGAGCAGGTGGAGTGAAGCATGAATGAGGCGCAGGATTAGGCAGAACCGGTCAAGCCGGTGTCGACGCCACATATCACAATCTACAATCGACGCCATCTTCGGGTGTCACTGTATCAAGATAGTCTGCGTAGTCTTGTCAAGTATAGTGAAAGTCGTCTGTAATAAGAGCACATTGCCTTTCTCTTGGCAGTCATGCACAGGGCGCGAGTCAAGCTATCGCGCTAGCATATGCCCCACTGTCAGGTACTTTCACGAGCGCATGACACTCGTTCTCCAGCACTCACACCACTGTAAATACTCACACACTATGGCGAGCATGGCAGGTAAACGACCTGTGCCTCCCGGTGGCGACGACAGCGATGCCAAGCGCGTCCGGTCCAATGGCTCGCCCGCAGAAGCACCAGCGGCCGCAAATGGCATGTCGGAGATGGAGAGGAAGAAGCAGGAGGCCGCCGCGCGCATGGCTGCCGTCAAGGCGAAGCTGGCTGCCACGAGAAAGCCGTCCCAGGCGACGGCAGCGAGTGCACCAGTAGCGGCAGCAGCAGCAGCACCTCCTCCCCCGCCTGCAGCAGCAGCACCAGGCAGCGATGTCGAGGCGAAGAAGCTGGAAGCGCAGCGCAAGATCGCCGAGATGAAGGCGAAGATGGCAGCCAAGCGCGCGCCTGCTCCTAGTTCGCTGAATCAGGCGTCCCCTGCGACACCGCAGCCGCCAAGCGATCGCGAGCAGAGGATAGCAGAGGCTCGAGCACGAGCGCAACAGATTGCTGCACGCGCTACGGCACCAGTGGCTGCTCCATCTCCTCCTCCGCCGCCTCCTCGGCCAGAGGCAGGTAAGTCTGCCAGAGGAGGTCTGGGCATAGGACTGCACCCGAGTCTTATGGGCGATGTGGGTGCGGCGAGTGCTGGGAAGAGCAAAGGCGCAAGAGGGAACCAACAGCGCGAGGTGGCACCACGAGTCAATCCGTACCTGGCAGTCGGCGAAGAGGACATCAAGAATGATCTTGGAGATGTAGCGTTCGATCCTACGATAGGTTCACGGCGCGGTGGTGGCCGGAAGAGCAAGCAGCTCGAATTCAATCAGAAGGGAAAATTCATGGCACAAGCCAACGCTCTGCGGAATCAAGCCAAGCTTGAGCAGATGAAGAAGGAGATCGCAGCCGAAGCACGCAAGGTTGAGATCGAGGAGGCGTCCGACAAGGCGTTCCTCGTTCCCATGCCACCAGACGTTGAATGGTGGGATGAAGGGCTAGTCGACAAGATCGATACAGAAGACACGATCATCACGGCGCTAATACAACATCCCGTGATCTTGCAAGCACCACAGGACAAATTCTTGCCGGCACCAAAACCTCTGATGCTTACGCCTGTCGAGCAGAAGAAGCTCCGACGGCAACGCCGCATGGCAGATATGAAGGAAGAGCAGGCTAAGATTCGATTGGGTCTGCTAGAGCCTCCACCTCCTAAGGTTAAGAAGAGCAACATGATGCAGGTGCTTGGCGAGCAAGCCGTCAAGGATCCGACGGCCGTCGAAGCGCGTGTGAATAAGGAGATCGCACAACGAGCCAACGACCACGCCAAAGCGAACGCTGATCGTGCGCTCACGAAGGAGCAGAGATTGGAGAAGTTGAAGGCGCAGCAGGCCGGTGATGAGGCGAAGGGCATACGCATTGCCGTGTTCAAGGTCGATAATCTCAGTTCTGGGAAGCACCGGTACAAGGTTGATCAGAACGCTAAAGACCAAGCTCTTACCGGGATCGTAGTCCTGCACCCACAGATGAATCTCATCATAGTCGAAGGCGGCACACACAGCATCGAAAAGTACAAGAAATTAATGCTGAACCGCATCCAATGGTCCGAGAACACTATGCCCCTAGCCAAAGAAAGCGGACGACCATCAACATTCCTGGGCAATAACGACGGCACTAGTAAAGGGGAGTCAGGTGAGGCGAACCGGGCGGCGCAATGGATTGATCCGTTGGATGAGAACGGGCAATTGAAGGATCTGAGCGAGAACAAGTGCCAGCTGGTTTTCGAGGGGCAATCGGCGCAGAGGGTGTTCCGGAAATGGATGAACAGGGCTTGTGAGACGGATGGAGAGGCTAGGGATATTTTGGGCAGGAGTAAGATGGAGCATATGTGGACGTTGGCTAGGAGTATGAGGTCGGAGTGAGTGTGTCGATAGTCCTCCGAATATGTGTTTATACTTGTCAGTCTGTTACATTCCACCCAGCAAGGTTGTATTTTTACCGTCATCGTGAAAATTGTGGCCTACAAAATGTTCGCCTTCGTCGTGGTGCATCATGTCAACGAAAACAGATAGACAAAATTGCAAAATCGATCACTGCAGCCTTGTTCTATTGATACATGATGAAGCTTGCCAACGAGCTTTGCCAGACAGTCAGCTCTCAAAGCCAATCCCTTTCATACAATACAGGCACATGTCCCTTTCTCGTCAGCCTCCAACGAAATTGACTGAAAGCTCTCCTATGCCTTAGCAGTGAAGTTGCAGGGCAACTCGCCATCATCCAAGCCCCATGCGATGCTATTGAACTCCAACTCGAGCTTCTTGATCTGGGTGTTCTTGTTGTTGAGCGTGATGAGATTGAAGCCACGAACGCGGTAGGTGGCGGCAGCGAGGTTGTTGAACGAAAAGAACCAGACGACCTCGTGGCAGCCCGCAGGGCTGGTGTAGAGGGTCTCGATGCCGTCGATACCAGGACGACCGACAATGCCGGCAATCCACTCCGCCTTGTCTGCGGTCAGACCATCGCCGGTAAGCTGTAGAATGTCAGTCGATGATCCTCAGGTCTCTAGCAAATAATGAGACATACAGGGCGGCTTTGAAGCGAGAGAATACTGTCTGAGTACTCTGTGAAGTCCGAAGACAAAAGAGCCTGAGCCGTCTTGTTCGCAGCGTTGACGTTGGGCAAGTGACCGAAGATATTGATAACCTGGCTCACGATGTGATCGGCCTGCTTCTGCGTAACACACTTCTCGCCGTAGCTTGAAGGGGAGGCAATCGCCGTGGCGGCCAGGGCGAATGCCGAAGCAAGAAGTGTGAACTGCATGTTGATCGTAGTGAGATGGAGTGGACGAGAAGGTGTTGGAGGTGGAGGTGGTGTGTTGAAGCTGAAGTCTTTTAACGAGAGAGTGACTGGTGCTTTGAGAAAGTAGAGAGGGAGTTGATTGAATACTTATACGTCCTACCACAGCCTCAGGGGCAGAGGCACACTATGGCCTCCTACCATACAGCTGCGATCGGCTGTTCGCCATGTTCCGCTGCTGACACTGGTAGATGGCGCACGCTCGCTACGAGCTGCAGCATGGAGCACTCTGGGCCCATGACGAGGGCGGGAAAGGGCACGTTGTCCAACACGAAGCCGGGTAGCAAGACAAAGATTCCTACAGCTCAGTCCCATTACCAAGAACTCGCTAGTCGGTAGGGCAGTGGGGCCAAGACGTTGTGACCGGGACATGGTAATTAGGCGCTTCGAGTGAGAATCCTCGCCAGGACTCTGAAACCCGTATTCAGTCAGAGGTCGACGCCTGACAGCTGGCCAGAGTTCGATCGAGCAACCAGATATCTGTTTCGCCGCGGCACAGAGAGGCCTGGCTCAAGCTCGGAATGCCACGTACTAGATTGTTTGTACCTCCATCTACAGAGCCTTGAGCAATCGTGGGGGCCAAAGCTGTGACTTCGTTCGATACATGTGTCAAGATTATCGAAAGCACGCAGGCAGGTACCCGCTGGTTGTCAGAACCACGCCTTGTGCGATGCTCGATTTGGCGACCGGGACGAAGGCTGAAACGGAACCTTGCATGGAAAACCTCACATGGAGGCCTAAAGCCTGACGAGCCGTTGATCCAGTTCATGCGGGGTTTGGTGCGGCTGTGAAAGTCGGGTTGCACATGGCTGCATCCGTGCTTTACGGAGAGATCGTGGAGAAGACTTCCCCTTATGATTCGCTCTAGGCTTTCAAGGAGGTGGTGGAGCGATTTCCTCGTGGTGCGAGCGTTGCCCAAAAGGGCTCATCGGTGCAGAAGCAAACATTGGCGGGAGTAAGCACGAGTAAGCGCGCATCCTACCCCAGCCTAGGCAATGCTTCTGAGGGGTAGGATTGGGTCCAAGGCCTGAAGGCAAGCGACTCTTGCGATCGGTGAAGAGTGAGTGCTGTCGCTTGTCTGCTCGTAGCAAATGTTACCAGTCAATATCATCGTGCGTCCTACACCCCTTGCCAATAACAGCAATCCTTGGGGCCAGGGCTGCCACTCTTACATCAACCAGCATGTGCCAAGTCGTACTGTAGCTCATCCTGATATCAATCCTACATCTTTCCTAGCCAATCGCTCCGACTGGCCTGAGGTTGGAGAAGTTGAGCACTACCCCCGGCCCAGGCTTCACTCCTCCAGCCCGCTCCTTCTTCTTCCAGCCCGGTACATCGCGCATGGTGCCATCACCCCTTTCAGCCTTGGCCTTGAGTACACTCCAGACCTGTGGAAAGCCTGCAGTCACCGCAGAGGCGCTTCTACCCTTGATGGCAAGCTTGTTATGTTTTCGCGAGATGTACCCGACACACAGCCCTTGATCGATAAGAGCCGCAAGCTTGCTTTCGATGTCGGCATCAGTCAGCTGCGTAGCCTCTTCACCATCGTTGTAATCCACGTTCACGAAGTCGGAGTCGGTATACTGTTCATCCTCTGCCGTTGCAGCGGCTTGCTCAAGTCGGGCGAAAGCAGTCACTAGATGCTCGATACCAAGTGTGGCCGCCGGCGACTTTTGTCCAGGTGGCAAGACCGCTGGCGCTGATGGCCGGTAACCAGCTAGCATGAACACCTTCCGCGCCAGGCTTCGCCAGACTAGTACCTCGCATCGATTTCTTAGTTGGAGCAGTATTCGGAAGTGCAAGAACCACTCTGCATGCTCGCCATCAATATTGAGATGCTGCTTGAAGGTCACCAAGTTGCCTTGTTTGATGGCCACGCAGATCGGCACAAATTTCTCTGCCAGACCTTGCGCTTCCGGTCGACCGAGAAGTTCCTGGCTTGGGAAGCGACCGAGTATGATATTGCTGGCGATGAGATATACGAGAATATGTCGTCGCTGCCTTACACACTCTGGTCGCGCCGGCGCTTCGTCGTATGCATGTTGCAATGTCAACTGCGCCCTGTAGAAGTGGCTATTCTGGAATAGGAAGCGTCCCAGGTAGAAGAGGTAGGTGACCCGCTCTCGCTTCGGGTAGGCGGCCAGCGGTGGCGATAAGTTGTAGAGGTTCTCGAAGATTTGCGTGGCGTTTCTCGTCTTATGACACTGGAACAAGATCTTGAGACAGAGGTTCGCGATAATGTAGATGCCGCGCTTCTTGCCTTCGGGCTCGCCGGCGGCCGACAGACCGGACACGCGATCGTTGAGGCAGGTGACGAAAGCCTGTCGAAGGATGTTCGCAGCTCTCTCTGGTAATGTCTCCTGCGCTCCACCTTCGTCACCAGCGCCACCGGTTCGACGCAGGTGTGCAATGAGCTCGGGCTGCTTGTCCAGTCCGATGGCTAGCCGACATACTACCTTCGCGTTCGCAACCACAGTACCCAGTATCAAATGGCCAAGCGTGCTGTGACCGAGTGCACTATTTGCTCTCTGCTGCAGTTCTGAAAGTGAAGCATACGTCTCCAGATACTTGTCCACGTCCGAAGACACGTCTCTCATGTACGCCAGGTAATGCGCCATGAACTTGACAAATGCTGTCCATGGACTTCCCTGGTCGCCAACAACCGCCGCCTTCAGTATTTGCGAGCACTTCTGCTCCAACGCCTCTTCGCTGCCTCGTGGGAAAGCGGTTTGTAGCTCCTCTACCATCTCGAGATACTGCGCATTGAAAGGTGGTTCCAGCGCAAGCCATTGTGTCAAATGCACTTCATTGCGCGCTTGCACGAAGCCATTGACCTGCACCAAGAACTGTCCCAGGTGTTTCGTCGCCATTTTCCTTGCTTTGAATGTATTCTTCACTACTCTCCTTGATATCTCTTCGACGGTTTCGAGGGTAATCGGGTGGTCAAGATATTGCGCCAGATCATTCGCTGCAAGATCTTCTGCAACTTCGTTCAATTGATCTTCGTCCAACAAAGAAGGGTCGGCTTGGACAAGCCGGCGTACACACGCAGCGATCCACGCACGATTGCATATGCCAAGACTTGGTGTATGCGCTGGAGATGGTGGTGCGTGAGGAGGATGAGGTTCGGACTGTTGCAATGGACCAGGAGATGCTGATAGGGTGTTGTATTCGAATGGACGGCGTGCTTCCGGACGTTGCCTGCCTTGCGGTCGTTGAGTTATGCTATCCCTGCGCGGTCTGGAAGGCGGGTTGCGAGGAGGGAAGGTGCGCTGAGCTAGCGCCTTTTGAAGTGAACGTTGGTTTCGAGCCTGTGACCCTCTACGTGCGTGGTTGTTGCGACTGAGACGCGCCGCATTCAGGCGGGCACGCTCGTCAGCTAGCGAACGGGGACCTGTGGGTGCTGATGTAGTACTGGCATATAACTTTTGCCCTCCCTTCGAGAACGGAGGAGCCATCTCGTATCGATAGGGACACCACAACTACAAAGAGCATCGACGACCACATTGTGGAAGACATCTTCACGATGGTCATGTACTTTTCGGCACACTGCAGGCCTTATTGTCTTTGTTCGCACAATTGTTGCTGCAAGTCTGTTCGCTACCGGATCGGGTAGCTCGTATCCACTACTTGCCAACGACAATATGACGACGACGATGATTGTTAAACACATTGCTCGCAGATATGCGGAAAGGCTACTTGTACATTCTCAGTCGCCCTCCCTTTCTTCTGAACCGCCCGACTGACCCAGCAGCGGCCCAAGCGACGAAGCCCTGCTCGCGTAGTCTCCTTCCAGAGCAGACACTATGCACACCTTCGCTCGCATAATGTACACAACAGCGCGTGCGAAAACAGCAGTAGCCTCAGCCGCATTGCTGCAGCGAGGCTATAAGAAAGAAGGTAAGGTTTTCTTGCTCTCAATCTGCGCCTACCAACTCCGCTCACTCCCGCTTCCATGGTATGGTATGGTATGTAAGTGCATCGTGTAATCACCCGCATAATTCGTCAGTGGAGAAAGGAATCTTGTGTACTGGCGATCTTTATATCGCTTGGCCCGGAACAGGCTTGCGGGCGGGCACACCAGTCGGCGTGCTCGGGCGCTCAATGCCGGCACTGCTACCAGAGCGCTCACGTCCGGTAGGTGTCAGGGGACGAGGAGTCATGCCTGGTGCGGGTGGGCCCATTGGGCTGATCGGGCGGCCGTTGGAGGCCTGTGGTGGTCCCTGAGGACGCGGCTTGACAGGAAGCTTAGACAAGCATGTGCGCGGGACGACACCCTGTTGCGAGCGGTCCATGCGGATGCAGAGCGCCTAACAAATGTTAGCAGACATTCATAGCATCAAATATAGAATACATACCCATCCATCGTCGTACGCATGAAGCATGCGGACAAGCTGTCCGGACTTGAGCTCCAACTCGTCCTCCATGCTGGGCTTGAAGTCGAGCTGTACGCGATGCACGTTGTTCGGGCCACGAGCGGGTGCAGCAACAGCGGCAGCCGCCTCGACCTTGGACTCAGCCTGCGCGGTATTGGCCTCGGGCTCTTCGAATGGGTTGGTGGGAGTCTCGGGACGTGCGTCCTTCTCGTCGATCACGTTTGCCTCGTCGAAGGGATTCTGGGTTGTCTGCGAGCGGCGCTCCCACATGCTCTTGGGCTTATCGGAGACATCAAGCGAGTTGCCGGCGTTCTTGCGGTTGTCAGAAGACAAGCTTGGCAAGAATTGCGTAACGGGGCGGAGACTGAGACGAGGAGCAGTGGACGCGGTGGATCGGATGCTTTGGGCAACGCTGACGGCAGATGCGCGCTTCTCGGACATGGCCTTTCCGCCAAAGAACGAGCTGCGACCACTGCCACGCTTCTCGTTGTGGATCTCATCATGGCCAGCCGGGTTGCGGCGTCGGCGCCAGCAGAAGAAGAGAAGACCACCTGCGAGGGCGAGTGCGAGGAGAACACCAATAGCGAGGCCAGCCTGGGCACCAGTGGTCATACCGTGGCCGGTCTCAGCGATGGCGCCGTGGGTCGCAGAGAGCGGCGTGCCGGAGAGACCATCAGCGCGTGTGGCAGAAAGAGGAGTGCCAACACCTGCGGCAGCTCCGAGAGTCGCTGAGGCAGTGGTTGCAACTGCAACGGGTGCGTTGAGGAAGTTGGACTTGTTGTTGCTGCCATCGTCAACCGAGCTGGATGAAGCGATGGCGCTGCTGGTCGGGATGACAGAAGACGTGACCATTACCGTGGTGGACGCAGCGGAGGCAGCAGATTTGGCAGCAGCGTAAGCGGCCTCGTGAGAGTTGGTCGGGGTGGCAGAGGATGACTGCGCAACACTGGCAGCTGTAGTCGGGTCAACGGAGAGAGTGACATATCCAGCGATTGGGCCATCGAAGTCGGCAGAGAGTGTCTGGTACACAACGGAGGTGTAGGTTGCGGCTTCCACCTGGGTTGCAACCGGGGTCGCAACGGCCTTGTTTACGAAGTACTTGGTCTGTCCACGATCCGCCGGGCGAGCCTGAGCCTTCATGTGTGCTGGCACATGCATCTTCGGCTTCACGCCATGGCTGTCGCGCTTGTGCATTTCGAGGTGCTTGCGGGCGTCAATGCCGCGGAAGACGCGTCCGTGGGTTTCCTGATGGTGGAGTCCCATCGTGTCGACGGTGGCGATGTTGTTCGAGTCGAGAGGTCGAGATCGCTGTGTGATGGAGGATGTGTGAGGTCGAGTGTTGCGGCGGCAAGCGAGGTATGCGGGTGGGCGGGCTGTTGTCAAGGAATGCAGATGCAGTGAATAATGGCGAGTGTAACGAACGTGAGGCGCGTCCCTGTCGCGAAAATCTAAGGAGTGTGAGGTCGCGAGGTGAGGTGAGGTGAGGGTGAGGGTGAACCGTGAGGAAGAGCAGTGAGCGGTTGTTGTGCTCAGGAGACGAGGATGGGAAATGAGAGCTCCTGTTACAGCTAGCGCCAAGTCTAATCAGCGTTAATGCCAGGTACGAAGCGGCAACGGACATTAGATCCCGAGCCGCTGATCTCATACCACGACACTCATCTCAATTCATTTCGCTGTTGACATCACCACTGCGAGGCCTGGGCTTGCTGAGGCAGGTGAACAAACAGGTGTCCTACTGTAGACACCCGAGCGATTGTCAAGCGAAGCTATTTCCTGGGACAAGCCCCCGGTGCCACAGATGAGACACAAGCACGAGACTGCCACGAGATGGGCGGCATCTTGCATTCAATGTGCCTTCGTGAGGTCGAGCAGTGCAGAAGATGTAGTGTGGTGGATGCCATGCAATGCTGCACTGTCAGCTAATGTATACTCGTAATCGAGTCCCGGAGTCGTAGCTCAAGGCACGAAGGTTGGTGGAGACGAAGTACAATGAAGTAGCATGCTGGAACTAAGCCTGTACATGCTATGCTCTGAATCTCCGGTAGCAGTCGAGTAGGAATTCCCGCTCCGTGAAAGCGCTGTAAAACCATGTCAGCAGTGCATGAGAGAAAGCAAACACAGTTAGAACTCACATATAAACTGCAAATGCGCCACCTACAGCGCCTACTCTTGCCAGCTCTCCAAGCAGCCCATACCGCACTAGCATTCTGGTCGTACGAGACAACAGACTCGGTACCACCACCGCAGCCCCCACAGCATATATATTAGGCAGCAGATCCGTCAACTTGAAGGGAACTCCCTGCCTTGCAAAGTAGCTCGTAGCAAAGCTGAGATTGAACACGATTCTCAGCGCCATGTTGACGCAGTTTGCAAGCACCAATCCCTTGGCACCCATCTCCAGCACCCTCAGAAACACGTATGCGCTCAACGCAAACCCAGCACTGAAAGCTCCCATCCAGATGCTCTGACGTTGAAGCTCAGCAGTTGAGGCTGTGGCAGAAACGAATGCTTCCGAAACGCCATTGATGGCGAGGAGAGGGATGCAGTAGCAGTAGGTTGCTAAGACCTCGCCAGCGCCAGAGTCTGTCCAGCGCGAGCCAGCAACGAGTTGCAGAAGGAGGGGAGCGGCTGTTGGTCCGACCGCAAAGGCGATGAGGGAAGCGATGGAGTAAACACGGAGTAGGTTGTGGAGAACCGTGGCGGCTTGAGAAGGCCCCTTCTGAGGCGTGTCCTGATTTGAAGGTGGCCTGTCGTCTGTCTTCCTGTCTTGTTCTACAGTAGCGCATAGTCTAGCGAAGAGGTTGCGCGAGCTGTCTTCGATAGGTCGGAAAAGCATACGTGCGATCAAGCCTCCGTAGTTGGCTGAGAGTGCATACATGCCTTGATCCTCGAGAGTGGCAAAGGCTGACACGAGGAGCTTGTCGCCTTCTGTCAATAGCCATTTGATGCCAGTCTGCAAGTAGAGGGAGGCAGACAGATACAGCAAAGGCTTGGAGAAGAGAGAGAAGATGTACTGCTGAGAAGGATGACTACGAAAGGAATCAACGAGATTATACTTACGTTTGACGATTGCGAGGTGGACACACCTCCGTTGCATCTTCTTCGGCGTCAGGGTGAAACCTGTCAGGCGAGCTACACTAATCGTCTGAGAAAGGTAGACAATAGTGAGCGAGGTCGAGTACGCCAGCTCACCAGCCGCAAAAGGCAGCACTCCGAGCTCGTAGCCTTTGTGCCGACCCCAGAATACGAGTCCAGCAGTCGCTGAAGTCTTCACGATCACTGCCGTGGCCTCAGCGGCAGCACGAGTCTTGTACAGCATGTTCTGCTGCACTGCCACGAATGCTGGTTCCGAGAGTAGCTCAATCATAGCCGTCAGCTCATTGATTCGTAGTGCGGTGGTCAGGTACGGCACGTCCGGGTAGTTTGACTGTAGATATAGGTGTGCCAGCAATGCTCCCACGGGTAAACCTGCGATCATGGCCAGGTAAGACAGGTTGATGGCCGCTTGCACACCGCCGTCAGAACGACGTTGAGTTGCTATACGCAGACTCTCGCGGGAGAAGTACAGAGTGGATATGATGTACAGCTCCAGTTGGACGGCCACGCCTAGAAGCTGCGGCGACAGGAAGCGTAGTAGGACCTGATTGAGGGCGAAGGTGATCGCTCGGGAGCCAATTTGTAGCAAGACCATGAAGGTCGCGCCCTTGGCGGAAGCAGATACCGCATCGTCGGCCATTCTTTGTCCAGTCTGTCGATGGCTGTTGTTGTAATGCTGATGTTTTGTCAAAGACGAGACGTTGCTTGTGGTCCCTTGCATGTGAGAACGTTCGGGCCTCGGCATGAAACGTCAGTCACGATCGCACTGCTGGAGATCCAAGTTGATGGGCTTGACATACATCGTCTTGAAAAGCTCCTGTTGCTAAAGTGCTACACCTAGGAGCTAGAAACTTCCACAGGCGATGCAATAGTACAGACAAATATATGCGGTAGCCTGAGCGCACCTGCTTCACGCGATGATCGAGTACCGGACTTCTGGATTCAATCCGTACGCTACCAAGTACAGTCCCTTCTTCGATTCCCGCCTTGCTGTCTGCGCTGGAGCCAACTTCGGACTGGTTGGTAACGGTCGTCTTTACATCCTCAATCTCACGTCAAATGGTATCGTCTGCGAAAAGTACTTCGAGACCCAGGACTGCCTTTTCGATACCGCATGGTCTGAGCAGCATGAGAACCAGCTCTTGACCGCTGGAGGCGATGGCAGTATCAAGTTGTTCGATATTGGCGTAGGCGAGTTCCCAGTCGCAGGGTGGCAGGAGCATGGCCGTGAGGTCTTCTCGGTGCATTGGGGTCTGGTGGAGAAGAGCAGGTTCCTGAGCAGTAGTTGGGACGGCACAGTCAAGATATGGAATCCGGAGCGGAAGGAGAGTCTCATGACACTGCCGGTGCATAGCTGTGTGTACAGTGCGCAGTTCAGCCCGCATCACCCGGACATCGTCACTTGTGTGAGCCGGGACAGTCATCTACGGGTTTACGATTTACGGTCAAAAGCTAGTGCGCAGAACCACATGACGCTCGCGATACCCATCCATGCTCCGCCGAAGCTGCCAATAGCGGGTTATGGCCAGGGTAGTGTAGGGCCTACCGAGTGCTTGACGCACGACTGGAACAAGTACCGGGACTCTGTGCTCGCTACTGCTGGTGTAGACGGCGTGATCAGGACTTTCGACTTGCGTAACCCATCTGGACCTGTAAACTTGCTAACAGGGCACGAGTACGCTGTGCGCAAGCTTAGCTGGAGTCCACATTTGAGCGATGTCTTGTTGAGCGCGAGTTACGACATGACGTGTCGCGTCTGGACAGATGGAAGCAACGTCGAGCAAGGAGGCAGCAGTGCCGGCTTCGGACGAGAGTTGGGGCGCATGGATGCGCACACCGAATTTGCCATGGGCGTCGATTGGTGCCTGTTTGGCGCAGAAGGGTGGTGCGCGACCTGTGCTTGGGACGAACGAGTCTTGGTCTGGGATGTTCGCGAATACATGCGTCCAAATTGAACGCCACGGCACATCTTGACCGCGCCTATCATGGTGACCGGAACATCATGGGTATCATCAAGCTATATACAAACGTCGCGCCTAACATTACGACCTTAAAGGCCACTCCGGCGTGCTTGCTCGAAACGGCGGCACCTCATCTATACTGGACAGCCTCGGCGCTCCAATTAGATGCTGATCGCTCTTCGGAGTCGTGCTCCGCATACTGTTGTTCCCCGTACTACTCGCCACCGCTGTTCGCCCGGTACGAGCGCTGGACTCTGACGCACGCGGAATGCCCTGGATCTCTCGCACGAAGCCTATTGAGTCGAATTGCTGTTCGCTATTAGGCTGCTCGAACTCGAAGGGCCCATGGCGCGTCGACGCTGTTGTACTTGTGGTGCCGGCTGAGTCGCGGTCGCGACGCTCGTCGCGGGGTCCATAGCGCTCAAAGTATGCTGCTTGCGGGTGGCCAGGGTCGCCGAAGACTCCTGGTGCGTTCTCCTGCTCCGCCATGAAGGGTTTGGATATTGAGGGTTTGGGCTGGTGGCCTCGGGGAAGGTTGGCAGATCGCCGCTGCTTCTTCCTTCGGCGAAGCAGGCAGAAAGCACAGATCGCTAAAAGCGCGAGCAGGAGAGGGATCCCAAGGCCGAGACCTAGACCTAAGCCTAGGCGGAGAGCATGGCGGTTGCTGTGCTGTGTCGCGGGAGGCGCAGGAGTCGTGGCCGAAGCCCCTGCGACGTCTGAGGTGGGGGATGGTAACGCGCTTGTCGTTGGCGCAGAGGTTGAAGTGCCGGCGGCGCTACTACTTGACGAGCGCGTGGAGGAGCTTGCGGAAGAGCTCGCCACTCGCGGCCTGTTGACGTAGAAGATAGAGCTGTCTGTCTTACAACCATCACAGCTCGAGTCTGCGCCGTTGGAGATTTCAAGGCGGAAGGGCCTCGACAGCAACACATCGCCTACTTGCGCAGCTGTCCAGGTAAACGAGGTATCTGACTGAGTGTAGTTCTCTGCACACGCATGATCAGCATATATACCTTCATCTCCAACACGCACTATACATACCAACTAATGTCTGTCCCGCCAGCGATCCATCTGCCCGCGGCCCTTGCCATACCCTCAACGTGGTCACCACATACGGTGTGTCCCATGCTATCCGTACATCCTCGCCCAATGTGTAGTTTGTTGTCGCCCCAAGACTCGTGAGCGCATTCGCTGCTGGCTCCGTGAACTGTAATGTCTGCCCGTTCGCCGCCGCTGCCAAGAAAGATATTACTATTATCGCTGCATTCCCGAAGCTATGTGTCCGGGTCATTGCTGGTGTATGGGATGTGACATTACGCGCGCATGAGTAGGTATGCAGGAACCGGTGAAGATGTAGTGTTGAGGTGAAGTCGGAGGCGAGGAGAAGCGCACAGCATCTGCGCCTCTCCGGCGGTGCAGTCTTGACCTAACCTAATCCGCTCGCAAAGTTGCATCTACCGGGTAGTCACTGCCGCGGCACTGCATTGCTGCAGGCTATTTTGGGGCTTACGGGATAGCACGAGGTCAGCCTTATGCACCAAACCACCCTCTTGCCTTCGTACTCAGACTTTCATGATTGAGCAGCAAAGGACTGACGATTATTATCCTCGTTATTCGCATGTGTGGTGATCAACAAGCTTGGACGACGCTGGGCTTGAACGCAATCTCAACAGCCACAAGGTACATGATTCGACCAAACGACTGGTCCGAGCGGAAACGGCGGCATATGGTGAGGTGGACGACATGGCAAAACTTTCTACTCATTCGCGTTGATGGTGAAGAGGAGAGGACCGGGAAACAGTCCAGAACAGCAAACACAATCTTTAGCAAAACCTCATATCGCACCTAACATAAGTGTGCCTCATGAGGAATACAGAATACCACGACCAGACCACATTCTAGCGACAAGTCTTGCTCTGGCTCAGCTCCTCCAAAACCCCAAGCGCCCATCTGTGGAGGTTGTTGTCCAGCGGAGCTTTCTTCAGGCCACTGATGTCTATCCTTTCGAATTGCTGCTTCAATTCCACCACAACTCTCTTCAGGTCGCGCTCCCATGCCGTGGTACACATACGGTCTGCCCACCTGTAGACTGAATCCATCAACGCCGACGCTTGGTTCGTGCACTGAGATAGCTCTACTGTGGCGGCCTGGGTGATAATGCTCGGTGGGGCACCAGTAGTCCATGAAAATTGTGGGAAATATACCTGTACGAGCCTCTGGCACATCCGATGCTCTTCTTGCAGCTGTTGCAATGGCGCAAGCACACCACCCTCCAGATGGTGACGCTGGTCGATTTCAGGAAAGTCAAGATGCTGTTGCTCCGTCGTCGAACTATCCTGGTGGATGACCTTGAAAAGGCGCAACTCCCCAAGCAACTGCAGTGAGCTGAGGACGGGGTGCGTCGTGTGCTGTTGTTCACCAGGACCGAGAACAAAGACCATGTCTGTCAGCCTTGTGCCAATAACGACTTCGATTGCAACAAAATTATGTTTGCCCTGAAGCCACGAGCATTATTCAAACATTCGTTGATTGTTTGCTGTCGTGGAAACATGTTGAACCTTCTGCGCCTGCTTGGATACATACTCGCGTACACCAGATCTGAGTGGACCCAATAACACCACTTCTTGAGACAAAGGATGCCAAAGCGACAATGGTGGGTAGTTCATGGGGCAATCACCTATACTCAAACCGCGTCAAGTCAGATCCAAGAGTTTCTTTACCGTGGTACTGCAGACGTAGCAGGGTTGAGATCTTGCTCGACTAGAGTGCGGTTCATGAGCCGCCGTCAGGACAGCACTTTGCTGGTCTATACGGCCATCTCGACATCACCGTCTGCGTCTTCGTCCGCCATCATCCTCTCCGTCACAGGCATCAGCACATCAAACCCACCCGTCCCGACCTTCGCCAAGCTGCCTGTTACGATCCGTGCGGACGGATTCGTTAGATCATCCCAATCACCCTCCAGCACAGCGTCCCTCAAGAAGCCGACTGTAGTCTCGAAGCTCATCTTCATGAATGGCGATGGGTTACCACGGTAGCCCATGCGGCTGAATGCTTGATACACTCCTCCTCTTGTCATGTAGTCTGCAATCAGTATCAGATGACGCGGATCGACGCTGATGCCGTGTCCGCCGAACACGTTTTGCAGCTCCTTGACGATGGTATTTCGCGCTGCTTCAACACCGTAATGAATCAGCATGTCGTGTATGCTGTTGGTATATATGCTGTTCGGGTTGATAAGGTGCTGGAAACCCCACATGGCCGGGATGTTGACACCTTCAGTACTGATTGTAGGCACGCCGTTTTTATCGGCTTTCATCCCCTCCTCGTCAAGAAAGGCTCTGCCGATACCGTCTACGGACTGTATCAAAGCCGCCCTCGTGGCGTTCTCGACCAGATGCAGCATCAGGATCTTCGCTGTGCTGGAGTCGTATTCGAGCGTGAATGTGCAGCTTTCACCTTTCTCATCGTCAAAGGCGAACCGCGTGACGTCGTTCGTCTTACGATCGGCCTTGATGCGGTTTTCTCGGTCCTTTGCAGCCAACTTGATCTGCCGTCGAGGAGAGATGTCGTCTTCGTCATCACTCGAGTCCTCTCCAGATTGAGAAAGCCTCGGGCTGCCGCCATACGTCTCATCCTCGCTCTCCTCCAGTTTCGTAGGCGTCCCCTCCCTCTGGTTTCTCGCCGCAAGACCCCTTTCTTCGTCATCTTGGTACGCTTCATAGCCAGCCTGCATCTTGTTACTTTTCGCCTTATCGCCCGTCGCATCATCCTCATCGCCATCACTGTCATCATCCCCGCCTTCCCGGTCGGCTTCAGGATGCGCACGCTCCTGCTCTACCGTCCCTGCACTCTTTCCAATATCAGGCCTAGCATCACTTCTTACAGCGTTTTTCAAGCTCTTCTCGTCCCCACGCTTCTTCAACTCCTTCCGGAGTATCTTCTGTAGGCGTGGCAACATGCGATGCTCAATGGTAGCCACCACATCATCAACAGTGATGGCATGCTCCTGTTGGTACTCCTCAGACGGATAGAAGTCCAACCGCACCTCATACTTCTTGGCCTCCGAATAGCTGATACCCTTCTCCACCTTCTCGGTGACAGTGATCTTATCCAAAACCTCCGCGAGCGACAGCCTCGCGATACCTTTTGCGAAAGTTTTAGCCACTTCGACAGTCTCACCAGTGATCTTCAAAGTCATGTGGGGTGTCGAAATGCTCTTCGCAGCCGTCATGACAATCTCTCTCAGACGTGGGATACCCAGCGTAACGTTCTTGGCAGAGTGGCCGGCCAAATGGAAAGTGTTCAGTGTCATCTGCGTAGAAGGTTCGCCGACCGACTGCCCAGCTACCACACCCACCGCCTCGCCAGCCTCCACGACTGACTTGAGATACCTGATGTTCAAGATTGACTCGAACGTCTTCTTGGGCAGTCGGCCTTTGATTCCCTTTTTCTTGTCGTGCAGTAACTTTTGCGGGTTCGCGTCCGTGTACTCCTTGGCAGCACCCAAGATCCTCTCGCTTGTGCTTCCCGCGTACCGACTGGGGCTGTACACACTGAGCGCCGGCTCATTGACATCCAAATGGCCAGTCTTCTTATGTTTCTTGTGCGCATTCTTGTTGTATTCTGCAGCCTCCTCACTCAGCACCCTGTCATAGTCATCGCTAACACCCAGGGCATGGAACAAAGACAGATGGTTCTCGGCCTGAAACTTGAAATCAGACAGGTATTTGGCCTTTGCCACATCCAGCCCATCCTCGCCGTACAGGAATTGCACAATGGAGCCGTCGGAGTCACGAACGGAAGTGTCGTACTCCACCTTCAAACCCTCCATGCCTTTAATCACACACCGCTGTAGATACCCGGATCTCGACGTCTTGACGGCGGTATCGATCAGCCCCTCTCGTCCAGCCATGGCGTGGAAGAAGAATTCCTGCGGCCGCACCCCAGTCAAGAACCGGTCGACCACGTACCCGCCGGCCCTCACACTCGACTCAAAAGGCTTGAAGCAAGGTAACGTCTTCCCACTGACCATAACAGGAACCCGTCTGCCTTCCAAGATCTGCTGGCCAAGATTACAAGAAATCTGATTAGCGTTGACCTTACTTCCCTTCGCTCCAGAAGAAGTCATGGTCTGCATCTGGTTCTTTGGAAACGGCTTGACTAGACCTGCAGGCAGGCAAGCATTCGTGACAGCCGTTGAGAGATCCTTGGTAGCATTGTTCGTCACCTGGTCCAATCCCTGCTGCTTTGCATCATCTCGCAGCACTTCCTCCAACCGCTTTTGCATCTCCCGCTCCACTCCACGACCCTCCTGCCCTTCGAGGCTCACGTACTTCCTCGCAGCTTTAGTACCCACAGTCTCCGCTCCGGCTAGCGCCTCTCTCCTCATTTCCTCGCCTTCTCTGGTAAAGATGAGGTCCTCCACACCACATGAGAAGCCGCGCGTGGTCTCCAACCTCGTCAACAATCGACCGAGAATGCTGAGTAACCTCCCCGCAACGACATGCCCATACACCTCATAAACACAATTCACCACGCCTCCACTACTCGGCCCAATCATCTTCTTATCCAAAATGCCTTTACACAAGTACCCTTCCTTCAAGACCACATTCCCCTCCTCCATCATCTCCTTCTCCTTCTTACCCGTCTCGCCCCAAAGTTTCGGATCAGTCGTACTCCTGCCCTCCATAGTCAAACCCTCATACCCATGAGGCAAAATATTTAGCAACACAATCGTGAAAACCTGCTTGCCCGTCCACAGCTCCTTCGGCTTCATCACCGCGGGTGGAACCATCATGATCCTGCCCTGCGTACAGTCACCTTTCTCCGGTCTCAGCGCCGCATACAGCATCTGCATGAGCTCGCCTCTTTCGAAGAACGTATCTCGCGAACTCAGCCAGACACCCATACTGATGTGATCCTGAATCAGACCTCGTAATGGGTTGCCGGCGGTAGCAGAAAGATACTGATGATCCGTGTCCGCAATGCCGAGTGCCTCAGCACGCGCGAGTTCATTTTGCGGGAAATGCATGTTCATCTCGTCACCGTCGAAATCGGCATTGTAAGTATTGCAATTGGCGTAGTGCATTCGCAGTGTCTTCTCTCCTGGGAGCACTCGGGCGCGATGACACATCATGGAAGGTTTGTGAAGTGTAGGTTGGCGGTTCATGATCACGATATCGCCGTTGTTGAGATGGCGATGCACCTTCTTGCCTCTCGTGCCTCGAACACCGGAGCCAATAGAGGGCGCCAGTAGCTGATTAGCCAACGCCGTCCTCTCCTCGGAATTCTTTCGTTCGAGGTTGATAACAGAACCAGTCTCGCTCTCGATTGCCACAGCTCCAGGCCAGACATGCGGCCCATTTCTGACCGCTTCCTGCAACTCCTCAACATTCCACTCCGTGACCGGCTCCGGGTACGTCAGCTTCACCGCAAACACAGGCGGGACACCGATCTCATTCGTCTCAATATTTGGATCCGGAGAAATGACTGTTCGAGCGGCGAAGTTGACACGTTTACCCATCATATACTTCCTGAACATGCCTTCCTTCTTCTCCAACTTCTGCTTCACGCCCTCTGGTACCCGTTGCGCTGCTTTGCCTGACACCGGAGCTAGATTTCTGTCTACAAGGCCATTGACTGCATCTTGCAAGCCGATCCAGGCATTCTCTAGATCACCATAACTTCTTACCCGATATCGCGGATTTGCCTCCGTGGTGCCGCTCAGCTCTCGCTGGATAGCAGTCATGGATTCACAGGCATTGATGATGTTGCGGTACAGTGTGTTCTCTTGAGCTTCCGTGACTTCGCCACCAGCTTTTGCTTCGGGTCTGTACCGATTCGGTGGCACGAGTATACTTCGCATGAAAAACATATCAGGTGTTAGCGGTGCGGAATTCTTGCTTCTCTGGTGACCATAGACGGCGCACAAGATGGGTTGTTCGCGCTCGAAAAGTTGTGTCAAGTAAGCATGAACGCGCGCCGGATTGAGATACTCTTCATGCGCGACATCTTTCTTCGACTTTGACTTGGTTGGAAGTTCGCCACCCGCAATCGGAACATCCGAATCACTTTCGCTCTCAACTTTCGGGTCGTCCATGTCGACATCGTCACCAGAACCTTCAGCATCTTCATCACCATCTTCCTGATCCTCCTCGGCGGAGGCAGACAGATCGGCAACACCTTCATCTTTCTCTGCCTCGGCCTTCCGCTTTCGAGCTTTCTCAGCCCGAGCACGTTTCTGCAATTCCACGATAGGATCCTTGGCTTTGTGGCCTGATTGAATCATGGCGTGGCTGTCCTTCTCACTCAAGAGTTTCCGGAAGATCTTGACGAAGCGGTCTTTACGGTACTTATGGTTCGTACCCTGACAGTTTGCACACTTCTTGCCGGCAGCAATCTTACCCATAAACTCTGAGACCACGACCTTCCGTGCGATGGTTGTTGCTTCAGTCTTGTGAGTTGTAATGCTGCCGGTCTGGCGGGCGATGGCGATACAGGAGTTGGTGTACGACTCCATGCGTGAAATAATGGACTTCGCATCACTGTCGTCGTCATCGCTGTCGCTCTCCTCCTCTTCTGCAATGTCTTTCTGCCCACTCGCACCCTTCAAAGCCAGTTGATCTAATGCCTCCACCTCCTTCAACAGCCCGAATTGCACCAACCTCAACTTGCACCTGTACCTCTCCACCTGTACGCGGCTCATCTTCAGCCTCGAACAGTAGATGCACATGCTCCGCAGTAACTTCAATGTCTGGTCCATGAATGTGGGATGATAGCACGGCACTGGCATTTCGATGTGTCCACAGTGACCCGGACACTGCGGATTTTTCAAGCCACATGTTGCGCAGTGAAAGTCGCCGTACTGGCCAAGTTCGGGGGTGTACAGGCCGCCAGGAACGGGGTTGAGTAAAGTGTCGAAGGTGGTCGAGGATGTGATGCGGCGAGCAGACAAGGCGTGGATGTCGGCGGTAGTCAGAGGCCCAAAGTGGACGGCCGACAGATGCGACGACACTGGCTGCGAGATGTTCATGTTGGCGATGTGAGCGCACGCGGCGCAATCAACGTTGATGTTGGACTTGTGCTGCGTTTCGACAACTTTTTCTCAAGCTCGTGAAGATCGACTGAATCGATCGCCGAGGCCCTTGTTAGCGTAACGGAGGCACAGCGGACGGCGCGGGACGGGAGGCTTGTTTTGCCCTTGGATCTGGACGACTTGAACATCCAAGATGAAACAAAACGACACATCGATGCAAATCATACAGTCTCTAGACTACATCAGCCAGCGACTCTGAACTCGCAGCTCGCAACGGCCTACACTTGACGCTTGAAGCAGCTGAGTCCGAGTTGTACCGACTCTTCGTAGCTACACAGCAGGATGTTTGCAAGATCTTGCCTCCTAGCTCGCACCCATATGCACACTTCGGCGTGACCATCTAATCCTTTCTACTCTTCTCAACATCTTCCACTTCTAACCACAGCAACGAGGTATCCGGCTAGGCATCACCACACTGCTTCCCTTCACCACGCCAACATCATGGCCGTCTCCTCATCCAAACATGACACGACACATCTCCACGGCATAGTTGACATGGGCAGCAATGGCATCCGCTTCTCAATCTCGACTCTGCAGCCTCCGACGTCCCGCATTATGCCGACACTCTATCAACACCGTGCAGCAATATCACTCTACGACGCCCAGTACTCCGCCTCAGGAAACCGGCAAGCCATCCCCGAAGACATCATCAAAGCCGTCTGCTCCGCCTTCCAGGACTTTCAGCGCACATGCAACGACTTTGGCGTCCCGTCAACCAATATCACCGTCTTGGCTACCGAAGCAACGCGCACGGCGCTCAACTCCGAGGTCTTCCGATCACGTATCAAGCATGCCGTCGGCTGGGATGTCACTCTCTTGCCTAAGGAGGAAGAAGGCCGCATCGGAGCATTAGGTGTTGCTTCTTCGCTCCCATCTGTTTCGGGACTGGTCATGGATCTCGGAGGTGGTAGTACGCAGCTTAGCTGGCTGATCAAGAACAGTGATGGTGCAGAAATCCGCATGCCGGAGGGGGGTGCTGTGAGTATGCCCTACGGTGCTGCAGCCATGTCTCGCCGACTCGCGGAAGCTCAACGGGATGGCAAGGTGCAAGGACTGAGGCAGGAGGTCAAAGATGCTGTGCGAGCCGCTTATCAATCACTAAGCGTCCCATCCGAACTCAAGAAAGTAGCGAAGAGAGACGGAGGCTTCACGTTGTACCTCTCCGGTGGCGGCTTCAGAGGCTGGGGCTATGTGCTCATGTCTCAGCATCGAGTACAGCCCTACCCAGTGTCGGTCATCAATGGGTTTTCTGCATCACGCTCTGCGTTTCTGGACACTGGCGCCATCCAATCTGCGGCCGTGGCTTCCCTCGAGGACTCCGATAGTGCCAGCATATTCCGCGTCTCTGAACGCAGAGCTGGTCAAGTACCTGCTGTAGCCTTCCTGGTCAATGCCCTCGCTGAGACTCTGCCAGAGATCAAGGAAGTGCGCTTCTGTCAAGGCGGCGTACGAGAAGGATACCTCTTCACCAAGCTCCCTGCCGAGATCCGCTCGCAGCACCCGCTGGTAGTGGCGACGGAGCCGTTTGATCTGGCCAATACTTCGGGCGCTATACGCAGGCTATTACTCTCTGCGCTGCCTCCCAGACTTGAGCATGATAGCCAAGATATGTACTCGGAAGTCTTCACGCCCGATCTGCTGGAAGCATTTGCGAACCTGATATACTTCCACTCATCACATAGCAAAGACTTGCAGTCCTCCTCCGCCTTGCGTAGCACAACCTCGGGCATCTTGGCAGGCGTTCATGGGGTATTGCACGAGAACCGCGCGTTACTGGCTCTTCTGCTATGTCAGAGATGGGGCGGATCTGTACCACCCACTGACGACCGCTTTAAGAGTGCTTTGGAAGACGTGCTAGGGCAGCCGTGGACGCTATGGTGGATCAACTATCTAGGTAGCGTGGCAGCGCTCATTGCGGGCGTCTTTCCGGCTGGTGTCACTGAGAAGAATGCTCACAGGCTGGGTTTGAGAGCGGACTGGGTGGATGGCAAGAAGGACAAGGAGGTGTATTTGCAGGCTGCTTTTGGGAGCGATGTTAGCTCAGATGGCTTTGCTGATTATGTGCACGGCATTGAGAAAGTTGGAAAGAGGAAGAGATGGGTTGGTGGACGGGATGGTGTGGGCTACAAGGTAGCTGTCACTGTGAGCAGCGGGAGGGTGTGATCGATCATAACGGATGGGCTATTAATCGCCGAATGACTACATGGAGAAACGATGCGATGCAACGACGTTAGTTCAACGGATGCCAACGCCATATTCCTACTTTGCCACCCATAGGATACATCCTTCCGCATCCCAAGTGACGGAAGTGTCTAGTCCTTTCGTTTTGGTTCCCGCCACACAGTCGTGAATATTGCGGAGTGCGAAGGCCAGGACCTTGCTCATTCAGAACATGTAGCTTGCTACCAGCCGCTTCCATGATGAACGATACTTGGAGCCAACGTGTGGATTAGCTGCAGCCAGACCTGGACTTGGGCTTACTTCGATGCCAGCACCAGGTTATGTCCGTTGATCAGGCCAACAAACGATCGCCTAGTCTATAAGAGGTAGCTTGCTGCCACGGCCCTGCTACCCACATGAGGGCAACAGGTACTGTACGCTTAGCTCAATCGCACCCGGGTGTGCATTGTCCCAGGCCCGTGATGCATGCTCCGGGGTTTAAGCTTGCTATGACAATGAGAGCGACAGTGGCTGTCAATATGTTGCCTTTCGGGTTGCCTGGAACGTGAGTGAAGTCACTTGGGACATTTTGCGAGACCTTGTTGACTTTGTTTTGGATGAAAGGCGTTGGACATGGTCGAGCAAACATCGCAAGTCTTACTTGTAATGGTGCTGCACAGCCATAGCTAGATTTTGACCAACGATGCCCCTCTTCAAGTACTCCAGCTGCACCAACAACGAACTGGCATCGTTCGCTCGTGCTCGCCATGTCCAAGTCGGCCAGCCTGGTTCCCGGCGTCGACTGAACAAAGTCGACTACGTCAATGCTTTGGAACAAGCCGACAAAGACTTCACCTTTCGATTCCTGGATCTTGCAGCAGAGTTGCGTGTCCACATCTACCGAGAGCTACTGCTGTTCGAGCCTGGACCTACCGCCCGTACGTCCTGGACCTGCTACCCACACATCATGGCTACCAGTAAGACGATCCACAAAGAAGCATCGCCCATATTGTATCGTGAGAACTTGATCGAGGTGAAGATCTACAGCCCCGGGGCGGACCACCGAGAACAGTATCTGTGCGCACATGGCCACCCGTGTGGTGAACTGATCAAGCTTGCTACCTGGGACGAGGATCGGACAGGCGAGGGGCCGAACTTCCTGAGACGCGCCCGGTGGATCAAGTTCTCGACGAATAACGGCCATTACCCAGACATGCAGGCGAACAGCATACTCCTCTACAACTTCTGCTCGTGGCTTCAAGAAGGGCACGACTTGGCCATACTCGAGGTCGAAGTTGGCACGACGTTGCAGGACATTCGCGCGCAACCCATAACGGGAACCCGTGAGGAGGCAGAGTATCGCCTGCTCAATCCGCTGCAGCTCTTAGGTGAACTACCATTGCTCAAAGTCATCAGCCGAGATGGTTCTGCCACCGAGCTGGCGAAGTCGGTCTTCCCCGCTATCGATCAGCTGAAGGGAGGTGTGCTAGCGCCGTTGCAGCCATTGCTTGAGGAGTACCGTACGTTCGAGAGCCTGACGGAGTTGTACTATCCACAGTGGCCGTGGCGACAGGGTGCACCTCAAGACGCTCCGCTGGCGTTACGAAGTCTGGTTGAATGCCTGAACGAGTGGTCAGCGTTGAAGAAACAGTGTGCCCAATCAACCCTATGTACCAGTGCCTTCGAGTGCAACGTGCACTCTGCAACAGCTTGGTTGAGAGGCCGACTAGACTTACTGGACGTGAGCAGTCTGGCAAGCACACCACCGGAGAAAGATCTGGTCAGAACAGTGGAGATCTTCGAAAAGCTAGGGAAGCTCCGAGACATTCGCAAGGGGGTCTTAACCAGCTGAGCACTTACTCTCAAGATTAGGAATTGGGTGTATGAGTATAGGCCTTGTATCAGTCGATCCACCGTCGAAACTTCCATCGTCGGCCCAATCTTGCGGCCGATTCCGCATCTGTTGGATGGTGCAGTGGAAGTTGAGTAGCGATCTCCCTAGCGCCGACTCGGTAACAGCCCATATACTCGGTCATTTGCTCTAAATCCTAGATGGCACAGAGGAAAGGCAGGAGAGCAGCACCTCAAGGTTGTCACTGGGCCGACGACGGATGCTTCGACAGTGGATCGTTGGCGCGTTGTTGTGCATTTCGCCCATTCAGAAGCTCAATAGTCCGGCCAAGTCGAATCAACCTCTTCTCGCCACGCCCTAAAGCCGCCCTTCATGTCTTTGATGCTTCCATCGCCTGTCCGATCTAATGCTGCCTTGACTGCAAGTTGTGAATCGTTGCCCAATCGACAGATGACGTATCGATCTCTTCCATCTTCATGTTTCGCTATCGCACCACTCTTCAGTGCTTGCTCAAGCCACGCATCTGCGCTACCGTTCCATGGAACGTTGATAGACCCAGGCAAGGCACATATAGCATATTGTGTCTCGTCTCTGACATCGATCATGATGTTGCTGCCGTCAAACGAGACTTGCGAGAGAGCAGATGGCGTGATCTGTGAGGAAGGCGAGAGCACATTGACGGGGTTGGAAACACCGCAGAAAGCAACGTAGTCCAGTGAGCCACTTGTAAGACTGTGCCGGGTGATAGTGGGATGCCCCGAGCAAGCAGCACAGTCCACCCGCCTTGAACGCAAGCGTACGGATCGAAATTGAGGCGTATTGTAGGCCGAGAACATAAGTAATGTTGGTCGGACTGGCTCTTCTGGTGATGATGTGTCGTCTGTCATTTCCATCGGCGAGTCCGTGATGCTAGAATTTGGCTTGCTGGCTAGTAACTTGATCGCTTCTAGTGCTTGAAGCACGCCCATGACACCGACCACCGGTCCCAGAACACCACCCTCGCCACAGCTAAGCACGCTCTCGGCGGGTGGTGGCTTTGGAAAGACACAGCGATAGCAAGGTCCTCCATTCACGTCTCCAGATGGCCGAGGAGGATTGTTGAGGACAATGAGCTGGCCTTCAGTCTTTAATGCTGAGGCGGACACCAGAGGCTTGCCCGTCAGCACGCAAGCATCCGAGATAAGGTAGCGGGACGTCGGATGGTCAGTACAGTCGAGGACTAAGTCATACTGTTCGAAGGTAGAGAGGGCTTCCTGTGGTGTGAGATGGAAGCGGTGGGCTCTGTACTCTATGGTATCGTTGAGACTGACGACACAAGTCAGACAGCAGTACCGTACATATATTGCTATAGTATACAACGTACGATTTTAAGTACTCCAGCGCGCTATCCACCTTCATGCTCCCGACACGCGCAGTGCTATGTGCAATCTGGCGGTGCAGGTTTGATACCTCGACCGTATCGCCGTCCATCAGGCCGAGCGTACCTACGCCCGCACCAGCAAGGTACGCCGCAGCTGGACAGCCTAGACCACCAACACCTACGATCAAGACTTTCGCGTTCTTGAGATGCAGCTGGCCCGGTAGTCCGATCTCAGGCATGATCATCTGTCGGCCATAGCGTCCATACTCTTCGCTTCTGAGGGGCCATCTCTGCTCACCAAAGCCACCGTTTTGATGGGTCTCCTCATTGGCATAATTCGACGCATCGTGTCCAAGCACGTTGATGAATTCGTCCTGCCACGCTGGAGGTACGCCGCCCTGATATGCTCCGTTCAGATAGCGCGCCGCATCAGCTGCTTCTTCCGCAGAGTGGAGCTGTGACTTCAGTGCGCGAAGCTGCGACTCGGTGGCATCAATCTGCTCACGAAGGCGCTGCACCTGCGCATCCATAGCGCCTATGCTCTCCATGGCGGTTGCAGATAGGATCTTGTCGATGCGAGGACAAAGAAGTGAGCCAGGTGAGGTTGATCAACGAACGCCGTCTTGGCAAGAAGGGTCCACACGTGCCCGTCGCCACCATGACTTGCATGACCTCGAGCTTCAATCGCAAGCGTCACTGTTCCAGAGTACAACCACAATCATTACCACGACACCGACTGACATGCGTAAACGGCTGAAGGCGCGCCGACACCCGACACCAAGTACACATTCTCGCTACTCCTCGCTATGGCATCCGCTTACTGCCAGACAGCATCCCCTCACTGACCGCATATCCCACCAATATACGCCTCGTTTCGGGGGCACCACGAGCGGTACATGACGGCGACACGCACCGAGACCAAGCCTTGGGACTTCTCTCACGTACTGGAACTGGTACATTCGCTATCGTCAAAGGATGTCACCATTAGCGATGACAAGCACAGCATGGCGTGGGAGAGCGTGCCGGACAAAGGAGAGCAGCTTCAGCATTTGGAGGGCATAGACACGCGCGATTCTGGCACCCCGGCAGCAAGGCTCGGTGATTTCGCAAGGATATGGCAGTATTTAGGCACGCCGCTCGATTCACCGACGCCGACAGTACCGCCACTTACGAGCGAGCCCTTGAGCACTGCAGACTTCACTGCTAAGCTTGATTACACCTCTGATGGTGCCACGTACTACAAGCCTACTAAAAGTGGGAAAGCAGTTTCGTGGCAGGACGAGGCGTACGATGAAGAGCCAGCAACAGATGTAGTCACGGATAGATCAGCATCGCCTGATACGCCAGAAGAGCCTCAGACGCCAACGTTGACGAAAGCGCAGCGCAAAAAGCAAAATCGGAAAGCACGTAGAGCCCAAGAGGCTTCGGATGCGCTCAAGAATGCGACTGTCTCCGAGTCGGAAGCAGATCACACACACAGGAAGACGCCAGCAAGAAAGGCCAGCGCACACGTTAAGAACGATGCGACGCCAGTTGCGCAGGCCACACCAGCTGCTGCGATCAACAATGTCACCGAACCTCTTACTCTGGAAGCTACGCTCCGGCTAGCCACTGCTCGTGTTGCGCAGAAGACTGCCGAGCTCAAAGCAGGCAGCACACCCAAACCTTCCAACTCCAAAGCTGCACCATCGCAGCCCATCAAGATGCCTAGCACTAAGCGCCAGGTATCTCACACAGCAGTGTTCCCGCGCACAGCTCCTGTGAACCACACACTCATTAACCACACCGCAAAGCAATGGCCTGTCACACCTTCGAAAGCACCAGCGACGCAATTGCTACCTGCATCTGTTAAGCCCATATCTCAACAGGCGACACTCTCGAATGTCGCACAGCCAGCTCCAACGGCAGCTCAGTCATCACCAACCGCGAATCAGAACTTACTTCCGTCCCAAAAGAAGTCGAAATTCGTCATCGAGCCCAAGATTGTGCGATCTGGCGAAGACCGGCACTGGGCGCTCCTGATCAAGCTCATTGGCGATTTCTGGGAAGACCGCAAGCACATCATTTCACCTATGAACCTTACCACACATAATAACGACCCAACGGGAATCCACGTTTTCGTGGACGCCAGCAACATCTTCATAGGCTTCAACGAACAGTTGAAGCGGTCTCGCAACATTCCGCAGTACGCTCAGGTCCCAGCGGTGGACCTTTCGTTCGACGCACTCGCTCTACTCATGGAGCGGAGAAGGCCAGTGGCGAAACGAGTCCTGGCCGGCTCAACACCACATCTACCAGCCTTCGACAAGGCGAAGGCGGTGGGCTACGAGTGCAGTATACTTGAGAAGGTATACAAGGCTCGTGAGCTCACGGAACGCCAGATCTACTTTCGGGACAATCCTCGCTATGGCGGTCGACCTTTTACACGCGCAAGTGCGAAAGCATCCGCTGCGAGTAATAGCGCCGCCGTGGCCGAGAACGCTGTCCAGAGCTCCGCGAACAATTCTACGGGCCATCAGAGGCAGGGCAGCGGAAGCGGTAGTGGCTCTGAAACGGGTCCTACGCCGCAATACGCGCCTGCGAGGATGATTGAGCAGGGCGTGGATGAGATTCTGCATTTGAAGATGCTGGAGTCGATTGTGGATTCCGAGGCGCCTTCGACTATTGTCTTGGCGACTGGGGATGCGGCGCAGGCTGAATATAGTCCTGGGTTCATGGCTATGGTCGAAAGGGCGTTGAAGAAAGGCTGGAAGATCGAGCTTGTGAGTTGGAGCAGGAATATCAACGGGCTGTACCGGAAGCCGGAATGGCTTGCGAAATGGGGAGAGATGTTCAAGGTTATCTATCTGGACGACTATGCTGAGGAGTTGCTGGAGATGTGAAGGACGTATAGATGCGAAGCTTCGATGAACAATATCTTGAAGGCAGAAGGATGCTCGCTTGACGCTGTCTAGGGTCGCATATCTCGCCGAGAGTGTGTACACCTTCTGCCTGGCATTCCGGTCCAGAGGCAACGCTGCGCTGGTACGTCCTTTGAAAGGGCATTCGATGATGATGACGGATATGGCAACGAGACTTCATGCTAGATGAAAGCCACGACATGCTTGAGGCTCGTAGCTGTATAGCAATTCGGTATTGCATACTTTGCTCAAGTGTCCAGCGTCTTTGCTTGTCATAAGGTATTTCTGCACCTGAAATTACCTTGTTCAGGTAGTGTACATCCCACCCAGCCTCAAATGTGATGTAGTTGTATATGATGAACGACTTATACAGATCTTATTGTACCATAACGTCTCAAGGTCGTCTTGTGTTGCTCCTCCCTACCGTTATATCCGAAACGTGGCTGTGCGTATGCACGATGAGGTCAAAAACCTGCTTTCCCGCGGATCGACGCTGCAGAAGCTTGTTTCAGTGCACATAGCGTGGCGCTGGCGAGAACGCACGCGACTCCCCTCTCCTGCAGACTCCAGAGTAAACACAGCAACGTACAAGCATCAACTCCTCACTCTCATTCAACCAGCATGTCTTCCATCAGCATCCGCAGCCTGCTGCTGCCGGCCTCGCTGTCCCTCCTCGTCGTCGCGAGTCCAGCGCCGAGCCCGCGTCCAGCAGCACCCGTCGCGCCCAGAGATCCGCTCATCACAGCGTCTCCAAGTCTGGACCGCCCGAGCCGGACACTGAAGAGCAGAAGAGACATCCTCAGCGACCTTGAAGGCGATGTCAACTCGGTGCTGAGTGGGCTGGGTTCAGGCATCCCATCATATGTTGCCAGGTAAGTGTAGCGTGGTCCAGAGCCGGAGACACAGACTGACACCTCATTTTTCAAAGCGGAATACCGAACTTGGTAAATTCTAGGGAGAACTTGTCCAAATCAAAGAGCTTGTACTGACTTTGCGGTAGTACGTATTATCCTATCCGTATACCGACGGTGTACCACCTCGCCAGCCCTGAAGCCTCTCTGCTGGCATCGCATTTCCCCCCGATTGGGAGAAACGGACATGCCCGCAATGTCTCAGGTTCCCGCATCAGTACAAGTTCTCCCTAACCTTTTCGCAGCTTTCAAGACTTTCCAACTGGCGACGATGTCCAGAGCTCGCTAGGGCTGGACGACGATCAGCTCAGAGCTCTACCAACACAGGTCCTGAACGTCGACCCGTACGCCAACTTCACGGCGCAAGGCTGGAACGTGCTGTAAGCAAATTGATGAGTGTAACCCTTGGATGCGTGCCATCTCGAGGCCGCCGAGTAGCTACGAGCTGCGGCCATCGGTCTTAGCTTGTTGTGCCATCTCGAGGCCGCCGAGTAGCCACGAGCTGCGGCCATCGGTCTTAGCTTGTTGTGTCGGTGGACTCGGACCGAGATGTCTCGCAGCCAGGCTAAGTCTGTTTCTGGAACATCCGCTAACCCTGCCACTCATCGCTTTTAGGTTCCACGGCAACGTCTACAAGCAACCCAACACCTCGGAGCAGACATTGAACGATCTCGCGAACAAGCTCTTCATCTACGGCACAAGCGTTGGTGATCTGCCGCCAGACCAGCAAGATCAAACCCGCAACTTGACATCCGAGATTTTCGTCGTGCAACAAGGCGATGTCGAGGTCAACACCATCCACCTTGAGCCAGCACAGAGCCAAGGCTCGAGCGGAGAGCCAGGTGGAGGAGGTGCCACGACTGCCACCGGAGGCACGCAAGACATCACTCTTCCGTACAACACCACCGACCAAGGAGACTTTGCCGTCTTCGTGCCAATTCAGAACGATGGCCTCATGCTCGGTAACGAGACGAGTCAAGTTCAACGCCTGAACACCTACGTGGAGGGTGCATCTCTTGGTAACGCCACCGCGTACCTTGTTCCCAACCAGGGCATAACGTTCATCTCTGATATTGACGACATCCTCCGCGTCACCAAGATCTACGAGCCCAAGGAAGGTCTCCTGAACTCGTTTGCACGTGCCTTCACACCATGGCAGAACATGCCTGACATCTACGCCAACTGGTCGAAGAGCCTCCCGGACGCACATTTCCACTACTTGACTACGACACCGGAGCAAGTGACGAGGAACTACATGCAGTTCATTTACTCTACCTACCCGGGCGGCAGCTTCGACACGCGACCCTTGAACTTCTCGGATATCAGTGCCACGCTCAGTATCCGCAAGTTCCTGTTGACCAGGATCTTTGAGTCGTTCCCGCAGCGCAAGTTTGTGCTTGTTGCTGATACCTCCAACTCGGATGTTATGAAGGACTACCCGCAGATGGCGACCGACTTCCCGGGTCAGGTTCAGTGCATCTTCCTTCGCAACACTTCTGCCACGGATCCCGGTGACAAGTGAGTCATAAACCACTCCCCTCTGAAAAGTGTATACTGACCACATCTCAGATTCCCCTACGACACCTCGGGCTTCAAGAACCTGAACCAAAACTCCTACATGTTCTTCCTCAACCCCGATGACCTGACGAACCTCGACATCGAGGGCGGTCAGTGCTACAACCAGTCTATCCCGCAGAACCTTACTTTCGGCTACCAAGGTCTGCCATTTGGACTCGGTGATACCGCGGCGGTCAACGGAAGTGCGAATGGAAGTCAGTCGGCTGGCATGCCAATGGCGAGTGCACAGATGGGATTGACGTTTGCTGCGTTCTTGGGCGCGGTGTTCTGGAGCGTTGTATAGTTGACTTTGGGTGTGTTTCGGTCTCCGGTTTGATGCATAGCTCCTAGGACTTTTGGGTGTACCTAATGTGTACATCGTGTGCGAATTCGTTGTTCATCTAATCGTGACTGCCGTAATCGTGACGTTCCGGGATCACGTCGCACGCATGCGTGAGCTGGCGGCCATCAAACACTCAGACTTTAAGCAGGCGGGTGGCGATCGTCTACAGGTTACGAAAGTTGAGTAGATAGTAATCGCAACAAGCCCGACGATTGACGCGAGATGTTGTGGAAGAGGACATGTACAGCAGCAATTTAAGTACATAAGTCTGTTCGAGGGGAACTATTCCCGTTTTCATAAGTCATCACATCTCGACAGTCCGTCTACAGACGTGCCAAGTTCTTCACCTCTCTTGGAGCATCGTAATTTGGCACCTTCATGTCGAGAGCCTGGCCGGAGTAGCCTGCATTCATTGTCAGCGAAAGTGTGTGTGAGAGAAATCTGTAGCGCAACATACCCATATCCTCAGCTGTGAGCATGCTAGCCTTCTCGCCGATGAGAAGCGCAGTCGAGTAGGTGTTGCATCCGACGTTGTCGGGGCAGATCGACAAGTCAGCGACCTTGAGACCCTTGACGCCGTGTACGTTGAGGCGCTCGTCGAGCACACCGTGCTTGACGATGGAGTTGCCCTCCTTGGGTGCCATGCTGCATGTTCCGAGAGAGTGCCAGGTAGTCTCGCAGTGACGCTGCATCAAGAAATTAGCATCGTGTTACAGACTAAGGCCAATCACAGATCTCGACTCACCTTTACCCACTCCTCGATCGCCAACAAGTCGTCCTTGCTGTATACGAGAGGGTCGCGGTACTCTTGCTTGTTGCTTGTCAACCAAGAGACCTGCGGCGCTTTGCCGGGCTCCACTGGCTGGGTCCTGCACAACGTCAGCACAATTCTAGTAGTAAAACATTATTTTCCACGCACCAAGATCCGTGCTGGATGTTAGCTGTGAGGTGGTCTGGTCCGGCGTATGCGTTGGTGGTGGCCAAGTCCATGTCCAGAGCGCGTGCTGGGCTGTCGTAGGCGTAGAAGGGATGCATGGCGTGAACCTCTCCTGCATACGCTTCCATTCGGCGAGCTGTCTCACGCGACTGGATGTAGCTATTGAGTCGTCAGCGAACGGTCGTTCTGGATGACGACGAAGCAACCATACCTCCACACTAACGGGGCCATGTCGCGCTTGTCGTTCATGAAACCAGCATCGAAGTCCGGAGCATCGTATGCTGAGGCAGATGTAATGTGGGTGAAGCCTGTAAAATCAGTCAATGAATGTCTCATTTTCCGGATCACCCTGCACATCACTACTTACCACGAGAGAATGGATACTCGAGGAAGTGGAACATGGTGAAGAACTAGAGGGATCGTCAGTCTAGTCAATAAGATGTGGATAGCAGTACTGACCTTGCCGGGCGGCATGTGCATGTGGTCACCGAACCATCCAGCAATGACAGAGTAGTGCATGACCCTGTGCTTGTGTTAGCTTTGACTTGGAGGCCTATCAATGGCAAGGACTGACGGCTTGTCTGGCTTGTCCTTGAAGTACGAGTCCCATCCGGACCTGAACTCTGGGAATGGCCACGAATCCATCTCGTCGAGCTCCTTCTCAGTCGGGCGTGCCTTCACACCGGCCTCAATGCCGTTTGTGGCGAGTGGTCCAGTTCCGTTGATGTTCCACTGTTGGAAGACCTTGTCTTGGGTCGCCTTGTCACCACGAACGAAGTCATCGAAGGACTCTACATGTGGCTTGGCGCGGTATGTCGAGAAGGTGAGGTAATGATCCTGGAAATTGAGACCGACACCTGGCAAGTCCACAAGAGGCTTGACACCCGCCTTTCGTAGCTTCTCTGGGTCTCCGACACCTGATCGCTGGAGGATCAATGGCGAGCTGAGGGTACCGCCGCTGACGATGATGAACTTCCGCGCCTTGTAGTCCTTGTACTGGTTCTCGAGTGGGCTCAACACCTTTGTTGGAACGGTACGAACACCGACGGCCCTGTCGCCCTCGATGATGACCCTGGGCATGTCAGTGGAAGAAACCGAATGACAGAGAAGTGATGCGGCCGTACTTCTCGACTTTGGTGTTGCAGACGAGGTGCAAGTTCGTGTAGTGAGCACGAGTGCTGTGAACGTAGGCATGGGCCGAGTCAGATCGCCGTCCAGTGTCTCGGTCTGTGACAGTCAGCACAAGTATGAAGAGCACTCGAGATGTGGCGGCCTACTGATCCACTTCAGCCAGTGCTCTGCCCCGTGGCCAGTAACGAGATCCTGGAGATCATCGGTGACAGGGAAGCCTTGACTCTCCGCTGCACGCAAAAAGTCTTGCATGATTGGGTCTGCCCAACGTCAGCATTGCCAATGTATGTCTTGTTGGAACACTCACAAGTGTAGTTGCCGAAAGACACTTTGATGGGACCTTCGAAGCCGTGGATGTCTCTGTTCTGCGAGGCACGCTGGTACGTCTCGTGCTTGCGCATGAGGGGAATCAACTCCTTCGTGGTCCAGCCTTGTGACGACGAATCAGTACCCACATATGTTGTTCACTTCTTGCTTTACTAACCCTTTGCCTGAAAGTCGTCGTAGTCGGATGCGGAGGCTCTGGTGTACATCTGGCAATTGGATTAGCACATACTCCAACTACAAAAGCTCTTCCTGCGCCCTGCCCACCATGAAGTTGATACTAGATCCACCACCGAGGATGTGGGCACAAGGCACGACAGCACGGCGTCCACCAAGCCACTCCGAAGGCCTGCTGTAGTAGAACGACGCCGTCTTCGAGTCCCTGATATCGTTAGTGTCGAACAGTTCTAGAAAGGTATTGTTCCTAGCTGCTTACAGCTTCATGTTCCTCGGGTAGATACCAGGCCTGAAGACCCACGGATTGTTGAGGTTGCTCTCTCCGGCCTCGATGAGCATAACTTGGAGGTTGCGGTCGACATTGGCCAAACGGCCAGCCACGACACATCCACATGATCCTCCTGTAAACGCAACATGGTTAGCAACATCATCAACGACCATTCGTCTTCTTCAACGTACCACCGCACACAATAACGTCAACCTCGTCTGGGATCGTCATCTTGGGAGTAGTTCAAATTGATTTGGTATTCTGTTCGAGCCACGACAAAGCAGGCTGATCTCGAGTGCACAGAGGGGCAGCCAATGTGTTATATGGGCGTTACATTTGGGTCCCCGCACTTTGGTCGCTCGGGGCAGTGGAGCTCAACTGCCATACGACGTGAGACGCGAGGATTGATCTGCTGTCGAGACGATCCTCTGGGACAGTTAGCGCCGTGAGAGTGTGCTGGAGTCGAGGCCCCGCTGCGGAGAGCAGAAGCTACTGCTGTGCCTCACATGCACGGATAAATCTGCAACTGCGGTATATTCCAGCCCGTCCACTGTAGAGCTTGAATAACGGTACGTACCTTAACGCCAGGGGGAAAAGTGGGAGCGAGGCTGGAAGTTAAGACTTTGGCGCCATGGTGCACGCCCATGCGCCCACATGATGTCCCGGGTTTGGGAGAAGCGAGCTGCTTCGACGCGTGTAGCAACAGCTCAAGTATATTCGAGCTGTTGGAGCTCCCAGCCAGGCACACGCGCCTAGATAGCAGGCATCTGGGGGTAATATGGATCGTTTCTTACGCTACTGAGCCTGAAAATGCGGATCCGGGAGTCAGAGGCTTTCCATGATGCACTCCTGCCCTGTGAGCGTCGCCCTTCGAGTGGAGGGATTCCGAAGCATAGCGAGCCTCGTAGGCATGTAGTCTGTAGTCTGTAGTCTGTCGCTTGGCGAACGTTGTTTCCGTGGCCTGCCGTCTGCGGCTGACCCACTTCCCCACAGCCCGCCCGCTGCGGAGGCTGCGGAGAAAGGGTTCGCTTGCCGTTTTCCGCTGCAGGGCCAAACCCTCGCGTCTACCCTGGACGACAGAACTGAGGATTCCTCCACGCTGTTCCTGGTCTGTACCTGGGAAGAGCCCGGGAAAACGTGCAGACTCCAGCTAGTTCTGTCCGTACGGCCCATTTTCGAGGTGGTCCAGAATCTTCATTTACTTCAGGACAATGCAGCACATCGCACGATCCCAAGCTGAGAAGGCCCGGGTGGGCGAAGCTGCAGTACGCGTCGAGCTACGAAAGGCTCGCATCCTTTGACACCAACCGCTTCAGTGCAGCCGCATTGAGAGGCGGGGAAACGGAGTCTCGGCACTGCCAAGTAATCAGACGGGAGAGCAGCTGTTGTTGTCGTGCTTCTTGATTGGAGTGTTCTATATACTGTGTTAGCTACTATGGTACAACGATCAGAGATCCAGTGTACAAGGCGTGTGTGTCCGCCCTCACGGAGAAGCGTAGTGTAAATCATGTCCCTTTTCGTGACCAGTGATGTGCTTGCACTTGCCGCTTATGCCAATGCTTTACCTGTATGCACGCCAATGCCTCGATGCGGCACGCCCTCACACGGCGTACGAGGAGACAGCTTCGTGCAAATCCCCCTCTTCTATCTCGGGTTCATCCATCGCGCTCGATCGATCTGCAAGCGCGGAGTCTATGTCGTCCTCAACACCCTGCCACTCATCATCCTCGGTGTGCGGCATGGCAAGATCGGTGTCGGCTTCTGTATCGCCATCTCCTGCTGAGTACTCCGTACGATCTACTCCAGGATTGCTGTTGCTATGTGGTGTTGCATATGCGAACGGAGTCGTCCCACGATTCCGCGAGGTGCCACAGTGATCGATGATCTCGCCCACCAATTCGGAGGTATATGGTGAGGGCGGTTCTCGTGACATCCTTGGAGTGATACCCACACCTTGCCTCTCAGCTTCTGGCGAGAACGAGATGCGGCGCTTCTTGACGACAGCATAATCCTGTACATCGCTGCTGTGACGCACAGCGGAATCGATGGTCTCGAACGAGGCCACTCGTCGCTTTGGAATCGAGACTCTATGCGGCTCCGCGGCAGAAGCGGAGCTGGGAAGGGAAACAGTACGGTGACGCCCCCCTGACTGCTGTTCGTTAGAAAACACATAAGGTCGTGATGTATCTTGCGCGCCTTCGGTGATCTCTGAGTTGGATTGCATTGGTTGATCGGCAGGGCTACCATAGTGCTCTCGAGATATTGCAAACGCTGGAGCGAGAGAGGCGGCAGGCCGATCGAGAGTTTCGTTATGTGCCCAACATGCCTCGATAGCACTGCCCCGAGCATTAGCAGCTCGCTCGTCGTCACTCGCATCGAATAGCGGCAGCTGCTTCAACTTTTCCCACGACCAGCCATTGATGTCCGATTGAATGTAGGCTTCAGGCGTCGTGATGTACAAGCGTCTATGACCATCGTTGATTTTCATGATCACAGCCGAGTCTAGAAAGCCTGCAGCCCAGAGCGCAGGTGTGACCATCTCTGCTTTGCTCAAGAACCGAAGGCGACTAGACTTTCGCTCCTTCCTCAACGGGATGAAAGACTCGTCCAGCGCCTTATAGTGGCCATCGACGGGCGCAGTGGCGTCATCTTTATCTAGGATGGGCCCGAAAGCAGCAGCTAAGGCGCCAAGGATATGTCGCGAATCAGGTGCGGTGAGTGTTATATCCTGCACGAGCCCACGGCTTGCAAGTCGTTGAAAGACACTTCCATTTGGTCCGCAGGCCTTGGGACTCAGCCAGCCATGCGCATCGCTCGCCCAGGCCTCGATAGAGCCAGTCGTCCAAGCGGCGCTCGTCGAAGCCCCAAACGAAAGCTTCGGTGCTGATTGCGTTCCAGGCCACTCATCGGAGGCTTGTATTGATTGCTGCATGGAATGCTGGGTTGCCTCAAGGGCAGAGAACCAGATGCCGCGTAGTAAGCGTCCGAATGGTAGAACCACGACTTGAACATGCCATGGATTTGCGAAGCTTGGGATCGCCTGCTCGAGATCCGTGAGTCGGCGCTCGAGATCATCAATGCGTGGGCGGGTTTCAGAGTTGGCGGCAAGCGTAGCTAGAACCACAGCTTCCGTATGTGCAGCTGCTGTGCTGTCGAACGAGCCATCAGAACTGAAAGACTCGATCTCGGAAGGCAGCATGCGTCTTCGCTCGGTGTCCTTGCGAACCGAAGTTGGTGCCGGGTTGTCGGTATACGTCCGCCATTGCTCAAGATCGAGAAGACGAACGTCCATGTTTTCGAACTTCTCTTCCACAACCTCGACTGGCACGTGTGAGAAACTCATCGATTCGAGACACTCCACCCGATGGCTTAGCGAGCGAAGCAGATGTCTCATCTCGTCAGTAAAGATGGGGTCCTCCACCATCGTTTTGTTAGTCTCCTGAGGAGTACCTGCGCGCACGAACAGCGTGGCTGCAGCAGCATTGTTTTTCTCGATGCTAGGCTTAGCCATAGGACTGGTGCGTGCCATAACGCTACCCGACGGTGCCGTTCCGGGGTGCAGACCGAAAGCAGAGACTGCTCTGAGGTCTGGTGTGCCTCGCAGACTGGGAGTGGCCACTTCAGTTGCGCTGTACTCATCCGCGCTGACAGCACTGTATGCTCCGTAGGGTATGCTGATTGGGGGACCCATACAATGGACACTCTGCACAGGTACAGTCGACGAACGAGGTGGACACGCCTGTGGCTGCTCATCTTCTATGACACTAGGACATGCCGTGCTCGGTATGTGGGATGTGATGCCCGAAGCCGGCCCGTCCTCTTGATTACGTGCAAACGCATTCATCGCAGCCCACAATCTTGTGTTGATGGACTGCGATGGCGCCAATGAGGCTGATTGTATACCAAGTCCTGAAGCCGCGAGTTTTGGCGGAGAAGGCTGCAAATTCTGCGTGCTTCGTCCAGAACTATGCACTTTTCCCAACGGAGCGTCCGCAGTGAAGGCTGCCGAGACCTGACCAGTGGCACGTTGCTGACTGAACGCATCGTGAAAACAGGCGTGGTGGCCGCAAAAGCACCATGCCATCTGCGCTGAGCCATTGCGACCATTATACCCGCTGCCACTTAGCCAGAACCTCCTACACCCACACACCGGCCCCTCCACCCCAGCGCTCAGGTCACGAAACCCGCATGACCCGGTCGGCAGCTGTTGCTCCACGCTGCCACTTCCATAGTCGTGTGATGTGGTATGAGTGGAATTGTGAGGGTTGAAGGCCGCCATTGGCGGCTACTGCACATGCCCACAAGGAATCGTTGTTTGCAGCATAGCAGGCCGATGATGCGGCTGGTGGTCCACGATAGGACCAGGCAGCCAGACTCGTGGTGTCTATTGACGTATGCTTGGGATCGGCGTGGTCGCGTGCAGCGGTGGATAGTATTGTCGGCCGACGAGATTCCTGGCCAGTCCAGCTGAGTGCTTTGAAGTGAGGTGTACGTGTGCGCGAGGGGCCTTCAGACGTGTCCGTAGTGGGGTGTGTGCAGTGAAGCATAACCTCGTGGAGTCATGAAGTTCTCTCTCCACGCTCATGCATAAGGTTGCCGCCAGCAGCGATATCATAGGGCAGCCATTGGCCGCGGCTGAGCTGCCGAGATCCGCGGCGCTAGGGAGATCTTGTGGCACGTACGCGCATCGAGTCTTCGACACAAACATCAACATTAATTAATCAAGAATCACGAAAGATGCTTGGAAGAGCACAGCCTACTGGGTATCACCGTTACCACTGCATTAAAAGATTCGGTCGGCCAGCGACAGGCCGGCGTCAGACACACCCAAGCCTTATCTACCGCAGCACGAGAAAGCATGTCTGAGTCTGTGATGCAGAAGCCAGTAAACTCTTATCGCTGGCAGAGACCTGGTCTCCAGGGCTGTGTGATCCGTCCAGCTTGGGAGAGCCGACGAACAAGCATTGAAGTACACTAGAGGAATAATTGGTGCTCGCGTGTCGTGAACATGGAACAGTCTTCAAGGCACTACACTGACTACGTGCTAGTACTGCTAGTGGCAGCCGATGTGGCCGTCCGTGTGCTGCTTGCGCTGCTGCTGCTTCCGCCCGTAGCCTTTTGCACTGCCGCTGACACTATCTGGCCTGCGGTGTTGAAGACAATGTTGACCAGAGAGCCAAGTGCTGAGTATGAGTAAGTCTTCTGTGTCAAGCCGTTCCCAAGGTTCTTCACAGCGCCGGTCTCGGTCATCTGGATGTGATGGGTGTGGGCGTTAGCACATGTTTCGAGTGACTCCAAGGCTTCGGCGATACTTACGTTCTGCAGATAGTTGCCAACAATAGAGCTTGCGCCGCCTTCGACACTCTGCACGATATTGCCCAGGTTGTCGACCAAGAACGACAAAGTGGTCCCTCCTTGTGTGATGGACCCCAGGAGACCATCGACTGAGCCAACAACAGTGTCCACAAGGTTGGTAACGTTGCCAATTGTGTTGATGAGCAGTGGGTTCAGATCAAGAGATTTGAACACACGGTTGACTATGTCGGCCAAGTGTCCTGTGCGAGTTCAGCATATTGTTCTCGAATTTATCTGGATGACATTGGCCATACCAAGGCGCACGATCAATTCCAACTCCGCATCAACATCCGCGATCGTCAAGTTGACCTTAGTGATGCCTGCATATTGTCAGTACGTCTGACAAGCACAAGGGCCATCAGACATAGCTCACCAAGTTGTACTCCCGCGTTTATGGACACCAGTTGCGCAACGTTTGCGTTGAGGTTGATGTCGGCCTTGAGATTGTCGACATCAAGCTCAATTCGTCCTACGGAAAGGGTAGGCACGTTGAGGTACACATCCGGTGCCTGGAACGACCGGGGTCAGCGAAATGCTACTACGCATACATCTCATGCGATTCCTACCGAAGCTGTAGGTCTTGAAGTCGTCGTTGGGGCTCTGGTCGAGTTCGTGATGGGTGGTGTCGAAAGTGTTGCGCTTGCGCCTGTTTGCGCTACTACCTGTACTCCGCACACGAGAGACGTCAGTAGCGCGTATAGCACTGGCTTTACACCCATCTTTGGTGTTGAGGGTTAGATGCAGCGACGGAGGGAATCAACGTCGAACGCTTGATCAATAATGAGTGTGGTGTACGAAGGTGAGGTCGGGAACGCGAAGCAAGCGTTACATCGTCAAGGTCCAGACCTGCTTTGCCATGACCGCGCTTCTTTGCCGGTTCAATAGTGTATCCCGGTCGTCACACAATAATCCTAGTCGAAAGGTGCTCATGCGTGGGGATTTCTCACCTCCTTCATTTCGCTTAACCTCAAACGCCCCTTTTCCTTGATTTTGCGATCCACGTCGCTACATTCAGCGCGTGCGATGGAAACAACCATGCTTGTACATTTGCCACACATTTCCGATGATGGCCGCTCTTGCGGGCGCCAGGGCCGTCGTCGTCTGCTGCGCTTCGCGACGTCTTGTTGTTCACGTCGACTGAGCGCTCCTCATACAATACGTCGCGATGCATCAAACACTGGTTAACATCCTGGCGTGCGGATTGCTCGCTTTCGCCAATACCGCGAATGCGCAGACAGCATCAACAAGCGGCTATGTGGGCTACAACCTAACATTGGAGGGCGACGATGATTCGACCATTTACTCGACGGACGACACAAGACCAGACGCTGGCAGCCAGTATCCCGATCCGGATGTGTACCTAAATGCTGCAGTCCATGTGGGCACTATCGATTTGGAGGTCGACAATTTGACAGCGAAGGTACGGACAGTCTTACTGTGCTTGTTATCTTCATGACTTGTCCTGACAAGCGTAGATCAACCTTGATGCGCAGGTCCTCAATTTACTCACATTCAACGCTGGTGTGGACTTGTCGATTGACCGAGTGCGACTGTTGATCGAGAATGTACGTCTAATCAACGCCAACGTCTCCCTAGCCCTAGCTAACACCACTCCCAGGTCAACGCAAAGGTCCTGCTCGAAGCTCGGCTAGAGAATCTCGTAGCCATGATCGATGATGTCCTGAACTCGATCGACCTGAATCCCATCATTGCCGAACTCAGCCAGGACGTCGGCAGCATAGTCGACAGCGCAGGCCAGCTCGTCAGCGGTGTGACAGGCGCCGCAGGCAGCTTGCTTGACAAGCGCAGCTTCGAACTTGCCAACAACATCGTCTACAGCGTCAACAACTACGCTGGCGATACTCACACGAACCGGATCCTGGCCCAAAACGGTGATCTGGTCGATCAGTACCTCGACAACGACGGCAACCCTCACGGTCAGAAAGTAGTCGGCTCGTACAAGAACGACATGAGCTATACTGGCCATGAGAGGACGACGGAGCGAGATGGCGAGGAAGTCCTTGAGCGTGAGTACAGCTACACGCCTTATCATGGCATTACCGCCATCAGCGCCATCTTCACCAATACCGCGGGTGAAGTCGTGGGCGCACAGGTGCTTGCCGAGTCCTCCGGAGGGGGAATGTCAAGCGTTGGCGATCTGTAAAGTGCCTATTGTAGATGTCAATGGAGTATGTTTTGTCCAAACATCGTGATGGTGTTTTTCGATGGCGCCCACTAGATTTGTCTACTTGAAAACCGTGTTGAAGCCGCGCACTGCCAGTGAGAATGCCAGACGCCTGACTTCGTATATATGCGCAATCTATACATACTAAGTAATCGCTTCCAGCACTTGGAGTGCGACACCAATATGTCTAAGCATTAAACATACACAACCAAGAAGTGATGCTTCAACCATGCCACTTCACCTTCTTACATCCCTCGAACCTCTCCCGGAACTTTTGTAGGCGACTCTGAACCCATCCTGAAGTCCAGTGCTCGTCCTCTCTATCATCACTCTTTCCAAACCTCATGTCCTTGCCCAGATGACATCGTCCAGGCATGAACATCCACTGTACACACTCCCACTCGTTCTTCTCCATGCAGGCCGCAGCACAGGCCTCAGCAGAGTCGATGGACTTCTGCTCGTACTCCTCCAAGCCATAGAAGTCTTTATCGTCCGCCTGTGCGAGAGCAGCGGACACGAACTTCTGGTCTTGGCTGAGATTGTTCCAGGACGTGCGGTTCACGCTGACGTGGCGAGCAATAAAGTGGTCGAAGATGTCGCTGAACAAGTAAGGTTCGTTCCAGCCATGATCATCGACCCAGTCGCTTTGAAACTGAAACAAAGAGTCGACCTCGATCGGAGAAACGTGATGCCAAGTTATGGCAGGTGTGCACCAGTGATTAGTAGTCCAGTCGACAGTGCTCACCGTCTCACCCTGTATCAGTGGCCAAGCAGGCGTAAGCTCAACACCGACCTCCTTGAACGCACGCGCGATGATCTCGTCGCCGCAGCAGGACGTGCTAGTCAATTCCTCCCACTTCTCGTCGTAGGCTTTCTTGCCTATTGCGTTGCGATTCCGGAGCATCAAGTCTGCAGTATGTCTCGATACCACGACGCCGCTGCCTCCATGCGCGAATGTGGTATCACCTATGACATTCTGGGCGCCCAAATAGTGCGCCTGTTTCGGATCCATCGTCTTCAACCATTGCAGCAGGTTTGTCCACGACACACTCGTATCTGCTTCAATCATCATGAACCATTCTATCCCGTCAAGCTTCTCGGCCGCCTCAAACGCCTGATACAGCATCGGCAAAAACTTCCACTTATCCAAGTTCCAGCCGCCATCGCCTTTCAGCTTGCTCATATCTTGTCCTTCGCGGTGGTACTTCTGCAGCTTGCGATACAGCTCGAAATCCTCATGATGCTCACGGAACTGCTTGCTCACGGGCGCAATGGCGTCGTGCACTGGTATGTCTGCAAACGTCTGCGCCAGATCGGAGAAGATCATGAAGTGCGGTACGCATGTGAACGTGGTTACGACATGTGTAGGTAGCTTCTGGTAGAGCTCCGTCGCGCCAGTCTTGAGCAGGACGAGAACCTTGTCGGCACCCGGAACCGTAGCACATGATTGCGAAGCCGTTGGTGCTGGCTTCTGCGATGTGGACGTTGATACTGGCTTTAGCGATGTAGATGCTGGCTTGAGCGAGGTAACCGCCGGCTTCGCAACAACACTGCTAGTCTGGTTGTGCTCTACATGGTCCAGTATGTCGGCTGGCTTGAGGTCCGGTAGTGTACCGTGTACTATAGGCACCGCCGGTGCTGCCGGACTCGGCTTGTACGAGGTGTATGAGGTGCCATTAGGCAGCCATGAGTCGCGGAAGAAGAACAGTCCCACCAACACCAGGAAGACCAGCCCGAGGCGCGCGCTGGTGACACGGCTAAGTGCCATTGACGAGCCTGCGGTCATTGTGGCGTGGACGTGTTGCGCGAGTATGAACGAATGGCAGCGCAATGGGACGAGTCGCGGCGAGGCTCAGAAGGAGGAGTTGCGTTTGTCGTTCGCCGTGCAAGATCAGAAACGGCGAGGAGTTTGCAGCGCCTGAAACAACCAGCAGCGCGCATTGTTTGTATTAGTGAACACTCTCGTGTTCGGTCTCTGCACCACCCTCTCGATGTCTCAAGGCTGACTGACCATTCAGCCGTCTCCTGGACGTACAAATGCAGGGCAAGCTATATGGGCCCTTCCGCATCCGCATCGCCAAGAGGGCTTGTTACGAGAGATAAGACAGTCACATGGCAGTGGCGACGAGAGTTTGGTGACAGCGGGAAGGCAAAGATAGTGTAACGTTGCTTGACAGCTAAGGGTATCTCGAACGATATGTGTACAGATCTGCAAGGCCATGATATTGCCATACCACCCAGATTCGCCTGATACGCCTGCAAGTATGAATGATTCGCAAAACAATCAATCTCGATTGACGACCTTCAGACTCCTTCTCGGGTTCAACAGAACACCCACAAAGGTCGGCTCATGAGTGTCCATGATATTGTCGTCGGTGCTGCTCCGATCGCTGTCTCTCCTAAGACTGGAGTAGCCTCCCACAAGATTGGGCATTGGGGGCCTGCCGCTCGATGTCGTAGGTGCACCACTGTATCCACTTCGAGAGTTACTTCCTGCTTGGCTCGCGCTCTCGCTCGCGCTCCACATGGCCTGAGCTGCAGCGCTCGTTGTAGTTGGCCGATCGCTGCTCGTCTTGGGACTGTTCGTGGCCAGCAAACCTGGAATCGCTGGTACCTTCTCGCCGCGAGCCTGCGCCTGCGACATCTCGACGTGTCGCTTGTACATCTTGAGTTGTCGGCGGTAGACATAGGCGCAGAACGCTACGTAGCAGAGAACAATGAAGAGAATGCCACAGACGACTCCAACCACGATAGCCGCAATATTCGGGCCATTCTTCTTAGAACTTCCACCGCTGCCGTTGTTGGTAGTCGTGCCTGGGGCGCCTGTCTCGGTGACGGTAGCGCCGTTCGGTTGAGTTACTGTGTAGGTGACAGCACGCCCAGTGGCAAGAGGACCGCCGGTAGCTGTCTGGGCAGGAACGGTGACTGTCGCTCCACCAGATGGCCCACCGCCGATGACATCGATAACGATTTGTGGTACCACATAGCCGTATGAGCCTGGTATGCCGCCAGAGCTCGTACCGTTGGCCAGCTGTGCAGGTTGCTGGTTCAATGGATTATTGGCGCCTGTAGAGTTGAAGGTCGATGAGGCTGAAGCAGATGCTCCGGCAGATGCAGAGGCAGCAGCACCAGAATCGGATGCAGACGCGGATGAGCCAGAGCTAGAATCCGAATTGGAGGTAGAGTCCGATGATGAGGACGACGAAGCGCTGTCGCTTGACGAGGATGAACTTCCTGGGCTGAGAGCAGTGAACTGCTGCACCCACTGAACATTGCTCATGTCGTACACATACACGCCTGGGCTGTCGCAAGTGAGGTCGCCGCCAGTGTATCCACCTACAACAACCATCTGCCCATCCCAGACATTGCAAGTATGTCCACTCCGTCCAGGTGGCACTGACTGCTTGCTCTGATCGACCTCGATCCAAGTAAACGACGGCAGCGTAAGAATCCACACATCGTCAAATTGCGACTGGTTGCCTTGAGGGGTCAGGTTCTGTCCTCCGAACATGTAGATATTGTAGGACGACCCGTCCGGTGCTGCAGCCATGCCCGCACAAGGATTGACACGAATTGTGGGCGACGGGCCCGCAGTAGCCTGCTTGTACCAGGTGCTGCTGGCAATGTCGTAGACGTCGATGACATTCATTTGCGTGAACGTGATGTTAGTACCGCCCGCCAAGGCAAGCAGGATTCCGTCCTCGCCGAAGCCAGGCACGTACATGAGAACACCGTCAGCGCGTTTGGTGAACCCCGAGTTCTCTTGCAGGCCAGCAGAGGTGATGTTGCGATAATTGCCGTCTGTCCCGGCAGTCTTGCCATCACCAAGAGCATTGACCTGGTCATTCGCATAGCCTGGGAAGGTGAACTCAAGAAGAGATTGCAGATATATGCGTGCAGTGCTTTGCGACCAGCCGGGCGTCGTGTAGCCGTCCTGGTGCCCACCGAAGTAGAAGCCACGCCCAAGAGATGGTACACTCACGCCCGCACCTTCGGCTGAACGCTGGACGGGCTCTCCATCGCTATCTGCGTTTACGCCGCTAGAAGTCGTAGGATTACTGTGCTCAATCCATGACTGATCTGCGATGCTATACTCCCAGACTGACAGTGGCTCAGGCGATGTGACTGGTTTCCACGAGTACTCGCCTCCGTACATGAAGAGTGATTCGTAAGAGTTCCAAAGGTAGCCTAGAGAGACTGCTGGAGGTCCAGAGGGCTGCGGCAGACCTGTCAGTGATGGCGTACCAATCTGCCAGGTCTTGGTCAAATCCATGGTGAGAAAATCATTGTTCCAGGTGTCCGAATCCTGGCCAGGCTCAGTGGTCGCCTCGCCTCCATAGAGATAGAGCGTTCCGTTGACGATCGCAGCTAGATCACATCAGCAAACGTATCTCACGGGGTTGAAGATAGTGACGCACATTGTTGAGCCCATCTAAAGCAGGCGTTTGTGTCGCTGTCTGCTCTCCTTGCAAGATCAGGTCCGATATCTGACCTCGCCTTAATCGGTATAACACCAGCCTCTGCCCTCTGTATTGGCACTACCGCACCATGGCCGAAGAACGAGGATCCGCGCAGTAGCGGGACCATGGCTCCCAGCAACAAGAGTGTTGCGCCAAATCGGTACACCATCGCTCTACTCTTGCCTGGTATTGGCGACCCCTTTGCGCCCGAGGTTGACAACACTGTTTTGCTTTGTCGCCGCAACAACTCTCCTGGTTTTCCTATCTCGTGGTCGTCATACCGCTCTACAAGATGAACCTCGTCTTTGCTGCGAAAGCGCACGTTTTGCGGGCGGTCTCGTCCTGAAATGCTGGGTGATGGTACGCGGTCTGTTGCTCCCAAGATGGAGGAGTCTCTGCGTTGCGTTTCTGCCATGGCGGCTTTCCAACCGCACCACTAGCCTGTTGCCAGCGCAGACGCGTCCGTGTGGTATAGACCGAGCGCCTCACGTCAACTATTGCACGCCAGGTCGAGAGAGGAGATGAAAAGAAACGCCCGCGTTTGCCAAAGAAGCGCGATATAGACAGGGTGTGATAGTGTCGGATTGGGTGCCCGAGCCGACCTTGCTTCGAGGGCCACAAGATGCAGGTACAGGACTGGTTGACAGGCGCTGGTGTTGGACGGGAGAGGACGAAAGCAAACAAGACCAGTGCGCTGGTGGTGCAGAAGAGGCCCAAAAGAGAGATGCCGTACTCACCGCGACCCACGTCCTCCTGCTCTCTCGGGCACGTTCCTCCATTCGGTGCGAGTGCGGTTGATCAACTTGAGAACTTGATGTGCTATTGCAGGGATCGCGGCGCCATGAGGTCAGAGGGAGGGAGAAGTGAAGACCAAACTCGCTAGCAAAGCCATTTATGCGAGGCGGAGATTTAGCGTGGGGTCGGCCATCGCCACTTCTGCCCTCATCATCATCAAATCTCACCACAGACAGACACACCACGCTGCCAACCCAGCCTCGGAAGCTCCAGAATCCGTTCGCTGCGCTGGTGATCTATGCGTTGATAATAATGCACGTTGATGCAAAGGTGCGTCGACGAAGGCGACTACGCTGCGAAGAGCTGCCGGCGGTGGTGGCGACCACATTGCACTGTTACATTCGTGCAAGCACCAGGGCGTGGCAAGGACTCGCTGTATGGTTGAGACGCATACCGCAGCAAAGAAGGGGAGCTGGCGATTTGTCTTGACCCGCCAGGAGCAAGCATCCGAAACCTGCTGGAGATCACTGCAGGTAATATAAAGTGTACATATGATGTGCCGGCGAATGTTGCTTGTGCCAATGGGCAGTCATCCATTACAGGACTATGACCATAACTTCTAAGCACAACGAACAAGCTGGAGGTGGTAGCAGTTGCAGTACTCGACAGAGCGGTGTCAGTACATCTGCTCAAGCTGCTACATCGCTCGTGGAGTCAATTGTCCTCGATCGTAGCGCTGTCAAAAGCAGCGCTCGATAGCAGGCTAGCAGGCTTCTTCAGCGTTGCTACCGTTGATCGAAGAGGACGCAGCACACGGACACGCCTGGATATAGCTCTCGAACTGTGAGACAGTCAAAGAGCACTCCTCTTGGGGATCGTAGCCATTGTAGTTGGTTCCATGGGGAGGAGAGGTAAGCTTGATTAGTGCTCGGCAGTAGCATCAATATCATTGGACTGATGGCCAGACTCTGGTGTGGTAAGCTGTCTGTCGCGGCGGCCTTCGTGCTTTGGATGGTGCTTATTCGGTCTTGATCTTGATGGAAGTACATCGTTGTCTGGAGACTCCATGACCAGTTTGTCAGATGGTGATTTGGTCTTGGGCGATTTCTTGGTCCTACTCGACTCATTCCGCGGAGTGCCGTTGAAGTCGTTGTCCACAAGGTAAAGATACTCGCAAATATTCGTGAGCTTAGGTAGCGTTGGAGCTTGTGGTCGTGGCGGACGTGCAGCTTGCTTCTCGCTTACTATTTCACCAGGAGCCTTCTGATGTTGATGTGCTCCCCCTTCGCCGGGCCTATGCTTAGGAGTACGTTTATCCTTGATCTGCCTCGTGCTCTTGAGTGCCTCATCGGGCAACCATCCCCAGAAACTGTCTTTGGCTACGGGACAGCCCTCTTTGCCGGGATTTTGAGCAGTCTTATCTGATGGTATTGTGTGTGACTTGGAAGAGAGCAGATTTGGTCGGTTTCAGGCGTGGTATCAGGTGGGTGGTTAATGTTTATAGGTATGGTAGAGGTACAAGATAGGTTGTAAGAACAGTCCATCAGTTGGTATATGCCATCACTAGCAGCAGTGACTGCACCAAGGAGGCTACAACCATGCTCTACAAGGCTGTGCTACGTCAACAATACCGCAGTGACTTCGGTCATGCACAAACAATATATGCAGTAACTATACCGACTTACAAACAGTATGTGTTCCTGAAAAGTCAATGCATAGTGCTCTTCATTACCGCCAAAGCGGCCTCCCTGCTTGACCAGCAGGAGCATCAGCTCGGCTCTGTGTTCTCGAAGAGACCCTACTAGAACGGCCACCAGAAGCTGCCAGCGCACTTGGTGATCGAGTCTTGTGATGTGAAGGACTCTCAGAGTCTGCTTCATTCCCGTCAATCAGTGAAGGCATGCCCAGCATGCTCCCACGTCGGCCATTGACTGCCCGAGACAATGCCCGAGACGCTGGTGTCACAGACCTAGGCGCCAGAGGGCTCGAAGTCATGACCTTCGGTACTGGAAGGGAAGACTGGCGGCTTGATTGCTGCACTGCAGAAGATGGTCTGGGTAGAGACGATGGTGTGGATGCCATTCGAGGCGTGCTTGCACGCACAGGCGCAGACGCTGGTGTGCGTGACTGAGAGCGTAGGAAGTTCGTCTTCGGTGTGACTGGTGTCTTTGCGTATTGCGACGGTTCGAGCGCTGAGAGTGGCAGGAACCCACGGTTCTCCGTCTTCATTGCTGCTACGAATCGCGGTCGGTTATCCGGTGGAGTCTCAGGCTGCATTGAAATACGAGTCGCTACCATAGAAGGTAAAGGCGAAGCCGTATCTCGCATGTCAGAGGTGACATTACGACTGAAAGGTGCGCGCCGCGGAAGTGCGCTCGATGAAGCCTGTCGACTCGTTGATCTTGGGCCACTGCTGGGTGTGCCGTTGCTAGGCCGCATCTTAGCATTGATCAACGGCGTAGGCGTCCTGGAGCCGTGAAAGCTGCTCTTTCTGCTCGCTGCCATCACGCTGCTCGCGGGTGAGCTGCTTCGAGTGTCAGCAATGCTGCTAGACACAGACCGCTCGCTCGAAACCACCGTCGAGACCGAGTCCCGCAACTGCTTAGCATACCGCTCATTGGTGACGTCCTCCAGCACCAAATCCATGTCTCGCATATCGGCTTGTAGTGCGCTCCATCTCCGCTTCATGTCGCTCTGCAAACGTAAAATCTCGCCATTGACGGTCAGCCTGTCCAGCACGCCACGATCAATGATTGCCAGGACGCGCTCTATTGCCGGGCCATAGTGCATCTTCTTGGCTTCGTAGTTCTCAACCTTCTGCGAAAAAGATGGCATGTCTTTCAGGCTCTCTTCTGATTCTACGCCGTCGCGCAGCTTATTGAAGGAGCGAGATATGCTCTCGCACATCTTCAGGGCTTGGCGGCCAGCGTTGCGAAACACCAAAACCCAACGATCCTCGCCCAGCTCTCGTCGTAAGGCTTCGGCGTCTGCTTCCAGCTTTTTCCATAGCACCTCCAGTTGATCTCGTCGGGACTCCAGGTCCAGACACGCAGATGGGAACATGGGGTTGCCTCGTACGTGGAAAACGCTCAATCGCATCGGTAAGAAGTCGAGTGAAGCACGGAGTGGTTGCATGCGGGCGAAGAGGGCGAGCAAGCTTGAATCATCTTTGCTCTCGGTGGCGGAAGCCTGGATTGGAGAACTTGGAGTAAACTGCGGGAAGGAGAAGCGATTGTTCCGAGATGCCGGACCACTGCCAGGCCGGTCCTCGACGATCGTCTCCAACTCGCTCAAGTCGATGCTGACCTTGCCACCGAACAAGCCCTCAGCTCCATCGTGGCGCTTCTCCTCCATCTCAAAGACCAAACGGTTCAACGAGTCCAGTTCCTGACCAATCTCGCCAAGCACACTGTTCCACAGTTCCTCCCATTCCAGCGCAATCTCGACTTGCTCCTTCACACCCTTCAATGTCTGCTTGATCTTCTGCCAGCTCGTGATGATGCCCTCCATCTGCTTGACAGTGGACAGAAGCTCTTCCGGAGCAAGACTAGATACATCCGATCGTGTTTGTAGTCTTTCGATGGAACCGACATAGACCTGTACGAGCTCGTCGAACCTGCCAATGGCGCCGTCGACATCTTCGATGCCATCTCGTCCACCAGCAGCTGCCCACTCCACATCATCTTGCGCATCGAGTGTGCCCAGCACATCAGAAGCTTTGCTGACCCACAGGCGAATCTGATCCGCAGCATCTGACATAACCTTTGCTGCAGCCTTCGAGGTCGCGATGGATGATATACGCTTTGCTAGTGATCCTGCATCAGGTAGGCGCATGTCCGTGAGCTGGGAGAGCTGGCCAGTAAAGCTCATCCTAGACAGAGAGTAGATGGAGCCGGTTCGAGAGATGCCGGAGCTCATGAAGTCGCTATCGCTGACAATGCCTACTGGTCCACCATCAGCGTGGCGAGGAGAGGTAGGTAAAGAAGGCGAGGGGTCCATCTTCGAGCGCCTCCGGCCGGATGTTGGTGTTGTGGGCGTTGACATGTTGGCTCGTCGTCTCGGTGAGCGTGGCGTTGGGCTTAAGGGCTCCTTGGTTAGGAGGTTCAGTCTGGTCTTGCCGGGAGTTGGCATCCTGTACTTCTGTGTGTCGTGGAGATCCCGCTCGGCATCGTCCTCTGTATCTGATGCCACCAGCCGCTCTGATATACAAATCACCGAGGAGACATCACTTTCGAAGAACGAGCCTTCGGCTTCCGACAGCATAGGTCCTCCATCAAGCCGTACTCCACCAGTGGATGGCATAGTGGTCACCCTCACTGGTGGACCCGTGTAGGTGTTGCCTCGTCGCCTGACCTCGATAGCCTGACTTCGGGTACCATGCAAACGCTCCAATTCTGCTAGCTGTTCTTCAGGTATTCTGCCAATACTGGATTGTCTGCGACGTTCCCTCTCCCGCCGCCGCTTCAACTCCTCCAACTGCTGTAGCCTCAACTCGAGCCCTGGAGCAAGTCGTTTAAGTGGTATAGCCAGATCCGAGTGCGAAGAATGGTAGCTTTCAGACCCAATGGCAGTCCACGTCAAGGCTGCCATTTCGTAATTAGTTACCGCAAAGCACAATGCGTCTGCCTGACAGTCTGGGCCGAGGGGGATTAAGCAGACTCACCAGGCCAGCAACGGCTTGTGCACTTCTATCGCACGCTACCTAAATGGCATCGTCATCATTTGGGAACACTCCAACCTCCTCAGGTCGCAGATGCAAATACCGCGATCCGAACGACTGGTCTAAAATGGCCTCGTAGCGCTACCGGGTTGCCGGGTTGTGTCGCGCGGATCGGGAACGAGGGGCCTGTGGTGCTCCAAATGGAAGCGCCTCAAACAAAGTTCATAACAGCTGAGGTGTGAGATCGATCACAAAACGACACGAAGGACTGTGAGCTGTTCACTATCTACAATCATGCTCAAAACTTCCAGCAAATAACTCCAAGCTCGGGGGTATCAACATGTCAAACAAATGCTCCCAACATCGCCTCAACATCAGCCCTCCACCGCCACACCGTCCTGCTCAATTCGCATATCCCCAAGATCGACAGCATACTCGCTGTCAGGAACGTCGACTCTCAACTCCGGCGGTGACCTCCTGCGATCCAATACTCGTGCCTCCAGTCGCCACTCCTCCATGAGCTCCATCCTAACACTTTGAGCCCACTGAAAGACAGCCTCGTCGAACTTATGCCAAGCGTCGGCATCTGGCCTGTTGTTGACGATGTCGGACACTGGCACCGTGAGCTTGACCTCCCATCTTAGCTCCGCAGCCTTCAACCAGTATCGCAGGTTCTCCGCCTTGCGGTAAGGTTTCGCGACATCGGTATGCCATGTCTTGATGCGGTCGAACTGTCGTCGTGATTTTTCAACCAGTGCATTATGCAGCTTCACCAGCCTCACACCATCCTGCAACGCCAGCAAAAAGTCATCAGGTAGTACACGCTCTTCGGAGGCGTCTAGCCATTGCGGCAAAGACGGCTCTTCGTGGTCGAAGCACTTCAAGAACAGCCACTCTCGTTCTCGTTCTCGACCAGCCCAGTCGCCTTCCCGCCATGCCCAAGCTTCTCGCTCGGCCGACTCGGCTTGCTCCTGCTGCTCTTCGGTCTTAATCAGCTTGTCGATGCTCTCGATCCAGATGATGATGCCTGCCAGTTCTGGCAAGCGCATGCCGCCGCGGAAGTTGCGGCTTGCCATTCGCTTGAGAATGTCGAGAACTTCGTATAGCTCGGCTCGGATGTGTCGCTCGGACTTGATAGCGTAGAGCTTCGCTGGGTGTGAGTGAGCCGTGTAATAATTCTTCGCTGCTCGAATGGCTAGTGTGAGTATGTCCAAGATGTGTAGGCTGGTGTTGCAAGTCAGCATAAATTATTCCTTTCACAGGCATTATTGCGTACCCTTGGATCTCGTAGAAGCCATCATGACCCTCTACTTCCGCTGGGGCGGCACTGTCTTGCTGCTTCTGAGTCTCCTCAATAACCTTGCAAGCGTCCTGCAATGCCTCTTTCAGCTCACGCCGCAGCACTGGCATGTCCGGCAGCGGCTCGCTGTAGGATGGCTTCTGCTTGTAAGTGCTGACCGTAGGTGGCAGCATCGGTGGTTCAGGCCTGAACGACCAGCTTTCCGTTCCACCGTACATGTCTGTCGGACTCTCTATCACACTGACATCTTGGCCTGGGTCCGAGACAGCATAGCTCGATGTGCCATCGTAGAGTGACAAAGAGGAGACATTCAAGTCCTCAGTCGGCTCGACGTTCTCCTTGTTGCTGCTGCTTTTCCTTGCCTGACCTTTCGCCAGCTGTGCACCTTTACCATCGAGCAAGCCGGTGCGAGCGAAGTAGTACTGCATGTGAGCTATACTACCTAGACTCATGACACTGTCTCGATTCCTCGCTGAGTCTGAGAACGCCGTGCCCTGCGGTCGCATGTATCCACGCCGCCTGACCACTGTTGCACCTCCATCGGACAACCTCGACTGCCTGGACCGGGTCGAAAGTGTAGAAGCGGATGAGCTGGAGGGTGTTGACACAGAGCGGTCGAGTGATGGAATTGCATCTATAGCGGGTGATGGTGAGACGCTGGGAGACGGCGACCTTGCTCTCTGGTCGGGTGATGCTGCGACGCTCGCTGGCGGACTGGGAGGTACGTCGGCCATGATTATTGATTATTGCGGAGTATTTTGCACGACGGTCGGAAGAGCTGCTGGAAGCCGTTGTTGTATCACCAGATGACTTCAGCAAGAAGTGCTCGGTGTTGCGAAGATGTGTCCCTGCCAGTGCACCTGCTTCATCATGTCTTGGACTCCTTCAAAAGGGGCGCAATTAGAGCGTTCACGATGCAACGGTGCAATTCCCGACTAATAAACTGATGGACTCAATCTGACGCGCTCAGACGCGATTCCAGGAACGCCATAGCCGGACGGCGCGAGGCCTCGGTCCGTAGAAGCTTGAGTCTGAATCTGTACAACCGAAGACATACATGTACGTTGTCCGGTGTATGGAAATGCCGCTCGATGACTTCGACGGGTTCGAATCGCTGTTGCAGCCGACCATCTAACACCCCAGCCAGCGGTGAAATTTCCTCTTGAACTTAGGTAGCATGAAGTAAAGTGGGGCGTATGACGGAACGATGACTAGTTTGCTTCTGAACACGGAAGGCACACGAAAACACGAGCTTTGACTTGCACAGATCCATGCGACGCTTCTTCTCAACGACAGCATACACGATGTCGAAACGAGTAAGTACAGCTCCATCTACTGCGACACACTCGGCTCATCGTTCCCCAGATCTCGTACACCGTCGAAGGCGACGTGCAAGGCGTCAATTACCGGTAAAGCCTCGTTGGAATATTGGATTATGCAATTCTAACCGCAATCAAGCTCCTTTGCAGTCGACAAGGCAAAGAGCCTCGGTGTGACCGGCTATGCACAGAACGAGAGCGACGGCACCGTCAAAGGCGAGGCGCAGGGCGACGATAGCTCCATCGACAAGTTCTTGCAACACCTGAAGACTGGTACATCGTCCATGAATTAGACCCTTGTATGTCTGAGACATCTGCTAACTGCCACCGATCAGGCCCAAGGGCGGCGGATGTCAACAAAGTCGAGCACAAGGACATCAACACTAAGACGGGCGAGAGTGGCTTCGACAGGTGCCTTGATCTTGTACACGCTAGGTAACCGCCTTGCTAACGGTTGACCAGGAAATGAGTTCCCAGCTGCATTCCAAGCAAGCAAGAACTGGTATTCTTTTGCAGCAGAACGCCTCCGGACGAATCCGACGGAACGGTACTCGTCAAGACGCACCAGGACTGGGTGAGCATGTTCTGCAAGCAGTCGTGAACAGATGCATAAAGCGTGATGTACAAGATCGGCGTGCGAACGCCATGTTCTATCTTCTTGCAGAGTACAATGATTTCGTATCACCGGGCTTCACCCACAGTTACATGCCAGCTCTGTGTCTTGGAAATACTCTTCCCACCGCCCTTGCCATTACCCTGCATCATGCCCGACTTGACATCTGCCTGGTGCCCGACAGCGTCTGGTCTGGTCGGGAGCTCAGCAACCTTTTCCGTTAAAGGTGCCTCGTCGTCTGACAACCTCCTGCCCTTCGCACCTCTTGCACTGTTCATAGTATCGTTGTTGCGACCAGATCTGGCTGCGCTGAGCTCGTAATATTGTTCTCGTGAAGTATCTTGGTCGTTTGTATATCTAAAGAGCCCAGATCTTGACGCTTTCGAGCCGAAAGCCGCTTCGTCGAACGGTCGCAGGAAAGGTTTGAGGCATATCAGGGAGGCGAAGATGATCGCGGTACCAACAACTACTTGAGTTAGGATGTCCGCTGGTAGGTCGTTCTTCTCGAATTGTTCTGGACGGAGAAAGTATAATCGTAGTGCGATCGGTATGCCGAGCCTGGTGGAAGGTCAGAAAATGCTCATGATAAGAAGTCGTAGATTGACGTACAGTAGTCGACTGTTCAGTATCCCGCACACAGTGAGCTTCTTCGACAGGTTCATCTCCAGACTGCTGACGAAGTACGCGACCACAGCGGCCGCTGCAATATCGCAAGCGAAGCCAGTCGCATCGACTATCACCCACCTTATCCACATCGTCTCTGAGCCGTTCAAAGTGTTCCAGGGCTCCGAGAGGTCGCCTCGCAGCGCAATCAAGAAGATAGATGCTATGGTCCAGGTCGCACAAAATCCAGTCAACGTCCGCGCAATAAGAAGACTACTAGCATCTCGGGCGAGTACTGAAGTCGTGAAGTATCCTATCGATATCCTGGTGGCGCCAATAGAGATGACATATATGATTTGACTGGCGAAGAGAGCCTGTCATGAGTGAGCGGAAGCTCTGTCTGTGATACATTTTACCTTACTGTGACGATCGATTTTCTGTCTCCCGGCGACACGTCCTCCCATGAGGTGCCATAGCCGTGATGGACAGCATAGCAGACTGTCACCAACTGCGCAAGAGCTGCAATCTGCACGATTCAGATCAGCGCGTGCATTTAAGGATTCGAAGACACGCCACCCACCACCGCTCCAGAGATCGCGCCATCATCCGCGTTCACACCCTCGGCCCTCGACAACTTGACATAGAGTCGTATAAGAAATGCCACAATAGCCCATATGAATATCAACACCGCGACCGTCGTCAAGACGGGCGAAGTGTTCCCACTCCCAGCTTGCGACATTTCTGTCGAGGGTCGAGTCGAAGAAGGGTCAGTGGTGGGACATCAAGCGTGGTGTCCGGAGGTGGACCTCATCAACCAGCACAAGCGTACTTCATATCAAACCGACGGTCCCGCGCTGCGACGTCTGGCTAGGCCAGGGCCAGGGATCCACGTTTGGGCTTTGCTCCCATCACAAATTCACGATCACAGACAAGGCCAAGCCTGTCATCCATCGCTTGCCCAGACTACTCCCAGGACGGTATAGTGGTCTGGAACGCAGGATCGTCTCACACGGCAGTCATCGGCCGAGATGTTTCGGTTGCGAGCGTATATGCGCGTGTATCTGTGGTGCATGGCCGGCAATAATCCTCTACCGACCAAGACACCATTTGTCGGTGCATTCGATATGCGAACCGTCCTCCAGGCGTACATGTGCGCCGCAGCCTTGCAGCAACCGTGGAATGATGGTCGCAAGGCGATGCACGTGGTCGTTGGCGAGATCGAGGGCTCGGGACACGGATCGCTCGCTCGACTCGACACTGCAGGTGGCGGTAGCGGCCATTCTAGCTCCAGGGACCAGGCGGCTCCACCAAAGCTTGGCCACTAAGTAGCTTTTGCGTGCTTTGATTCGACTACACCTACATAGTAGTACTCGCCACAGAACAGATGAAGCTGCAAGCCACGGGCTGGCCAAACGCCCGCGATGTGGGCTGCAACGATCGGCGGGCAGCGCAAGAATTGCTCCTAACCTCCTATCGTCAAGGCCTCCGACGTTCGCCATGCTAAGAATTTGTTGAGATTATCCAACGCTGAGGAAACGTAAGAAAGTCGCGCGATACGGACTGCCGACGTTGGATTGCCAGGCGTGGCTAGACGTCCGCCATGCCACCTGCCTCATCCGTACACGGGGTGCAATCCAGGTTTCGAATCCTGTTCATCTCGCTTTTCACGTGGCTCGCTTAAGGTAGGCGGACATCCCGGTCTTCACCCTCCATGCTCAGACGCAACCACTCGGTTGTTTTTTCTCTATCTTACTCTTTGTACCACCATTGCATTTGAGTTTCTGCTTCTTGAGTGGGGACATACATCACGGGAGCAGCTCACCTCGCCATCATGGACATTGGCCGGCCTAGCAATTCTGTCGAGCGAGATGGTGCTGTCGAGCTCGCGCACCGCACTGGACCCTCGTCAAGCTCAAGTGGGATTACCATAGACGAGAAGGGACCCTCAAGGACCGTACAGTACGTCGGCGACGATGTGGACCTGGAGGGCGATAGTGAGGGTGCCAGAGTCACCAAATCAACACACGATGACATACGTGGTATGAAGCGCATGGGAAAGGACCAGCAGCTCGTGAGAACCTTCCGCCAGCTCTCCATAACTTCCTTCGTTTGCCTTGCCACGGCTTCGTGGGAGATTGGATTGTTTATCATCAGCCCTGCCCTCGTAGACGGAGGCAGCCCTGGTCTGGTATGGAGCTCGCTTTGGTGCTGGATCTGCTTTGGACCGATCTACTTGAGCATGGCTGAGATGGCATCAATGGCGCCCATTGCTGGTGCACAGTGTACGTCGCTCCCTGGGTCGTGCATGTGGAAGGCATTGCGCTAACAAGATTGTGTGACACTTCAGACCACTGGGTTTCAGAGGTACGCTCCTATTCTCACCTATAATTCTGGGGGTGCTAAAGCTGACTGACACTACTCCAGTTTGCGCCCGAGAAGTACCAGAAATTCCTGTCCTACATGGCTGGGTGGACCTCGACAATTGCTTGGCAAGCAGGAAACGCCATGGGCATCTTCCTGGCCGGCAGCATCGTGCAAACGATCATCCTGGTCAACAACGACAATTATGCCTTCCCAGCGTACCAAGGATCTCTGCTCGCTATTGCTATGGTGGTGATCGCCTACATTGCCAACATCTACGGCGCCAAGATCCTCCCTTACTGGCAGAACGCCTTCTTCGTACTACATATCCTGGTATACTTCGCCTACATTGTGCCAATCTGGGTCAGCGCACCAACGGCAACGCACACACAAGTTTGGAGCACTTTCCAGAACGAAGGAGGCTGGTCTAGTATGGGACTTGCAGTGATGGTCGGTCAACTTACCGGCATCTCGCAGCAAGTCGGTATCGATACTACGGCCCACATGAGCGAGGAGGTCAAGAACGCTGCCAAGGCCATTCCCAAGACTATGCTGATCGTCTACGTCCTCAACTTTGTGTTGCTTTTCCCAGCGATCCTCACGATTTGCTACCACATCCCAAACCTGGACGATGCGCTGGCCGACACGACTACTTACCCGGCCATATATGTTATGCGCCAATCTATGTCGAACACCTGGATTTCTGTCATTTTGGCCCTAATTGCATTGCTATCGTGCGCGTCGGCGATCAATTATTACGCTGCAGTCACCCGCGATCTGTTTGCGTTTGGTAAGTCGTCCATGAGCAAAACCCTTGTATGTCTGAAACATCTGCTGACGAATGTACTCACCGTATTTCAGCCCGCGACAACGGCCTCCCATTCTCCTCCTGGTTGAGCACAGTCCACCCAACGAAGCATCTGCCGATCCACGCAAGCCAAGTCTCCGTTGTCACGGCCACAGCGTTGAGCTTGATCTACATCGGCAGCGACGTCGCCTTCTATGCCATCACATCTCTTGCGACGGTCTCGCTGCTAATGTGCTACACCATGTCCATTGGATCGGTCCTCTGGCGAAGAATCTACCTTCCTGAGACGCTGCCTCCTTCTCACTTCTCTCTTGGCCGTTGGGGCATTCCATGTATTTTATTCACGGTGGCTCTATTCTACATATTCACTAACATAAGAATTAGGCAATGCCGCGGCGGTTATGTTCGGCGTATGGTCTTTTTTCTGGAGTTTCTGGCCACAAACAACTCCAGTGACAGCTGGGGGCTTCAACTGGGCATCACCAATCTTCGTAACTGCAGTGCTCTTCGCACTCGGCTACTATGTAGTAAAGGCGCGGAAGGTATATGTTGGTACGTCGTCCATGAGTAAAATCCCTTGTATGTCTGAGACATCTGCTGACGGTTGTACTCACAGGTCCTGTGGTGGAGGTCGAAGGCAGAAGGACAGCATCGAGGGCGGGATGATTCCAATATGGGCTTTGCATTGCCACGAGAATTGTTATGCATCGGAGATTTACAGAATGGACAGAGTCACACGCTCATGGAACCGTGGCGTCCAGCATCCAAGCGTATCCTGCTGAGAGGCCAATCCCGATTTTGCCCGTTTGACCACGTGATCAGTTCTGGCCGGCCTTCACACCGAAACCAGACCTTCGTATCGTACAACTCACAGCTTGATGGTTGGCCGGGGAGAAGCTCAGCTGATAATAAAAACGAGCCGATCCCATCGCGATCTATTCACTACATGGGGAAGGTATAAATGTTTAGACTGGTGTGTCAGCGAACATGCAGCGACAAACAAGCGAGCCGAGTCCTTCCGACAGCAGAAATAGCACCCCGGAGACAGCCCTTGCGCTTTGTATGACTAGCACGCACGCTCATGGCTGAGATTGATATCCGGCATCAGGCGTAGACCGTGAGGCGTTGCTGGCACACGGCCGAACCAGAGCTTGTTCGCTGACCAGTACATAATCGTTCACTTGCCACCATTCGCTCGTCTTTGCCTCATCAAACAAAAACAGCACTTCAAAACACCTCGACTCAGCCCACGACATCTATCCGGAAACAGTACTGAATAATGACTTGCAGTCGAGCCATAACAGCCACAGCGCTGTCGAAACAATCGGCCAGCCAACTTCTCAGATCACTCAATGCTAGAACAACGACTTCGGCTAAGCCGTTTGTCACATACCTAAACTCCCGATCCTCATCTTCCAAAAGACGATTCAGTACCAGCAGGCCAACGCAGATCAAGACCTTCTTCCCAGCACCTGACACTCCGCATATCAAGACTACTGAAACGGCATGGCAGCACCCGGTTTACACGTATCAGCAAATGGAGGAAGTGGCAGTGGCGCATCGCAATGCCAAGAGCACGTCGGACTACGTTGCGCTCTCCTTGCTGCGCATGATGCGGTGGGGTATGGACCTCGCAACCGGCTACAAGCACGACAAAGCAGTGGCCAAGGGGCAGAAGGATGCTAAGGACGCCAAGAGCACGTCTTCAATGACGGAGCACAAATGGCTGATGCGGTAGGTGGTTTATCAACCTACCATGTCTGACAGATTTACTGATGATCCGTAGCTTTGTCTTCCTGGAGTCAGTTGCTGGCGTACCAGGAATGGTAGCAGGCATGCTCAGACATCTTCACTCTTTACGTCGGATGAAGCGCGACAACGGCTGGATCGAGACCTTGCTTGAAGAGTGTAAGCTCTAATGTCGTATCATCGTTTGGTGTACGTGTCTGACGGGTGCCCAGCATACAACGAACGCATGCATCTCCTGACTTTCCTGAAGATCGCCGAACCTGGCTGGTTCATGCGTTTGATGGTTCTCGGAGCCCAGGGGGTCTTCTTTAACGGCTTCTTTGTCTGTTACTTGCTCTCGCCGCGGACGTGTCATCGCTTCGTAGGCTACCTCGAGGAGGAAGCGGTGATCACCTACACACGGACTATCCAGGATCTTGATGCTGGCAAGCTACCAATGTTCGCGAAGATGCAGGCGCCTGACATTGCAGTCAAGTACTGTACGTCGAATATTGTTCTCCATTTTACCAATGAAATTGGCTGATCATCTTCGCTTGTGTAGGGAACATGCCAGAAGGCTCACGTTCAATGCGGGATCTGCTGCTTTACATTCGTGCGGATGAGAGCAAGCATCGTGAGGTCAATCATACGCTTGGCAACCTTGACCAAAAGAACGACCCTAATCCTTATGTAAGATGAACCCAATCTCGCGGTGATCGAGTGCTTGCTAACAGATACGTAGGCCTCGAAATTCGAGGACGAGAGTCGCCCGCATCCCGTAAAGGACATTAAGTACAGTCGTCCTCAAGGATGGGAAAGAGATGAAGCTCTATAAGCCACTTTAAGATGTGTTACTTCCCAGCGTTTTAGCGGGGGCGTTAGTTGGTCATTTCATCGACACAGAGGTCGATTATCTCCAAAACATGCCTGATTATCAGGGTAGTAAACAGACCTAAGACTCCCAGCTCCGGACGAACCTGCTCGATAGTTTGCAGCATTCACAAACTACACCTATGTGCCTGGTGTCCCAAAATTACATTGAGCCTTGACGACTCCCACGAACCCTACATCCATACAACCCTGTTCTGGACTACCGTGTCCAAGCCCTACATTAAGTGTTCAAAACATCGAGAACTATGCCACAATAACTAGGGACTCATATGACCCTGCTCAGATCTTGTGAATCGCAATCCATACCTAACAGAGTCAGCAAAGTCGAATACAGTGACGCTCATCAAGAACCAGACTTACCGGTGGCAGGTCCTTCCCTCGCCTGCCATTCCAACCGCAAGCCTCGAAAGTGCTCTTCGCCTTGTCGGAACTATACTCGATCGTGGTGCCCTCTACGCAACGACGTCAGTGAGTTGGCCTCGACCAACCAAAGACCTGTTTTTACGTACTGGTGAACTTCGCCTCTCCTATCTCGATGCATTCTGTGGCAGCCCTTCAAGCGAGATTCATTAGAATGTGTCTCCCGGGGTCATGGAGGAGGATGAGGGATTGAGGAAGATGCTTACCATCCCTTACACTTCTCCGCTCCCTCAGCAGCATTCATCGCACCCAACGTATGCTCAATCATCTGCCTTACCGTCTTCTGCGTATTGGCCTTGAAGATCTTGAACTCAAGAGCTTGGTCGTGATACTTCGGCAGCCAGATCTTCGAGGCCCGCTTGAAGACATGCAACATGAGTGTCTCGGTGGCAAACATGTAGTTCGTGCCCGGCATCAGTGTAGGAGGACCCCATTGATTGAGCTTCTTCGAGGACTCCGACTTGGCCTTGTCGTAATCCTTGGGCTCTTCTTTCTTATCATCCTTCTTGCCATCATCCTTCTTACCGTCGTCTTTCTTGCTACCCTCCTTTGGTTCTTCCTTTTTGGCCTCCTCCTTCTTTTCCGCAGGTGGTGGTGGTGGCAAGATCGGGATGGTTCTCTGCGTTGCCGTTGGCTGAGCAAGGCCATAGATACCAATGGGTCCAGGCATGAACTGCCAAGGAGGCCAATACATCTGCTGATTCGAATACATGAACATGTCCGGTGGCATTTGAGGTGGTAGAGGAGGTGGTTGCAGGTATCCACCATCGGCACGCCATTGATAGGGTGGGTAGCCTGCCATTGTCGTTGGCAACAGTGGGTTTCTGCAAGGTAGTGGATGTCCTAGAGATGGCTGTTATGGTGATGGATGAGATGTTCGGATTTGGTTTCGGAAGGAGCCTGAAAGAGTAGTGCAAATGAAATGGAGATACGAGGGTTGGAAGAGGATGGAATACTTGTACCTACTGCTAGAGCATGGGCGCGTGGTGTCGTTGTCCACGCGGTCAAGTGCTTGGGTGTTTGCAGTGAACACATACTGGCGTTCCGTGTCCCGAGTCAAGCATTGTAAACCATTTCCGTAGCATCGTGAGCGAAGCAAACATATAATTGCGCGGCAAACCATGTGAAGGAGAGAAAGGCCGAGTGTGGCCAGGAGGATGGTTTAGGTGGCAATGTCGTGGCAGTCTGAAACACTCAATCAGTGGCCGTGGTAAGTGCTGCCTAGAAGTTGTCGACTGGTAGTTCTAGTCGTGGCATGATCATATCCCGATAAGTGAGAGAGCTAGTAGCGGCTGCCAAAGACAGGCGTTACGGCAGCTCGGGGTGGCCGAGTAACAGGGGTTGCATTATCGAACAATGGCAGAAGTACCAGCAACATCCCGCTGCTCATTATGCACATCCTCCACTGCCATCTGCGCGATCTGCCGCTGCATGAGATCCTCGCTCATAAGTCCCTGTCCTTGCGTTCCTACCTCGCCAGGGTACTCAGGTGGAAACGTAGGCCTATAAGGGATGCCTGGCTTCAGATATAACAACAAACGATAAGCAGTGTTGCCATTCAGGTAATACCGATGAAGGCGCTTCGTTCGCAGGAAACCAAGGTTCTCGTATATGCGCAGGGAGGGGATGTTGTCTACTTCTGTCTCCAGAGCGATCTGTGTAGGTCAGCAAAGATGAGTAATGCTTGTCGTGATCAGGATTGCCAACCTCATCCGCATCCTTCTCGATCATCTTCTCGACGGCTAATCGAACAAGCTTGGTAGCGATGCCGCGACCGCGGTATTCAGCGTCGGTGGCGAGCATGGCAATGTAGCCTCGCATCGGGCCGCCGCGGTGAGGCTCCAGCTTGCATACGATAACGCCCAGCAGATTGTCATCGTCGTCGAGTGCCTGTCGATAATTAGCTTAGTCACTCCCTAGAAAACTTCCAGCATACCATGAAGCACAAGTCGCCCCATTGATACAAAAAGTATCTGTAGACATAGATGCTATAAGGCTCTGACAGGTCCTTAGATATCAATTGTCGGATAGCCGGGAGATATGACGATTCCTTTTCGGAGCCATAGGCAACATAGCGGATGCTCACTTCTCCTGTCACTTTGGCTATTGCTTCTGCTTCTGTCTCCGTGGGCCCGTTTGTCGCGGCATCTTTGCTGTTGCCGCTCATCGGGGTAGAGATCGTAGACGAGGTAACGACGAACAACGCATCTGAGCGCTAAGCCTGCTTGTCGAATGTGGTCTCGTCAACCGTGATGTTTTGTTTCGGAAGGTGAACATTGTCAAGAATTGCATGTGAAGAGCGATCCGGGCCTATCCGCTGCCAAGGTACGTGGCGAACTCTAAGTCGCGTCTACCCACTGCCTTCTTGTTGCTTTTCTCAAACATCGATGGAGCCATAGTACTGCATGAGCGGACAATGTCGGACCTTCGCCGTCGCATCTTCGGTGTTGGTGCCAACACACCAGACAGTACGCCTGCCAGCTCTCGAGACCCCAGCCCAGCTGCCCGGGGAGATGGCACCAAAGGCGATCACTTGACGGTCCTGCCAACGGAAAAGGTCGAAACGCTGCACAAGAAGATCAAGAAGCAAGGCACGAGACGGCGGACCTTCTGGATCTTCGCACTCGGCGGTCTCTTCGGCATCTTCGTTGCCGGCTTCTTCGCCAGCAGCAATGGCGGGCTGGAGAGTCTGGCGGATCTGGCCGGCTTGAGCAATATGAACCTGGACTCTATCCTGGATGTGCTGCCGGCTGGTCTTATCAGGGAAGTGCAGGATCTTCAGGTAAGTCACTATCGATGTGCTCCTGCTTCCTGCCACAAACTGATGTGTTGACGAAGGTCCTTGTGATCGCAGAGCCGTGAAAAGGACGCTGTCAACTACGATTCGTTTGCCATCGGCCTGCAGGCTCGTTCGGAAGGCGTGTCCGCGAAGTACCCAGTGATCATGATTCCTGGCGTTATCTCCACCGGCCTGGAATCCTGGGGCACCGAGGAGGTTTCAAGGCAGTACTTCCGCAAACGTTTGTGGGGCTCCTGGAGCATGATGCGCGCCCTGGTCCTTGACAAGCCGTCGTGGAAACGGCACATCATGCTCGACCCTGACACCGGTCTCGATCCACCCGGCATCAAGCTCCGCGCTGCACAAGGCTTCGACGCCGCAGACTTCTTCATCACAGGCTACTGGATCTGGAACAAGATCCTTGAGAACCTGGCTACCATCGGCTACGACCCTACCAACGCCTTCACGGCTGCGTATGACTGGCGGCTGAATTACATGAATCTCGAGATTCGCGATCAATACTTCACACGATTACGAAATCATATTGAGCTAGCGAAGAAAGTCTCTGGTCTCAAAGTCGTGCTCCTCTCTCACAGCATGGGCTCTCAAGTGCTCTTCTACTTCTTCCACTGGGTCGAAGCAGAAGGGTACGGCAACGGCGGCCCATCGTGGGTCAACGATCATATCGAGAGCTGGATCAACATTTCCGGATGTATGCTCGGAGCGCTGAAAGATCTCCCTGCGGTGCTGAGTGGAGAGATGAGAGATACAGCTCAATTGAACGCATTCGCTGTATATGGTCTCGAGAAGTTCTTGTCGAGACAGGAGCGTGCCGAGATATTCCGCCGTATGCCGGGTATAAGCAGCATGTTACCCTTGGGCGGAACGGCCGTATGGGGTGACCACCTCTCTGCTCCGGACGATAAGCCAGGTCAGAACCTCACGTACGGCAACTTCCTCAGCTTCAAGCAAGCGAATAGTTCTCAGAACAGCCCGGGAAATCTCACTGTCGACCAGGCCCTACCATATCTATATAAGCATACTGAGCAATGGTATCGAGACGCCACGCAGCGCTCTTACTCGCACGGCGTTGCTCATACCCGCAAAGTTGTGGAAGACAACCAATTCTTTCCAGCCAAATGGATCAACCCGCTCGAAACTCGGTTGCCATTGGCGCCGGACATGAAGATTTTCTGCTTCTATGGCTTCGGCAAGCCCACTGAGCGAGCTTACTTCTACCGCGATGACCCTGCCACTGGTAATAGGACTTCGGACGCTGTAATGATCGACACGACTGTCAGTACGGCGAACGGGTTCGTGGACAGAGGTGTAGTAATGGGCGAGGGTGATGGTACGGTATCGCTGTTGAGTACGGGATATATGTGTAACAAGGGATGGAAGATTCCGAGGTACAATCCTGCTGGTATCAAAGTTACAACGTACGAGATGAGGTGAGCATGTCATCTAATCCCTTGGGACGCAAATGCTGACACGAGACCGCAGGCATGAGCCTGATCGCTTCAGCCCGCGTGGCGGGCCAAATACCGGCGATCATGTTGATATCCTGGGTCGGTCAAGCTTAAATGACCTGATCTTGAGGGTTGCGGGTGGGCAGGGCCACTTGATTGAGAATACAGTGTACAGCGACATCCTGGTCTATGCAGACAAAGTCAAGATCTACGATGATGAGGCAGAGGAGACCTAGGTCTTTTCTTCCGCCTTGTTATTCCTGTCAAGGCTCTGCCGCAGTTTCTGGGAAGGCGTCTGGATGTGGTGGAGGCCATGATATGGCGTTGGTGGAGTGGTCAAGCATGGTTGTGGTGGCGTAATGCGGACACAATGGAGTGATCTGGCTTGTTACGTGATACCCTTTATGCAATGGGAAACAGCAGTTTGTCCGAGCATGCCAGGTCGATCCTCGTTATGCTTGTATATTCGGATAACGCCCCCGTAGGTTTGTATACGCGCGGTACGATTGCTTTGTGTTGCTTCCGGTCATGCTGATGGTCTTGCTTAGGATGGACATAGACCTGCTTTGACTGATTAGGAAGGCACGACGTTTGCTAGCGCAAACAGCTAGACTTTTCTCGAGAAGACATTCATTGTTAAGATGGCTCGGTCATATGTTACAAGTACCGACCGCCTCTACCAGAAAGTTTATGTCGTTCGACACATAGTCATTGGGCTTCCTCCTCTTACTTCCTCCAACTCTTCTCACTTCACTTACAATGTGCTAAGGCGCGCTAGTCTATGAGCCGTTCCTTCTACGCACTACAGACTTGCGCACCTTTCTTCCTCGTCCATACTCTCAACAAACACCCGGAGACTCGAGCAAACAGCAGTACTCCATCTTTCAGCAACACACCACTACCAATACAACCCAATACAACCCAATACAGCATATACAATGGCCGACCTTCGGAGGACTGTGCTTCTCGGCGCCACCAAGAAGGTATGAGGCCGCTGCACTCGATGCGATGGAGAAAACAATTGACAATTCGCATAGGGGAGCACTGATGCTAGGAGCTTGCCGCAATACGACGGCGCTTCAGATGAGCCAGAGGACCAGCGGAACGATACCTCTCCACGACAGGACTCCGACTCCTCTGCACTGTCGCCACCCACTGCACCAGCACACACCATTGCGCAGAGCTTCGGGGATGCCAGCACTACCACTCCACCATTCGGTCTTCACCCATTTCCACCACGCCGTGATGGCCCATATGCAACACCTCCGACGCCACATATTGGACCAGCAGACACGTCGAGTGTGGCATCGGAAGACTCACCACACGTGCTGGCGTCCCGTCGTGGTCTGAACCCGAATGCGAACGAGTTCGAGGGTGCCAGGGCCATGCTGCTACACGGCGCTCCGCCGGGAACTCGAGACCCGATGGACGAGCCACCCGATCGCGACGATTTGATTGGTGTGCCGGTGGCAGACGATGAACAAGTCGCTCGTCGTCTGCGGGACGCCATCCGGCATGCAGCATTGACGTATAGACGTCTAACCGCAACACACCAGTGGGAGGTGGCAGCAGAGGAAATGAGGGCGGTCTTCGTCCGGCACTTTGGCGAGGCATACGAGGAGGAGGAAGTCCGGACGATGACAGAGGGGCCAGACGATCCCCCTGAGTCGGATCAAGGAGATGCGGAAGACCAGGATGACGAGCTGTTTTGACCATGTACGGACTGAGTATTCTTGACTGGGTTGCAAGTTCAATAGTCTATAGCTTCGCTTGAGGCCTGTCGTCTCCAACAATAGCAGCAAGCATGCCTTCCGCAACGTCCTCGTTGTCTTCAGCCTCTGTGAGCCATGTGACCAACCCAGCCTTATGTGAACGGATCTCAATCTCCATCTTCATCTGCTTGACCACACAAATCGGATCGTCCTTCTTCACCATATCACCTACGTCCACCAGAATTTCCACTAGCTTGCCAGATATCGGCAGAATGACGTGACTGGCATCCGAGCGAGAGCCTTGCTTGTGCTGTGAGCTCGTAGCGGACGCAGACGTTGACGTACTCTGCATGTCCATCCTGAATGGTATAGGGTCGGAACCGGGCACCGTAAACAATATATCTGCTGCAAAGTTTGTTGGGAAGTCGTTGCGTATGACTTTGGCCAGTTGGAGATGGTGAGGTCGAGTGGTCGTTTGTGCGGCTGACTGTGGTCGAAGTTCGATGGACCATGCATCATCCTTGCGGAACATGGGCGCTACATTGGATACCGCCGCAGTACCCGCCGTCAAAGCCTGCGGCGCGGCCAGACCATGGAACGAATCCGGCCGTTTGGCTAAGGTCTGGCTCTGCTGAAGCAGCTCATCGTGTCTCGCTTCCAGCCATTGAGTATCACATACACCTGCGTTGAAGTCCGCGTGGTTTACGATAGCTCGCAGCAGTGCTATGTTTGTAGTGATGCCAATTACAGAAGTATCGTCAAGCGCTCGTTGTGCCTTGCTGACGGCATCGTGCCACGTACGAGCAGTGACAATGATCTTTGCGATGACGCTGTCGAAGTCAGATGAGACAACGGCAGGAGCACCATTCAGTAAAGCGGTGTCCACTCGTACGCCGTTGCCGGAAGGAAAGCGAAACGCTTGAATCTTACCAATACTGAGTGAGTAGTTCTTTGCTGGGTCTTCAGCAGTGATTCGGAGTTGAATAGAGTGCATGCCAGGTGCCGCGAGCGGATCTTGCCCAAGACCAGCCAAACCAGCGTTCTCGAATGAAGCCCCTTGAGCAAGACATAGCTGTGCTTTGACGATGTCGACAGAACAGATGGACTCGGTGATCGTGTGCTCTACTTGTAAACGCGGGTTGATCTCCAGAAAGTAGAACTCTCCCGTCTGAGGATTGAGCAGGAACTCAAATGTTCCGAGGGAAGCATAGCCGATCTACACATGGTTAGCGGCGTCTTGTTCGGCATGTGAACAAATCCTCACTTTTCTAGCCATACGGATTGCTGCCTCGATGACAGGTACGACGACATTCCGATTCGCTGCAGTACTCGGTGCGAGCTCGACAATCTTCTGATACCTGCGCTGTATGCTGCACTCTCGCTCCCACAGATGCATCACATTGCCTTTGCCATCTCCGATAATCTGGACCTCGACGTGGCGGAAGCCGTCAACTGCCGCCTTCTCAGCAAACACTTGCTTTGATGGGCTCTCCTCGATGGCTCTAGTCACCAAGCTCGGCAAGTCTCGCATATTTCGAATTAGCCGAATCCCTCTCCCACCACCGCCATCGATTGCCTTGACCATTACAGGTAGCCCAGTCTTCTCGGCGAATATACGAATAGCGTCTATGCGACCCGTCGGCTCTGTGAGTGCAGGTAGAACAGGCACGTGGCATTCTACGGCTAGCAAGCGAGCCCGCAGCTTGTCACTCGTTCTCTCGAGGTTCTCACTGCCTGGTCCAACAACCATGACCTTGATCTCAGCCATTCGTGCGGCCAACTCCGATGATTCTGATAAGAAGCCATATCCTGGATGGACAGCATCGATCTTGTGTTGCTTGACGATATCGAGGATTTCATCAATGTCCATATACGATGCGGGAGATCGTAGTTGTATAGCATGTGCAGCGTTGAAGGTGTGGCCTATGTCGTTCTCGCTAAAAAGGGCAAATGTCTCAATGTCAAGTTCTCGGGCAGATGAAAGTATGCGCGCTGCGATTTCGCCTCTGATGCTAAATTAGCATGATCAAGGATTGCAACAATAGTATTGCAGTACCTGTTAGCTACAAGAAGCCTTTTTATAGGCCTTGGTCGAATGCTAGCCATGGTCCGCGAGATCTATGTACGATCCCTAGCCAACTAGACTGAACAAGACATTCGAATTCTCGCGTCTACTCGGTGTTCTTACCACCTCCAAGTACGTTTCATGCGAGGTATATCTGTTAGAGAGTTGAGAGGAGAAGAGGTGAGGTGCTCCTTCCATTTGGTTGCCTCGGCTGATGCTTCGAAATCCTTGCGGAGGTCACAATTGGGCCACCATACAACACTGGGATCTTGATAATGCGCATCAAGATGCAACGCTTCAAGCGAGTTTTCAAAGCATATGATATAGATGAAAGTCTACAACGGTGAGCAGTGTGTTCCACACGGCGTTGAATGCGGTGGTGCCGAAAGATCGACCGAGCGAATTGGCAAGCAATGCTTGCGATGTGGTGAAGAGCTACCAGAAGCGATAACGTACGCATCGTGATACATTTATTAGGATCTCCGAGTCTTGTGTATGCAGTTCTGAGGTTTTACTTGCCCGCTCAGGCGATAAGAGCATTAGACGTCATCCTGGAGAGCTTCCTGGCCGTCTTCCAAACCCCGCGCCATATTGGCCATGAACGACTTGTATACCAGCGCGTCGTCGCTCGTGAGTGCTGTACTTGTCACTCCTTCCAATTTCGTTGTCTCGAGACTTTGCATTCCGCCACATCCTACACCATGGGCAAACGTGAGTATCTTGTTTCGAAACCTTTTCCTATTGATCTGACGAATCGTCAGGAGCGCTTTGCTGCATCTCAGTCGATATCGACGCCGTAGCTGGTTGGCTGGGCTCGTATGGTGGCGAGGACAGCACCTCTGACATCTCTCGTGGCCTCTTCGCTGGTACCATTGGTGTTCGCCGTATGCTCAAAATGTTCGACAAATTTAAAATTAAGACGACTTGGTTCATCCCAGGCCACAGTCTCGAGACTTTCCCAGAAGAGTGTCGGATGATCGTTGACGCCGGTACTGTCCTTCGAGCTACATCGTTGTTGTAGTAGTCAACATGCTGATCATTAGCCAGGGCATGAAATTGGACTTCACGGCTACTCCCACGAGAACCCGGCCGCAATGACCCTCGAGCAGCAGACCGCGATTATGGACAAGTGCTACAATCTCATCACAGAGTTCCAGGGCAGACCGCCTCGAGGCATGGTAGCGCCGTGGTGGGAGAGCAGCCAGGAGGGTGCGGAGCTGATGTTGAAGTATGGTTTGGAGTACGATCACTCTTTCAGCCATCACGACTGTCAGTGCTATTGGTTACGTACGGGCGACAAATGGATTCCGATTGACTACACGAAGCAGCCGGATCATTGGATGAAGCCGCTCGAGGGAGGGCAGATGACCGGGTTGTGTGAGATTCCTGCGAGTTGGTATCTGTGAGTTGTTAGCCAGGTCTGATGTGTGGGTTGCTGCTGACGTTCGTTGCAGAGATGACCTGCCGCCAATGATGTTCATCAAGAAGGCACCGAACTCGCATGGTTGGGTAAACCCTCGCGATGTTGAAGAACTCTGGATGGATCAATTCAACTACCATTATCGTGAAGAAGAAGAGTTCGTGTTTCCGGTCACTGTCCATCCTGACGTGTGTGGTCATCCTCATGGTCTGATAATGCTTGAAAGGTGAGTCCGACATCGTTGAGCATCAACGTGTGGTGATACTGATGCTTAGCAGAATGATCGAGAAGCTCAATACTTACGAAGGGGTCGAGTGGGTTACCATGGAGCAGATCTGCGATGACTTCAAGTCGAAGAACACACCTCCGAAGGGTGCTTTGCTGCCTGCGAAGGCTGGAGCTATACTCGAGAACAAAGACCTAAAGTTGGAGAGCCAGCAGTAGATGTACTAGGAGGCAATCTTTCCGAATGGCAGGCTAGTCAACTTCGTCTCTGTTTACAACGTCAAGCTACGCCTGCGCTGCTGCTTTGATGTCGTCGGTGGTTGCTGGTCGTTGCTAAACACATCGTCGTTAGCCTTGAAGAGGGACCTGATGATTGTGCACTAGCTTACTCCAAATGGCAGCCCGCCTGTCTGGCCAGGATATGACCAGTCTACCATAGCGTCCAGTCTTCCGGGTGGATCATCAAGCAGAAGCATAGCCGTCATGAACGAACGACCCTTGATGTCGAACCAGATATCTTTGGACCGATCGTCGAGGTTGGAGAGGGCGGGCGGGACATGTACGCGAAGCCCTCAATGCACTGACCTTTCCATATTTCACTTTGGGAGACGGAACTTGCACAGGCATACCAATGTCCTGCCGACAAAATCCCACTTCAGGCTGTAGTGTCTCATAGTCAGCCTTCTATTCGAACGTTTGAGGGCCTGGCTGTTCCAAATCTCCAGCTCAGCCCTGCGTGGCTAGACGGAGCATGCCAAGTATGGCAGCATCGTGCGAGTGGTCGCCTCACCATAAAGTAGGTTTTTGACTTAATGTTGGCAGGCGTCATGTAAGTCTGCTAAAGGTTGGGCCGCATAGCGGAGTGGAAGGCCAGTAGGCGGAGCAGAGTCTTGTTGGTCTCGATGTAAGAGCGGAGGTCAGGGTGGGTGGAGTCACTGATCGGCTTATCCAGCATGGTGTCCGTCCATACCTGGCGCGTTGAGGTGTAGGGATCTGGACGAGTAGCCATCGTTACGCGTAGAGACAGGATTAACGAGAGAAATAGGGCGTGGAGGAGAGTGATATGCCTGCGGGGAGACGCGCTTTTATAGTGGGGAGCAAGGGATGTGAAACGTGAACAGGTCGGCAAAGGCTGAAACGGTCACGAAAGCCACACGCACGCACGTGAAAAGAGGGGCAAAAATGTGTCCTCTCCACGTTGCGATTGCATGTTGCTGTAAGCTGGAAGGACCACATCGTTAGAAGTCTAGAAGGTCAGGCACGAACGAGACAGCTTGCAGTTCGCCAACATCAACGCAACACAGCATGAATACGCTTCGATGACACAGCAGTCTTCTCCGCGGGACGTGTCACGTTGAACAGGCCAAATGTCCTTCAACGTTACTGGAGCCATATCTCCATTCGCCAGTCCCGTCGATGAGAGGCCCAAACCGAACAGACAGCAGTCGCAGCTCAGATATCCGGTAGCACCGTCTCCGTACGATCGTCAAGCACCTGACAGCTACTTCCCGCCGGTCCAGCAATCTACAACACCACAGCCACAGATTATGCAGCAATATGGCCAGCCAGGACAGCACGATGGCGCAGGAGGGCTCGCGCAGCAGATGGGTCAAATGAACTTGGACGGCAGTGCGCCAGCGCCTTCGAGGAAGAAGAAGGACCGACATGCGTACCACCAACTCGAGCAGCCTGCAGCGCAACCTTACGATGGGGGAGAGGGCGGACAGCAGTATCTGAATGGAGGCAGTCGACAGCCGTCACGAGGGCCGAGTCCAGCACCGCCAGCATGGCAACAGCCCTCTCAGCCGTGGCAGAATCAGCCCAGTCCTCAGCCATGGCAGTCTCAGCAGATGCCGCAGAACCAGGCACCTTCGCGAGGCACGCCGATAGCGATGGGAGGTCAAATGGGTCAGCAGCCAGGCGGTATGCAAACTGGTGCAGGCGCGCAAGCGAGAGTCAATCCCGATCAGATACCGAGCGTACCATTGAGCAGAGACACGCCGGCGGAGTACTACAAAACTCGCATATATCCAACTATGGAGCAGCACCTTCCACCACCAGCTACGACGCCGTTCGCTGCCTACGACCAAGGCAGTGCTTCGCCCAAGTACGCACGATTGACGCTGAACTGCATACCTCATGCCCACGATCAGATGGTATCGACTGGTCTGCCACTTGGTCTTGTATTGCAGCCACTGGCAAAGCAGGCAGATGGTGAGCAAGCCGTTCCTGTTCTAGACTTCGGTGAGGTTGGCCCGCCTCGGTGTCGACGATGTAGAGCATATATCAACCCTTTCATGGTCTTCTCGAATGGCGGCAACCGCATGACTTGTAATCTCTGCACACACGTCAGCGAAGTAGCATCGGAGTACTTTGCGCCAACAGATCCCAGCGGCGTGCGAGTGGACAGAGCTAACAGACCAGAACTGCTTCTCGGAACATGCGAATTTCTGGTGCCGAAGGAGTACTGGTCGAAACCGCCCGTACCAATGCGATATCTCTTCCTGCTTGACGTCAGCGCGGAGGCTTATAGTCGCGGCTTCTTGCAAGGCGTCTGCGATGGCATCTTACGGGCTATCTACGGCGAGGAGGAGGCTGAGGATGCTGAGGATGACGACGGCGATACAGCTGCCAAGCCGAGCATGGTACCCGCAGGCGCCAGAGTAGGCTTCATGACTTTCGATCGGGAGATACACTTTTACGACGTCTCTGCTGGGACATCAGCACCCCAGGAACTCGTTATATCTGATCTTGACGACCCATTCGCGGCTATCTCGCCTGACCGGCTCTTCGTCGATGCTGCGGAATGTCGAAGCAGCATTACCAGTCTGCTCAAACGGATACCGGAGATGTTCGCTTCCATACAATATCCGGCACCAGTTCTGCTGCCATCACTACACGCTGCGCTCGTCGCCTTGGACATCAGCGGCGGCAAGATCATCTGCTCTCTTGCTGCACTTCCCACATTCGGCCCTGGCGCACTTACAGCGCGGGACAAGGGACAAGGTCAGAACGACGATGGCGACGCGAGCAAAGAGTTTCTCAAGACGGAACATCACGGCTACAAGAAGTGCCAGGCAGACATGATCAAGGCAGGGGTCGGCATTGACTTCTTTGTTGCTGCACCCATGGGTGGCTACCTAGACATCGCCACTATTGGCTTTGTCGCCGAGAAGACGGGTGGCGAGACTTACTACTACCCCAATTGGTCATACCCGCGAGACTGTTTACGACTGGAGAAAGAGCTCTCGCATACCTTGCGAAGAGAGCAAGGCTATGCAGCGTTGATGAAGGTGCGGTGTAGTAATGGTCTGCAAGTTGCACATTACAGTGGCAATTTCACGCAGCATACATTCGGCGCCGATCTGGAGTTGGCGAGCATTACGCAGGACTCTGGTATGAGCGTGACCTTCACTCATGATGGGAAGGTGAGTGTCCGTCTGAACCCGATGGCGAGTGTTGAAGAGAGGAGGCGAGCGACGCATGTTGAGGTGCGGCGTCGTCGCCTCGAGTGCTAAGAGAACTCCTGCTGACGTTTGACTTCTAGCTCGAACCGAAGCTCGATGCACACTTCCAGGCAGCGCTGCTGTACACCACAACCTCTGGCGAGCGACGGGTAAGATGTATCAATGTTGTGGCATCCGTCTCCGACAACGCGCGGGAAAGCATGCGCTTCGTTGACCAAGACGCCGTCGTCTCGGTCATGGCCAAGGAGTGCGCGTCCAAGGTCGGTGAGCGTAACCTTAAGGACATCCGACAGCTGCTTCAAGACAAGACGATCGACATCCTCGCTGGCTACCGCAAAAACGTCGTCGACATGCACCCTTCTGGCCAGCTCGTCCTACCCGAGAACCTCAAGGAGTTTGCCATGTATATGCTCGGTCTTGTCAGGTCTCGAGCACTCAAGGCTGGACGAGAACCCAGCGATCGCCGGATTCAGGAGGTCCGGATGATCAAGGGCATGGGTCCGGCGGAGCTGAGTCTGTATCTGTATCCGCGTGTCATCGCTGTGCACACTCTTGACCCCACAGAAGGCTTCGCGGACGACAACGGCCATCTTAAGATGCCGCATGCGATACGAGCCAGCTTCTCGCAGATCGAAGAGGGAGGTGCATATCTGGTCGATAATGGCCAGATTCTGCTACTATGGCTGCATGCGCAGGTTTCACCGAATTTGCTTGAAGATTTGTTTGGTGAAGGCATGAACAGCCTACAGGCGCTTGATCCGAATTTGGCTGCTCTTCCAGTATTGGAGACGCATCTGAACGCGCAGGTCCGGAATATCTTACTGCATATGGAAGAGCAGCGAGGCAGCAAAGGCCTCGCAATACAGTTGGCACGGCAAGCCCTCGATGGGGCTGAGTTCGAGTTTGCGAGGCTGCTATACGAGGATCGCAACAACGACGCCAGCTCCTACGTTGACTGGCTTGTTATGCTACATCGCGGTGTTGGCACGGAGGTAAGTGCTCGTGTTGTCCCATCGCATGCACAAGCTAACGTGACCTAGCTGAGTGGACAGCGTGCCAAGTCTGGCGAGGATGTGACGCAGACCATTACGAACACGATCTCGAGCATTACTGGAAGCATAGGTCTGCACTGAGAATGACGGGGTCGATCAACAGTATTCCTGAACCACATCCTACCACATTGTGCATAGCCATTGCTCCTCTCGTTTTCGGTCCCTGTCAAGCCAGGCCACATGTGAATGGCCGTCAACTATGCGCCCCGTACAGGTCGACATGGGAACGCTACCAACCATCGCACAACATACGCCACGGTCTGCCCGTTTGTGTACCTCACATCACAGCTTGGCCGGCAAGTGTATCTCCGTCAGTGTTTCTCCCGCGATTCGAAACGGTACGCAGGGCAGCGTGCACGCCACGAACCGAGCAGGTTCAGTCGCAGATGGATTCGACCACCGATGCATAGTGCCGCGCTGGACAATGTGATCCTGGAGTAAAGTCAGTAATCCGTAGGCTTGAGAAGACAGCCACGGTGTGCCTACTCCTGGCTGCAGCCGGACCTTTTCTCCTCCGTCGAGCTCATGGTCTATCTCGCCAATAACGCAGATCGAAAAATCAATAGAGACCGTGCGGTCTTCGGCAGCACGGATCGTTAGTCTGTGTACCATCAAAACGAGTTCAACAAACCTACGCATGGCACTGACGCCGCCCGGCTTGAGGTCGACGACGACCAAGTTTGCGCCTGGCGTGATCACGATGTCATTTCTCAACCAGCTGGTGCGACCCTCTTCGCCTTTATAAGCCTTCATATCTGCGTCGTTCTCGAGGTTCGCTGGAATAGATCCGACGGCCTGCAAAAAGGTTAGGGAGAGCTTGTACTAATTCGTGAATCTAAGACATTGCGGGCAAGTCCGTTTCTCCCTCTCTAGGGGAAAATACGATGCCCTGTAGCTGTAGGAAAGGCAAGAGGCGGCGACAGGCTAGAGGTCATAGCAGGGCGATACTCACTGTTGTACAGTTAGCGCATGCACACAAGTCTCGGAGAAGTTCTCCCTAAAACTTACCGTATGATCTCGACATAGCCCCTGCATCTCTGACTCTGTATACTTGCTCCGGAGAGTCCGCGTACACACTCTTTCCTCCGCTATCGTGGGTGGCGATATATCGCTTGCATGGCCGTAGACCGAAAGGTGCTTTGTTATCTGTTGACATAGTGTGACATTAAGCAAACCTGCTTTGACACTGGCAGTCTTGTACTTTCGATGGCATCTTGGACAAAAGTGAATATACCACATGCGGGGTCTCTACCGCGGCAATGCCTCCTTCCCAGCCAGTGCTCATTGAGCGTCAACAAATTGAGAAAACGAGGTGTTCAAATTCTTTCGAGTCGAAGTCATACCATTCATACACTCTCCAACCTGCGAAGTATTCCCATTAAATTGCCAAGAGGCAGAGTCTCATCTACAGCCATTATACAATCCTTCCGCTATGCAGTCAAGCATATCTGTTGGTTCCGCTATGCGTCGAAAACGTCAAAGAATCAATATGTGCAAAGTGACAAGATTGCAGCAATAGCCAGCCATGGGACCCATCGGCTTGGTTGGACCATGCCTGCCGCGGAGCTTGATCCTGCGGTTGCGGTCGAAGAAGCACCTGTAGCAGAAGTGCCAGACCTCGTGCTCGTGGCGGATCCAGTTGATGTCGCACTCGCGGTACCGGCTGACGAGCTTTGTGGCAGGCCACTGACGTGTGCCTCCGCAGTGTATTCGAACGTGTCATCGATGCAGCCAGTGTCCAAAACAGGGAAGATGTACGTGGACGGGTCGCTGATGTTCTTAGGGATATAACCATCCGCAAGGCCGCGGCGGTAAGACCAGGCATCAATATCGTATTCGGTTTGCCACGACCAGAAGTACCAGCCGATAGACGGTTGGCCAGGCAACTGGGGAGAGTAAGCAGCGTTCTGTGCCTCGAAGAGCTTCCGGAACCAAGTTCTCTTCGCCTGATCTTGCTCAGTGTTCGAGGAGGAGTTCGCTGTGATGCCGGTGCTCAAGCTCCATTCGCCAACCAGCGTGGGAGGAATTCCAGTGTTATTTATCTTGAGTGCAGTTGCGAAATCACAGATATGCTTCAGAATCTGCGGCTCCGGCAACGTGTCCAGCGGTGGGAAAGCCCAGAATTGATGGGTATCAAGCGTCAAAAAATCTCCCGGAGTCTGGGCACTCGCATCATGCGGGTCGTAGTTCGCCCAGGTCGGCGGGTTGTAAAAGGCATCGTGAATCGTGACGTTGATACCGCTCGCATTTGCCGGTCCAACAATGTCGGCCCCAGCGGTGTAGAATTTCCTCAATGCGGCATCTGCGAAGATGGGCTCGTTGAGAAGCTCAATGTCTGCACATCGATTAGTAGTTGCAAGGAACATGATTCGGGACAAAATAATAGCTTACTGGTCACGGCTCCGCCGTAGATTTCCTTTGTGAATTCAGTGGTCAAGTTCTGCAGTACGTTCAGGCTGCGGTCTGAGTTCGAGCTATTGTCGACGAAGCCGATAGCTCCGACGAGTCCAGTCTCTTCCCACCCATTCTGCGAGCCCGGTGCACCGTGAAGGTCGATCATGACATTGAGACCAAGCTCGTTCGCCCATTGCACAGCGCGAATGAGATACGGGTACTGCGAAAGTCAGCCTAGATTACGTCTCCAAGATTCATGCAGAGGCTGACCTGTCCTGAGACATAGGGTTCGTAGTCAAGCAAATCGACCGCCCAGTAACCTAGCGGTATCCGAATGGCGGCTTTGGATCGTTAGCAAACGCGTGTAGGAGGCTGGTAAGCTGGTGTAAAGCAATACGCACTGTAAAAAATTAGTTCTAATTGCGGGTCAGAAATAGCTCATGTAGGGCTTACCTTAGACCAGCATTCTTGATCTCCACAAGGTCGTCGCGGGTGTAGTATGTGCTCCAGTGGTTCTCAAGCCTTTCCAAACAAGCGTCCTTGCCGAGTGAGTTACCTGGGATTTGGTAGTCAGCACATGTTGCACATCCCGGGCTCCCTACACATCGGCATCTTACACAGGCTCCATTCGTCGACTTCCCCATTGAAAAGACTTGGATTCATCCTTGATGCCAGTTAGATTCCTGGTAGCACAGCATGTAGGCATGTTAACGACCCACCATGGTTCGCAGACCTGCAAAAGCCCTGTCAGTACTTGGTCAAGGGGGACCATCTTCTTTAGTACGTACCAGCCATCCTCCCAAATTAACTCCACGAACGATGGCCGCGCTGGCTCCAGTGATGGCGCTGGCGAGCAAGGCAAAGGCGGTCGTACGCATGGTGAGGCTGGAGAGACGCGATGCTGTGTAACGCGCAGGGGACCCCGGACTGCTGAAGATACAATTGTTCTGCAAGCACCTTTACCCAAGAAGAGTAAGAAACGAGTGTAAGAAGCGACCAAGTGCCCAGAAGAACGCTGAAAAGGTAGACACGTCGTCGATGATGTTGAGAGCGGAGCCGGATCTCCTGAGATGCAGTGGCAAACAGGATTGCGCGTACGGGCCGGTCCGAACTTGATGAGGTTGTCCACAGCCAAGAATCGGCATGCAATCTCGTCGAGACGTCACCTCGTTTAAATGAAGAAGCGTAGGCGATGGCCTGCTGGAAATGAAGCTCGAAGACGTCTCCCATGCAGGAGACAGTAACTGTATCAGGTAGGCGTCGCCACGAGCATTTATTCGGCGTACCAGTGCCGAGAAGGCGCGTTCTGTGGTTGCACGGGAAACCCTTCCGCGGCCTTTCGGCCACCCGGCACGCCTTACGGAAACAACTAATTCGTGGAATTGTCATGACAATCTTTCGCGCTTGAGTTCAAAGAACAGACGGAGCACCGCACGCAGTCTCTAGTACGATATTCCGAGCTACCAACGCCCGAGATGTCAGCGGGCAAGCCACCACGAAGCCTCGAGGGCAAGGTGTATGTGTGACAAGGCCGTCGATGTCCCACGAACAGCGACCTAGCTTACACAGCACAGGGCGATCGTGACTGGCGCAAGCCGAGGGATAGGCGAGGGGATTGCATTCGATCTTGCTTCTCGTGGTGCGAAGGTGACTCTCACTTACTCTAGCGACCGCTCGAAAGAATCTACGGATGCACTGGTGAAGCGCATTTCGTCAGAGGCGAACAGCGAAGCCATCGCAATCCAGTGCGATCTCAAGCTGCCCGAATCACCGAAGCAGATTGTCGAGGCTACAGTCAAGGCGTTTGGTCATGTCGACATTCTTGTCAATAACGCCGCAGTGATCAACGACAAGCGCGTCGAGGCCATCAAGCCAGAGGACTTCGACGAGCTGTTTCATACAAACACTCGAGCGCCTTTGTTGATGTTGCAGGCAGTCCTCCCGCATCTCAGACGACCTGGCCGCATCATCAACATCAGTAGTGTCGGTGCACGATGTGCATTTGCCGGCATGAGTCTATACTCGGCAAGCAAAGCTGCGTTAGAGGGTCTGACTCGAGTCTGGGCTGCAGAGCTAGGAGTTGACGGCACGACGGTGAATGCCATTCAGCCTGGCCCAGTAGAGTCGGAAATGCTTGACAAGGTCGACCCTGCAATCAAAGGACCGCAGTTGCTGGCCACACCTGTTGAGAAGCGTGCAGGTACTGTTCAAGAGATTGCAGAGGTCGTTGCATTTCTAGCCGAGCCGCGGAGTAGCTGGATCAGCGGGCAGTGTAAGCAAACATCGGGGTGTAACCCTTGGAGGCCTGGCATCTCGAGACCGCCGAGTAGTTACGAGCTACCGCCATCGGTCTTAGCTTGTTCTCTTAGTGGACTTACAAGAGAGACGTCTCGCAGCCAGGCCGCTCTTGCAACTTTTGAGACACCCGCTAATCCTGCCATCCATCGCTTTTAGGTCTCAGTGCGAGCGGTGGCTACATGGTTAATTGAGAAAGCTCAACTACGGACTGCGCTTAGCATGACTGATCCAATGGTTGCATATCTAGTCACGTCTCCTCAGACACGCAGAAAGAAGACTTTCTGCAAAAGCCACGGCCGCGGTAATGGCGTGCCTACCTCCAAGAGCTTTAGCACTCGCCTGGATCAAGCTTCAATTTAACCCAACTTGTACACACCACCACCATCTTTGCGCCTAATCCAACACTACTTACAAAATAGATCAATCTGCGCGCGGCACACACTCACATTCAGCCCACAGCCTCAGCTTCTTCGACGCAGCTTCACGGCTTCTCAGTCACCCAGCGAGGCACTGCTACGCCAATACCTCGATTGATACTACCGCAGCAACCGTTGTCACGTCCATGACCGTCGCCCACGCAGGGCAAAGTATCCTGTACACGTACCCCCTGTGACACGAACAGTCAAGCAACAAGTGGGCACATTCATCACACTGTTGAAATTCTTCAAAAAAGGCCTCGACCTCATGTAGCTCGAGCGCATTGTGGACCTGGACATCCTCGCCAAGCGGGAGGGTCCTACGGACGAGCCGCGACACGAGCAAGTCGCGATAACAGATGATTTCCAGGACGTGATCCATATGCTCTACTCACAACATTCGGGAGTGGATATGGAGCGGTCTAGCCACCGCAACTGCTTGCTAGCCATCAACCTGCCCACAAGTGACCAGTAAGACGAGAGCGCACTCCCAGCCGACCTATGCATGGTATTATCCTATTGAAACCGCTGCGTTAGCTCGTGGCTGATGCGGCGTTACTGGGATGCCCGTCAGGATATTCTCGACGGGTTCCGGCCTCTCCATCTCTGTCAATAGCGATGAAGCCGCCGGACGACCGAGCTGCTACTAAGAGAGGCTACTGCAGTAGCGATTGTAGCAGTGCGTGTTTGACATGTGCATTTGCTTTTGGCTAGTCACCAACGCATCTGCAAGTTTCGAACAAGTATTTCGCCGCCAAATCTGATCGAGGAGGCCGGTGTAACGAGTAGGGTCGAAGTTCTAGTGATGTGCGAAAGGGAGTAATAGATGATTCCAGAAATAGAAGGTGTGCTTTGTTTTAAGATCGGCCGGTAAAGCTGCTCCAACGGCCTCCTCATATCGGGATGGCTGAAAGTCGACATCGGCATCAATATCCTTATTTGACCCTTGCTGGTCCACCGTCCGAACGGACTTACTTGCCATAGAGTTTTGAATCATTGGGCGAGACCATAAAGCGGACCATAATTGGATAATATGTTACACAAAAAGAATGGTCAAAACCGCTAATCATACATCAAACCGCAAAGCTCAGACAGATCTATCACATGCTCACCGCTTCACCACAGGCTTTGGTCGACTCGCTGCAGAAACGCGGACTTTCCCATCGTTAGCTGAACTCGCTGCTGGTTTAGCTGCTGGTTTAGCTGCTGGCTTTGCTCCTGCGACGGTAGTTGGGGGCCTGCGAACTGTTATTACTTTTTCACACATGCAACAGATCGACTTCCAACATACTTAGGCCGTACTGCTGCTGCGGCAGGTGCTTTCGGTCGATTTGCTGCAGGTGGTGCTATTTTGGCTGCTCCTGCTACTGGTCTTGGTGCTCCGTTGGCCTTAGGCACAGCAGCAGGAAGGGCCTTCGGTACGCCACCTGTCGAAGGTAGTGCTTTCCTAGCAGCAGGCGTCGTCTTTTGCGGGACATCACCCAAGTCGGTGATGCGGTTCTTGGTAGATGGCTGCACTGCGGATGGTTTGACAGCGGTCTTCCTCTGTGCGCTGCCAACCGGGCCATCTGCAGCCATAGAACCCTTGATACCATCGCCGTAGGTATTGATGTAGCCACCTACACCTTTGATACCGCCTCCAACGGCTATTATATGCCAGTCAGTATTGAGATCACAGAGCATGCAAATATACAGCGCAAAGCCAGCAATAATAAACTTACTACCTTCTCCGAAAGATCTGCCGCCGTTCTCTATCAGACTTCCGACGCCTCCAACTGCGTTGCCTGCCATGTTTCCGCCAGCTTGGATACCAGTCTTCAAGTACCCAGCAGCAGTCGTCTGGACCTTGTCAATGGCCCAATTCGCGATGAATGCCATAGTTGCTGGTTGTGAAGAGTTTGGATAAATACAGTCCCGTACGCGATAGATCAGAGGCTCGATGTAACGAATAGTGTGTGATAGAGGAAGAGATGCACGAAACATCGACTTTCCATGAGGTTCGTCCTGGCAATGCCAGAAGCGCCGCCCCATGACGTCTGCCTCGTCGGCCTCGCACAGCCACTCGTTCCAGACTTCACACGCGCCGTCGATCAAAGCTTGTCTGGACGCGTTGAGTCAAGAGACCGCTGCAGGAAGTGCTCGGGATGAACCAAATAATCTCATTAAATTCAGTCCAATTCTAGAGACAGTGTCATAATGCTAAAATTACAGCAGGCTATCCTACATTACAACACCTTCTTCCCATCAACATATTTTTGCGTGCCCAGCGGCTTCGAACCTGACGGCTGCTTCTTCGACACAGTAGCAAGATTCGCGGCGGTCAAAGGCGAGGGCTTCTTGGCAACACTCGCCTTTGCAGTGTTCGTCTTCTTCGGCGCACCGTTCGCAAATTTCGTGGGTGCTTGTCCGGGCAGGGCAGTACCCTTCTCCTTGACCCTCTGCGCCGCAGCATTGCGTACTGTCTCGGCCGCCTTCTGCACGGCCAATGTGCTTAGCGGGCGAGTCACCATGGTCTGCATATTTGCCATAGGCATCGCCTTTTGCATGCTCGTAGCTGGATTTGGAGTGGCCGATTTTCTCCGAGTATTCGACGCCTCACCACCAACCGGAATCGAGGACACGCTGTTCGCTTTCCTAGCAGGTAGTGAAGCCCGGATGACACCCTGCTGTGCTTGCTGTGCAGTCTTCACGATACTCTGCTGTGTTGCTGGCGCCAGTGATGCTTTCGCTGCGGGAGCATTGGCAGCCTTCCTGGCCACCTCCGGCATCCCAGAGTTGACGAGGAGCTTTTGCATCTGTTCTTGTGTTTGAGGCAACTCCTTCATCAGCTTTTCCATCAAGCCCTTCGGCAGTGCATTCTGCGCGTTGGCAGCTTTGAGGGCTCCTCGAATTGCTTCTTGGCTTTTCGCAGCAATCGGTGACTTGCCCAGCTCCGACATGTTGAGTTGCTGCTGCATCGCCACCTTACCAAGCAGTGCTTCAAAGTTCAGCGGCTCGGTCATATCGACATTGCCTAAAGCGCCTGCCGCTGTGGTGATGGGTCCGAAGATGCTCAAGAACTCATCCCAGCCACCGCCCTTGACTTCCGTACTGATCGCCTTCGCGTGCTGCGGTGGCTTCTTGCCCTCTACAGCTTGCAGAGCTGTAAGTGCATCACATGCCGGAAATTGACCGAACTTTGTGTAGTACTCCAGGATATAGTCCTTTTCGCGCCATCGGTTAAGCAGCCACCTACTGAATGCCTCGTCGTTCTCAAGCGGAATGTCCGCGATCTTGTAGCGTCGCCAGAACATGTTAACACTCTTCGGCGGCCTACCCTCAAAGAAAGAGGATTTGAGCGTGTAGATGTCCTGACCATACATGCCTTTCGGCACACCTTCATATGCTATCGTGCAATCGTACAGCCAATTGGTCGACTGCTTCAATTCCTGCAAACAGAATTGCAGTCCTGTTGACCGTGGCAGAAGCTGATTCTTCATGTCTGGGACTCCTGATTTCTTTGCCCACGACTTCGACTTTTCTCTCGTCACCTCAGATAAATTCGTGCCTTCCGGGAAGATAAGAAGCCACATTGGATCTTCAGGATTTCGGAGATGGTTCAAAGCTTGCTTGAAACGCCATTTGTCGGTCTCCCACTTTCTGCTCAAGAAGATGAAGTTATAGAACTGCGCGCCCCAACCAAATATGGGCAACTGCTTCAGACTTTCTTTCAAAATGATGTAAATACGGCCGTGCATCTTATTGGTGTAAGCGATCCACCAAAGATATAGCCAGTCGGTATACAGTTGATGGTTCGCCATCAAGACCAGTCGATGTGGAAAGTTGCATTTCAGTGTTCCGTCGTCCATCTGGTAGAGCTGGCCTTTCATACTTTCGTCGCCGCTTACACGTATGATCGTCGGTGACCACCATTGCGTGATGGTAGTCATGAGAATAGCAAATGATTCTTTCGTCCATGCCATGTAACTGTCGTAGAACTTGGGATCGACAAGCTTGAGCGGAGCGCCAATGAACTGGGAGGCAGATATAGCCAGTAGTCCAGACAAGAACGTCGAGCCAGCACTGAATGCCCGCTCTGCTTGACCCATGCCGCCATGTTGAATAGGATTCGGATTGTTGACGCCAGACTTCGTGAGACTTATGCCAGCACCACCGCCTCCACTGGTTGTGCTCTTGGCTACCATTGCGTCTGATGCTGTGCTGCTACCGCGTTGACATGATCAGTATGGTGTGTGATGGGGCCAACTATGGGATGGCTCGTAGAACTGTCCGTCTGGATGATCTGGATGGTCTGGCCTGCACAACACCCTCACCTGTCAAAATGCAGGCGACGTGTAACCACCTGCCACGATGACGGCACGCGAGCCTTCTCTAGCCACGGTGGCGTTGCTGTGCCTTGATCATTGGTTGCACAGGGCATCGGAAGAATCCTCCTGGACGCATGTGCCAGGCAAAGCGGGCGTTTGTGACGAAATCGTGCAGGAGAGTTTCGTCCAGCCTCCGCCGATCATCTGGTGGTACCTCGAACTCCACCTGCTGTTTGTGCGTGCCAAACCTGAATTACAACACTCTTGAACATCTTGCAATCGAAAAGCTTCTAGCAATATTCGAAAATCAACCCGATCTTGACCAGACGATATTGACGCAACCTCACACACTTTTCGCAACAAACAATGGCCACCCAAGCCAACGGTGTAGCCAGGAAGCCCGCAGCACCGCGCGCGCCTGTACGAAAGCCCGGCGCAGGCAAGGCTACTCACTCCGCTGCGAAGTCTGTCCAGCAGAAGGCGTCGCCGGTACAGAACAAGGCCGCATCAGTCGCAGGAGGCGAGAACACCACATCCGCGTACGCAATCATGGCAGGCAGAATCGCAAACAGAGTCGCGGAGATGGCAGAGAGTATCACTCTCGTTGAGAGGTAAGACGAACGGTATTATGTTACTATGATGAAATTGCTAATTTTGGATACGATAGGCAAAAGCCAGGACAGCCTGCACCAGAGCCAACCGCCGAGGAGAAGAAGAAGCCACGAAAACTGGAGATGCGTCTCAACGGTGGCTCGGCAGACTCGATTGCATTCTCGGCACCATTCCTCGACAACACGCTGCAGAAGATGTTGCACCTCCAGAACCGCATGCTGCGATCGTCCGCGGAGCTGAGCAAGGTTGAAGGCGCAGACGAGAAGATCATCAAGGAGCATGCGTCGCAGAGTGCCGAGTTGAGTCGGATCATCGCTCTGATATGTGCAGAGAAGGCAAGGCAGGGAGCGTAGATCAATTGAAGGGTCTAATGTGTGGTGCACGGACAATTGACATACTTGGCTATCTTCTCGGTGTAGGGCGTCGGCTTGTATGCATATGTTTGACGAATCAAGATGCCATGTAGGTTGGGTACGACGGACGATAATAGGGCTCAAACGGCATTCATATGCCGTTCCGCTGCCTCAAGGCTCTGTTTCTGTGCATAGTGCTCGGGAGAGGCAATCAGTTGAAGCTTCCATCGACTGGCCCACCAAGTGCAATTTAACTTGACCACCATCACAAGCCCCACGTGCTTTGACGTTGATAGCTTTATTAGGATCATGCGGTAGGCATACGCACGACAATATCAGAGAAGCCTTTGATTGCGGAGGATTCATATCGTGTGGGAGAGGAACTTGCGGCATGTTCTCTGTAAACCAATCGAACTGATGTCCCAGCTGTCGCTTAGATTCGTAGCTATCATTACTAGCTGCTGCGAGTGCCCTCGCGCTCAACGCGTAAACTTCCGACCGATGCTGCATCGTCACAACTGCGTTCAGATCTGCTGTCTCATGTATGTCCTCATGACCTCGTACAGCGCCGGATCATCTTCCATCCTGCCTACACAGGGGCGGCGCGGAGGAGGTCTGTTCACAACACCAGGCCGGAGTGGAAGGCGCTGCACGTATGCAGCCTCCCACAGATTGGTGTAAGAGCTGTCAAAGGGAGGTTTGTAGAAGGGCTCAACGGCCAGCTAGTCATGTCAGTACGACCAAAGCTAGTGCAAGCACCAGCCTTACCACGCCGTCCTTGTCAACAAGTGATCCACCAAAGATTTGCTCCTCGCCCCAGTTCTGTACCACTTCTACATCGAATAGAAGGCCTCTCGCTTTGCGCTGAAAGCTGTAAGGGGACAGCGGACGTCGACCGTTACCGGTCCAGTGGTAGAAGTCACGCAACAGGCTTCGTATGAGTGGTTTCATAATATCTTGCACGGTAGCCCTTCGTTCATGGTCTGTAGAGCTGGTACACGTAAGGGCTCGCGTGGTGTCTTCTTTGATACACGTCCTGGTCCAGGCGTCAATGCGTTCCTCTGTGGCTCCGAGCCACTCTTCCACAGCACCTATGGCTGCAGCAGTTGATTCTGACGGTAAGCGCAGACCTTGCGAGGCATACTCCTGTATGGCATCCTGGTCGTTCGACTCTACTGCAGCATCTTCGGTTTGAATGCCATCAAAGACCTGAGCGAAGGCAACACGCGTCCGCTGCATGTGGAGGATCGAGGCCACGCGATCCTGGCATAGGTGGACCCAGAAGTCGGACAACGCAGAGCCATTGGCTTTTGCCACAGGCGACGCTGCCGCCGTGTCGCTAGCGTAGAGTCTAGTGGTGTCATCTATCATGGCAGGCATAGAGGCGTGGAAGTGCCAGAGGTGTACTCTTAGCTCCAGGCGGCCACGACTCTCGCTCGAGGCGTCTCATCCGCGTGATTCTGTGCCACCCGCACTTTTAGCCCATCGGTTGTGCTACATTAATGTTGATGTCACAGTGTTGGTAGTGCTTGTCGTCTGGATGTGCGGCGTTCGGGGGAGAGTGACTTCAGGTTCAATCTTGAGAGCTCTGGATCCATTCGCTCCAAACATCTACCCCTACGATGCGCCGCAACGCCCTACAACACGTCTGCGCGACTTGCCGCTTCCAAACGCAGTCTACCTCCATCCTGAGCAGGGCGAATAGACGACACGTCCAGATCAGCGCGACCCCATCCTCCACCGAGCCGCAACAGAGCCTGGATACGAGCGATGCCGGCTCCTCGAGCGCAGGTGGGCGACACAATAGCAAGAGTACGGCGTTGTAGCTGATATGGCCGTCAGACGCGCGCTTCGAGGTACTCGGCAACACCTTCTCGCTTCTCTCCGCCTCGATATCAGCTTCGCAGAATCTCTACACTCGCCGTGGCACGCTTGTAGGCTTCAATGGCAAGCCCGAGAATGCCACCAGTTCTCTTTCATTGCTCGGTCCATTCAGACGAGCGGTACTTGGCATACCATTCATGTACCAGCGTGTTTCCTCGACCACACCATATACAGCACTCATTGCAACCAAATCACCTATAACATCACTGGTGGTAGTCCACCTGGATGGCCGTCTTGACTGGATGATCGCTCAGCGCAAGGCTTTGGTAGCATGGACGGGTCATACGCTCAGCCTAGCACCAAGGCTGAATGCTAAAATGGTACGGGGACTGTATCACCTTTCCTTGAGATGTCGTGCTAACTGAACAAGAGCCTAGCGCATTGGGGTAACACAACCGCCACCGGCCGTGGTCTCCTCGCTCTTGCAGGCAAAGGTCAGATTCATCAGATTCATCTCAAGACTGGAGAGGAGTACGTCGTGCATCCCAGCAATGTTGTGGCATACAGCATGATGCAGCATGCACCACAGCCATATCGATTCAGAGCGAATGTGTTGCGATTCCAGGTACCGAGTCTAACGTCTTGGCTGCCCGATACGAGGTTTTGGCGGACGATGCGAGAGACTACAGTTTGGAGAGCAATCAGGAACACGATGTACACCATACGAACCTGGGCTAGACGTGGTATCTGGGGTGACAGGGTATGCTTCGATGCACACGCAGCTCAACATGATCTAGCTCTAACTGAATTTCAGCTATTCCTCCACTTCAACGGTCCAGCAACAATCCTCATCCAGTCTCGCGGCACAGCTCTCAGCGACGCTTTGACAACACAAGACGTCAATGAGATTGCAGATAGCCCCGCTGGGTCTGCATCCGCCGTTATAGCTGGCAGACCTGCGGACGACGTCTCCCCACCTGCAGGCTCCACCGCCACATCATCGAAGACGCAGCCGACGTCCATCAGTTACGCGAGTGTGAACCACGGCAGCGTTAAGTTCGATCCGAAGAATCAATGATGAGGCATGCTATCCGTCTCTAAGCATTGTATACTAGCTGTACTACCAAGCAGACCTCACCAGCCGCTACGATGTCACCGAAGGTCCTTGTAAAACAGCATCTCGTCCATCAATTCGCGAGTATGAGGATGAATACCATACTTGGGAATGATGCCAACCTCGGTGTACCCAAGCTTGGGGTAAACATACTCGGCTCCCGAGCCGATGATCGTGTCGAGGACCTGACGCACGCATCAGTCGCCACAGATCGTTGAACAATTCGAGATTATTCCGCAGGTCACTCACCAACACTGTCCGCCCCTTCTCCACAGCAACGTCCTCTAGCCGCTTCATCACTCGCCTCGCCACGCCTTTCTTCCTGTGCTGCGGACTGACAAGCAGCTTTTCTACGCCTCCTCTAAAAGGCCCGGTCTCTGAGAAAGGCATACTCAAGCTGACGAAACCCATCAATTCGCTCTCCGCTTCGTCAACAAATTGCAAGATGATCACTCGGGACCTTCGCTCAACTTCTGTACTAAGGGATTGCCAATGCTTGAGAATCTTTGGGATATCCATTTTGCCTGTTGACGGGTCTGGCAGGAAAGTGGCGAGGGTACCATCTTGGATTACGCAGTCGGCGTGCATCTGGGCCATCTGATGTAGCACTGGCTGGTGTCGAGAAGGGTCGTAAAAGACTGGTGGCGGTAGGTGAGCCATTACATTCAGCAAATCGATAAACTAAAAGATATCAAACCTCGCTGTTTTATGCAATGGGCAGGCCGCGTGAGTCAAATGTTTACGTTCTCAATAGTGCAACGGGTATGCATTCCTTCCGATGCTGCGTGAGTCAGTGCAATCGATTGCTCCTGCCCGTTTATGTGTCGCGTGCCTCGTTGCCCAATCGCGATGTCGACCGCGGAAGTGAGCGTTTCGGGCCTAGATCGTGAGCTGTCAGTCCATTGAGCCGCAGTTGTGACGAGACTCCACCTTCAATTCAAGGTTTTGGTGCATTTCTCCTCTCGCTTTTGCACAAGCCGCATTGTAACGCCTACTCGACAGCTAGACAGCAAAGAAGTTCCCACGTTGCCATTGACGGGCTTGTACACCTACAGCTTTGGATACAGCCTTGTCGTTGACTTTCACCGGCGCAATGGAGGACCAGCGCGATATTGCTCGCATCTCTGGCCCCGCCTCCATGGCCAAACCCGACGAGTCTGCAGCTGGGTCTGGCACGCAGCAGCCACAACAGTCAGTCTCGGACGTCGCCAAACCTAAGAAGAAAAAGACGCACCGAGGCGGCAAGAACAAAAGGAAGACCGGACGGCGGGAGAGCTTTGCAGCTTCGGAGGGTGGACCCGGCATGGACGAGAGGCCGAGTCTACTGGATGCACCTAATCCTTCTTCCAGCCAGCACGGCTTCTATCGCTTGCAGACAGGCGGCAGGAGCAATACAAGTCTCGAGAGCGAGGCACTACTAGATCATCGCGAGCACGGAGCACCTTCTGGACGCAGCAGGAAAGAGAGTCTGCACAACGGCTTTGCGAGGCCAAGTCTTCCGATGGTGGCGAGACAGCAGCGTGGCTCCAACTACTCGGTCAATCGAGGTGACGGTTATCGATCCAAGCTTGGTCGTGGCACCGCAGTAGCCATCAGCGAGGACGAAGACGACGTAGATCCTAGTGATCGCACGCCGCTACTTAGCTCCAGCACTCGCAGCAAGACGAAGATCAAGCCCGAACTAGCACGCAATAACAGTGGTGTGCATCGTGGCAGCCATGGCGGCTCACGTCTAAGAAAAGGTTCTGGCGCTTCGAAGACTTCGTTTAAGGGTGGCAGAATTGATGTTCAGTCTCGTAACCATCCCGGAGAGCAATACGAGGACGACGACGAGTACGATGTGAACAATCCGCCCTCGGTGCCCAACTCGCCAAAGCTGGGCTCCCTGGACGATGTCATGCTAAGCAGTCACGACTCCGACAGAGCTCGTGATGCCATCATCGACATTGATGGAGACTTTGGCGATAGCAATGGCCGAAAGGGCAGCGGGTCCACAGATGGTATGAATCGTCGACCGACCGTCGCAGAACTTGCAGAACGGGACGTTTGTTTTCCTGGTCACGATGACATGACCGAGATAGGCGACGACGAAGACAGAAACTCACAGGAGGGCTCGGCGAAGCTGAAACGTAAACGGACTCGCAATCAGTGGCCAAAGTTTGATGTTCTAGAGCGGTGGGCAGCAGAGGAGAAGATTCGAGAGCAGCGGACGCAGCAAGAGCAAATCCGCGTCAAGAGGATCTCGGAACCGGTGATGGTTGGCGGTCGCCTCCGTCCAGCCAAGACGCCATGGCATCGTGACCATGCCGAGGCGCCCTTCCGCTTCACGTACTTTAACGAGATGAACGAGATGGCTGGTGGCACCATTCATGCTCGCAACATCAGCGACCTGCTGCAGGAAGGTAACACTTTTCAGGATCTCTTCGCGCCGGAGCCGGTAGAGCTTCCTTACTCGAGCGACGAGGAAGAGGATGAGGAGCCGCGGTCGACTTTACACGAGACGCTGGAGCGCAAACTCAGCGAACCACAGCTGCAAAAGTCGTCGTGTGGACAGACAGACTTAAATGGACAAAAGCGCGCTCCATCTGACTCGAAGACGAACACCGGGTCTAATACCCCCGCTGCTGGAGACGAGAGTGGCACACCTCGTGCAGGCGGCAGCACACCACGTCGGTCAAAGAAGTACGGTGCGCGTCCAACCTTCTGGCTCGATGTGCTCAGCCCTACCGAACCTGAGATGAAGATACTCGCGCGAGTCTTTGGCATCCACCAGCTTACAACCGAGGACATCCTGATGGAGGAGCAGCGCGAGAAGGTGGAGCTTTTTAGCAATTATTACTTCGTCAACTACCGCTCCTTTGAGCAGGACACCGAGTCCGAGAGCTATCTCGAGCCCGTCAACATTTACATCGTCGTCTTCCGAGAAGGCGTGCTCAGCTTCCACCACTCCATGACACCGCACCCGGCCAATGTCAGACGAAGGGTCAGGCAGCTGAACGACTACATGAGTCCCAGTGCGGATTGGATAAGCTACGCGATTATTGATGATGTTACGGACGTCTACCTGCCGCTTGTTCAGCAGATCGAGACGGAAGTTGACGACATTGACGATTGCATCTTGGGTCTGCACGATGAAGAGCGCACCAGTCAGCAGAAAGGAGTGACAGGCAAGGGTAGCAAGGATGATCCTTCTTCGGAGAAAGAGGGCAAACCTACTGGTCAAGGCAGTGGTAACAAGGAGAAGCCAGAGAGCGAGAAGACGCTCAGTGAGTCTGGTGGTGACATGTTGAGGAGAGTGGGCGAGTGCCGAAAGAAGGTCATGAGTCTGTATCGCTTGCTGGGCAACAAGGCGGATGTGATCAAGGGTTTCGCGAAGCGATGCAATGAGCACTGGCATGTTGCGCCGCGAAGTGAGATTGGATTGTACCTGGGCGACATTCAGGACCACATCGTGACGATGACGGGGAATTTGAGTCACTACGAGAAGTACGTCCCTCGTCCCATTCAGTTTGATTGTGCAACATGCTGACCTGCTGGATTGTTTAGTCTCCTCAGCCGCGCGCATAGCAATTACCTCGCCCAAATCAACATTCGCATGAACGAGCGTGCGGAGCAGACCGCCGACGTATTGGGCAAGCTCACTGTGCTGGGTACGATTGTCCTGCCCATGAACATCGTAACGGGCATGTGGGGCATGAACGTGTGGGTGCCTGGTCAGGATGCTGAGCACAATCTTACTTGGTTCTGGTGCATTACTGCTGGGCTTGTGGCGTTTGGCTGTACTTGCTTCTTGGTGGCGAAGAGGGTGTATGGGATTGTATGATATTAAGGGTGGTTAGAACGGTACGGAGTTTTGGGAAACGCATTGGCAGTGGTACGTGGGCTTAGATTGAGTGACTGTAGAACTGTATGATACGACTCTTTGGATAACATTTGGGGGGCTATCAAGACATCATTGCTCTGTAGAACACAATCTCGACAATACAACTTGAACGTAGTACTTTGACATGCAAACACGTGATTATGCCGGGTGAGTCAGCAGCCTCCTTCGTTTGGATTGCACCATCATCGTTTAATGTTTCTCACCAGCCACGCCCGGACGTGAGAACAAGGAAGAGGCAGGCCATCTTAGATCAGGGTGTTGGAAATACCTGCTTGCGACCCATCCAAACAGTGCCGCCTAAAGACTGGACGATCCGATATGAGTGCATGAACAACCTCAGCTATATACAGCATGTTAGCCAGCAGACTTTGCGCTCGGGTAGCAGCCCGACCGCAATCTGTACCACTATGGCGAGCTTCATGCCCTGCTATACCGATATCTAGGCGGGTCTTCGCATCGACACCACGACACAGAAAAGATGATGCAGCGGCACGGATACAGCAAGGTGAGCTTCAGGCCAAGCATCCTGCTCCAGAAAATGTCAAGCCGGAATCTGCAGAGCGTGAGAAGCCTGCAGAGCCCAATAGGCCCAACGATGCACTGCTGTCGGAGCAGACGAAGACGACAAAAGAGCAGCGAAAGGCAGATTGGCGTATCATCAAAGACATGTCGCACTACATATGGCCCAAGGACGACTTTGGTACACGCTTCAGAGTCGGGCTGAGCGTGGTGTTGCTTGTTAGCGCAAAGGTTGGCATGTCGTCCATCTGTATCGCCGCGCCCATGTTGATAGCTTTATGTAGGTCCTCAACGTTCAAGTCCCCTTCTACTTCAAGACCATCGTGGACAACATGAACATCGACTTTGTTGCTGTGGGAGGTACGGCAGCAACAGTAGCCGGTGCATCAATCTTTGCCTATGGCGCGACTCGAATAGGTGCTGCCATTTTCCAGGAATTTAGGAATGCCATCTTCGCTAGCGTGGCGCAGAAAGCCATTCGTAAGGTCGCCGGCAACATTTTTACGCATCTGCTGAATCTGGACCTCTCCTTCCACCTTAGCAGGCAGACTGGCGGGCTTTCCCGAGCCATCGACCGCGGAACGAAAGGTATTAGCTTCTTACTGACGAGCATGGTCTTCCACATCCTGCCTACAGCGCTCGAGATCAGCTTGGTATGTGGCATACTGACTTATCAGTTCGGTTGGAAGTTCGCTGTCATCACCGCCTCTACGATGGCGGCATACACTTGGTTCACCATCGCGACCACAGCATGGCGAACCAAATTCCGAAAGCAAGCCAACGCTGCCGACAACCGAGGCGCGACTGTTGAGCTCGACAGCTTGATCAACTACGAGGCGGTCAAATATTTCAACAACGAGAAATACGAGACGAAACGCTACGATACTGCGTTGAAGCAGTACGAGGACGCCAGCATCAAAGTGGCTACGAGCCTGGCATATCTCAACACCGGCCAGAACCTCATCTTTTCTACGGCGCTCACGGGCATGATGTACATGGCTGCACAGGGCGTAGCGGAGGGCTCATTGACAGTTGGCGATTTGGTGATGGTGAACCAGCTCGTCTTCCAGCTGTCTGTGCCGCTGAACTTCTTGGGCAGCGTCTATCGCGAGCTACGGCAGAGTCTGTTGGATATGGAGACTTTGTTCAACTTGCAAAAGGTCAATGTCGCTGTCAAGGAGAAGCCGGACGCCAAGCAGCTGGTTTTGAGCCAGGGTGGTAACATCAAATTCGAAAACGTGGCCTTCTCATATCGCGAGGATCGGTCGATCCTACACAATTTGAACATGACTATTCCTGCCGGCAAGAAGGTTGCCATTGTTGGTCCTTCAGGGTGTGGCAAGAGCACGATCTTACGTCTTTTGTTCCGCTTCTACGATGTGCAGGGCGGCCGCATTACCATTGACGGTCAGGACATCCGAGACGTAACACTCGAATCTCTACGCAAGAGCATTGGCGTAGTGCCGCAGGATACGCCGTTGTTCAACGACACAATCGAGCACAATATCCGGTACGGCAACATCAACGCATCTCACGAAGAAGTCGTAACAGCCGCCAAGCGAGCACAGGTTCATGACATTGTCGAAAAGCTACCCGAAGGCTATTCGACTCAAGTCGGTGAGCGCGGTATGATGATCTCTGGAGGCGAGAAGCAACGCTTGGCTGTCTCACGGTTGATCTTGAAAGATCCACCTCTACTGTTCTTCGACGAAGCAACGAGTGCGTTGGATACTCACACTGAGCAGATATTGCTCAACAACATCAACAGCATATTGACGGAGAAGGCTCGAACGAGTGTATTTGTGGCGCATAGGTTGCGAACGATCTATGATAGCGATGTGATTATAGTGTTGAAAGATGGCAGGGTGGCTGAACAAGGGACTCATGAGCAGCTGATCCAGAATGCTGGAATCTACGCCGACCTGTGGAATGCGCAGGAGATGTTGTTCACAGAGCAGGAGGAGGGAGAGGGTCAGGCGCAGGGGAGAGAGAGGAGGGCCGAGGAGGAGCTCGCGAAGCGCGTCTGATTGATGTCTTGTTACGACCGTCTTAACAATTTGGCATCCTGCGAGAACTGGTCGTTGGCTTAGTGTACGCCTCACTTGCACGATGGCTGTCTGGTTCACTTGCACACAGGAATCTGGCGAGTGAGCCGTTCATGTGCGGTGGCGAGTGAGCCGCAATCAGCATCCTCACTCATAATGCGCTTAGTCCTTTCACGATACTTTTCTACGTCACTCTCGAACATTAATAACTCATGACATTGATCAAACACCACAATGACAAGCAACCACACCGACTTTCTCAACTATGCCACCAAGAACCACCCTATAGCAGCCATGGAGCTTCCCAAAACCACTTCGTCGGAGGCGCTTGCGACTCACATCAAGGCCGCGCCATTGTTCAAAGACGACTTGGATGCTTTCCACCAGCCCATCAATGAGGGCAAAGGCTTCATCACTGCCATGCCACCAGAGTTGCTCGACAACATACCGTCGTATTGCGTCCTCGATCATGAGCCAGAGATTGCTGCCAGGGCCCAGCGAGAGGGAAAAAGCTACACACGACAGAGCCATGTGCTCGTCTCACTTGCTGCGATGTCTAGAATGTTTCGGGATTGTGTGGAGAGCTTCTGTCTGCGTGAGCTGAGGAGTAACAAACAGCATACCCAATTCAAGACAACCGACGAGATGAGGCGTATCTCACAGCTTAACAAGCCAACACGCCGCTCCACGAGACTTGCTGGAAAGTCAGAGCAGGACCACCGCGTCTATCGCATGGAGTATGTGCGGTTCCTGCGAAGCTACTGCATAAAGTGCAGTCAAGTCAGTTGCCACACCTCTGTCATGCTGAACAGGGTCGCTTCCTGCCAAATATGCGATCGTGACTTCGGGCAGACAATAGTTCGTCACCTAGCAAACGATATTCTGGCAGCCTTTCACGCTAACAATAAGTCTAGTGTCTGACTGACGCCCTCAAGGATTATGACCTTCGTGACTACATGCTAGTCTCAACACGACCACATGGACCACGGGCACAGCACACCAACCTGCCGAGGATCCCGTATGGTACGACGAGGTGTGGAACGTACATAGCTCTAGGCACGTGCATCTCCTATCGGTTCTACTTGAGGGATGTCAAGCGCATAGCCGAGCTGGTGCATCCGGACCTCGACGCACATCTGGCAAAGAGAAACGACGCTCGCGTTGCACGCAAGTGTAGAAAAGCTCTACCTCATCTGGTCGAGATGCAGATTAAGCAGTTGAAGACATCTGCTGCTCAATACAAGAGGAGTAGCAGACGGGAACCCTTTTTGGAGCGTGCGTATGACCATGATTGTAACGCTACAAAGCTGACACTCTGCGCAGGCATCAAATACTATAAAGCCATGGACGTTGATAAGGTCGATCATGTCCAGGCTGTGAAAGAAATCAGCCCGAGTGACCTCAATGAGTATACGGGAAAGGACCACAAGAAAGTTTGTATCGAGCTAGACTGCGAGTATTGCGAGGACGAGATGCAGATGCGATCTAAGGTTTGGCACCGTCAAGAGTTGAGGCGTTCTCGAGGCAGTCGTACTGGCTACTGGTTGCGGTCAGCATGAGGTGGGCTCATCTCCAATCTGTCCACGGCAACCACACGAAGGGGGCCACCAACAACCCGACTCTCGAGGTTATCAAGGACATCAAACCCGCGATAGACAAGGCCATCAACACAATGCGTAAGGACAGCATGACTTCCGTCGGCAGCTCTGTGGTATTGTTAGCTGAAAAGGAGACGGCGACACCATCAGCCTTGACGAGAGCAGCAACGGTACCGAGTACGAAGACACAACCTCCGAATATGATTCCAACCTCGAATCAGACATTCAGCCCGAGGTGTATGATGAATGCTCCGAAGGGTCTGAGGTGTGACGAAACCGACGCAGACAAAGATAGTTGCACAGTGGATGTTGATGCTCAGGGAGAGGCTGACAGCATCGAGCACGTGCGTTATGGTTGCTGCTCCTAACCTTGAGCACGCATCAAGGCACGCTATGGCTGGCAGGAAAGGATATACTGGCCGTGTGGTTAGATGGACTAGACTGGTTAATTTCAAGCCGGGTTTGATATCTAGTAGAAACGCAAACCTTGAGGTGAACTCAATCCCAATCCCAATCCCAATCCGTCCACCGAGTTCCAAGGTCCTCTTGCGAAATATCGTAATTTGCCTGCATCCTTACCATGTTCCGGCTGGCTCATGCGAGTATCTATTGCCGAGGCTGCAATGGTTTACACGACTGCCGAGTCTGCGTCGAGGCCCTGCACTGAGTTTCGTGGCGCCATGCGGGCACAGCGTGGTGGCGAGCATTAAAGTCCGGGTCACCGAGATGAGTGAAAATTTCATGGACTTGGCAGGAACAGTGGACGATTCAAGGCGAAACCGAACAGAGTTACGCTGATTTGCTACAGCGCCCGTGAGCATCTCACGACTGCCGAATACGCACTGAGATCCCACACTGAGTTTCGTAGTGCTATTGTAGGCTTGATCTAGCTGAGACCATCATAATCCAGGTCAAAGATCGACATCCATTTTATGGTCTTGGCAGAAAATTTGGACTAGTATGGAGGTGGCTGATCTTGATAGAGCTGTGTTGCGGGTCGTGGGCCGCGTTCATGACATACACAGTACCCTGGTCGTGGTAGTAGACAGTCTTTGACGGCTTGCTACCGCGGTTTGTTGTGTTGTCGATATCGAAGGGCGCGGTGACCTGGGTGCGTCCGGGGGGCGGGACAGGCTTGTCATCGAGCCACATCTCAAACTTCAGGGAGGCCGTGAGGATTATTGTGTCGCTTCCAGAGAAGGTTGGGTTCTCTGGCCCTAAAACGGCGATGACGTGGTCGTCATCGTCCTCATTATCGCGCTCCTCCTTCACAGCAACTGCCTTGCCTTTCCCGAGAGCTGTGTTAGCTCCGGCAAGGAGCGCATTCTTCTCCTTGCGATCGGGGTTCCAAGTCGGGTGGTCCTCTTCTCTTTGAACTCGTCCTTGATAAAAATCTCGTCGCTATGCTGAGAGGCTATGTTGCTATCCCTGTGGAGTCGCGGCGCTTGGACGGGCGCATGAGCACATCGCTGAACTCCTCGTTCTCGTTGACCGGGATCTTGCGCTTCTTGTGCGTCTTCTTCGCGGGATATGTGTGTTGGCAATGCCAGAATCCGTCTCCATCTCGAGAAAAAAAGGGTTGCAGCCGGATTCTTGGTGTCCAGAGGAGCAGAGGTTGTGTTGATGGGAGTAGCCATCGCGGGCTTAGTGTCCTTGACGACTTCGGGAGTTGTGTTGATGGTGGCACCCATCGTGTGTTTGCCATCGTCGAAAGTCGTGCCGCCTGGGGATTCTAAAGCATTGCTAAAAGTGACCCTCTCCATGCTGCCGTATCGTTCTCATGCTCGTGCCGTCGGCTTCGTAAGCCTTTTAGCCTCAATACGTCCGCGAGATCATGGCATTGACGGTTGAGCATTTACAGCATCTCCGCCAGCCTTGTCTCATTTTTACATTCACCTCATCGACTACAGTACCTCATATCCGATTGGCGACCTCGGAAGCTTTGTTAATGGTAGCTTTCATCGAGTTGGGGCTGGGAGTCTGAGCTGCTGCCTCAGTCAAGACTGTGTTGCCGGCTTCAATTATGTGCTCGGTGGCTTCCGTCATTGACTCGTTGATGGTCGTGAGGCTCACCGAGGTACCGTGGAGTTGTGGATAGTCAAATTAGTTGTAATTGTGTGGGGTACTTGTGCTGATCAAAGAGTTTCCGGTTGTGGTATAGGGAGGTAATGATGGCGGAAGTCAGTGTTGGTGCAAGAAGTGACGGGTTTGGCATCGCTAAGCTGGATATCGACGCTCTCCGCTACGTCGTGCCCGCATGGCGCCACAAAACTCAGTGCAGAGCCTCGATGCAGATTCGGCAGTCGTGAGATCCTGACGAACACCGTTCATAGTAGTTGGGGAGCGTTACGGCGAAGAGGCCCAGCGCTATCTTGCTCGTCATAAAGACTGATCGGGCTTCCAATGATAGTTCTTCCTGACGCCGCATCGACAAGAGCCCTCATACTCAGCGAGTGGCTGTTGTTCACTGTTCGCACCTAGGAGAGGCTGAGTTGACCAACCGATCGTTCTCTTTACCAATGGCCTTTGACTGACCCGACAACGGGAGTCTCGACGTTATCTAGATGGCCTTCTTGAAGCACACATTGGGCTGGCTTCGCAGAGCTTCGTGATAGTATGTAATGTACGGTACAATCGTGTTCAAGGTTGTTCTGAATCTTGTCGGCTCGACGGGAGTGGAACGTCGTTGCTCTGCACGGGCCTCCTTCCGTCTCGGCCAATCACCAAAATACCGATGACATGACTTTGAGGAGCTGTCCAAGCGAACGCCTCCCATTGCGCCTACACAACCAACCATGTCGTCGTTCCTAGCACCCTGGGTACGGAGAACGAGCACCGGAGTATGTCGCGCGGCGACACGGACACAGAGGAGGACGTTCCAGGCCGCCGCCGCAAGACGGAGCGACTCCCTCAATGTGGTACGCATGGCATTGCGGTCTGTATACCTGGACAGGACCTAACACGCATACAGCACCGCGATACGCCCGAGAATAACCCTTCCATCCCCTTCAAATTCGATGCGCAGAACGAAAAGCTCATACAGGAGGTGCTCACACGGTATCCGAGCCAGTACAAGAAGGCGGCGGTGATGCCATTGCTTGATCTGGGACAACGGCAGCATGGCTTCACGAGCATCAGTGTCATGAACGAGGTTGCGCGGATACTGGAGATGCCGCCAATGCGCGTGTACGAGGTGGCTACCTTCTACACCATGTACAACCGGAATCCGGTCGGCAAATTCCATGTCCAGTGCTGCACAACGGTAGGAATAATCCTGTGAAAAGTATATGTCGGTGCTAATGGATTTCTGCAGACACCCTGCCAGCTCAGGGACAGCGACGGCATCATGAAGGCTATTGAAGAGCACCTTGGCATTCACCCGGGCGAGACCACCGAAGACAAGATGTTCACCTTCACCGAAGTTGAGTGTCTGGGCGCCTGCGCGAACGCACCGATGGTACAAATCAACGACGACTACTACGAGGACCTCACACCCGAAACCACCAAGTCCATCCTGACGGCGCTGAAGCAGGCGGCCTTGAAGACTGGTGCGGGCGGCAATGCTCCAGGACTGGGAGGCTCTGCAGGCAAGGACGAAGTGTCCGGACAACCGAGTAGCAAGCAGATCAAGGAGGGAGGACTGGGGTACTCCGCCCAAGGCGCGAGCGTTCCCGCGCCAGGACCGATGAGCAAGCGGATATCGTGCGAGCCCGCGCGAGGCCTGACGAGTCTCAACACGGAGATGTGGACCGGCGAGTCCACGTTCCGGAAAGACGGCGCCTTCTAGTAGGCTTGCTTGCGGACACGCCTGTATGATAGAGTCCGGTACAAAGCACAGCAGGAGAATTGGTACAACTGCACATACGGGTCTGGACCTCCTCGTGTTTATTACTCCGCCGAGACACTTCTCGTGCAATACATATTTCTCCGAGGCTGACCTGCATGGCGCGTGTCTTTTGTCAATTTTGCGGCGCGTCTGTGAAACGAGTGGCGCTTGGGACACACTTTGGCCAGAAGCTTGATTCGCTCCTCGAGTGGCACAACTGACGGCCACGCACTTTACGGGTCGGGGTGCGTCTTGTTCTCGTTGCAGCAACCTCGCTCTTGCCTTCTTCGTACACTCACTTATACTTTCCTTTCCGGCAGTAGTTCAGTCGATCTTTGCTCACTTCGATCACTGACTGTCGTCGACGACTCACTCTCGCTTCACATCACATCGAGGCCGGCACCTCGAAGCATAACCACCTAGCATACCGACGGAAACAGTCGTTGAGTACCAGACTCGCATCACAAACACAGTGTTCATCTTCGACCACTCCCAACACAGTGTACATACGGCAGCACATACAAAATGAAGTCAATCATGGCACCACTCGCACTGGCGGCGGCACTGGCAGCGAACGTCCTAGCAGCCGTCATCCCACCTTGCGATGCAACAGATGTCGCTCAGGCTAAGCTGCTCATCGACACTCCAACGTTGGCGTTCGAGCAGGCCATGGGAAACTTGTCATATCTCTTCGGCTGGACCCTGGCAGGTGCAGCACTCACCGGCAACGAACTCGATCTCGGCTGCAGCGACATCAGCAATCTAGGCCATGGCAAGTGGGCAGCTCAAGGCCTGACGCCTAGTTACATCCAGGAACCGATCTGTAACCAGTCAGGATCCAATCCGAACGCTACACTGGCCTTACCGTGGGAGCTGTACTACTCGACCGAGATCTTCGTCACGCAGATGCTCAATGCCTTTGCACCGAACAACACAGCGGCCTTCTCTTATATGTGCGACAATCTTCGCTTCTTATCTCTCGATGGCTTTCATCTTAGCGATGCGAGAGTCATCAACGCCTCGTGCACCAAAGCGAACGAGCTGAAACCACCGAGACCGTTCACTGCCGTTCCTGGAGTCCAGCTTAACACCAACGCGACTGTCGAATACAGAAACATAATCAGCACGCTGTTCGGATTGCTCTACGCTTCATCGGCGCGGTCTGATACTGAGCTGAACATCTACTGCGCTCATGGGTCAAACTACATCAAGAGTCTCAACACTATGGTACGTGAAGCCTGTTACACCATCGCTCTAGCCTGTTGAACCAATTACCTTTGAATTTGGCTGACCTCACTCCAGCTACTCAACGGAACGCTTGTAGAGAAGACAGTCTGTGACCTCAAGGGGCCACTCAGCATCGACGACAGCATTGCGGGCTTGAGGACCTGGTCGTCTAGGGCATTTGCGATCGTCATTGAGAACATCAGTAACGTGAGCGGCTGGATGGACTGGCTTTCGAAGAATCTGGACGAGGACGCCATGAACTCGGTCGGCCTAGACGGTGCTGCCGTTCTCACACAGGTCAAGGCCGACGCTGATGCCGATGCTGCTTAACACGTCGGCAGAAGCGGTATCCGGATGGTACGTCTGGGCAAGTGCTCATTACCTTGGGTCACTCGGAGGCGATACTATGTTCTGGTGCTCATGGTCTTGGCAGGACAGACACACCATCATCCCTGAGACTTCTTTGTCCCGTCGCAGCGATCGAAGTGAGCAAAAATCTCTCCTGCGACCATGCGTACCTGCCTCATGCCGTGCTCTCCATTCCTCCTTCTCGCTAGACTCAGGTCGGCGTAATAGCAGGTCATGCCTAGATGCGGCTGATCCTGGGTCCGCCAGTCTGGGAAGCATATTGCATGTGCTCGAGGTTTGTCAAGGGTCTCAGTGGCCATATCACCGAGTGACAGTTGAGCTACTTCACGTTGACGTCCATGCAATCTTTCGAAAGTCTCCGCAAAACCGCATGTACCTGCCTCTTTGAGCAGGCATCTCGCCATCACTCTCCTCCGCTCTACTACTCGAAGCAACAAACATCCAGCAGCACGCCGATAAGGTGTTTCGGGCAGCCTCGGCCAAGTGCAGCTCATGCGACCCACAATTGTATGTTGTTGGCGTTTGAGAGGCCTGTTCACACTGCCGATTGTGCCTGCAGAGGCCCGCATAGAGTTTGCCCGACTCTACGCCGTTGATATACCTCTCGATCCCTTCCTTCAACCTTCAGCTGATCCTACCTCTCACCTCTGCTTACCACCAAAGCTTCACCCTCACAGACAGCATTGACTGTACACACATCATGGCTACTGAAGCAGTATCAGACTCATTGCCATTGCGCTTGGCGAAGCAGACCGATGCCCACCCTCTTGCGCCGTTGAGCGCCGAAGAGATCCGGGCGGCGGTGTCGATTATCAAGGCTCAATGGCCAGCTAAAACAGACTTGCACTTCAAGCTCGTCACTCTGGAAGAGCCAGCCAAAGCGGAAGCCGTACCATACGTTGAAGCAGAGTTTCATGGCTACAACCTACCCAGCATTGATCGGAAAGTCTTCATCAACTACTATATCCGGTCAACTGTACGTCTGCCAAATTGATTCTCATACTGTATCTAATAATCGTCGTAGAACAAGTTCCACGAAGCAGTGGTGAACCTCACCAAGCACTCTGTGGAGTACAATGTCAGACTTGGACCGAACATGCATGCTCCTGGTGATGGGGATGAGATCATTGCCATTGAACGCGCTGCGTTAGAGGACGAGGGTGTCCAGGCCGAGATCGCAAAGATGAAGCTGCCAGAGGGTTCGAAGATTGTTATCGACCCGTGGATTTATGGTTCCGACGGTGTCAACGACGATGAGCGTTTGTGGCAGACTTTCTTCTACCTGCGTGCTGCTGAGAACGCCGATGAGCCCGACTCAAACCACTACGCCCACCCGCTCACTATTTCACCAGTAGTGTCTGGTGAGACGAGGAAGGTCATCCGGATCGACCATATGCCGACGGGCAAGGATAACACCATCAAGGAAACTCAGCCATACCAATATAAGGGAGCAAACGAGTACATCCCAGAAGCTCAGCAGCTCAGGACCGATGTGAAGCCCCTCCACGTTAGCCAGCCTGAAGGTGCGAGCTTCACAGTCACCGAGCAGGGCACATCCCAGGTGATCGAGTGGCAGAAGTGGTCGTTCCGCGTTGGCTTCAACCATCGTGAAGGTATGGTTCTCTACGATGTCCGCTACGAGGGCCGAAACTTGTTCTACAGACTGTCCCTTTCCGACATGAACATCCCCTACGCTGATCCGAGACACCCGTTCCACAAGAAGTCTGCCTTCGATCTTGGCGACGCTGGTGCCGGGGTCATGGCAAATGATCTGAAGCTTGGATGCGATTGCCTTGGGTCTATTCACTACTTGTCTTCAGTCCTTGCGGACGACAAAGGTGAGCCCATGAACATGCCGAATGTTGTCTGCGTTCACGAGCAAGACGCTGGTATTGGATGGAAGCACACGAACTACCGCACTGGACGGGCGGCGGTCGTACGCAACAGGGAGCTCGTCCTGCAGTCGATCATAACAGTGTCGAACTACGAGTACATCTTAGCATTCATGTTTAACCAGGCTGGCGAGATCGACTACGAAGTTCGTGCTACCGGAATCTTGTCAACACAGCCAATTGATGAGGGCATCGAGGTACCTTGGGGTACAGTGGTACATCCAGGAGTACTGGCCACGCACCATCAGCACATCTTCTCACTTCGCGTCGATCCTGCCATCGACGGCTACCACAACCGTCTGGTCTACGACGAAGCTCTGCCGATGCCCAGAAGTGACTTCAACCCCCACGGAACCGGCTACTACGCACAGGAGACCGTAGTCGAGACATCTGGTGGCTACGACCTCGATTTTGACACCAACCGGACGTTCAAGATCCAGAATGTTGACGTGCGGAATCCGATCAACGGCAAGCCTGTAGCCTACAAGATCCACGCACCACCTTTCCAGAAGATCATCTCCGACACCGAAAGCTTCAACCATAAGCGCGCAGAGTTCTCTGACAGGAACATTTACGCGGTGAAGTATCGGGAGAATGAGCTTTATGCGGGTGGAAAGTACACCAACCAGAGCAGAGGCGGCACTGGTGTGCGGAGTTGGGCCAACAGGAAGGATAACATTGTCGACGAGGATCTCGTCGTGTTCGTGCAGTTTGGTATCAATCACGTAAGCACCCTGGCCTCTGCTGTGATACCCGTCGCTGACCAGTTGCAGATTCCGCGCATTGAAGACTTTCCCGTTATGCCATGCGAGATCATCAAGGTCGCACTCAAGCCGGTGAACTTCTTCGAAAGGAACCCTGCGATTGATGTGAGCGACGATTGAATCAGAAATCGACACAGACATCTGCTAATGATCTCACCCACTCTGTGTAGGTACCACCCAGCACGCAGGAATTCAACAAGTCTACTCTCCTCAGTGAGACCCACCAACAAGCGTTCGTCGAGGGAACTATTACAAGCGATGGCGGTGTATGCTGCTCGACTCCGGCTACGAGCAGCAAGCTATAAAGGATGCGGGTTCACACTGCCCGCATATATGGCATACCAACTGCCAATGATTGATGAGTCCTGCGTACTTGCCTAATCGAAACAGACGCGTGGGGGATACTTTCAGCCTCCGTATATGCGGTGGAGCAGTAGTCGAACGGGCATACCTCACCGCGCCCACGGCCCATCTCAGAATGACATTCGATGCTATTCGAATATTGCCTCGTACTTTCAAGTGCCCAATCATCACACCGGCTTCCCTTAAACAAGTGGATTGCTTGTACAAAAGTTCGTACACCGATCAATATTATCCCACTGCTGTGTCACCCCGCTGCTGCACTCCGCGTCGCCGGCAGGATCCCCCGCCAGTTCGTGCAGACGTGGCTTGCGGAGACGTCAAGACATCGTACGGACTTGTTCAAGAACGAATCATCGAGCGTCTGCTCCTCGTTATCCCCACGCGTGACGCGTGAGATGCAAGACGACATCGAAAGCAGCCAGGGCCACGATTCCGGATCACAGCTCCGTTACCCTGATTATCATGGTCTGTGCTTCTCCGGCCTGGGCCAGCAAGGCAGGTGGCTTCGAGCCGCAGGACTCAAACTTTAGATTGTGCGTACACCGACATCACCTCATACCCCCAACACGAGAACAGCCGCTTGGTTGCTCGCTCAAGTTGGAAGCGGCTGATAATTTTTGCTACACTGGCGGGAAGCTTTCGACGATGTCGAGCTGCCAGATCGAGGAACCCGTCGGCTCACTACTGCCCGAGAAGTAGACGCAATCCCTAGTCATGCGCATGAGCTTTCCTGCATGCGCCCCACCGAGTACGTACAGGTCTGTTTATGCAGTTTGCTGCCTGTTGTGAGTTCAGAAGCTGCTTTCTCGCCCTTGATTGGGTCAAAGGACCATTCCTTAGAATACAGCCTTCTTTGAACTCCACAGAAGCTGACCTCAATCATTCGGTCTGTCACAATCGCAACAAGATCTGCACGCAGGGCTATACGGACCTGGCCGCACGCCTCTTCGAATACCTAGTGCCCGCTGCGGAGAAGGGTGAGACTATGGACTAGCTCACATTCATGCGTGGCTTTGAGTTTGGACTGTGTACACCCGGTCCGCTCCTCTTCTCTCAGCGATATCCTTTTAATGCTCCTTAAACTGAACAGACACTGCGCCGATGGTTTTGTCATATGGGTGCCTTAGTCTAATTGTGAATCACGATAATCTTGCCCTCGACTACATCGAGTCCAGTCCACGCATCATGATGGTACGTTTACCAATATAAACCATGTGTGTCTGAGACATCTGCTGACGTTTATACTCGTCGCTCAAAAGGTTGTCAAGTAAACGTACCGTATTCAGAGCTTCGAACCCTCTCTCTCAGGACACCTCGAAAAGGTCGGCCGTTGCGAACGACCTCACAAATGGAAGCGCACCTTCTGGACTCTGCGGCACTTGCGAGAAGGCAAAGCACTCTCTCCAGCTCGGCTTATTCAACCTCATCAAGTTCGTCACCTGGCCTCACCACAGATGCGGCGATCACGCCAGACAGCGAGAATGATACGGATTCGACGCTAGTGCCGAAGATCGAGGAGCTGGACGATGTGTCTCTGGACGAGGTAGAGGACACCAAAACAGCAGTATCGTCGGGCGATGTTTCCTTACCCGCCCCAAACAGGCGTGGCCGGCCTAGGAAAGGTACCCTAGCCGAGCAGAAGAAGACCTCCCACTCACGGTCAAAGACAGGATGTGGGACTTGTCGACGTCGGGTACGTTGTCCCTGAGTAACACCCCCTGGTTTGTCAGAGACATCTGCTGACGGGCTATACTCACCATCGTTCAGAAGAAAAAGTGGTACGTAAAGTAATGGCTTTTACCCTTTGACGCCGCTTGGATAGCCTCTCCGTGCCGCCGAAAACGTACGCCCTGCTGTCGCCAGTTATCCGTATATGGGGCTACACCGCTGAGCTGGCATCGTCTCGCATGCGTCTTGCACCCAGGATTGAAGCGCTGACTCTTACCCTTTTCTCCTTTAGTGACGAGGCCAAGCCATTCTGCACTGGTTGTCTAAAGAATAACGTCGTGTGTGATGGCTATATTCCCAGACAACCTTGGCGGGCTGGCAAGTCGAAAGCACCCACTATCAAGAACTCCCTACCAATGCTGGTGGAAGGCGTAAATGGCACAGTCGACCAGATGTTCTTCCACCACTTCACTACGCATGTCGGCAAAGTCCTCTCGCTCACGGATTCGCACAATCCTTTCCTGGAAATCATCGTCCCAATGGCCATGGGACACGAAGGTCTGATGCACAGCCTCCTGTACCTATCAGGCTCGTGTCTAATGGCCAACGAGTCCAAACCCAACACCGAATGGGAAGAGCGGCAGGAGCACCACAGCAGTAGAGCGATGCGGCTACTACAGGAGGATCTCTCAGAACCAGCTGGCGCAGACGATACTACTGTCGCTTCTATAGGTGACCCTTCGATTGCCCAGACTTTACTGCTTTGTCTGCAGACCGTTTGTGCCGGAGACATTTCAGGATCCTATCGCTTCCATCTCAATGCGATGAAGCACATGCTCACACAGCACGCGTCGGCGGTACCTAACGATCAACTTCGACGGTTCATCCTCGAGTTTCTTCTGTATGATGAACACAGTAGCTCGATCACTAGCCTTGACAACCCGCTCGATCAGCGCAGCACCGATCTGATGGCGGAATTCAAACTTCCCGAATTCATGATACAGCCACAAGCGGGTGTACTTCTTGGTGTGATGGATGGCTTGTTCGGTTTCATCAGCCGGATCAGGAGCATCCGCGACCTCATCCGTCACCGCCGAGCGCAGAGTGTCGGCCGTTGGTGGGATGCGGACGTAATCGACGCCGCTTTTGCCATAGATGATGCTCTCCGAGCTTGGAAGTGCGTATATCCGCCCGAGAGTCCTCGTTATGCGCCTAGCTTGTTGTATCGACAATGCACGTGGCTTTATCTGCATAGAACGATTCAATTGTCTATACCGAGTCCGACATTCAAGCAAGCCGTCGATCAAGGGCTGGAGTACCTACGTATGCTTCCATGGGATACAGACGATGGTTCCACGCAGTCGATCTTATTGATGCCGCTGTTCCTGCTGGGGTGCGCTGCATTCGAGCCTGAACAGCGGCCCGAAATCAGCGAGGCGTTTCAGCGCCTGCAAAAGTGGTCGAGCCTTGGTAACATACGGTATGCTCGTGAAATTGTGGAGCAGGTGTGGCAGATGATGGACGAGGGTCGGGAAGAAGAGACGTGGGATTGGGAGACGATCATAGCGAAGCGCGGTTGGGACTTTCTCGTCGTTTGAGAGTTGTTCTTTGTATGGTAATGGGCGATGAGACACGATCGGTGTGGAGCTGCTCTTCATGGCGTTGCTGGAACGAATTGTGCTTGCTGGTATATGCAAGACTTGGGCTCGGCTTGGGTGCCTTTGCATTGCATCGCGATAAACACCGCTGGCATCTCAACTGCATGAGAGGGAATGGCTATGCTGTCTTGTGGTTGGCATCTGCACCTTCGGGCTCGAAGTGCACCTCAACTCTCAACGACAGCTGTAGTGCCACATAATGGACCAAGCTGTATGGAATCCGCTTGAGTAACTGATCCGCAGGCCTGAAATTGCAGTCTTTCCGGACACATTTCAAGTCACCATCGACTACAGCGGCATCGTCGGCAGGGAAGGCTGTGCAGTGCTGCTACATCCCAAGAGTTCCACGGTACCTCATTTGATTCGCACCGAGGACCGTAAGTTTCGTCTACATCGTCAAACCAATTGTTTCCACCGTTCAGAGTGGCAAACCGGTGTTGTCTTGTCGCACATTGGACGGGATCGAGAATCCATGAAGCAGCCTTGCCTTTGATTTCGTTGTACACCTTCTCGCCTCTTTTTGGGTTTGCCTTGCGACAGCCGTTGCCTTCGAAGGGCCCTCCCGCCGCGTCCCCACTTTGTCGTCATCCTCCCAACTTGAGACAGCAAGACAGTCGAAACAAGTTCAAGCATTAGAGAACTCGACAAACAACGACCAACGACGACCGACACAGAATCACTGCGCGACCACGGGACGTCGCGGCTTGAGCACCTGAGCGCAGGCAGGCAATAACCGGTCTGGCAGACCGCCGACCGACACCATGTCTATACGCAACGAGCGAGTGGTCTATCGCGAGCGCGACATCGAGCGTGACCGTGACAGCGACCGGGCGACCCAATACGAGGCGCCGAGACGGACCTACACGACAGTGAAGCGGTATCAGGTCCCGGAAGCTTCGCGCTCACTGTTCAACGGCGAAGACAGAGTCGAAGAGGACAAGCAGATTGTCATCCGACGAGAGCGCCGAGAACCTTCGCCACCAAGAGAAGAAGTGAAATACCGAGTCAAGGAGCGTGTCATAGAGCACGAACAGCCGCGCGAGGAGGTGGACTACAGGTTTACCGAGCGCATCCGCGAGCGCGATCGTGAGCCACTGTCACCACAGCGTCGAGATATTGCATACCGAGTCATCGAACGTGACAGCGACCATGACCGGCATTCTACCGCCCGGAGCGAGTTTCGAGTGGTTGAGCGCGAGAGAGAAATCGTGCGTGCGCCATCACCGCCGCCTCTTGAACAGGAGCGTGTTCGCGAGTATCGTTTCGAGCGCGAGCGTGACTTCTCACCGCCACGAAGGCGTGAGGTGCGCGAGCAGCCTTACGACGTGGAGAAGTACAGCAAAAGCACAGAGTACTACTCTCAGCCGCAACCTCAACCGCAGCCGATCATTATACGGGAAGCTGCACCGCAGCCCATCATCATCCGTGAGGAGAGGCGGGAGCCTATAATAATCCGCGAAGAGCGCCGCGAGCCGCAGTATGAGTTCATCGAACGCGAGGAGGTGAGAGATGAGACGCGGTCTCTGGTGCGTCGCGAAGAGCCACCTGCGCCCTCGATACATGCACCTTCGGTACATGCGCCGTCGGTACATCCATCCATTCATCGCACGGCATCATCTCACACAGAAAAGCCGGAAGAGGAGAATTACTTCTACGAGCGTCGCGTTATTGAGCGTGCTCCGAGACGCCGTGATGACAGCTACGATGATCGGAGGAGTGAGGTGCGGCCACGAGATAGCGCTTCTCAGTACAGCAGCGATGACAGCTACGAGTACATTCGTAAGGAGAGAGTTCGTGAAGACAGCCGAAGTCGTTCTGGTTCGCCACACCACAGGCGTCACCTGGCGGAAGGCGCCATTGCTGGTATTGGTGCTGCGGAACTTTTTAGACATCACAAGAAGAGTCAGGGTGAGGATGTTGGTGGCCGTGCCAAGTCAGCTGTTGCTGGTGCAGCAGTCGGTGCGATTGGCGCCGAAGCTGTCAGCCGTGTGAGGGCCTACTCGCGCAGACGTAAGTCGCGGAGCCGTTCGCGCAGCAGTTCATACGACGACAGACGAGACCGACGGGATCGCAGGAAGAAGCGTTCGAGATCACGGTCCAAGTCACGGTCCAAGTCATTATCACGCACTCAACAGCTTGGCGCACTCGCTGCTGTGACTGCCGTAGGTGCACTTGCTGGCTATGCGTTGAAGAACAAGGGCAAGAATAAGGAGACCATCATCGTGAAAGACGAAGCGCCGCGCCGGAGCAGGTCACGAAGACGACGAGCGAGTGTAGATAGCTACGGCACCGAGAACACAATGCTATCTGACGGAGGCGGCAGGGCGCTTGACCCCGAGCACCGCAACCGCCGGATGGCACAAGCTGGTTTGGCATCTGCGGCGGCAGCTGGTATATGGGACAGAGTCCGGTCGAAGAGCCGAGGTGGCCGTTCTCAAAGTAGAGTGAAGCAAGCAGTGCCAATTGTGGCGTCCGGTCTTGGTGGTGCAGCGCTAGCAGGTCTGTACGAGAAGAACAAGGCCTCGAAAGAAGCCAAGAAAGCTGCTATCATCGAGGATGAGATAGGAAGAGGAAGGCGACCCGCCTCTCGCAGGCGTAGCCGGTCAAGGAGTAGGTCCGTTCCTGCACCGTACCCTGCTGATGACAGGTATGTTGACGACCGAGGCTTGATAGCATACGGTCATGAGCCTATCTACCCTGAGGAGCAGCGTCGCGGCTATTACAGCGACGAAGAGCCTGGCAATTATCGCCGTCGCCACCACGGTGGCAGTAGTAGCGGTAGTAGTCCAGACACGCGGAGACGCCGCAGCCAAAGCCGAAGCCGGTCGCGTGGGCCTGGGATTGCTGGTGTGGGCGCTGCTGCTGGTGCCGCAGCTGTTGCAGCGCATGAGATTGGCAGGAGGAGGGAGCGTTCCCGGCAGCGTGAGGAAGTACACCATAAGAGTGAGTTACTTGGTTGAACCATTCATGGCACGTACTGACGAGATCTCCAGGACGCGACTCCGATCCGTACCAGTACGGCCATGATCAGTACCCACTTGACAGCCCTACGCCGCAAGGTGGCGGCTATCTGCCCCCTCATCAGCAAGGCGCTTACGGCAACAACCCAGCTGACACATACTTCCCACCACCACCGACAGGCGACTATGCACGCGGCGAGCCAGCCCATGCCGACGCGCCGTATCCACAGTACAATCCTGCAGACTACGCGCAAGCACCTCAGCAACCTTACCACCAGTCATATGGTGCCTACGGTGACAGCGAGGTGAACTTGGGAGCACCCAACGAAAATTATAACGGCGATCCTCGGTATGCTGCTGCCACGCCTGATGCTACGCCGCACGAGGAGCGGAACAGGGGCAGAAATCCCGAAAATGTGAGTGCGCCCAATCAAGACGAGCAAGAGAATGCGGGTACGTCTCAAGTACCCGCATATTCCATCAACCCGGTACGGTATGCTAACCTGCGATAATGTAGATGGTGTAAGCACGCCACGAAGAGAACGAAGCCAGAGTCGGGTGAGGTTCAATCTGGATGCGAACGAGACGAAAACGTTCTCGACCGAGGCTCCGCAGCGAGACAACGACGAGTGGCATACGGATAGCGAATCACGCACTGACCGGAAGCATCGTCGTCACCGGCGTAGCGAAGACGATCGTGAGCGCGGAAGTGGGGGGCACCGCGGCTCTCATGACAACGAGCATGATAGTGACTCCGACGGGACCGTCGAATTGCCGCAACGATTCGATGAGCATGGGAATCCAAAGCCAGATACTGACCCGGTAACGGAGAGCCTCACACAGCTACTGGGTGGCGCTGGGCTTGCAGGTCTGCTAGGTCATTTAGGCGGAGGCGCTAACGAGAGCAACGATAACAACGATACTGGGAGAAGCAGAAGGCGGCGCAGGCATAGGCATTAATTGCATTCGCAAGCAGACTAGCTGATGATTTGATGAGGTCCATAATGAGTCAAATGAAACACGAAACTACGTTGACGATACATGCCAGAACATCGAGGTACGTTAACGTGCCAGACTTTTGCCTATCAATGCTACACAATTCCGGGTATATGTTGTCCACATTTCAGTACTCTCACGACATTCACACGTTCGTTCAGCTTCGTGTCGGCGTGCTCATGAGCCGGCTCCGTTCGCCGCGGCCGCCTGTTCTGACTGCCGAATCACTTCTTGAATCCCCATCATGATCACTAGGCTCGTTAGTTCCAGCTTTGGACCAACATCACCAAACCACTCAAGGGTCCCCATCTGCTTCTTCAGACTACCCCAAAGAGCCCGAGTATAAATGAAGACCGCCAATATCACACCAGCATCGTCGACAAGCTTGAAGTGCTTGTAGCCAATTTTGCTCGCCCCAAGGTCTTTCCTATGAGTGCGCTTCCATCGATAGCGTTGTCCGTCGACCTCGAAACTGTAGATTTTCTGACTCCAGCCTCCGCACGTGGCTATAGGCCATGTCGCCTTGTCCGTGCAGTCCGGGTTGCCCAGCAAATATCGGATATCTTGCTTGAAGCAGTTGTTGCTGAGCTTGCAAGCAGCCACTATCTCGCCGTGGTCAGAGTCGGTGTGGATGTTGACCTGAGGGCCATGCCAAAATGTGCGTTTATTCCGTACCCAGAGAATTGAACGGTCGTCTTGTTGGATTTCAAAAAGCTTCTCCGCCCAGATAGATGTGGCCATTATCTTATAGGTCTTGACAGCAGTACCCAGAGTGCCGGTGATGCTCAAACTGTCGTCTGTACTGACCCGGCCACTCTTCTTCATGTCGTTGGGTCTTGACGAGTATGAGGACGTATCATTCCATGCTGTTGTTGCTGATTGTGCGGATTTCTCATCATCGTTTAAATCGTTGTAGAGCGGCGGTCGATCCAGAGGCTGACCGTTGCCGCGCAAAGTGTCAAGCATTCTGCCTATTCGTGGTTTGGTATAGATGTTCAGTCAAGGTATGATATGAGCTAGAGGCTGGATGTTGGAAAGTAGCAAAGGTGAAATTGTGAGAAGTGTATAGAGCCAGTACTTGTCAAAACTAACATGGCCTTGTCCTACTATATGCCACCGTTCCATCGTTCCGCGGTGGTCTGAGCAAGGCGCAGTGCAGTGGGTGCATGTGATGTCGATCGGCGTGATTTTGATCGGCTGAGGCTCGGAGCGCGGCGTTCGACCAGATTGAGTCTAGGCAGACGTATGCCAAGCATAATAAGAATTCTGTTATACGCGTTTTGAGGTCAAGGTCGTTCGTGAGTCGTGCTCGAACCAAGTGGTTTCGACGAGGAAAGGTCTGTCTTGTTACGCCTCTTTACATCCTGTAACCACATTCAGCCAGCACGCGATACATAACCTGTTGACTCATGAATTCGGTCGCCAAGCTTGCAACATAATGACTCAGATCGACTCATGTTCACCATTCAACAGATGATATCGCAGAGACGGCATACTTGTTGGTGCGACGCAATGGTGAGCTGGTGGCGCAAAGAACAGGAAAGTTTTGGCTAGGTCGGAGAACGCAGAAAACAACTGAAAGCGGCGGCCAGTACTTACCTCAACCAAGCCATCAGAGGTTGACAACCAAGGCACAGACAGTATGGTCTGTCCTCGAAGACAGCACACAGCGTCGGTTGACGTCCTGTGGCATGATGCACGTCGCGCAATGCGAGCAGCTCCACTCCCGTGAAGGAGGGTCAGAAGGTGTGTTCAGAGAGCTTGCGTTGTCTATGGACGACTGCAGAGCATCTCTCAGCTACCACGCTGGATGGGTATAGTATCATTCGCTCATGCCTAACCCATCGTTTTGCCGGCAACTCCATGCTCTTGCAGCCGTGGCAGTGAGCCCGGACTCTTGTTGCTGTTGTACCACATTCTGTGGGCCATCTTTCTCGTGATGCTTCGTTTATGCAACGAGCTGCACAACACCACCTGCCTCCTTGATCTTGCGCTCGGCATCCTTGCTGAAGTAGCGAGCGCGAACGATGAGCGGGATCTCAGGGATGCGACCCTTGCCGAGAACCTTGCTGTAACCGAGGGGAAGGAGGTCGATGACAGGTGCGGTGTCAGAGGAGCCCTTGTTGGCGAGGTACTTCTCGCGTGTCTCGAGCGGGACGAGGGACCAGAGCTATTCAACCTCACTGTCAGCACTCAATTCGTCTCGCTTCATCTCAAGCGCGCGACTGACCTTGTCGAGGTTGATGACGGGCTTCCAGAATCCGTTCTGCATCTTGTGGAAGTACCTCATTCCGACCTTTCCGAAATAACCCGGATGGTACTTGTCCATGTTGGTTCGGTGGTGATGCTGTCCACCGGCGAGACCACGACCACCTGGATGCTTCCTGTGCTTGCCGACACGACCGTGACCGGCCGAGACGTGGCCGCGACTGTGAGTGAGGTGTTAGTTTCTGGATTGTTGTGCTGCGAATCGTATCGCTGAGTCTGCGCATTGTCTTCGCCGTTGCCATGGTCGGCTGTGTTGGGAGTAACATACTGCTTGCGGGTCTTGGTTGCGCGAGTAGGCATTGTGTTGGTGTTGATGCGACAATGCTAATGTCTGAACTGAAGTCTCGATGTCGAAATTCGAGATGCGCACTACGGCAAGAGCCGCTAGTGGGGGAGAAACGCCAAGACAAACGATGCTGAAAGTTGGTGCAATGATGTACATTTGTGCTGTTTACAATCGCTAAATACTGCGTCGTCAAGGCGTCACGCTCCGATCAATGCCAAATGCCCTCATACCATCCTCTGCCTCTTCCACACCAAACGCCTCGAGCTCAGCCCAGGCCTTCGCATACTTTCCCTTTGCCCACTGCTCAACATATCCCTGCTTCTCCATGCCCGAAGAGCCCATAAACAGACTGCCCAGCACAAAAGCACCTACCTCGACCTCGCCCTTCCTGTTCGCTTCGTCCAACACATTGATCGCATGTTCGCTGTCCCCGTTTCCAGCCAGCGCAGCGACATATGAAGCCCACATCGTCGAGTCAAGCTCCACATTCATCTTGCGAAGCCTGCCCCAAATCTCATTGGCTTTCAAATCACCGAAAGGCGAGCGCTCGCAAGCACGAAGAGTAATGTGAATGCTATTATAGCTTGGACCCTCCTTGCTCGCTACGATGTCATCCCAAAACTGCAACGCCTTCCTCGGTCGACTGCATGATGTGTATGCGATGATTAGAGCATTACGCAACCGTGTGTTGAGGTTGATGTTGAAGTCGAGCTTCAACTGGTTGTGCACGACCTCCAGACTTTCTAGGTCATGGCGTTTGGCCGTGCCCAGGAAAGCCGTGATGTAGGTGTCGGGTGTCGGCATGGTATCAGTACGCGAGTGGCTCCGCATGTGGTTGAAAACATGCACAGCCATGTCCGGTCGGTCGCGCTCGAAGAAGCTTGTCATGAGCTCTGTCCGTGGTCCTCGAGGCAGCTCGTCAAAGACGTTGCGAATGATGGTATATGCATCCCAGGAGCGAGCAACAGGCGTATTATTGTTTAGGCAGTATGCAACAATCGCATCGCGGACAGCGGTGCGCTCGGTAGATGAGTAGTGATATGCATGGGTGTTGAGCAGGTCAATCACGTCGTGGAGTTCGTCGCGGTCGAGGTGTAACAGACTCAAGGTAGCAACCGTTAGTGGCTCGAAGCGTGCTCGGCGATCAGAGAGGTCAGCTGCAATGTTCATGACGGTGTCGAAGTCGTGTCGTTTGCTGGAGCAAAGAGCTACGATGAGCTTGTTCACAGTAGGGACATCCTCGTCAGTCGACATTTCCATGGACTGCAGGTTCTTGTATGCGATCAAAGCCCCGTCAATATCCTTGACTCGGAGCCTGTATGCCATCTGCAGTACACATGTTTTAGCATCAGGCTCGATGCCGCGCTCGCGGCCAAGCGCAATGAAGCGCTCGGCCATGTACGGATCGTCCTTTGAATTGGCGTACTCCACCAATGCGTTGATAGTGGCCGCATTGGGCCTGCGCCAAAGATCCTCGTTCTTGATAGCTTCATTGGACTGCTCCATAACGTCGAGCATGCGACCTATTTCATCCACTCCCTTGCCTGTACCGGCTGCCCATACGAAGATCGCATCCCACACGAGTTTTACAGGTGTCGTTTGCATCAGAGCTCGCACGATGCTGTGACCCAGCTCCAGCTGTTCTTCCATCATGCACCATTGCAAGGTATTGCCGATAACTTCTGCGGCCTTTCTGTTGGCGTTAGGAGGTCGAGTAGATCCGACAAGACGCTTGTGGAATTCGCGCCACCAGTGTTTGATGCCATCAATGTCGGACCTCGCAATGCTGTAGCGCAGCATGACCATTGGGATTGGTATGGTGATATCGTCAAACAACCCCTTCGCACGGATCAGCTCGAGCGTGCGCGAGACCTCGTTCTCCTTGTTCTGAAGGGCCCAGGCCCTAAGCACTATAGTCCACAACCTACGACGAAAAGCTAGACCTGACACCTCGCCTTCTGCATCTTGCTCCGTGGCTGGAGCCTGAACTACATCAGTCTCGACTGCATGCTCCAGGGTGAGTGATGCAGGCCCAGGGTGCTGGTCTAAACCTCGCCGATCCTCAAATTCAAGCAAGACATCCTGCGCCGTAGATGCCGAGCCCGAGGCACAAAGCTGCATCATGTAAGCCGTTGTTACCGTCTTGTCCTCCTCAATGAGTCCAAGCTTGAGTTTGTTGTATAGCATGCGAGCTAGCATGACATGATCAGGAGATGACTGCTTTCCAGTCTTCTTGAGAGCTGTCGCTGCTTTCCACAGGACACGGTTGGACAGAAATGCTCGCTCTCCTAGTTCTCCTTCGCCTTCAGTGACCGGCAAACAATATCGTAAGCTCTGCAAGACTAATTTGGCTTGATTGTCCTCGATAACCTGTGTTGCCGAAAATTTGGCCTCAAAGAAGTCCGTGACAGCCTTCGCCACATCTTCGCGCGACGGGAGTCGAGCCCGCAATCTCGTCAATCGTTCCAGCTGCATCATCGTCTCCAGACCAGGATCCATGTCCGCCTCCTTCGTCTCTCGCTTTTGCTTGCGGAACATGTTCATATTGAAGAAGCCTCTTCTTTGCTCCAATCGCACGTTGCTAATAGGCTGTCGCCCATTCTGTCTCTGTACGCTATATCCATGTCCTTCGCACTCGGTTGCAGTGCTGTATGCTCGTCTTCGCAGACATCCTCGATGCACAATCGGCTCATTGGCGAGCAGTCTTCGGAAGACCTGGCGCGTTAGGTGGGAAGAAGGCATGCTGAAGGGCAGCTTAGTATGAACAAAACATGTTATAGTACAGCAAGGACAGCATGGAGTATGTACAGGTGAGAAAGATAGGGACAATAACGAGTTGGTTGTCGCTGGGGTCGAGCATTGGAACGCGATGTCAGTGCGGACAAGCATCGACACTCCCGAAGCTTCACCAACTCTCCTTGTCCATCATCTGCAGTACCACACTCAACACTTCGTCCAGCTATGTCGCTGGAACACGCCTTCGCGCGGCTGCGCATACGCATACCGTCGATATGCCACCAATGTCGCCGGACAATGGCGTCCTCGACAAGACCACCGCACGAGCAGAGTGCGACTGGAGCATTAGCAGGTATGTACCACTAAGAGTGGATGAAGTCTGTCCTGGCTGACATGCCAATGAAGAGCTCTTCCAGGCCAGCAGTCGCGAGCAGACATCACACCCAGCCCGCCGAACTGCTGCAGCGTCGCCTCCTCCCACAGGCGCCTCCGCCCTGGCGGCACAAGCTTCACGGGACTCTCGGTACGATATCGCTGAGCGAATCGCCCGCGAATCAGTCACACCGCACTCGCAGGCCTACTCGCAGGATAAGCTAGAGAAAGAAGAAAAGAAAGACAAAGATACCGGAGATCGGAAGGCAATGGAGCAACAGATACCGCGACGGTACAAGCCAGGAGACGTTTATGCGCCTCACGATCTCAGCGGTAACGAAATGGCAAAGTGGAAGAAGCTGCGCCGGAAGCCGAGAGTCGGGAGCCACGGTACAGACGTGCTAGATAGTCTGGGCGTGGATCCACGGAAACACTACAAGAACTTCTCAATGATGGCAGAGTATGTGACGGAGATGGGAAGGATCAAGCACAGGACTGAGACTGGCTTGCGCCCTGTTAATCAAAGACGGATGGCGAAAGCTATCAGAAGGGCTATCGGCACTGGTCTAATGCCAAGTGTGTATCGGCACCCCGAGTTGTTGAGAGACGAGATGGCTATGAGAGGCCAGCTGCCAGGCCAGCAGAGACCGAGATGAGTATTTTAATCTTATGGGCATCTGGATTAATCGCTTCCTATACATGATTTACCATCTGGCCTGAGCGCACGCCACGCAAACATTGCGAATGTCTCAGCAAGTCTACGACAACAGATGCAGCCGCCCGTCGTCATTCGTGATACGTTCGTTCAGGTACACCCTGTTCTTCTGCCACCCACCACGGCCATCACCGAGCTCAGCCTCGAGCACAGCTCCGTCATCCACAAGCCTCATGCCTCTGCTGCTGGCCGCAAAGGCACCGTTACGAGCCCACCGCAGCTGGCCATTGCTGTTCGTGAAGCAGTCGTTAAGATCCAGCCTTGATCCACGGAAATGCCCGCCCGAGTCGCAGCACTCTGACACCAGCGTAGACCCCTCGAGATGCACACCACGCGAGCTAGCTGAGAAGTTGCCGGCCATCGCACCGCCACGCTTCTTCTTCTTCTTGTCGTCATCCGAGTCCGAAGACGACGAGCTGCTGCTTGAACGAGAACCCCGGCGCTTGTCCTTCTTGGGCTTGTCTTTCTTGTTGCGCTTCTTGTAGGCATCTTCGAGCATCGATCCAGCGACAGCGCCTCCGACTCCGCCGAGGAAGCCGTGGTTCATCTTGTGGCCTCCGTACGCACCGGCTGCACCTCCAGCAAGAGCACCCATGACGCCACGATCGCCTTCCACTCCTGGAGGTGGCATTCCTGACGGTGGCTGATGTGGAGCGATCATAGGGTCAACAGGGCCATACGGCTGCTCGTAGTGCGACTTGAAGGCATCTACGTTTCCGCTAGGGGGTCCATAGCCAGATGATGGTGGGTACTGCTGCTGGCCATATGGAGGATACTCCGACAACGGGTACTGTCCGCTGTTGTACGGTGCTGGTTGCGTGTGCGGTGTTACATAGGAAGCACCCGGTGGCGGCGGTGGACTTGCCGCGTAGTTTCCTTGTCCAGGCTGGCTGGAGTATTGTTGATATGCTTGATCATTTGATCCGTAATAACTCTCAGCGGCGCCTTGGGTGGGTGGCCCACCGTATGATGGCTGTTGGTAACCTTGGTTGCCGTACTGTTGTTGGCCTTCGCCAGAATCATAAGTTCCGTAGTTGGGCTCGTTGCCACCGTATTGTGGTTGGCCGTAGTTCTCGCCTTGATGACCGCCCTGAGGCGGACCTTGGGGAGGGTAGCGGGTCATAGTGAGCTGTTGTCAATAAATTCCGAGGGTTGATGCTTGTTTGAGAGGACGCGGATGCTTAAGTACTGCTGCAGCTAGAGTCCTTGTCGAGCTGAAGTCAAGTGGCGCAGCCGCCAAGCCCTAGGGCAGTGAACAAACGGAGAGCAGCGATCGGCAACACACATTTGTAGGTCCACATCGTCACAGCTCGCAACAAGTGGTCTTCATCACAATGACGAGTGCTTATGCGAGCTCGAGTTGGAAGGGATACAGGAGAAAGCGTAATTGAAGACTTATCATGCTTGGCACTCGATTTAGCTAGATTCCTCGTTCAGCTAAGCCTCTGTTCAAGTATAACTTTACAGGATATTAACAGCGAGCTCCATCGCATCACAGTCATGCTGGGGTATCACTCATGCCAGAAACGCCAAAGCCACACTGCCGCCTCCGCCCGCTTGCAACGCTGCATCATTCGCAATACGCCGTAACAAAGAGCAGAACCGGGTGTCTACTCGCAATGCTCCGGTGGTGACCCGCCCAGTTCAATCAGCCATGGATGGTCCAGGGCACTATCAGCAGTGGCGCGATGACAAGGATCGAGCTGGAGGCACCTGTCCATGAACGCCACGGCGTCAAACTCTTCGTCCGTCAAGCCCCCCTCGCCATGCGCGTTCTTCTTACCACGACTGGTGCACCATAGCAATATCTTCTCCCACGTGTGCCCGTTCTCGGTCAAGGTCGGGATGTTTGTCTGCAGCATTTGGCCATGCAGAGTTGCTGTATCTCTCATCTTCTTCTTGCCGAAGATGTTGCACAGCTCGATGAAAGCATCGATGTCATCCGCCGAGTGGAAGAACGGAAAGCGCTTGCTGAGAAAGGTGAGCAGAATGATGCCGCACGACCAAATGTCGATTTGCGAATTCTGAGCAGTGCACTTGAGCAGCACCTCCGGCGCACGGAAGCCGCGAGTGCCTGCTCGATTGGCACGACGCGATGAGCGCTGATCGTTGCTTGGATACGCCGGCTTCGGTACGGGTTGACCTGCTTGGATGGCTGCATTGACCGTGGTTGTGTACACGGACGTCTGAAGCCTGCGTGCGCGTTCGTCCCTCTCGTAGCAACAGCCGCAGTGTTGGTACTCTGTGCCTTCTCTCTCCGCCAGTCCAAAATCGACGAGGACGCCACGTTGCTGAGCGGGTGAGTAGAGGAAGTTGGTAGGCTTGATGTCTCGGTGGATGATACCTTCCTGGTGACAGTAAGACATCGCAGTGAAGAGACTGTGCATGTACAACCGCATATCGCTGACGGTGAAGTCTCGGTAGTACTCGCGGAAGTCCTGATGCTGGAAGTATGGCAGCACGGCAATGACTTGGTCGTTGCAGCGGAAAGCAGTGATTAGTGGGCATACGTTCGGGCAGTCTTTCAGGTCGTGTAGTAGCTCGAGTTCGTTGAAGATCCTCATTGGCGAAGAAGTGACATAGATCTTCTTGATGGCCACAAACTTGGGCTTCTGCGATCGGTTCGAGGAGTTCTTGAGTGTGGTGGAGGAGGCGCTGTCGAAATTCTCCTTGTCGGCGTCGAAGTCCCACGTGTTATCGTAGTGGTCGTAGAGTAGATCCTCGGCCTTGTAGACCGTTGAGAACGTGCCTTCGCCAATGCGGTTGATGAGGCGGTAACGCTGCGTGATGTTCTTGAAAGACGCCTCAAAGCGCGCAATGTCTTCAGCGACGGCTTCGTCGACCTCTTCTTGTTCTTCTTCGTCAGACACTGTCCCGCCACTGTCATCCAGCGGTCCCATTTCCTCGTCCATTTCGTCAGTTTCCTCCTCTGTGCCATCACTTGGCCTCACATCCTCGTGAACCGCCATTGGATAATGGCTCCGCCTCACTGTCGCCGCCATGCTACCTCTGCCACGCTCAGTCTGAAGTTTGAAGTGAATGGTAGATGCTACATGTACCTTGCAGCCTGGAAACACGTCGGTGTTGATTTGGGAAGACGCGGGGCAAACCTAAAGTCTTAGGTTTGTTTACAATCTCATGCCGCTTTGGGCTACATGTATCTGCGAAGAGCTCTTCGGCTTGAACATCAACACGACTTCGTGTAGGCGCCATGGCCGACTTCGACATCAATGCATCGCTAAAGGCATACCTCGACGATCCGCAGTCAATCCTAACGCCAGAGGCCGATGCAGCACTGCTCGATTGCGAGAACGATCCTGATGCGTTCACACCAGGTCTGATCAACAGTGTGCTCAACCCCATCGCGGACGCCATTGGAGAGAACCCGGAGACTATCACGCAAGCAAGCCAACTCGATAGCCTGCAGTTTCTGCTCAAGTGCGCGCCCACTCTTCCTTCATCTCAACGTTCTGACAAGCAGTATGGTGCTGGTACTGATTGTGAGCTCTTCGCTCTTTGCAGACAAACCTCTTACCTCCCAGCGATTTCCGTCGGCAAGCTACTCGATGTTGTGATCAGTGGTCTCGGCGCACATGCAGAAATAGTACATCATGAGGAGCAGGAAGGTGATGCTGAGACAGCGCATCACAAATCAACACTGGAGGCGTTCGCGTTTCTGCTGCAATGGTGTGTAGCAGCTATCGAGGCAAAAAGCGCAGAGAAGTCGGCTGCTGCGCCAGCAAGAGGCAAGGGTGGGAAGGGCGCGAAGGCGAAGAAGGGGGATGGCAGCTGGGATCCGTCCGCGCAACTGCAGACGGCACTGGATACCATGACCAAGGTGATGAGGTTGAAGCTGGCGAAAATCTTTGTGACCACGAGTGAGCGGGACACCTTCATCGGACTGTTCACCCGGCCAGTGTATCTGATACTGGAGAGCGAACAGAGAGTGAAGAGTACAGCCATCCGAATGCACGCGTTCAAGGTGCTATGTGTGGCGATCAAGCATCACGGACACGCATATGGCGCGCAAACGAGCATCATCCAGAACCTGACTTACTTTGAGCATCTCGCTGAGCCGATGGCGGAGTTTCTGAACATCCTAGCCGAGCAATACGATTACCCACAGCTCGCCGAGGAGGTCATGAAAGAGCTCTCGAACAAGGAGTTTAGCGCGAACGACACGAAAGGGCCGAAGTCAGTTTCGACGTTCGTTGCACGTCTGTCGGAACTTGCGCCTCGAGTTGTGCAGCGACAAGTGTCTTACCTGGCCAAGCTGCTGGAAAGCGAGAACTACACTTTGCGGTGCGCCATTATCGAAGTCTGCGGCAACCTCATCGCCATGCTTTCGAAAGCCGAGGAAGGCGAACGCAGCGAGAACCACAAAGCTCAGATCAACGCTTTCTTTGATGTGCTCGAAGAGCGATTTCTGGACATCAACCCGTACTGCCGATGCAGAGCCATTCAGGTGTATGTGAAGCTATGCGAGCTCGAGACAAAGTATCCGAAACGCAGACAGAAGGCCACAGAGCTCGCTACGCAAAGTTTAGAAGACAAGAGTAGTAATGTACGTCGGAATGCAATCAAGCTGCTAGGCCGTCTCATGGCTACGCACCCGTTTGCCGTGCTTCATGGTGGACTGCTCAATTACGGAGAGTGGAACAAAAGACTGGAGACATGCGAGGCAGAGTTGAATGCTCTGAAGCCACCCGCAGGCACTCCAGGCCTTGCAGAGAGGACTCAAGCCGATGCCACGGTTGACGAAGGACTGCTGGATGATGCGACTCAGGTAGAGGAGAAGGCGCCAATGAGCGAAGAGCAGCAGATGGCTGCATTTCAAAAGGCCCAGGAAGACGCTGCAACGGCCGAAGCTCTCAGCAAGCTTCAACTCACGCGTCGCTACTATGTCGAAACGTTGCGCTTCATCGACACACTGCACGACGCCAGCCCTCACATCACGCAGCTTTTGGGCAGCAAGAACAAGTCAGAAGTTATCGAGGCTATGGATTTCTTTGTCGTGGCGGATGCGTATCACCTGGAGACAGCCAAGTCTGGCATCCGACGCATGCTGCGACTAATCTGGACGAAGGGCAATAGCGATGAAGGCAAAGGCGTGCAGACTCACCTGATCGAGTGCTACAAGGGTCTCTTCTTCGACGCACCTGGCAACTTTTCGGCTAACGACGCTGCCAACTATGTCGCAAGGAACATGATCAGCTTGACGTTTGGGGCGACACCGGCAGAATTGACGAGCTTGGAGCAGCTGCTCGCGACGATGATGAAGGAGAAATGCGTTTCGGAGCTTGTCATTCAGAAGCTTTGGCAAGTGTACGGTGTGCAGAAAAAGGAGATCAGCAAGCAACAACGGCGTGGTGCTATCATCGTGCTTGGTATGCTCGCCCTGGCCGATCCGGATATCATTGTAAAAGAGATGGAGATCTGCTTGCGCATCGGACTGGGAGGGATTGGCCGCAAAGACCTCGTGCTTGCGAGATATACTTGCATCGCGCTCATGCGCATGACCGACAATAAGCCCGTCAAGGGCACACAGGCCAAGCCAAGTATGAGGTTGCCGAACGATCATGCAGTGCTGGTGCGGTTAGCCAACCTGCTTGACGTTCAAAGTGATAGCCGGGACTGGTATGGACTAGCAGAGCAGGCGATTGGTGCCATCTACGCATTGTCGAAGCATCCGGATGTGTTGTGCTCGGAGATCGTGCGGCGGAAAACGAAAGCTGTGTTTGCGAAGAAGGCTCCTGCATCGAAACAGCCGGACATCGATAATAGTCAGCTTGATGCTGATGGCGATGTGGAGATGAGCGATGTGCCGGAGCCTGAGGTCGAGCCTGAGGTCGAGCCAGCAGAGGAGGACGCGGGCTCAGCACTTGGGTTGTCTCAACTGTTGTTCGCCGTCGGACACATTGCGTTGAAGCAGATCGTTCATCTTGAGCTTTGCGAGCAAGACTTCAAGCGGCGAAAAGCCGAGAAGGAGAAGTCCAATCCCGGTTTGTCGCCAGTGAAGAAGACCCCTGGTGGCAGGACACCTGCGCCGAAGAAGGGTGACAGCAAGAAACAAGAAGAGGAAGACGAACTCGACCTGATGGCTGGAACCAACGAAGATGACTTCACTGATGCCATCGCCCACATTCGGGAGCGGGAGCTGCTCTATGGGCCTCAGAGTCTGCTGTCAAGCTTCGGTCCGTTGGCGAAGGAGATCTGCAGCAACAACACGTCCTACCCGAACGCAGAACTGCAGGCTCAAGCGGCGCTGTGTATGGCGAAGCTCATGTGTGTCAGCAGCGAGTATTGCGAGGCCAATCTCAGTCTGCTCATCACTATTCTGGAGCGCTCACCTTCGGCTGTGACGAGAAGCAATCTTGTGGTGGCGTTGGGTGATATGGCGGTGATGTTCAACAACCTGATCGACGAGAACACGGAGTATCTTTACGGTCGTCTGTCAGATACATCGCTATCCGTCAAGCGGACCTGTCTAATGACCTTGACCTTCCTCATCCTGGCAGGTCAGGTCAAGGTCAAAGGCCAGCTCGGTGAGATGGCGAAGTGTGTTGAAGATCCGGATCAGCGTATTCGGGAGATGAGCCGTATGTTTTTCGGCGAGCTGGCTGGCAAGGATAACGCTGTCTACAATCACTTCGTCGACATGTTTAGCCTGTTATCTTCTGATGCCGAGCTGGAAGAGGACCGCTTCAAGAAGGTCATCAAATTCCTGGCGAGCTTCATCGAGAAGGACAAGCATGCCAAACAGCTGGCTGGGAAGCTGGCGCCACGTCTGCAGCGGGCAGAGACTGAGAGGCAATGGAAGGATGTTGCGTACGTGTTGGGTTTACTGCCGCACAAGAACGAGGAGATCGCTAAGATGGTGGATGAGGGTTGCAAGGTCGTTGAGACTGCAGCGTAGGGTCTGTGAGTGCACCGTTATGAGCGATAATTGGCGCAGATATACCCCTAGCGAGGACTGTACAAGCTTACTTTGTTCCAGTATTGCAACAATCTATTCGAAATGATGATGTCTAGTCAACGTGAACGATCGGTGCTACAAGTACAAGGGAGGTGACATGTTACCGTATGAGACCTGCTCATGCACATTGCATTTCGAATTTAGACGCCCTATGCCTATCTACCTTGTAGCTGCAAACTGGCCAAGCTTGCTATCAATCTCATTCGAGGCGCCGAAGAGTGGTAAGTCTCGTCAAGATTGGGCCCCCAACTGGCTCACAACTCATGTAGCTGGGCGTTCACCGCCATTCATCTACCTGTACTTGCTCACAGTGGTGATCATAACCGAGGGAACTTATCCACACCCGTGGAGAAGAGGGGAGGTCAAAACAAGGTGTGACCTCCGATAAGCATTACATGGACCCTCGAAAGCCAACAACGCCTCATCAGACTTGGTGGCGTAGCCTAGAGCCACCAAGCGGAGCTAGACCACGTGTCCCATGCCTTGGCGCTTGGGAAAGTGGTGCAAGGCTCGGCAAGATGCTCCGTCTTCGCTGACGCATCCTAGGGTCGCGCACACCTCGCAACGTAAGTGGCCATTGGGTATTCGACGCCGTTCTTGACCAACTCGCAGCCACCACGGCCACTGTACAACGTGTTTGGGTCGAGAGTGCAGCAGCAGACACACGCGAGCAATTGTCAACATTAAATGCTCAGCCGGAATCTGACGTGGCGCCGATTATCGTCCCGCGCTGCGCAACCACACGGATGTCGATGACCGTGGACCAAAAGTGCTCACCAAGGCTGTGCCTCAGCTTGGCAAACTTGGCATATGCTCGGCTATGTGACAAGCTTCCTTTCGACAGGCAGGCAGATCCTTTGCAACGTTCCAGACTTTGATCGTACTTTTGTGCCCTCAATGCTTGACCTACTGTGTATACATACATGTACCGTGATACCGCCGCTGCCGACTACAAGTCCGTTACAGGCGCACATAGAGAGGAGACGACTCATCAAGGTGTCGTCCGAGAAGGCCCCACTTGATGCGAAGGCTTATGTAGATAGTGCCAAGCTTGATCAAGAGAATAAACGAGTTATGGATGCAGCTTGGCTCTGTTGCACCACCTGATAATTTCTGGATATGCGCGATTGTCAGCAAGGGCAGCAGCAGCAGCACCGTAGCTTTGATCGCGAGAATCCACGACAGTAGTGGTCACAGTGGAGTTTAAGGTCATGGGAGAACGCAAAATGCTTGGGCGGGTCGTCGAGATAACGTCGATTATGCCTATTCTGCCGAGCCGCTAAGATGTTAAGCTTGTTGACCTCTCTCGCGAAACTCAAAAGCACAAGCCTGCCTTCTTCCATTTGAGAAAGGTTGCTCGCACTTTCCGTACGGGTTCTTCGCTTCCTCCTTCTCGCGCACATATCTCACCGGTTCACCTGTGATACCAGCAGCTATACAGCCCGACCTCGATCGAAAGCAGTCTTACTTTGCAGGGATTGAATCCAACCGCGGCTAGACTTTCACCACGTCAAGCTGCCGGCTTCGCCGCTTCCCGCACATCAGCAGTACATCCACCCACTCACTCATATTCAGCCAACACCACCTCTAACACAATGCGCAGCAAAAAAGGCAGCACCAGCCACACGAGTGAGGGAACCGACGCCGTGCGATCCAACGGCATGGAGACCTACAACGGTCTCGTGCGGACTCCCGCCGACGCGATCATCCTCTTCGAGGCGTGTCGCATCGGCTTGCTGCCTCGAGTGCAGCGCCGCCTTTCCGAGAAAGAGCGACAGTCAATCAAATCAGGTTCAGTGTTCGTATGGGATGAGCGCGAGGCAGGTATGCGACGGTGGACAGATGGGAAATCGTGGAGCGCAAGCCGCGTATCAGGCAGCTTCCTGACATATCGCGAGATGGAAGGCAAGCGAGGAGGTAGCAACTTTGAGAAGAATGCCAACCGCGATGGAATTCAGGGCAACGACGGGGACTCGGATGGCGGACCTGACGGCTATCGATACAAGCCGGACGGGCTCATGAAGCAGTCCTTCTCCATCACGACTAACAACAACCAACACCTTCATCTCATCAGCTATTTCTCTCGGGCATCCGCAGCGACGCAGAACCTCATGCAGCCCTCAAACGATCCTCAGTTGCGGCACATCAGACCGGAGAAGGGCATGTATCCCGAGTCGACTGTGCATGAGCAAAGCACTATTCCGGCTGTCACACGCGGTCCCATGAACTCACCAGGCGGCTATACGCACTCGCCGCACCAGCCGTCTCCATATGCGCGTCCAGCACCTTACGGATACGCACCACAACCGTGGCCGCAGAGTCCGATGCATACTCCACCCCAACACCCAGGCTACGGTCCGGGTCCATACTACCAGCAGCCATACCCTGGACAGTCCCAGCTACACCAGATGCAGTACCCACCTCAGCAACAAGGCGCTTACGGGCCTACTGCATATGACAGACCACCGCCACCTCTTCAAGGCTCTGCATTACCGCCACCACCGCAAGGTCACTACCCTCAAGGACCGCCGCCTGGCCAATATCCTCCGCCATACCCATATCCACAGAACGGCTACCAAGGCTACCAACCCCCACCAATCCAGCAGCAGTCAGCATATCCACCACCACAGGCACAACAACCTCAGCCTTATTATCCACGCCAGCCCGAGGCGGCACCACAAGAAGCGAGTGCTCGGCGAGAAGAGCGTCCGGAGTCTCAACAGCCTGCTCAACCCCAACCGCAACCTCAAGCGAACGGTGAGCAGCAGCAAGCACAGCCAGGTGCTCAGGCTCCAGTCTCAAGCACATCCGGCGGACAGACCATTCCCAGTATCTCAAGCATGCTTAATGGCGATGGTCAGGCTCCTCAGCGTACGAGCAGCCGCAGCTCTGGCGGGACATCACCACGGCCACTTCAAGACATACCGAGTCATAAGCTAGGCTTCGAGGCTAATAGGGACATGCAGGCCCTGCGCAACCTCGACAAGTCCACGCTCAAGTACTGAGGCGTGGTGCGGCGTCCCAGGCGGCTCCGGTCACGCGGGATGAGATGCATAAGTCGTTCAGACGATCGATGCATGAGCTTCGAGCCATTTACTATTCGGGATTGCCAGCCAACTGCAAAGGCACGTTCAAGGAATACAGCAAGAACTTATACAGGGCATGTGAAAAGGATGCCTCATGCGTTGCCTACATCAACCCTGTTGGTTTACGCAGAATGGAAGCTGCGGCGTACAAGGCCATGGCACCTATCTTTCAGCAACACATCGGGCTATTCCCACGAGCACAACCAGGTGGACCGTCCATCGCAGAGCCTGTCGACAGCACGAAAGAAAACGCCACTCCGGAAACACCTACTATGCCTCAGCATACGGATATCCCTCGCTTTCAAGAGTTCCAGCGTTATCAGTATGAACGATCAGGCCATACAGGTACCTTTGACATGCACGTCGCTGAGGTGGTGATGGATGAGAAAGGTTGCTGGAAATATGAGCCACGTGTGTTTATGGAGGGAGAGGAAAGGCGGGTTCGCGAGAATCCTGCTAACGTGGCTTTCCACTTCTTTCACGACAACAAGTAGCGATGTACGAGCGGAGTGCTGGTCGGCGGCACGTTCACTATCATGAGATACGGGGAGCGATACGTAGCTTCTGTACGACGTCAAGATTGATGAAATGAACGAACGCGGGCACACCATTGTTGTGTTATCTCTCGTGTTCTGGTCCCGACTGTTGTGAGACTGTCTCTTGAATTCCAAGGCTGTTGTGCTCTTGTAGAAGCCTCTGCTGGTCGTAGATCCCGAATTGGCAGGGAGATGTCTGCCATAGCTCATTTCTCATTGCTCGTAGCTCGTAGCTCGTAGCTGATCGTCGCGCGTGACATACTGCCAACAAGCGCTCCAGGTTCTACAGTCCATCGGGTATCTGCTGAATTTGACGCTGCCACTCAACCATATTTGCACCTCACGTCATGATCAGATCCCACCGCCTTTCCCCGGCAAAGCAAAGCAAAGTGACACGCCGGACGCCTTGCTTTCCCTCTCTATTCCCGTACCGTCAATTCACGCTGTCGTCATGCTGGCTACGCTGCTACCAGCCCCCAGGGACTGGGCTTGTGCCGCGCGCCTGGCTTCCTCTGGGCTCTTGCGGCGCCAATGTGGACGCTTGTGATGCCGATGCTGGGCGCGAGGAGCTCGATGCCGTTCTCGATGTGCTTGGCCGCGACGAGCTTCCAGAAACACTTGGCTTCTTGTCACTGCTCCACCCAGAACGCGGTTTGGCATCAGGCTGCGCGTTGTTCCACACGTTCACGAGTACGCTGCGGTTCGAGTCAGTACAGGCTGCCCATAGTGTACGGCTTCTCTGCTATCCGAGCCACGTACTTCTGCGTTTTCCCTGTGTACGTCTCGTCGTCAATGCCCTTGACGCCCACCCGTAGGCCTCCCTCCTTTGTGAAGCCTATGTTCTTCTTCTCCATATGCTTCCCTGCTCGTTCCTTCATCTCCCCGGACCAGACATACATCTGATAGCCAATGTAGCCTCCTCCTCCCACCACTACCAGCAATATGATCAACGGGACCAGGTTCGTCCACGCCATTGTATCGCTTGTGGGTGCTTGGTGTGCGGTAAGTGTGCTACTTGAGGATAACAGTGTGGATGCGACCGAGATACAGTTCTAGCGAATGTGGTTGTGTTGATTGTCAGAATATCAGCAAACAGAACGCCTTGGACGCCCTGCAAAAGATCAGCCTCTTGGCTGTCCAATAAGGCCAATGTCGTATGCCCAGTGTCACATGCGAAAGGTTTGAAGTGGCGAATATATTCTCACGTAACAACACAGACATCAATCGGGTTTGGTAGGAACGACATGTAACTGCAAATGACCCTGCTGACGAGCGTCTGAGCGTGAAGCGTCGTGTAGGACTGTGCATTCTGAACGAAAGCATGATAATCTATTTCATCATCTGCTCCTAAGCACGAGTAACATGGCTGCGCTGCTTATCAGCAGGCTCAAAGATACCCTCAGTACACCCGCATCTGATGATGTGCTCGAAGACAGAGCAGGCGTTACCGATGCATCAGAACCTGGTGGCCCAGACTGTGCCGTTGTCGGGCTCTGTCCATCAGACACAGTTGGCCTCTGCACGGGATGCGAATTGCCGTCCACTACCACTCCCCCAGAATACGCGCTGAACGTATGGCCATCTGCGGTTGCTGCCGCCCGTCCTGCAGTCAAGGATATGGTGCCGTCAACGACTTCGACTCCTGGAGCCGCGTCATCCTGACTTATGGTGAACGAGGTGCTTCCAGCGCTTATGACATCCACTCCAGCTGCAGCGAGGCTGACAGTCGAAGTGCCAACAACGATGCTATTCTGGCCGGCGCTGACGTACTGTCCGTTGATAGAAGTGGCACTCCCGCCGACAGTGATGGTGATAGATCCGTCAACCACAGGATTTCCGTTCGCAGCATCTTGCGAGAATGTAAACGATTGTCCGGCGTACGTTACAGTGGTCACCAGAGGTCCAATATTACCAGGTTCCGGCGTGCTAAGGCTTCCGACGGCCATACCATCAACGACAAGCCCTGATGCGCCCGCACTGACAGTATGCCCGTCAATTGTCGCAGCAGGTCCACCCACAGACACCATCGTGCCAGGGAAAGTGTACGCCGCAGGCTGTCCAGATGCTTTGGACGCAGTGAAACTTAAGCCATCAGTCGTGACAAAAATCACAGGGGAACCGGTTTGACTTCCGGAAATGCCTGTCTGGTCGTTACCATCCTTAGCTACTACCAATGTACCATCAACAGCTAGCCCAGAGGGATCCGCGCTCACGGTGTGTCCGCTAACAATCGCAGCTGATCCTCCAACGGATACGGTTGTGTCAGGCAAAGCATACTGCGAGGACTGTCCGGGTACTTGTGATGCAGTGTACTTGACGCCATCTGTTGTGTAGATAACTGTACCTGGACCCGCGTCCGATGGGCTGCCAGCATTTGTTGGACCACTGCCGCCATTGGTAGACGCGGCCGCAACAGGATTCGTTTGGCCATACTCGATACCTGGCTGGCTGGTCGCTTCCTCGGAGCCACCCGCACTTGTCGAGATTCCACTGTCATCACTTTGTCCCCTGCTGTAAGTACTCTCGTCATCGTCTGGCCCCTGAGCTCCTCCTGCATCTGATTGAGCAGTTGCGGCACTGCTAGCTGACGCGGCCGCACTGGTTGCATCTTTCAGTACGTCCAAGGCATCAGTAGGTTTTGGGGACGCGCCGCCCTGGCTGGTGTTATCAGGCCGCTGAGTGGCGGCATTTGGCGACGTCCCGCGTGTCGTCGTCTCGTTGTCGTCGTCAACAGACGCTTGCGTAGATCCCCCGCTGGTCGGAGCCGTGCTAGCTACTTGTGTATACGAAGTCGTGGTGATGATTTTCGTAACGCTTCCGGGGGTTGATGATTGATCTGTACCACCGTTGCCGCCAGGGCCCTCTGCCGAACTCGGATTGTCCGACGTGCTTTGTGCGGAGGCTTCATCTGACGATGGTCTCGAATATGCGTTTGGAGTAGGAGCATTAGTACTGCCTGTGGACTCGACTTGCTGCGTACTTTCGCTCTGTGGTGTGTTGGTATCCTGTGTGGCCTGCGTGCTACCGTCCGATGTCGGTATCTGAGTCGCTCGATTTCCTGCTCCACTTTGGTCCGCCGAGGTAGCAGTACCTTGAGACGGTACGTCAAGGGGGCCATCGTCGGTCTGCGCTGTGTTGGGTGCGTCTGGCGTAGAGATTGGATCACCCTGAGCCGTTGGAGTTGGTGTTACAATTCCAGGTGATGTTGCAGGCGAGGCTGGGGTGGTTGATGGAGCCGCAAACGGCGTAGGTGTCGAGGGCCCTGCAGCAGTCTCTTGCTTAGCGAGAGCAGATGGCTACAGGAACTTATGTCAGCATGTGTGCTTGAGTAGAAGAGCAAAGGTGAGATGCAAGAACAAGCCCTCTCCAGGGAGAAGGAACGGGAAGGTACGCAAACGATCTCCAATACGAGGGCCCACGCTCACTCGTGAACGCTTACCGGATCGTAAAGGCCGTAGATGACATCCTGGCACAGGCTCCAAGCAGGATCTACACTCTTGATACCCTCTCCCACATCCACGCGGGGAAAGTAAGCACCTTCGAAAACCGTCGAGCATGCGGGATGGTCAGAATGGAGGATGCAGCCGAATGCGCCATTCGGGTTCAGATAATACGCCGATGGCGACGGTACTGCCATGGCACCCCATTCGATGGGCCTAGCTTCGGTGACCTGTCGTCCCCCGTAGCCAGTGTAAGCGCCGCTGCCTGCCAGAGCGGACATGATGTCCATGTACGATGGCCCGCCCGTTGCGATCTGCAGAGCAATCTCGTTGAGATCCGTGACGGGGTTGTCAGTGTTACCGCCGCCGGGAGCAAGAGTGTAGATGACGCTTTTGACGGCAGAAGGAGGCAGTGCTAGATTTTGTCAGCTCTCATGTGGACCATATGATTTATACACGACTGACTTAACACAAGATTTGTGTACACAGAACCAAGGGTAGTTGTTGTATTCGCGACGACACCAGCACCAGAGCCAAGGAAGTTGACACTAAAGGATGAAGATATGGCAGAAACCGTGTCGAGACGAAGATAGACAGAAGGCGAGGTGAACGTGAGCGGATCCTCGTAGCCAGGAATGGAAACGACGGTTGTAACAGGTGTGCTGCGATTCCCAGTTGTGTTACTATAGCCGTTGCTGATGTCAGGCCAGTAGAAGAGCTGTACATTTTTGCCAATGATGCTGCAGAGCAGCTCGCGGCTGCCACCAAGCACTATGCGCTTGTCCAGTGTGTTGAAGCCGGGAGATTGAGTGGTCGTAGAAGATGGATCACTTCCTACGGTGGTCGTTGTCATAGAGCACGTCGGCTCAACAACCGCAGTGGGATTGCAACTCGCGGCGAAGCCATTAAGAGATGAACTAGTGATGGAGTCCGTGACGGCTGATGTAGCTGTGGCTGTCAGAGTCCCGTGTGCGTAAGGTATCCCTGAGATAGTTGTGTAGACGTCCGCAAGTCCTTCTGTGATCTCAAATGTCCGCGTGACTGACGTCGCCTGGTATGGCTGACTTGAATTGTATAGTATGATGGTTTGGGCGCATCGCGAGGAGATCGAGGAGTAGGATTCCCATGATCTTTGGCAGGATGAGGCCTCGGAATCGGTAACCGTATTGTTGCTATAGTACGGGACAGCTGTGGATGTTTGGCTCGTCGATGCCGATGCAGACTCGGTCGACGTTGGTAGGTTGCAGGTGAGGAGATTTCCGGTACAGGTTGTCGTTGATGATAGTCCCAGACCTGCTGCCACATACGCGCCTACCGCCGTCGAGTTAGGTACCGCCATGACTTACAGCCCTCAATTGTGTACCGGCGACAAGTTTCCGGGTATCTGCCGCAGTATATGCAGCGACTTGTCTCGACAACATAGCCTTGTTCAGCCTGTGAATTCGAGTCGAAGACTTTCATTGCCAAGCAGCGTAACACACGGGTATAGCGATACTTGCATCGCACTAATGCCACATCCTCGTTGGCCCCTGTAGAATCCATGGGTGCTGTCGCTCTAAGCGAGGCCTGGCCGTGCAAGCCTCATGCATGGTCGAAGATAGCGTGCATTGAAGGTGTGCCAGCTAGGTACTCCCAAGACTGCTTCTATTGCTCGCATGTGTTGGTTCGTACTGATTGGAGGAGAATTGTTTTTGAGCTGCGATTCACGTTAGATGTTGTGAATAATCGCCACCAACACCGTCGGCTTCTGCACGTGACATGCTGAATCTGGATCGATAAGCGATTCAATACCAAGGCGCATCCGCCCATCGGTGCGATGGCCGTAGCTTCAAATGACGGTTCTGATGTTGGTGTGGTTCCGACCTGCGTAGCCAGCTTCTCTGTTGTGACGAGCAGTTCAGGCTGGAATCCTGATCAAAATGGTATTAGCACTGGAACTGCAATGCAACATGAACAAATGACACACCTTGAGCTTGTGGCCTCTGCCTCGACATATGCGAGGCTTGTTAGTATATTACAAGGCAACTCTTGTCATCGCCCTCATCGCTGGTAGGAACACACTGTACAGCTAAATGATACACATCTTCACCACTCTTACCGTCCCGGCTCAATGCTAGCACCACTTAACGGATCAGCACCCACACCCTTGACCTCCAACTCTTGCGCCTTTCCTCTCGCCTCTAACAAGTTCGCCTCGGCCTTATCATTGAGCTTCGAAGCGCTCTCCTTGTTGCGCTTTGCCCTGGCATCGGTCTTCCCAACCTCGTGCTGTCCGCCCGGCAGCACACCCTTTGCTAGCTTCTGTCCCTTTGCACCGTCTCTCGCTTTCGTGTTTGCCTTTTCACCCTTACCAGCCTCAACACCCTGTCCAGCATCCAGACCCATAGCTTTGAGCTGTTGTATCGCATCTGCATTACCCTTCGCAGCTTCCCGGCGCAGATCTCGTCGTTCTAGCTTTGCAAAGCGTTTCTTCTTATAAGCTGCTAGGCGATCGTCCGCAGTGGGTATGACAGGGCGCTCGCTCAGCGGAACACCATAAGGCGTTACAAGCTCGCCCACAACATGGTGGACGGCTTTGCTGACACGCAGACGATGGAGTTCGATCACATCGCCAATGACAAGAGAGTCGTTCGGATCGTGGACGAGGTGGTTGGTGTGGTCCGCGAAGTACTGTAAGCATGATATGGTCAGCCACCAGTCTCCCTCATGCTTTCACCGGTATCTTCTCACCTTCCCAATCTTGGGCTCCCACCTCTGCGTCGGCACCCTAACCTTCACTGTCTTCGCCATCTTGCCAGTACTGACCACAACGCCGATGATCTTCCTATGCGGCTTCGTCCGGTCCCGCTGTGCCTTTTCATTGTCGTGCAGCCATTCGATTGTGCTATGCTCCAGATACTGCGGCGGTATGAGCTGACGCAGCGGCTTCTTCAGCAAGCGGTCCACTTCAGCTAGTGGCGTAGGCCGGCCAGTTGCTGGGTCTATCCGCTGAGATGCTGGGAGTCGAGGGTCGCCATAGACGGGAGGTGGTGTGCTGGCAGTGGTCGAGGTTGTGTTCGTGGTTTGCGTTGAGAGACAACGACGGCACACCCATTGTGCTGTCGTAGCAGAGGCGAATCTCAATGGCAAGGTCACGGCGCGTCGAGACATGGTGGAGGAGAAGTGAAATGTTGTCGCGTGAGGAATACTGCCTTCTTCGATGTTCGGGGATGCCGTCTTTCTCCGCAAACTGAACGCCAAGACATATGTCACGGAAAGGGGCGAGATGAGTTGAGAGCTGTGAGTGAAGATTGCTTTGCACTCTGATACACATAGGCCGCCAGCCAAAGCATCAAGCCTTGCTAGCATCGCTCAGCCGTTCCATCCATCCACCACTTCCATCCCAATATCACCCTCCTCCGTCCGCCTTCCACATCACCGCTGCCATACCGTGATCCATCGTGAAAAGTCGCTCAGAAAAGCTTACCGTATCGTACTCAATCCCTCGCCTCAGGCGTCGTGACCGTCGATATGGCCTTGGGCGTCGGCGCCGTCGAAGTATTCTTCGAAGACCGGAAAGACCGGGTCATGACGATACCCTCATCATCAGTCGAGTAATCCGTCATGGCATCGCTGTCCAGATGCTCACTATCCCTTAGACGTCACAACAATGTCAGTCCTGCGCTTCCTCTCAAACGAACCTCTTGGTGACGGTGGTGGACTAAAATATATATAGGGAAATTTGCAGGATTAGGTGGATCTGCAATTTCCTTACAGTGTAGCCGACTTTTGCTGCTGGGCGGGATGCTGCTGATCATCTTCGTGCACGGTCGAGTCAGTCCGGTCGCCTGAAAGCACTGCTTTCTTCGCGGCCGGATCCACTGTCGACTCCCTGCGTGCCTTCAGCTGGGCTTTCTTCTCCGCTTGCTCGCTGATCTTGGTAAGCTCCGCGACGAAACTCTCGCCCCACCAGGCAGAAGTGTACTTGTTGACGTAACGTGCCATCTTTTGGTAGTTGAGCGCGCGCTGCTCGTCGCTCATGGTGACTGCGTCGTGTAAAGCATCAGCGAGCTCTTCGGTGTTCCACGGATTGACGACGAGCGAGCCGTTGAGCGACTGCGCAGCTCCAGCAAACTCCGACAGGATCATGGCGCCATGGCGCTTCTCCTGGCACGCAATGTACTCGTATGATACGAGATTCATGCCGTCTCGGGTCGATGTAACGAGGCACACGTCGGACACGGCGTAGAGTGCAATCAACTCGTCGAAGCTGACAGACTTGTGCAGGAAGTGGATAGGCGTGAAGTCGACCGTGCCGAACTTGCCGTTGATGCGACCAACCAGCTCGTTAATCACGCCACGCAAGTTCTGGTACTCCTCAACGTCCTGGCGAGAAGGTACGGCGACCTGTACCAGCACAACCTTGCCGATCCACTCCGGGTGCTCAGTGAGGAAGACCTCGAGTGCGTGAAGCTTCTGCGGCATGCCCTTGATGTAATCGAGACGATCAACGCCGACTACAATCTTGACGCCCTCAAACTTGTGCTCCAGTGTGTCGATGCGGCGCTTCACTGACTCCTTTTCGAGGCCTTGATGGAACTTCTCCGGGTCGATGCCAATGGGGAATGCACCGACCGTCACCAGCTTGCCCTGAAATTCGACGCCATTGGGGGTGGTCGGTAGACCGAGAATACGCGCGCATGATGACAGGAAGTGCCGAGCGTAGTCGTAGGTGTGGAAGCCGATAAGGTCGCAGTGAAGGACACCGGCGAGGATGTCGTTGCGCACGGGCAAAATGCGGTAGATCTCCGAGGATGGGAAAGGGGTGTGCAGGAAGAAGCCGAACTTGACGTTCTTCGGTGGGTTTTCCAGCTTCGCGAGCTCCTCACGGAGCATGAGAGGGAGTAGCATGAGGTGATAGTCGTGTATCCAGACCAGATCGTTGTCGCGCACATCCTTCGCGACTTCTTGTGCAAAGATGCGGTTCGCTTCACGGTAGGCATCCCACGCAGACTCATCGAACGTGATCTCGCCAGGGTGGTAGTGAAGGAGTGGCCACAGGATCGAGTTTGAGAAGCCGTTGTAGTGTCGATCCGCAAGGTCATCGTTAATGAAGATGGGCACGGCGGCGAATTCATTCAGCAGTCGCTCTCGCACTTTCGGGATCTCGTTCTCGGGCAGCTCCTGACCTGGCCAGCCATACCACTGGAATTGTGTCGTCTTCTTCAGTCCGGAGAGACCGGACACGAGACCGCCGGAAGACATGGAGAAGTCGTAGATGCCATCCTCGGAGCGCTTGATGGTGATCGGCAATCGGTTCGAAATGAGCAGCAGACGCCCCTTAGGCGAAGGCTTTTCTTCCTGGACCGGAGGCATGTCTGGGACTTGGACGGCTGCGATGGCTATGTCAGTATGAGTTATTGGGGATCCGGTGAAGTGAGCACCTTTGGCGGGTCGTGCGCGGATGTCGTCTAAGGAAAGCGATTTGCGGTGCGTTCGTTGAACAACAGGGGGCATCCCAGCGGAGGGAACCGGAGAGAGCTCGCGGTTGTTCATCATTGCGGTGTGCAAGTGTGGTTTCGTAGGTGCATGCAGACACGTTTTTCGCGTGTTGTTGCGAGCGTGGTTGTAAATCGGCAGAAGAGATTAAACTTACGGAAGCAACGTTAGCACGTTCTGCGGCCCGCCGTCTCCCTGCGCGTTCGAGGAAGGCACGTCGCACTGGTCACGGGCGAAATCCTGCTGTTTGTGTCACACGATCGAGCGGACGTTGGACCGTGGCCGTTGTGAAAGCGGTAGTGAAGGACGAGGTTCACAGCAGGCTTCAGTTGGCATGTGAAGGTCAATATATGACTGCTAGCAAGTTTCTGCCTCTCACCACCTCAACAGCAACGTCAGAATGACCGGCCCGGTTCAACGCAAGCTCGGCATCCCGAAGATCAGGAGGGACCGAGCACTGCTGTCGCGCTGAAGGAAGGCACACGCAGGAGTTCTATCGACGAGAGCAGCAGGTTTGGAGTTGAGGTTGCAAACTGGACAAGGTTCGTCACAAGCCGTTTCGGTTCTCTCGGCTATCCAACGGCGCACAAGGCCGACGGCCGAGTCGCGTCTCCCACGTTTTCAAACGCGTCCTTCGAGAACACGAACTACAGCCATGTCGGACTCGGAGCTATCGAGTGCTGGAAATGCTCCAGCAGACGCCCAAATCGAAGACTGTCTTCGTCGTATCGTGCGCGATGCATTGAAGGCAGATGCAGACATAACCACCCGGATCGCGCGTTCACAAGCAGAAACCGAGCTGGGACTCGATGCTGGCTTCTTCAAGGATGATGCGAAGTGGAAAGGACGGAGCAAGGAGATCATCGAGGCTGCAGTCGAGGAACCACTGTCGCCTGAGCAACCAAAGAAAGCAACGCCGAAGAAAGCCGCACCGAAGCCAAAAGCTGCACCAAAACCAAAGGCAGTACCGAGCAAGAAGCGCAAGTCAGACGAGCCAGCTCCGAAAGCGAAGCGAAGCAAGAAGGCTGCCTCGGAAGTGGAAGACAGCGAGGAGGAGGTGTCGGAGCTGAGCGACAAGCCTGCATCTCCAGCACTCGAAGATGACGACGAGCCAGCGGAGAAGCCTACAGCTACTGCAAAAGCTGTCGAGGTCGCCGAGAAGCAAGCAAACGGCGATGACAGCGATGAGTTCTCAGACGTCAAAGACGAAGCTCCGGCCAAGAAGAAGCGGCAAAAGAAGTCCACATCACCATCTGACACAACGGCCAAACCGAAGAAGTCTACCAAGCCTGCCAAAGAGGTGACACCAAACGAAGAAGAGATTAAGAAGCTGCAGGACTGGCTGAAGAAGTGCGGTATTCGCAAGTTGTGGGGCAAGGAACTCGCCAAATACGACACGCCAAAGCAGAAGATCAAGCATCTAAAGGGACTCCTGGAAGAGGTCGGCATGACGGGTCGGTATAGTAACGACAAGGCAGTGCAGATTAAGGAGTCTCGAGAGCTGGCTGCAGATATCGAGGCGGCCAAAGACTTCGAGAGTAAGTGGGGCCAGAAGAAAAAGGGCAGAGGCGACGACGATGAGGAAGATGAGGAGGAGGAGCAGAAAGCCCAGCCGAAGCGGCTAAGACCCAAAGGTCTGGTCGATTTTGGCGATAGTGGTGACGAAGGCAGCGATTGAGGGCCGCACTGGTGGATGTGAATTGCTGGCTCCCACGACAGTGGTGCTGTCATAGCAGCATATCGAGGAGGGCGATGGCTAATGGCGACTCGGAGTCGTGGAGATGCTTGCACGACGACTCGGAAGCTGTAGTAGGTGTGTGATCTCAATGTATTGCATCTATACAAGCTGTCCATTTCTCATCAAGGTACTAAGTGAAGTACAAGCATCGCATCCGAAAACCGTCCCAAAGCGCCGTGCTCAAACGCTATCATCAAACCATCCGTTGTATCCATCTCCGCGTCGCCGAATCTATGTGCAGCTCCTGCACTCAGCGAGCTTGAATTATATGCATCGCCCGTCTACGAGAGGCCGGATTTGCTCATCAGTCATCACTTCCGACTCGACATTGCATTCTTGATGAGCCTACTAGGCCTGTAGTCGCCGATATTCTGCGGTGCCTGGAACCTCGGACGGTCTTGGCGAGTCTGATTTTCTGTGCGTCCAGAGCGTTGTGTTGGTCCGCTAATCATCTCAACCTTCTGGCCTTCCACATCGGCTTCGATGATCTTCTGCTTCTCCATCTTCGGGGTCAGGACGCCAGCAGTAATGAAAATGCAGACCACTATAGCCTCCATCGCGAACTGCATGAAAGCTTGGACGTAGATGTTGACATCGGCGTAGTAGAAGAGGCCGCCTTTCTTGGAGAAAGCACTTGCAATGGTGTAGGCGATGCGGACCGCGAGGAACGGGAGTGCGACGACACACGCGCGTAGCAGGTTCCTCTCGTGGCTCAGGACGTAGCGAGTGTTGGTGACGTTGAAAAGCGTGATGATGGTGAGCGCGAGAAGGATGCCAAAGAAGAGCATCGCACCGGCCTCCCCTAAATCCTTGCCAGTTTTCTGGTTGCCGGCGCTGGAGCTCATCTTGTCTGTGCCACCAATGATAGCAATGATGAGAGCGGCTAGCGAGATGAGATGAAGCGGACGGAATATCATGAGCGAGATGCCCTTGTGCTCCATTCCCTTGTTGATTCGCTCGAGGAAGCCCATCATGGCGAGGAGGAGTGGTGCAGTGCCAACAGCTGAGCAAATGGCGGCGGTCGTGAGTAGGCTGTCGGAGTACTTGTTTGTCACTTCCATGTCGAGAGTCGCGGATGCGCCGACGATGCGGAGGATGCTCAAGACACAAACGTATAGCCAACCGACCTGTTTGCTGAAGCCATGTCTGAAGACAACGAAGAGACCGATGAGAAACGCTGGGCCAAAGAAGGCCACTTCGACCGCTGCGAGGTCTCCCTTGGCGTCGAGCATGTTTATTGTCGGTATTGGAGAGTCGAGAAGTGTTGTCGATATTGTAGCTTGGTGAGACCTGGGAGATGGTGTGCTGGTAGATGTGCTTTGCGAAGTGCTGCTCGACTGTTGAATGGATGTGATGGTGTTGTGATACCCTACCTTGAGTGCGGTTGTGGAACTACATATACCGATTGCACGCATTGGAGTCGCAAAGTCAGCCAAAACGAGCGTAGCATGGTACCATGCTATGACAAGCTACACTAGTGCGTTGCTTGAGCGTTCTTGATGAGAGGCATTGCATTGACGATGCAGCAAGGTGTTCCGCCGGGCAGTGCTGTCGTGAAGGTTCCTCAGTCGGGTTTAGCTTGGCATGAGGTTATTGATCCTTCGGATGTACTTAGAAAAATCGTGAAAGTTGGAGCCTTGCTGCCACCAGCGCAAGCTCTGCTCAATCGAGCATGATGACCGCGCTTGGGCCGAAGGCAACGGCATTCTTTGTGCGCGGACCTGCAGAGTAGACACCATTTATCTCATGCTTGAGCACACTCGCGGTGATTGGGTCTTCCGTCCTCTACCTACTCTGGCTGAACAGCTCGTCTTGGAGTAACACCATTACTATGCTCGACATTCGGTGCAGGCACGAGACCACTTGAGATACAGCACAGTTGGGGTTATCCATTGCGGCCTGGACCTTGCCATTGCAGAGGCCACGCGAATTAACAGCACGGATTGCCCGAGCACTCAATAGAAATTGTGCCGTCGCAATCACAGATTCCATAACCAAGCCGGGCGAAAGCAGAAATCTCAAAGGAAGTTTCCGCGCAATTTCTAGGTGTCAATCTCGCCCGGTCGAGCCGTGGGCAGAGATGTCGTGGAGCCAGATAAGCGATGTCCATGGCGCGGTACAGTCGTTGATTTGTTCTCGATCTTAGCGGACCACAACCTCAAGAACACATAGCTGGGACCGTTCGATTGTAATTCGGGCGCGCTTGGTCGGACGAACGCGAGGCTGGCTCCATGACCACAGAACGTGCGCCTGCGTCCGTAGTATCCGAAGCGTGGATGCCCCGGACACAGCTGCTCAATAGATCCCGCCAGTCGGTTTAATATGCGGTGCCTGGAGCTTTCGAAGACTCTAGAGATCATTCACTTGGCCAAGTATGTGTAGGCTCTGTGTATTTCTAGTGTCTGTGGTCTGTGGGCGTGAAATCAAATCCGAGGCGTTTGCAGAGCGCCAAAGGGCGTCCGTATACACGGTCTCCTGTGATGTCCCTACGTGTGCTGTATCTCAACGCTGGCCGTTCATCTTCTGGGCCACCAGGCTGAACGCAGCGACGGATGACATGAACAGTACGAGATTGTAGAACTAGGCGATTGTATCAGTGTGGCTGTCTTTGAGCCTACTCTAGAAGAGTGTCATACTGCGCTCCGTGAGTACGCGCTCTCTTCTGCTTCAGTGCGAGCTTCCACGAAGAGGCGCCGGAGATTGGGCAGATTGGAAGCCTGCATCCTGTTAGGTGTGTGCCTGTTATTGGTGTGCGAGGCCCTACCATTGTCTCCTTATTCTCGACTACCTGCGCCCAACATGAAATTGTCCATCGTTGATGAGTTGACGGAATGGAAAGGAAAGGAAGTGCAATCATGGTATGGTAGGGCTGAAGTCAAAAGGTCTTGGCTAGGCTTACCTCTTCAATGAGCGCGACCTCATGTTTGGTCACTACGAGCAACACAGACCACAACATCCACATCTCCAGGCAGCCACTTGAACGACTCTTCGCCGCACTCTCTTGATCTTCTTACCACCACTTCAACAACTCAAAGCCCACCGTTACACGATCAGCCGCATGGGAAGCCGATGACGTTCTGAATACTGCTCGAGATTGGTAAAGGCATCACAACATGGCGGTCAACCGGTTACGCAGCGCTCTGGCGGCGCCCAGAAAGGGCGAAACTTACGAGCTGCGAGCCGGGCTGGTCTCTCAGTACGCATATGAGCGGAAGGAGTCAATACAAAAGACCATCATGGCCATGACCTTGGGCAAGGATGTATCAGCACTGTTTCCAGATGTGCTAAAGAACATCGCTACACCGGATCTGGCCCAGAAGAAATTGGTATACCTGTACCTGATGAATTACGCGAAGACGCACCCGGATCTGTGTATATTGGCTGTCAATACGTTCGTGCAGGACTCGGAAGACCCTAATCCACTCGTGCGAGCTATTGCGATCCGAACGATGGGCTGTATACGGGTGGACAAGATGGTCGATTATATGGAGGAGCCGTTGCGGAAGACGCTGAAGGACGAGTCGCCGTATGTACGGAAGACCGCTGCGTTGTGTGTTGCGAAGCTTTTTGATCTGAATCCTGCGTTGTGCATCGAGAATGGCTTTCTGGAAACCCTACAGGAGATGATCGGCGATTCCAACCCAATGGTCGTAGCTAACTCCGTGACTGCTCTCGCAGAGATCCACGAGACTGCACCGGAAACCCAAGCGCTTGTTGTGACCAGCCAGACACTCAAAAAGCTACTATTGGCGCTGAACGAGTGTACCGAGTGGGGTCGTATCACAATTCTATCAACTTTGGCGGACTACAAAGCACAGGACACGAAAGAAGCAGAGCACGTATGCGAACGTGTCAGCCCACAGTTCCAGCATGTCAATCCATCAGTCGTCCTGGCTGCTGTAAAGGTGGTCTTCATACACATGCAGCAAATCGACAACCCACAGCTTCACGCCACATATTTGAAGAAGATGTCGCCACCTCTCGTCACACTCATCTCATCACAGCCGGAAGTCCAGTATGTCGCACTACGAAACATTGATCTGCTTCTGCAAAAACAACCCGGCATTCTGGAGAAGGAGATGCGAGTCTTCTTCTGCAAGTATAACGACCCGCCTTACCTCAAGCTTACGAAGCTCGAGATTATGGTACGAATCGCCAACTTATCGAACGCCGATCAACTGCTTGCGGAGCTTAAGGAATACGCTATGGAAGTCGACATGGATTTTGTTAGACGAGCCGTGCGTGCTATTGGTCAGGTGGCTATCAAAATCGAGGAGTCGGCGGAGAAAGCCGTCAATGTGCTGCTTGAGTTGATCAACACCAAGGTCGGCTATGTAGTGCAGGAGGTCATCATCGTGATCAAGGACATCTTCCGACGGTATCCAGGCTACGAAGGCATTATCCCGACGTTGTGTCAGTGCATCGACGAGCTGGACGAGCCGAATGCGCGAGGTAGCTTGATCTGGATTGTTGGTGAGTATGCAGAGAAAATCTCGAATGCTGGTGATATCTTGGCTGGATTTGTTGAGGGTTTCAACGAGGAATTCACGCAGGTAAGAAATAAAAACGGTCACTGGAGCATAAAGCGAGATACTGATAGATTGCAGACTCAACTACAGATCCTGACAGCCGTTGTCAAGCTCTTCTTGAAGAAGCCAGATGAATCACAAGGCCTAGTACAGAAGGTACTGCAAGCAGCCACCGCAGAAAGTGACAACCCGGATATCCGCGACCGAGCATACGTCTACTGGCGACTACTGTCTTCCGACCCACAAGTTGCCAAGAACATTGTCCTTTCAGCTCGCCCACAAATCACATCTACCATCCCTGTACTACCTGGACCACTCCTCGACAGCCTCATACCCAACCTCTCATCACTCGCCTCGGTCTACCAGAAACCTCCTCAAACCTTCCTTGGCAAAGGGAGAAGCTCTGCACTACAAGCCGCTGCTATCGAAGAGGCAGCGCAGAACGCACGCGAGAACCCCATCGCAGCCGCTGCGGTCTCGGCGGCAGTATCAGGAGGCACTGCACAGCAGATGCAAATGCCGGCCGAAAACTTACTGGACATCGACTTCGACGGCGCAGCTCCTGCGTCCATGCAAAAGGCCCCCACGAGTGGTTCGTCAGGGCTCGAAGGTTTGGCAGGAACGCCGAATAGAGTTGCTAGTCCTACAATAACATCGCCAACAGCATCCAGCTCTGCGGGAGGTATGGATGACCTGATGGGTATGGGCTGGGGTGGTGCGGCTTCCAATTCAATGAATGGCGGTGGCAATGATGATTTGATGAACGGGTTTGCTGGAATGAGCATGAACGGAAGCCAGCCAGCTCCGCCGCAGCAGCAATTGGACGGTAGTGGAGGGCAGAAGACTAAGGAGGATTTGCTGGGTCTATTTTGAGGGGCACATATTTACGACGAGTCGTGATATGTGACATGTGCCAGAGACAAGAGCTTTGCCTCAGACCGTGGCGAGGAGACTGGCACTGCTAAGAGTCATTCGAGCAGGCCTCGAGCTCATTTCGCTTGTGAAAGCCAAGCCATCGACATTGAGCGGTTGAAGGTACACAATGTTGGACCGCCGTGGAGAGAGCATAATCGAAGGCAGATGAAGGCCGCCAAACTCGTCTGCGAAGGGGGGTGAAGCTAGGGCGGGTAGAAGATGCAGGAGTGACGAAGAAGGATCTACGCTTGGTAGAAGTGATGCGACGTCTCAACGACCAGTTGATATGTACATGAAGCAGCATCTTTCCAACTCAGCAGCCATCAGTGAACTCGTGAAGTGTCTCGTTAAATCCATCTATGCTGGAATGGTAAGACATCTATCACGTCTACATCAAAACCCAGGCAGAGGAAGAACGACCTGCTGAACACAATGAGAAATTTGCGATTGACCGAAGAACATCATGCAGCTTTGTATATCTACGCTATCTTTTTGACGAGCGTGAATTATTGCGTTCTACCTGCGTGCAGTAAAACACGATGCCACACTACGCTCAAATCGTCTAACCGATATGGTACACCAGCTTCACACCACTAACCTTGCCCTCCTTCAACTGCTGCATACCATCGAAGACACCCTGGAGACCGCCCTTCTCCACCCTCGGAGGATGGACTTGGATCTTCTTCTCGGCCAGCAACTTAGTCGATAGCTCCCAGAACTCACGGCCCTTCTCAAAGTCCTCCTGGCTTGCAGGCATATCGTGACCTGCGAAGTTGAAAGCCTCGCCGAAGATGGTATAGCCCAGGGTAGACTTGTTTTCGACATCCGAACGCTCGTGCTTGGTAGGCAACAGATACGAGACCACGCCGCCCTTTGAGGAGATGGCTTCACTGCAGATCTTGGGAGATTCTCCTTCCTAGGAGTCAGAGCCATCAGCAGATGTCTCACGCCTGGATCTGCTCTACCTTACCGCAATGCAGTCAAATGCCTTTGTCAACTTGTCCTGAGTGTGCTCGCGAATCTGTATCCTATCAGCACCGTCCACTTCGCATCAGTAACGCAACACCAACCTTCTTCGCGCACTCCGGGTCGTTGTAATCGAAAGCTGCCGAAGCACCAAGTGACTTGACAAGGTCGAAATTCCTCGGAGAGCATGTTGCAACCACCTCACATCCACTGAGCTTGGCAAACTGAATAGCCAGAGTGCCCGTAGCAGTGCTTCCACCATAAACAAGCAGCGGGTATCCCGCATTACCGCTGCCTGGCAATGGCAACCCCAGACTCTGGTACAGACCTTGTCCGACAGTCGTAATGCCAACACCCAGCGTCGATGCTTCCTCGTCGCTAACGTTATCCGGAATCTTCATGCCAATATCCCCCTTCGCAACCAGGTACTCCGCGAATGAACCATCCAAAGCATTGGCAGAGTTCACGCCATGTGTCCAGCTTGCCATGCGATCGCCCTTCTTCCAGCCCTTCGTTACCTTCGAGCCGACTTCTTCAATCACACCAGCGAAATCGCAGCCGACCGTGTGACCGACTTGGGGGAGGAAGTCGATGTGCTTCCAATCCTTATGAACGACGGGTAGAAAGTCAGTTTCATGTCTCGAGTTCCCAATTTCCACAGTAACTTACGGTCGGGTTCAGGGCAACATTGTTGACTTTGACCAGGACGTAGTCCTCGCCCCTCTCCTTAATTGTTGGTACTGGTACTTCTTGGATCTCAGATTGTCCTGGCGCAGTGACCTTGATTGCCTTCATCTTGTTGGGTGCCATTGTCGTGAAATAGATGTGGGTAGTGGGTAGGAGGAGGTTTTGATCGATGAAGCAGACGTAGAGGAATGTTTGTAACCGTACTTAGCTGGACTTCGCGTCATGGTTTACTTTTCGCGGCTGTTTTGGAGGGGCACATCAATATGTGGGGTGTTAAGGGAAGGAAGCGCGCTTCGAAGGATAAAACCTTGGAGATGACGATCCAGATGCTGGGTTGGCCGGATCGATTGCGGCAGGCACCCGTACGCACGTAAGCCATGCCAGTTGATGTGTTGTGATTATATCCTCTCCCAGGTGGCGAGCGTGATTGAGAGTAAATCGCCGAGTATACGTGCTCCTATCGATTTGGCACTGGGGAGGGTGATTATCTTCAGTGCGCATTGTTCTGTTCATGCTATGCGAATTCGTTGGCAATTCAGGGTCGACGAGAGCAGTTTCGATGGCAAAGGTCTGGATCCCGTGCTCCGAAATCCTTTCGGATCTTTGTTGTTGGAGCAAGGTGGCGAGGAGTACTCCCTCCCCATGTGGAATGGAGTAGACGTAAAGTCGAAAGTGGTTGAGTGGTCTGGATGTACTGTTAGTAGATGTCTACTACCCTCAAGTCAACGCGCAGAGCATCCATCCCTCTCCGTACTGCCGCCTCTCGGCACATTACAGCGGTAGGCGAAGACCTTGTTCAAGTCAACGCTCGAGGGAGCAAGCACCAACCGAATCCCCCAAACACCAAACTCCAATCTCGAATATCTCCGAAGAGTAGACAATGCCCACCGACGCTAGCATACGGTAATGCCAACAATTAGCTTGCAATCCTGACAAACACTCGCCGACTGCAATTGCTTCCTGAAGTTTGTGGAGTTGACGGGATAAGAGCTGACCGAACAATCGGGCCCGAATCGTGAATCCTGCCAACGACACTACACCGTCAAATCAGGGTTCCAACAGGATTGAAAGTATGCAGAGTTGACTGCTGCAGCGCTTTGCGTCAACACATCGGCTTAGCTAAGTTTCCGTCCGCGTGCAATGCGTTGCGGCTTTGCGGTGCAATCGTCCGAGAAGGTGTTCGTATAGAAATAGCATTTGTACTTTAAATCTTCCTTGGTTCCCAGTCCAGACTTTCCTCGAGAGATTCATATTCCGCTGCAGCCCATAGACCAAATCATCACACAATCCTCATCGAGATGTCCTTCAAAGTCCTCATAATAGGAGCCGGTATATCAGGCCTGGCCCTGGCCCAAATCCTGCGCAAACACTCCATTCCCTTCGAGATCTTCGAGCGAGACGACGGCACACGCCCGCAAGGATGGTCTCTGGGCTTGGATGAGTGAGTGTCAGCAGGAAGACAGTATCTGATATCTGCTAACGAATTGATCAGGTGTCTCGCACCATTGGCTGCCATGCTGCCAGATGATATCGAGCCCCTGCACAACTCCAGTGCGAATTATGTCGCGGGAAAGCCGGATAGTTACGCCATTGTCCACGGCGGCACGCAAGAAGTGGTCGGGCTCCTCGCGCCAGGTGGTGGGGGCAAGGATTTCCTGAATGCTGAACGGAATACGCTGCGCAGGATACTGACGAAGCACGTTGATGTGCAGTACAGTAAGCGATTGAAATCGTTCGTGCAAGATGAGGAGGGTGTGACGGTGCACTTCGTTGATGGGACGTCTGCTCGCGGATCAGTACTCGTAGGAGCTGACGGCGCTCAATCTGCCGTGCGATCGCACATGCTGCCGGGGTTCATGGCGGATGCTAGTCAGTATGCTATGATCTCTGCGAATGTGAAGTTGGGGGAAGAGGAGAGTAGGGTGATGCTTGAGATAGCTAATACGGCGATCCTGATCGGACTGCCGGATATGAAGAGCTATATTATGCTCATGAAGCTTCATGATGACGGGACATCTACGTGGCACTGGGCGGCCGCAAAGCGATACGAGGATGCTGACAGCGCGCATGCGTGGGCACAAGCTGCGAGCCCGGCGGAACTTTATGCGGAAGCTCTGGCACGAACCCGGGTTTCTCCGCCGTACTTCAGGGCGGCTGTGGAGAACACAGGTCCGCAGGGTATACACACGCCGCCTATCAAGCTCATGGAGACCGTATTGCCTGTTAAAGTCTTACCGGACGGGTGTGTGACGCTGCTGGGTGATGCAGCACATTCTATGGTAGGCCATCTTCTTCTGTTCCCGACTCTTTGCTGATCATAGCAGGTTCCATTCCGTGGCTGGGGTGCGAATACCGCTCTGCTCGACGCGTGTGACCTAGGCCAAGTGTTGATCAAAGTCGCAGAGGCTGGAGAAGGTCTGAGGCCAGCTCTGCGCGAATACGAGCGTACTATGATACCCCGAGGACGGGAGAAGGTGTTGGAGTCTCGTGCGGAGGGCCAGGCTGAGAAGTACGAGCTCGATGGTGGGAGAGTGCTGCAGAAGGCCAATGGCGATGGCCATGCTGCTTGAGTGCATCCTGGTAGGCGAAGTGATGGGTGTAACTCGTGAATGCGTGCCAACTCGAGGCTGCTGAGTGCTCACGAGCTGCGGCCATCGATCTGAGCTTGCTGATCTGGTAGAATATAGAGCGAGACGTCTCGCAGCCAGGCCAATACTTCTGACTGTTCACACGCCGATTCTTACACTCAGTTCGCGCACCCAGTCAGCCAGAGCAGCAACATCAAGGTACCGTCCTCAATGGCGTTTGATGTGGGCTTGTATTATTTAGAGAGGACTCGACATTTCTAGAGCAAGCCTGCAGAGCTACAAGAGGTCGACCGTATTGTTCCCTGAAGCTTGCGATGAGATTCGAAAATCTGTTGTTGATTGTTGTTCCTCAGTCCGTCACGTCTGGACCGCATTTGGCTTCCACGCGAGCGGTGCAGATCATGACATCACCTCAGGTACGTCATAATTCGAGGCGAAGACATTGAAACAGCACAAACACTCTCTCGAGCAGTCATTACACCCTGACTTATTACATCCCCTTCAAGCACAACCCCAAAGTAAGTACATCCTCCATCCGTGGCTCGACCTTCCTGCTACACCACTCCACCATCCCGATCCCTTTCCCCCGACACCATGAGCATCACCCCGCTTCGCTCCACCTTCTTGCGAAGCATCATCAAGCCGACGACTTCGCAACACTTCCTCGCACGCAGTACCTTTGTACTTACACCACGCTGCTCCATCAGAACACCAACCTCATACCAACTCAAAACACCGCCAAACACACGCTACTACTCCGACAAGATGTCCGGCGGATTCTCCAACACAGACAGCGTCCCCGCCGGCCAGCCGGCAGACCCTTACACCGCGAAGAACATTCAGGATCCCTCGCTCAAGGAGAAGGTGGAGGATCTGGTCAACTTCGTCAACCGCTGCAAGTTCTGCATGATGGCGACCAAGACCGATGACGGGCTGTTGGTTAGCAGGTGCATGGCGCTGGCAGGGAAGGTGAGCTTGATCGTGTTATGAGTGAGCTAAACTTGTGCTGACTGGTTTATCTGCAGGAGGGCCACGGCGTCGACTTCATCTTCCACGCCAACTCCGAATCCGGCAAGACCGACGACCTCAAAGCCAACTCAGACGTCAACCTCGGCTTCCTCAACAACTCAGGCGAGTGGGCGTCCATCTCCGGGCACGCCTCGATCGAGACAGACCGTGATATCGTGCACAAGTACTACAGCCCCGCTCTCAAGGCGTGGATCGGTGACCTCGGCGACGGCAAGCACGACGGAGGTCCCGATGACCCGCGTGTGGTGGTCATCAAGGTCAAGAGCCAGACCATCCAATACGCTGTCTCGCGCCACACGGCAATCGGCGGCGCCATTGAGTTCGCTAAAGGTGTGATTACGGGCGAGGCACCACAGGTCAATAAGCTGCGTCACCTCGACGAGTCCGAGCTGCAGCAGGCGAGGAGTGCTTAGAGATGAGCTGGCACATAAGCATGATTCCATAGAGGAGTAGTGAGAGGTCTGCGAAAACGCGGCTTCCGTTTGAGATGTACTTTACGCCTCGAAGCGTGCTCTACCTCTGCAGCCTCAACATCTTCCAGCACATAATCACACTAATGCTTCCTCGTCGCCAACGACCAACTCGTCCACTCCGTAAACACACTCCCTTGCACCTTCGACTTGGGATCTAAATACCACTCCCTCTGCAACGAAGCATACGACTTGGCAATCTTCTTGTAGTTCTTGACATCCATCGCCACCAAAACCTTAGCCATGAATAGACTTGCCCGACTGCAAGCATTGGCATGTAGTTTCGACCCTCCCAACTTCATCTCCTCATGAATAGCATCCAGAACCTCGAAACACGCTCCAACCTCTTCGGGCTGGGGCAGACTCTTGTTCTTGTTGCACGCCTCAAAGTACTGTTTCAACACGGCAAAAGCCTTCTCCGAGGTAGCTTTACCGCTCGTAGTCCTCACCAACGACGTCAACGGCAAGATGACATCCAGCGCGATCACACTCCCATACTGACTCTTGACATATATCGCTAGCAAATCCAACACGCGGTTCTTGAAGTTGATAATATTTTCCTTAGCATCCTTGTTATCCTGTTTCTTACTGGCGAGTTTATTGCGTTCTTTGAAGATATTGGTGAGATGCGGCTCCAGCGCCATCATCTGCTCGTCGTCCATGTCCGAACCATCGCTGTCGGAATCTACTTCGTCCATGCCGGCTGTGCCTAGAGCTTCCGCGAGTTTGCGATCGAAGATTGTTTCTTCGTCTTCTTCCGCGCCTTCATCTGCTTCTGATGGGGAGTTGTCGTTGTCGTCGCTATCAGAAGATGCGGCTTCTTCGCCGTTGATGAGCTCGACGTCCGAAGCGTCCTCGACGTCGATGGCATCATCTTCGTCCTCGTCCTCATCCTCGGCATTGTCCTCATCGCCGTCTCGCTGGTCGAACAGCTCTTGCTGGCCGCTAGCACTCTCCTTGTGTTGAAGGATATCTAGCAAAGACTGCAGTGATTCGGCCGTCATGTTCCCAGCCAGCACAGCGAATGCACGCTCTGCCAGCTTGCGGAGTGAAGCGGAAGGCTTCGAGACAAAGCTGAGAAGTAGTTCCACCACGCCCGTGGAAGACTCCGTGCCTGCTTCCCATGCATTGTAGCTTTGTTGCAAGTCCGCAAGAGCCTCGACACTGTCCGCCTCGCGATTGTAAACCTGCAGCATCGACAACCCAAACAGCATATCAAATGCTGGTGCTGCTGTGGCATCTGACGCTTTTTTGGATGCAATCTTCAAAGCGATGTTCTTTCGTGCTTGCTCCGCAGACTTGAGAACTTCCTTCGCCTGCTTGCTGAGAGGCTCCCCAAGACTCTTCCAGGAAGCTGATAGAGTATCAAGGATACATGTCAGGATGCCAGCAACCACAGCAGCAGGCTGGTCCATTGCTAAACTCACGCATGAAGTCAGGCGCGAGCGGAAGATCGCCCTCGTTGCATCAGCCAGCGGTGGCGATGGATCGGTCACGATATCGCGGTAGCCCAGATCGACGAGTAGCTGCAGAGTCTGCTGAAGCCATGGTGCGATGGCGTTCCCAGACGAATGCTTGCTCTTGTGGTGTCGGATGAGGACGAGCAGAATGTCTGCGTACGTGCGCCTTCGGGCGTCCACTTGGGCTTCGCTATCAACTCGAGGTCGCAAGATGACCATGCGAAAGGTGGCCACTATGCCCTCGAGAGAGGACTCGTCCGCGCGTTGCAGCATAGTCTCTATTGTTTTGGTCTTGGTCTGTTGATCGAAAGCACCCTCTGCCAGCAGTGCGTGCATGAACCTGGGTGGGAGATCCGGCTCTGCTTTGGCTCGGGCCAGGATGGAGTCAAGAACCTGTTTCGCCGTGTCGAACAAGTAGCGACTGTCGTCCGATCGTTGAGCGACGAGCGTGCGAACAATGCTCTCGTTCAGCACTGTACTCAGATATGGTGCAGGTGCACCAGTCGTAGCAAGCGCCACAACTTGCAATCCCAAGGCTTTTCGTTCAATGGAAGCGGAAGTGTGCAAGAGACCTCGCTCCACAACCTCCTGCCAGAATCGCTCAAAGTCGTGACTGATGTTGCGCTGGTAGAGCCACTCCAGCACAGCCTTCCATACGAAGTTCGGTTGAGCCTGTCGAGTACCCGCCTTCATGTGCTTCGTGTCGTCCTCATCCTCGGCTAGGCTGCCGAGCAAAATCTTCTTGAGTGTTGGTTGCTCTTCTGCCGACATTGGACTCTTCTTTGACCACACACCTTTTGGTAGGGCTTCAGGCCAACGTTCTTCCGTTGCCAGCCACAGCGCTACGCCTTCTGCGGTCTTCAGCAGCTTAGCCTGACGGAGGGCGTCAATTAAAGCTTGCACTCGACTCGCAGACATGCGTACACCATCTGCGCTTTTCAGGCACTCGTACAACATGGCGCTGCACTCCGTCCGCATCCAGTCCTTGTGGCTGGCTAGATCAATCACAGCCTGGACAAATTGCTGCCAATCATCATCCGCTACTTCCTTGCGCAAGGCAACGTTGCTTCGAAGGATGGCCTGGTATGCGAATCGACGACCGAGAAGATGCTCTCTCTGCTCCTGGCGGCTCAGCTTACCGTCTGCACGGGTCAAACGAATGCTCTTCTCAGTAGCCTTGGCTAAAGTGAGACCGTCCTCGTCGCCGCCTACTGTAAAGGCAAGACGTAAAACTTCTGAAAGCGCCACCGAGAACCCCAGCCTAGCTGCTTTGCGACCACTGCAGAGACCTTTGATCAACCTGTCCACAGCAACATCTATGCGATCTGCCTGGTCAGTTGACTCGGCCACGAGGTATTTACATAGGTCGCCCGCTCCACGAAGTCTGACTGAAGGAATCTCATCAGAAAGATCGTTGTATGCTTGGGTGAGCTTCACATTCGCTTCGCCATTGTCAAGGCGGCGCTTTCGAGATGGGTGGATGCCTTCGGTCGAGTCGCCGTCGGACCTTGATCGTTTGAGGTCTGGCATTGTGGCTGCAGGCGTGGTGGGATTGATGTACTGTTACCGAAAAGATAGAACATTTCATTTAGAGTTTGATGTGCGGGAAGCGCCGCCTCTGATGCGGCGCGGATCAACCTATATCCGGCCGGTTATTCCGACTTCACTTCATCGTCCACATGGCTCAGTCGCTCGCTTGCCCACTTTGACACGCGCCAGGATGGGGCCAAGAACGACTGGATGGTCCCTTTTCGACCCGTTCTATCATATTCCATAGGATTGCCAGCAGAAAAGTGTCGGAGCATGGTCACTCACAGCACTGGGTTCGCTGATACTTCGTGGGCATCACAAAGACAGATCCTGAACACGGATAGAACTACAGTCACGTGCGAACGCATGCAAGGGCCATGGCTTTGTTTACGTTTCAACGCGCGACGCGTCTTAGCTGTTCTCAGCTCCGGTGCCGTCCTATTCCCACAGCTCCACCAAACTGTAACAATGGCCAGGTCTTAAGGCTCCGGCTGCGCAATAGACAAGGATGATCCTTATGCGAGCCTTTGCGCCGCTGTCGTCAGAGCTGCAGCAGCCGCAGAACATCGACGATGATGACGCTCGACCCCTCGCGGAACACTCTTGTTACAGCGCTGCTGTAGGAGAAGACGCACGGATCCAGCGCTCGCGTGGAGAGCTAAACAGGATGGTCGATGGTCGAAGACCCACGATGCAGACGGTTGTCGTTGCATCCGGGCTTGACGGAAGGAAACAGCCATGTTGAGTCGGCGAGTACGAAGAGGAAACAGAAACCAGGAACTGAGCGAAAAGACCATTCCTTATAAGTCCTCGCAAAGACCAGAAGCCGCACTTAGCTGCAACGCATCGCTCGATGTGAATCCGAGCATCGCTTTCCTATGAGGGATCTATCGAAAAGTCCACGCGACAGCCCTGGACAAACTTCTGACGACACGGGCCAAGAGCTCGAAAAGCACACTCCTCCACATCGGCGATGCAGGTTCGGCCTTGGCCGCATGAGGATTCTTATCGTTGGACCGGAAAAGGTCGGCGACCTAGAAATGCTGCGCAGCTGCTCTGCCATGGTTTCAACACCATGACGTTGCTTGGAATGTGCTGTGCGTAAAGTCGATGGAGAGTTTCGTTGGCAATCATGCCGCCAACACCTCGACAGCAATGCCCTGAGAACAACGGTCGGTTGATAAAGCGTTAATGGGTCGAATTGCGGGTGGTAGACCTCGGGGATTTGATGACTTACGGGGCCTTTTTCACACTTGGTTCTTGGTTGTGCAGTGCAGTACCTTGCAGTAGATCAGCGCCTAATATATGGGTACGTTTTCGCTTTTCCCGCACTCTGCAAGCTCTGGATTCGTCAACCTGCGTAAACTCGTGTAGTTAAGCTCGTCAATTGGTTGGCTCACGTTTGAAGTTCTTGCCGCTGTAGCCAAGACCGTTTCCCTCACAACGAGGCCCGCAGCGCTCCTCCGTACTACTCAACTGTCTCTTCTCTTTCCTCAATCAGAGCAACTCGTGCACTCCGAAGGCAGTCGTCCTCCTGCCCGACTACTCCGGTGTGCTTGCTGGAGCTCGCCCATACCATAGCCTCACCTCTCCCTCGTCACTGGGATCTCATTCGTTTGAACGACCAGCTCGACCAGCTCGACCATGCACCACAGCACCCAATAATTCACTCCTACCACGACGACCACTCCTGCCCGGTATCTGGCATCAGTAGCACTAATAACGACATCATCCTCAACACGAGCCATTGGATCCCCCGAGCAGCCGTACCTACCACCACCACCCGAGCTGCAGAACACGAGATACTTGAGACGCCCGAGCCCAGCATAGATTGGGCAAGGGAACATACACTACACTACCCAGCATGGAGTACTCGTCACCGTTGGCGGCAATGCGTCCGCAGCCATGTGCAGCATGGGGTAACCGCAGAGACTTGCCTGTGAGCCGGAGCATGTATTCGAGCTATCAGACGTACGGCCCGAACACCTTCAACTTCAAGGACCTGAGCATGTACAACCCCAAGCCGCCTAGCAAAGATTACTTCAGTCTGCGGCCGGCTCGAGGCTCGTCTCCCACGGCCAGCCTGACGGCCGATCTAGATGCGAACTTCCACATCGACAAGAGGTACTCCACATTCCTCGCTTCCCGTCTCAATGCCGCGTGCTCACTATTGTACTAGCCCGCAAGCCCCGACTCCGCGCAGATCGCTGTTCACGACCGACCTCTTTCGACCTCGAGATGGCGCCGGTAAGTGGTTGCGTGCCCAACGCCTGCCGGGCCTGTGTAGCTAACTGTGGGAAGGACCTTTGTCGACACCGCCGATCGAGATCGCAGAAGCGACTACGCCACCCATCTACGACTCCTCGCCATACGTTGGAGACATGATGGACGTCTCGCCGCTGCCTCACAAGGCGCCCTACTTTGTGGCACAGGTCACTCTTCCCTCGCCATCGCCTGAGGAGACCCCGGACGATGATGACAACTTCATCTCGCCAGATCTGTTGTCTCCACAAGAGATCGGTCCTTACACAGCACCAGTGTACCAAGCACCGACGTTCCTTGCACTTCCAGAGTAAGCTCATACCAAGACAATGGCTATGGCTCTTCAATACTAACAACATCTGTGTGTTCGCAGACGCAAACGCCCTGCCACAAGGCCGTCACTCACTCGAAAGAATCAGTCAACGAGCCAAGTGCCGCAGCGTCCGTTCAGCGCCGAAACCTCTTTGCCTCCCTTTCGCTTTGGCAATGTCGCCAACAATGGCCTATCATGCTCATCTACCCCGAGCCTGCTAGAGAGCTTCTCAGAGTCACCTGTCGACGCCATGGACACACCTACGGCTGCCACTGCGCTGCCTATGCCTCTGCCGCGGCGGCCGTCGTTGAGCGCTGTTGGCCGATCAAACGGCTCTCCGTGTTCGGGACATGTCAGGAAGCCATCCGCAGGGCGCGCCCCATTCGTTCGACCGCAGAGGAAGGTGATGCGCAGATCTCTGAGCATGTTCCAGCACCCAGACGAGGTCATGAAGGAGGAGCAAGAGCCGACTGCGATGGACATCGATCAAGGGCCTGGCGACGGATTGCCGTGCTTCATGTCCGTGGAAGACCAAGATGGCCTACCTCGCATCTCACAGCAGACCCTGCTGGACGTGCTCGACAACAAATACAGCAGCCAATACGCCAACATCAAGGTCATCGACTGCAGATTCGAATACGAATTCAACGGCGGTCACATTGAGGGTGCCGTCAACTTCAATGACAAGCAACTACTCACTAACGAGCTCTTCGGCGGCAATGCTCCGGCGTCGACGCTGTTGATCTTCCACTGCGAATACTCTGTTCACCGCGCACCACTCACCGCGAAGCACGTTCGCAACCACGACCGCATCGTCAACGTCGCACAATACCCTGCCTTGACCTTTCCGGATATGTACGTCCTGGAAGGCGGCTACAGCAAATTCTTCGCCAATCATCGTTCGAAGTGCTTCCCGCAAAATTACGTCGAGATGAGCGATCAGCGGCACGAGCAGGCCTGCGAGCGCGGTATGGGAAAATTCAAGCAGCGCCAGAAGCTCAATCGTGCTCAGACGTTCGCATTCGGGCAAAACGGCCATGACGATATGAACGACTCGCCGACTGCCCAAAGCCGAACCACCATGGGTGTTGGTGCTCGTAGTCAGAGCACCTTCATCATCGGTCAGTCGCTCTGCGAAGGCCTCGGACAGTCCTTCGCGCGGCGATTGGCCACGTACTGATCTACGACTTCCGTACTGTTACTTCCATCACTGCATTGGCGCGGGGACTTCGAAATGTTGCCACCGCGCGACCATTGCCTTTCCAGCACTTTTGCTGCGTTCAAGCGAGCGTCTTTCCTCGCAGTTCCGGCTGCGACTACATCTCCTTTGCAACGTTACTTCAACGAGCGAGCCAATTCGGCCACCGCACCTTACGCATTCCCAAGATTTCGCACGAAAGCATGCGGACGTGGCAGCCCACGGTCCAGCATTGCACCTCCATCAACACGAGCATCACATCCACGAGAACATCATCAGCGGATCCGACACTGCGATCGGTCCGCAGCACATTCCACCACCCACGAGCAAACATCTCCTCGCAATGTTCACGACTGAGGCCACAAAAACACCATCAGACGACCGCCATCTCACTGCCATTGATCGCCTTGCTTTCTCTTCGAGCACCCAGGAGCCTGTATTACTGTCACGAACGCTTTTGTACCACTAGCACTTCTTCACATTGGAAGCAGATTAGGAGGTGTACAGATATGAGCGGACGGCGGAAAAGCAGGCAAGGTGTTTGGACGAGCGAGGAGGCGCTGTAGTGGTAGTGTGTAGTGTCTTTGATAATGTGTCTGAATAACATCCATAACTGAATTCCTCATCTCACGTCGTCGCCGTCTGGTCTCAGTTTTGCTTGATGTTCGCCCCCACAAATCCTCTCCTGTCGCGGACATTGTGATGGTGAAGCTTTCGTCACCAGACATCAACACTGTCTACGAAGCGCCGTGGCCTTCACTCGTTCGTACGTTCGATGACGACGGCGTTAAGCGATTAGCCTCCATTCACTGAGGTCAGCTCTTGCCTGACGAGCTGTAATCGTCGCTGCAAAATCAAGCTTGTGGCTGCGCCTCGTTGTGCCCACACGGCGGGGCGCATCCCTCCCTCCTGCCCTCTCGTAAGGAGCAGATCTGTAGGTTATACGAACTGACATCAGCCTCGACATCAGCCTTATACAGTCTTCTGCTTTCACCTGATTTCAATCAAACAAGCACCACTACTGACCCACTGCGCAACATCGAGCACCGAAGCTGGAAGTGAGGCAAGTGGAGGAGATCGCCCGCCATGGGCAAGAGGTGAGTGGTAGCGAGCTTTCCCAGTTTGATAGAGAGGGCTTGGAAGTTGGTAGAAGAGTACGAAGCAGGGCAGAAGAAGACCAAGGGAAGCGCATCACTGGCACGACATACGCGCGCACAAGGCGATTCTTGTGCATCACAACTACGTATCGCGATTACTCATGGGAAACACTGTTTACTTGTGAACGACCGGCCAGCCAGCAGCAAGAGTTTGAGCCATGGAGACACCAGAGAACGTGAAGAAGGTGCATGACATCTACCCGGACCAACCCCTCGAAGACGACAACCCAAACATACACGTTACTAAGGGCCACGAGCGCAAAGGCTCTCTTTCTGGCGCCATCAACTTCGCTCGAGTGCGGCCATTCCGGATCCCGCGCATTGTCTCGGAGAGCTATCCAGCTTTCCACAGCAAGCAGGTTGCGGCACTGAAGATCGGAGTGACGGACTTGGAGCAAAAGATCAGGAGCAGCACGGGCGTAGCGTACTTGGCGTTGGATGTGAACAAGCTGACATTGCATTGCGACGGTAGTCAGAGCAAGCTGTCACAGCAGGAGCTGCAGGACCTACAGAAGGCGACACATTTCGATAAGAAGGAGCTGCAGCAATGGTATAAGGGTGAGCATTGCACGTTACCCACCCATATGCTTGTGGCTTGCTGATGCCGTTGCCAGGATTCCTCAAGGACTGCCCGTCTGGGATGCTCACTAAGTCTGAGTTTCAAAAGATATACAAGCAGTTCTTTCCATTCGGCGATCCTTCCAGTTTCGCAGATTATGTCTTCAATGTCTTCGATGCAGACAAGTCAGGTTCCATCGACTTCAAGGAGTTTATCTGCGCACTATCCGTCACATCACGAGGCAAGATGGAGGATAAGCTGGATTGGGCGTTTCAACTCTACGACATCGATGGGGACGGCAAGATCAGCTACGACGAGATGCTGAAGATTGTCGAGGCAATCTACAAGATGGTGGGCAGCATGGTGAAGTTACCAGAAGATGAGGACACACCAGAGAAGCGGGTGAAGAAGATTTTCCGCATGATGGACAAGGATGAGAATGGCAGTCTAGATATGGCGGAGTTTAAGGTGAGTTGGTATCGTATCTCGTGACTTGCGCAGTACTGACGATCATGATAGGAGGGCAGCAAACGCGACGAGACCATTGTATCGGCGTTATCTCTATATGATGGTCTGGTATGAGCATGCACGAATGTGCGGCATTTCTATGAAGCAAGTCAGGTGTGCACAGTGGCGCGTTGCAAGGCGTACGGAAATATGGAAGCAGTAGTGGCGCAGGCCACATGGTGAATAGTGCATTTTGCATCACAGTGAGCACTGTCTCTAACCCCACACCTTGTCGACACACTCGACTCGACTCCCCCAGCTCAGTGCTTGTTTCCCAAATGGTTCAATCCTACGCCGCATGTATCATCATCTCCAGTGCTTCCATGATCACTGTATGGTAGACATGGATCAGTCCACCCGGATCTTGATGCTTCCGTTGACCAGTGCCGGCCCACCGAGATTATCTATGGCCTCCATGAGCACGTCGTTGGCCCACTTCAGGATCCTCTGAGAGCTGGTTGCATCGACGTCCTTCAGCCGCCGAGGACCCTCATGCTCCGCCCCTGTTATAAGCTGGGCTTATAGTCGTTGCAGTCCGGAAACACGCAAAAACCAAGTATACCAAGGAGAATTGGTCAGAGCCACGCCACGCCTAGCCTCCAACGCTAAAGCCCGCATCATCATGTATCCCCTGAATATCGTATTTGGCCGAGGGTGGTGGTAAGGGCCTGGGTCACTCCAACTCGAAACGTCGCTCGGGGGATCTTTGACAAATTCCCATACCTTGAGCAATGCAGGATACTTCACTCGGATCGTGAAGGGCTGGGTACCGCATAACTCCAAGGCAGCAATATCGGCATCTCTGAGGATACCAGCGTTACGCATCTCCACGATGTGCGAGTGGTCCGCACCGACTGTAAGTGACTTGAGACTAGCCAGTTTCTTCGTGGTCTGCAATGCATGGAGTCCCAGTTCATTCTCGAAGCTCGTTAGTGCCAATTCGAGCGTAGGTGTCAGGCAAGTCTCGGTCCGGTCTGAGCAGGATGTGCTTGATTCTGCAGATGTCCTCTGAATGTGAGAATCCGTGCCATTCGGTAGGTATCATGTTGAAAGCATTGCGCTCGTATAACATTTCGCGTGCCTCATCCCGGACATAGGTACAAACGGCAAGGAGCGCACCAAACTGTCTGCAGCAGCGTCCGTGGAATGGCAATCGAGAGAGTTGAATAGCTTACTCGGTAGCAGACGTTGGGTCTTCCGTTTCGGAACGCCTCAGCCAGCAGTCTGATGTGAGGACATATTTATAAATTTCCACGCGCAGCTCAGGTGGGAGTGTTTGCAACAGATCAGGGTCAGCGCCAGTGTCAGTCACCATGTGCTGTTTCTGGCGTATTGTGGATGGTTGGAAGCTTTGGTCATGGCAAAGGGCACTCAGACGCTGCCAAGAGTATGCCTGTGAGGCAGCGAAGCAATGGCAACCTCATGACGTAAGGTGGTAGGGAGACAAGCTATCTGATATGCTCATCTTCTATACTCAACCATGTGCTGATTTGCTTGTGTCTGTCTGGTGCTCCTTGGCTGTTGGTTTTCAGGCCTTCTCGCAGTGACCGTGGATAGCAAACACCCCTTACCTCATACCAGGCTTCATAAATGACTCGTTCTGAAGCCGCACAATTCCGCCGTCTCTTTTCCAACAAGCAACAGCTCGATCCACTGTTGACCATCCTCTGCTTCCGTCCTGAGGGTGTGTGGGACAACAAGCGGCCTAGCCCAACAGCCCATCCACCTCCTTGCTCTGCTACGATCTTGACACGAACCTTGCGTTTCAGATCTGCGTAATGATGTTGTTCGCCCAAGCTATTATTAAACCCCGGGATTTGGCACTTACGTCTCTGAGTCGCTCTGTTATGCCATGGTAAAGCCCATCCCTCTCGCTGTATCCGTCATACCAACCAATCCCCTGACGGAACCAGGGCCAGTTGCAGGTGAGCCAGCCAGGATGAGTGAGACCCACACCAAAAACCAGGTCTAGAGCCATGGCCTGCACCAACATCTTCTTTTTTGACCGCTCATTTGGAAAGGGGTTGTTGATCTCGAAGTCGACGAGCAAGTCGAAGCCTGATATGTCGTTCGGCAAGCTGAGTATCTCGGTCCAGGACTCGCGCAGAGAACGATGCTCGAGATTGATAGTGTATGTCTGGTCAGGAGGAGATGTCCAAAGTCCGACGTCCATCTCAGCGAAGTAAACTGAGCGTCCACGAAGTTGGACCCCGTGGAAGGCCGAGCGGGCAAAAGTGTGAGCAGAGATTGTGGCCGTTTTCAAAGCAATTCGGCCGCCCGGAGACCGTGACGCGCAAAACGCGGTCAATTTGCAGAGACAGCGCCTCACTTCATCGAGTCCCTTGATATCTGCACCTTCTGTGCAGTTGAGTACGATGTCTCGCATCTTGCAGAAAGCTGCTGGTTCGACCTCGTTCGCTTCCTCCAGGTCGAATTTGAATCTGTTGGAGCCGTACAGAATGTCGAAAGCCTCCACGTAGATGTACTTGCTGACTTCAAGCATGCGAGCGAAAGATCTGCGACTATTGTGAGCATGCTACCAGAGCATGGCGGATGCTTCCAGACTCACTTAGTTGGTTGCGACACGAGCTTCGAGTGTTCAGTCGTAGAACTCGATGGAAGTCGACGCAGTGGGCGGTCCGCAACTAGGACGAGCTCGTAAATGCATATCCGCAGCTCTGGCGGTAGCCTCTTGAAGAGATCAGCTCGTATATCGGCCATTCTGAGGGAGTTCAGGTGGTGGTCGTGATGCTGAAGGTGTTCCGAGGCTCCGAGCCAAGTTGCGAGGAAAAAGGTTGCCTCGAATGTGGTGGGGCAATCTGCGGTAAACGAAAGCGGAAGGAACTGCATTCAAACGCTTTCCGACAATGCCAAGAGTGAATGAGCTGCTGCCGCAGTACCTTTGACGTCGTCCGTCAGTAGGATGTCTCCTAACGCGTGAAGGTGTCCCAGGGTTAGGAGTCTGCAACCCTTCACAACGCTCCTGTCTTCCGAGTGCCTCTCGATGCGCAAGAGACAAAGCGGCTCAATCGCGGTCGCCACTTCGTTTGTTCATTATCAGAATTCTAGACCAACAGTCTTAAGAGGGGTGAGTGGTCTCAATGATAAGATACTGAGAGATAACTTAACAGTCGCATTACGCGGTAGTGGTTCGCCCACGATTGGTTGCAGCTACGCTCTTCTAAATCTCGCGCGGTCTCTCGGTGATACTGGTTCGAGTCCGGTCTCATCCAATTTTTGCTCCTATCTATAGAAGGCCGGCTTCGACTCTTCAGACCTTCTGGCACCATCCGGCCTCTCTTGCGAAATGCTCTCGCTTCGGGGCGAGAAGCACAGTGATATGCCCTGCTTTTAGAAAGTGGCAGTAGTCGACTCGTCTACAATCGGGCCGTGCTGGCACATATGGCCTTGCGACAAGAGCTACAACCTCTGCATAGAGTGTCGTGGAGAACTGTACGGCTTGAAGGCCAGCAGTTTTGTACCGGAATGAAGGCACTTGCATCATGTCGTCGCGCTACACGTTTCTTTGGAAGAGCCGTGGTGCGTTGCGAGACCCTAGTCCTTGATCCCATTGTGGTGGCTATGGGAGTATTCTGGAGTGTGGTGTCGTCGCCCTACGCATTGGCCACGAAAAGAGACTTTCGCTTGACCACATAGACTCAAGCTAGCGCCGGCAGTCTGTCGAGCCAGTCATCGACCGCTCACAGCACCTCACATGCCGAACCACCGCACTTGCTGCAACAACAACAACGAGATGTGAAGCGTGCCTTCTGGCGCGTCCTCCCGCCAACATGGCCGTCACGATATCGTCCGCGTCACCATCCACGGTACTCTCCCCCAACCGCACGCCCAATCGATCACCCATGGAGCCGAATGTCGCAAACGTCGTGCTGGGTAACCTGCACATCCAGCCGTGGTACCCCTCCTTCTATCCGGAAGACATGGTCGGCGGTCGGAAGGTAGAGTGGCTGCACGTGTGCCAGTGGTGCTTCAGATACACACATGAGATAGCAAAGTACAGCGCGCATTGCGTAGGTTTATACAGCTTCACGTTAAGGTAAGTGACTGATAGTCACAGAAAGTCTGCCCATTGCGAGAAGACCCTCCTCCAGGCCTAGTGATTTACGAGAAAGACGACTACATCATGCACGAAATCGATGGCGAAGAGCACAAGTTATACGCTCAGAACCTCTCCCTTCTCTCGAAACTCTTCTTGGACACCAAGTCCGTCTTCTTCGACGTCAGCACATTTCTATACTACCCTTTAATCATCAAAACGGACTCACATCCATATGGCCAAGTTGTTGGCTTCTTCAGCAAAGAGAAAATGAGCTGGGACAATAACAATGTAGCCTGCATTCTGGTCTTCCCACCTTGGCAGCGCAGAGGACTGGGACAGATACTGATAGCTGCATCGTACGAGTTGGGTAGACGAGAAGGCAGGTTTGGAGGTCCGGAGCGGCCATTGAGTACGCTGGGTCGGAAAGGATACATTAACTTTTGGTGTGCAGAGGTGTACAGGCATCTGCTACGTGCGCCTCTGAAGAGGACGGTAACAGTCAAGGATATTAGCGAGGCGACGTATATCATGCAGGAGGATATTCTGGCGGCGTTGAAGGAGATGGATGTTTTGGAAAGCCGGAAGACGGCTACAGGGAATATTGTGGTGAACAAGAGTAAGCTGCGCGCTTGGGCGGAGAAGCATGCTGTTAGTAAGGAACCAGTTGTGGATACGGAGGCATTTCTGGAGAGCGAAGACGAGGGGAGCGAGATGGAGGAGTGAGCCGACGTACACGAGCGTTCGAACGCGTTGATCATCGCTAGTTGCTCCGGGGTCACCAACTTTCCCCACGACTCATCGGACCCGATCCATGTGCACAAGCTCAAACCATTGCTGGCAACGGCGAAGCATTGTTGTGGAAGTGCGTTCGCCACACGCCCTCGCTCGAAATGCGTGGACGGATCACTCTATCCACTACTTCTACCAATGCCGCCCGCATCTCAGTATCGTGCTCGCCACAACTGGCGGCGGCCTGCCAAAGAGAGATGTCAGCCATACGCTCGATCTCATGATTCCGCCACCCATTCGCAATGATAGGCTGTCGCATCTGCTCCAACTCGCTTGCCTGCTGCGATTCCGTATTCGCGCTCGGATGGGGGGCTTGCTGCCATCTCGCGATTTTGGTCGCAAGGCTTAGCTCAAGCTGTTCGTCGAAATTGGGCCAATCAAGGTTGTCGCGCTGATAATCGTATGCTACAAGTCCGAAGTAGCCCATGGCGAAGCCAGTCATTATTGAGCTTTTGTGCTCGAGACCGGCGTGCTGGTAAAGCCTTTTTGTGCGGAGGAGAGCGATGAGCGAGCTGCTTTCTTCGTCCGAGAGCTTCTTCGTGGCTTTCATCTTGCGTGTGTGTGCCATGCTAGCGAAGCGGTTTGTGAGAGGTAGATGAGAAGTGACTGGCAAGGCGGAACAGAGGTCTTATGAGTACGACGCTGGACATATTTGCCATGCTCGAAGAATCTCAACGAGATGGGACAGAAGCTCGATCGATTCCTACCACCATTGAAATCGCGTTCGATCGCGATACCCCGGCGGCCAGCCTCCTGGACCCCCTTCTTGCTGCGATACAGCGCCCTCTATTCATCAGGTCCGTGGCTCGGAAGAATTTCCGAAGTCGTGAGCTCGCCCAGTGCCCTCCCAGCTCCATGTCATGATCGCCACACTTCTCAACTGCCTCCCACAGCTTGGTGTCTGCCATCTTCTCGATCTCGGCAGCTTCACGCACCTTGCCCATGCTCTGCTCAAGTAGTATGTCGCTCTCGCCTGGCTCGACCATTTCGCGCTGCCTATCCCATGCTTCATACCCAAAGTAACCGATTGCGAAGCCGACGAGTATGGAACCTTTGGGCTTGAGGTTAGCGGCAGTGCAGAGATCGGTGGCGTGGATGAGGGCGGTCAGTGTGGTACGTTCCTCCTTGGACAACTTTGTGGAGAGTTCCATCTTGCGGGTGCTGACCATGCTGTCGAAGAAGTGTCTGGAAATGCTGGGATGGAGGCAAGCTCAGACAACCACTCGTCTGTACTTGTATGCCGATTGCTGGACTTGTTTGCTCGGTGTGGCGCGAACACCGTCCTGCTTGCTACCACGAAAGCGCAGCATCCTACGACGTCTTACGCATGCTGGGCACCTAGAAAGCTGAAAGGGAATGTTCTTTGCGGCATTCTGCATGCGCCGGCCCGCCAGCATCGCTCATATCATACTCTATGAAACTCAATAAATGTTCTATATTATGCTCGTAATTACTGCTGTCACTCTAGTGAATTGCCGCATGCCCTCAATGGCGTTGTATCCTCCAATGCAATTATTCAGAAGCGGATCGAAACAAAGAACACTGCCAAGTCAGTGCTCGCAAACAAGCTTTCACAGCCGTTTGATCTACGACGCTAGTGACACCTCCCTTAACGGCTGAACCACGAGGCTGCCGCATTCGAGTACCATGTTCCACATCCATACTCGACAACATTGACAACCACTACTATGTTGCGACCTGGCTCGCTCCCTGCGAGTCTGCTGGCTTTTGTGCTCTCTTCCCACCTCGCCTCCGCCTTCTACCTACCGGGCATCACTCCGACCAATTACAAGATCGGCGACCTAGTGCCGCTCACAGTCAACCACCTCACACCCTCTCAATCCGCGCGAGACGCCCAGATACGCTCCGTCTTCAGCTTCGACTACTACCACCATGCATTTCACTTCTGCCAGCCCGAAGGCGGAGCGAAGGACGTATCCGAGTCCCTGGGCAGCATTATCTTTGGAGATCGCATCAAAACATCACCCTTTCAGCTGCAGATGGGCGTCAATGTGACAGGATGCCAGGCAGTATGCGACGAGGTTGAGTTCGAGCCACGGGACGCGAAGTTTGTCAATAGGAGAATTACACAGGGATTTAATATGAACTGGTTGATCGACGGACTGCCGGCTGCGCAGAGGTACTTGGATCCTAACACAAATACCGAGTTCTACCAGCCTGGGTTCGCGTTGGGGAATATGGTTGATGAGAAACCGCAGCTGAACAATCACTATAACATCGTGATTGATTATCATCAGGTGCGGAAGGATCAATACCGCGTAGTGGGGATCTTGGTGGAGCCGGCCTCGCTTGGACAGTCGAAGCGGACGGGAACTGGTGATGACTTTACGGCAACTTGTGGCACGGATGCGCCTATGGTACTTGAGGAGAAGCTCACGACGCATGTGACCTGGACGTACAGTGTGTACTGGCGGCCCTCTGCGACATCGTTCGCGACGCGGTGGGACAAGTACCTGCATGTATACGACCCCAAGATCCACTGGTTCTCGCTTGTGAACAGCGCAGTGATCGTGTTCTTCCTCATCGGCATGGTCAGCACGATCCTTATACGCACGTTGAAGAAGGATATCAAGCGGTACAACCGACTTGATCAGCTAGGGCTCGACGACCTTAGTGGCGGCAACGAAGAGGATGGAGTAGTCGAAGACAGCGGCTGGAAGCTAGTCCACGGCGATGTCTTCCGAGCACCAAGGCACTCTCTGGCTCTTGCTGTGCTCGTCGGCAATGGCGCGCAATTGTTCATGATGGCTGGCTGCACCATCGCCTTTGCCGTCGTCGGCTTTCTCTCGCCAAGCAATCGCGGTAGTCTCGCGACAGTCATGATCCTCCTCTATACCTTCCTCGGCTCCATCGGCGGGTACACCAGCTCGCGGGTGTATAAGAACTTCAGCGGCACCAAATGGAAGCAACTCTTCGTCCTCACACCCGCTGCTCTTCCCGCCCTTGTCTTCGGCGTCTTCTTCCTCCTCAACCTCTTCATCTGGGCTCGAGGCTCCTCCGGCGCCGTACCCTTCACGACCATGCTAGTCATACTGGGGATGTGGTTCGTCATTACGGTCCCACTCAGCATACTCGGCTCCTGGCTCGGCTTCAAGCAAGCCCAAGCACCGCCACCAGTTCGCACGAACCAAATCCCACGCCAGATTCCTCCCTCGACCGGATACCTGCGTCCTCTTCCGAGTATGCTGCTCGTAGGTATCTTGCCCTTCGGCGCGATCTTCGTCGAGCTCTACTTCATCATGAGCAGTCTCTGGAGCAACCGGATATACTACATGTTCGGCTTCCTGTTCCTATCTTATGGCTTGCTGATCGTTACATCCGCGGCCGTCACGATCCTGATGATATACTTCCTGCTGTGCGCGGAGAACTATCACTGGCAGTGGCGGGCATTCGCGAGCAGTGGGGCGAGCGCGGGATATGTGTTCGCGTACAGCCTACTTTACTGGGCGAGGATGCTGAGCTTCAGCAGCTTCACGGGTGGCTTACTCTATCTTAGCTACTCGGCGCTGTTGAGCTTCTTATGGTTTGTTATGAGTGGTAAGTTTGAGCGATGTCATCGGCGAGAAGTGATACTAACGAGATGCACAGGTACCATAGGCTTCTTTGCATGCTGGCTGTTCGTGCATCGGATCTATGGATCCCTCAAGATAGACTGAGCCCACCACGACCACTTGTATCATTGTACAATACCACTTTGCATTACCTAGCAATCTCGTCACCAGCAGCACAAGCTGTACGCTTGCCACAGTAGCACCGCTTCCCTCTGCTAGTCAACTTCATGGCGCTCGCACGTCGTCGTGCTCAAGACCATCTGCGAGGAGCCCATTCACCATCATATATTCCGAGCCTTGGCGTAATCAACCTGGCTTAGGATGACTTCGGAGTACCCGCCCTCCAGTCGCCGCTCTTCTCTTCTGATACACCGTGCTTCATCCGTTTCTCGCTGCGCGTCGACTGCAGCGTCGTACAGTCGTCCGAATCTGATGCAGCCGTCCGCGTTCTCTCCAGTTGCCGACATGGCGCGCGCATACAGACCTTCGTAAATCGCGACAGGTGTAGTGTTCGGCACTGAAGTGTTGCCAACGATGGGGGGGTTGAGTTGCAACATGCGTCTCCACGACGCTTCTGGCCTCGTTGCAGATTCGTGCAAAACTTTACGAGCAAGCTGGGTCGGAGGGCCTGAGATAGGCGAGGCATGGTCATCGCCCGGCCACACGAACATGACTGGCTTTTTAGCGAACAGCCTCGCCAGTGGCTCCTTGACGTGGAGATGCGCCATGCTCCCGGTGTTCAGTACATCTGGCCATTCGGGAAAGCCCGGAGGTACGAACATCTGACCAGGAGGAACGTCCATATAACGGACGAAGAGACCGTCCCAGACGCAAGAATCCTCAGAGTGCGATGCCGCAGGACATTGTGTGATCCAAACCGCAGGATCGATAACCTCCCCAGTGAAGAGCAGCAGTTCCTGAAGGGATGGCGATTCCGTGACGACTGCTTGCCACCTATGTGACACTCGCTGCGCAAGGAGCACGTCTCTCGCCGGCACATAGATGAGGATATGTTCAAGCAGCTCGGTCGTCGCAAACACTCGTGTGCTTGCCAACTTCATATCCCAGTTAGCAACACATCACCGAGTATTTTCAACACGAAGCTCACCTCTACTTGCTCCTCGCTCACAGTCGCTTCGGCTGCCATTTTCATGGACTCTTATGCTCGAGCAGAGCAGCTCGATACTCGCTGCAGATCTGGATGTTGTGGTGATGTCGGCTGCTGATTGCCAATTGGAAGTCTGCAGGTGAAAGGTAGGATGCTGGACTAGCGCAAAGATCGTGTTGAGTGCATGGACCACGAAGACAAACGCAGAAGGTGACGAACTTGGAAAGCACGTGCATGAACTGACACATCCAATGGTGTCAATCTTACTTACCAAGATCAAGATCAAACTCGCCACCAACTCGAAACAACGCCATGCCGACCACGCCACCTCCTTAACGCTCACCATTGACTGATCTCCTCATAGCTGATACGTCGCGCCTCGACCGAAGCATCCCAAAGCCTGCCGAGTTTGATGTATCCGTCTCGCTCTGAAACTTTAGCTGCCGACAAGACTGCACTATGCACCAATGCCCGTCAAGCCCGTGATGACGACGTTCCCTGCGACGCGAGGACTACGAAGTAGCATGCGTCTCCATGACGCCTCTGGTCTTCTCGCGATCTCGTTCAACTCGTAGCTGCCAAAGTGAAGGTCTATATTGTTCTGCTGAACAGTGAGCTCGCCATCGTTGACCACCTTTGCCAGCAGCTTGACCAGGTGAAAGCACACGGCCTGCCTCTCAATGTGCTCCATGATAACCCAACGTGGCTGTTGGTTGTTGGCCTTGCAAAGGACATCGTCATCGTCCTGGAACCAAGGTATTCCCGAGGATGGAGGGAGGAGATTTTGCACTGCCCATTGTAACGGGTCGATGGCCTCGTCAGCGGTGAAGTGCAACTGTCTCTGTAGGTGCAGGGACGACTTGATAACTGCTTGCCACCGTTGTGACACTCGCTGAGCTAGCAGTACATCCCTTGCTGGCGTATTAAGTAGGATGTGCTCGAGTAATTCGGTGGTGCCGAAGACTCGCGCACCTGGCGATATTTGAGACTATATCATGATTAGCCACTGACCGCTAGCCAGCTTCAATGCTTCACTCACAACCGTTGCCTCGTTCACTTGGGGTTTTGCTTCATCTGCGATCATCGTGAACTGCTGTGCTGTAGCAAGGGCAGCTCGGTGTTCCAATGTTGTGGTGATGTTGGGTTGTGGTATCGAGAAGTCGATGGTGATGTTGTCTACCTTTGCTGCCGAATTTGAAAATCAGGATAAGTGTAGGTCATTTGTGAACCCAAGAGAAAAGATCGTTTTGAAAGCACGGCCCCCAACGACAAACGGGTTAGTGAAATGATGAATATGGAAAGCACATCGGTATCTTTGAATGCCCATCCCAGCGACGTTCGAAAGCAAAACAATCGAATCGTTAACATAAGCAAACCTTCGCACTATCGATGCTCCGGTCTCTATCGCTCGACTCCGTCGTCCAGGCATTACACATCTCGAGCTGGTCTGTTGCTGCCAACCCAAGCCTCTTCTTTCTCATACCAGGCCGTCATTCAGATGAGCTCCCGCACTCTCCTGTGACTCACAAGGCTCAAGCTCGGCGACTTCGTCCAGCGTATATAGACATGTTTGGTGACTGAGTCATTCTCGGGGCGAGTGGTCTCAAGTGGATACGAATACTATGCACCGTGACGGTAAGCATCGGTTGCCCAGTAATGGGCTCGATCCTGGGAAGTATTAGCCTTCCTGGGTTCCGGCACTGTGATACTGGTTCAAGTCCGTCTCGTCCAAGGACTCGATTCTTTTGGCACGCCCCTGCAACCCGTTGAGCGAGACGAACGAGTGCTCCACCACCAATCTTGACCTTCGAAGGACACCCACGGACGCGGAAAGATCCCTGATCACGCTCGAGGTCCGTCCTGAATCAGCATCACTGACCGGAAGGCGGTTTGCCAGCTTGCACATCTTAGTGACGTATTCCAGTGCATCACTCACCCGGAGATCCGACAGTGCCGAGAGGTGTAAAAAGTCAAAGCTGTGGTAAAACGCAAAAAAGGAATTGTGGAAGAGACCGGATTCGAACCAGTATCACCGAGATTCCCGCACGGGGTTTAGAGAGGCAAAGCCAAGTCCAACCGCTGGCGAACGGCCGTAGCCCGACTGTTACGTTGCCTCCCAGTATCTTAACCATTGAGACCACTCCCCCTTGGTGTTTTGATGTCAGACGACTTTTCGTAACGACTCATATACGAGCAGGCGGGTAGCCGTGGATGAGCCGGACCAGGGGAATCGCAGAACGCGAGATAGATGTTAGGACAACTATAGCAGGTCTGTGATAAGTAAACAGGGGACGAGACTGGCAATCGTCTTGTCTCCCAGATCTCGTTAGTGTTCTGGTCCGGTCTCGTCCAATATTTCTTTTATCCTTTTGCGTCAACGTACTCTTCTTCTTCATCAACCGAGGAGATTGACAAAGAGTTGGATGAGTGTGGATCCTTGCTTGAACCGTCAGTAGACTTATATACAGTTACACTTCCCTTATCCATGCTTCAACCGTGTTCTCGACAGATGGTAGAGTTATGGTTCTCAATTCTCCAAGCCACTCTGTCTGCTTTCGTTCTCACTGTCTGTGACTCGGTATTCTCCTCTCGTTTCACACGTTTACTTCTGCCCCGAAAGCTTCTCCGCCTCCTCCCGGTCCTTGGCCAGCGCTGCCTCCTGATCTGTATCACACAAGAACACGTCAGCAATCATCCTCACACATCCACAACCACCGTTGTCCGCCTCATCCCTTCATCCCTCTACCCCCTCCTCTCCTGTGGGCCTTAAAACATACCAGCAATCTTCCGCTTCAACTGCGCAAGCTTGTCCAACTCCTGCCGCCTCACGTAATCGTTCTCGGAAGCCTGCTCGCGCTTCTGGAAAGCATCGCCCTGCGCTGATCCGCCCGATCGAGTGGCGCCTGTGTCTCCTTCGGCCATCATGCGGGTGGCTACTGAGAAGGAGCGGGTGGAGGTGAAGGTGGTGGTGCGGGGCAGCGCGCGGGTGAGAATGCGGAGGGACATGGTCGTGTGTTGTGTTGGGTCGTTTGAGGTGTTGTGGTTGTGCGGGTGGCTATGTTGATGTTTGGATTGGTGTTTGGTGAGGTGTTGGAAGCTGCTGTGAAGCTTGGACCATGCCGCGGCGTTCCTTCCGCTTTGGTCTGTGTGACGTAGCTTCGTTGGAGAAGTGAATGAAGTTGAATACAAGCCTGGAGACTGCACTCTGGTACCATCACCTTCTGCTATAGAATGCCTCCATGATGTATCAAATCATCAAGACGTTGCGACTGCGCTGGCAGACAGTACAGCCCAAATCGCGTCTCTCGAGTACACCTCAAGCATAGAGGGGTGATGGTGGGGTCAATGGTTTCAGTTTCGGTGGTTGAGACTTTGACTCGACCCAAACAAACACGAAGCCGACGAGATCCGCTGTGACGCAAGACCATACACATTTCACTCTTGAGGCTCAACTCTCGCGCTTCCTCCTTTCTGCCATTGAGCTCCTGCCTTTGGTAATCGTGCCAAAACACTGACTCAGCAGCGCGCGACTCCCTCTTGAAACCATACACCAGCTCGACCACACATTCCCTCCGCCGCCATCCCTACCCCCTCCCTCAACCACCCACCATGGCAACTCGACACACCCAACCCCGCCGCCAGCCCAGCCGCAAAGGCTCCATGGCCGACATCCCCAAAGACCTCCTCCAAGAAATCAAACGCCTGGAAGACCTCTTCACAGTCGACACCGCAAAACTAAAGGCCATCACATCCCATTTCCAAGACGAGCTCGCCAAGGGTCTCTCAAAAGAAGGCGGCTCCATCCCCATGAACCCAACATGGTGCATGGGCTTCCCCACCGGCCACGAAACAGGCACCTTCCTCGCCCTAGACATGGGCGGCACCAACCTTCGCGTCTGCGAGATCAACCTGCCAGAAGAGAAGGGCGAGTTCGATATCATCCAGTCCAAATACCGGATGCCCGAGGAGTTGAAGACAGGCACAGCAGATGAACTCTGGGGCTATATCGCGGACTGTCTGCAGCAATTCATCGAGTACCACCACGAGGGAGAGAAATTGGATAAACTGCCCCTGGGCTTTACTTTCTCCTACCCGGCGACACAGGATTACATCGATCATGGTGTGCTGCAGCGATGGACGAAAGGGTTTGATATTGATGGTGTGGAGGGTAAAGACGTCGTGCCGCCTTTTGAGGCCGCGTTGGAGGAGAGGGGTGTACCGATTAAACTCACGGCTCTCATAAACGATACCACCGGGACGCTGATAGCTAGTGCCTACACCGACTCGGAGATGCGTATTGGCTGTATCTTTGGCACGGGGTGTAATGCGGCGTACATGGAGCATTGTGGTGCGTTACCCAGCATCCTTTTGGGTGGCGACGGATTCGTGTCTTGGAGTTAGTGCGGTGAAGTGCTGACTTTGTTTCAGGCGACATCCCCAAACTCGAACATATGAAGCTCGATCCCAACCAGGAGATAGCGATTAACTGCGAATGGGGCGCTTTCGACAACGAGCACAAAATTCTTCCGAGAACTCAATACGATATAATTATTGACAAAGACAGCCCAAGACCCGGTCAACAGTCTTTCGAAAAGATGGTCGCGGGTCTTTATCTCGGCGAGCTTTTCAGACTGGTGTTGTTGGATCTGCATGAAGTCGCGCACGTCAAGATTTTTGAGGGCCAGGATGTCAGCAGTCTGAAGAAGCCTTATTCGTTGGATGCGAGTTTCTTGAGCGATATCGAGAACGATCCTTTTGAGAACCTGTCCGAGACGCACGATAGGTTTGAGAAGGCGTTGGGGATCAAATGCACGAAGCCTGAGCTTGAGCTGATTAGGAGGTTGGCGGAGTTGATTGGGACGAGGAGTGCCAGGCTTAGTATGTATCACTCCATTGCTGGTCGAGATGACTTTGCGCCTTACTTTCGGAATCTCAACAGAGATGGACCGAGTGCTGACTTTGGATTTGTAGGTGCGTGTGGCGTTGCTGCTATTTGTCTCAAGAAGAACTACAAGACTTGCCACGTCGGCGCTGATGGATCGGTGTTTAACAAGTACCCGCACTTCAAGGCTCGGGGTGCGCAGGCGCTGAAGGAGATTCTGGATTGGGATAAGGGACGTGATGGCAAGGCTCTTGGGAAGGGCCACGATCCCGTCGAGATTCTGCCTGCGGAGGATGGGTCCGGTGTGGGTGCTGCTTTGATCGCGGCGTTGACGCTGAAGAGAGTGCAGGAGGGTAAGGTTATGGGGATTAGGGATCCCGAGGGGATGTTGAAGGGAACCAAGGTGAGACTTTGCATACTGTTCCGAGGACTGTAGATTTGTTGTGCTGACTTTCTTGATACAGGCGGCAGATCCCAAGAGCAAGGAGGTGGCGCCTGAGTCGAAGAAGTGAAGGCGAACGACATGCAACGCTGAACGACGAGCTTTTCCGCGCTGGATTTCAGAGCTGAACCTAATGACACGCAAACGCAGAGTCTTGGACGGCTGCGACGGCGAGCCTGATGGAGAAACTCCTGGTAACAGTAGAGATACCCTACGTACATTCAAAATAACCCTGTGAAACGAATACGAAACCTATTCTCCTCGACCCTCAAAAACCTGTTCGTTTAGTTGGCCTCTTCGTTGCATCCTCTCTCGCATGCGCTGCATTGCTTGGGCTGGGATGGAGGCCGTGTCGAGCATGATGGTCACATCTCTGCTTGTTCTGCTTACGTCGCCTAGTTCCGAGTCCGTGACACCTATCCTGCTCGTTCTGCTCACGTTGGTACTGGAATTTGGGTTGACGAGCTCTTTGCTTGGGGTACTCGTTCTGCCCACTTTCTGCCTCGACTCGGGTTTTGCAGGGTCGAGATCAGCTTTGGCGACCTTTCTGCTCTTCTTGCTCGCTTTCATTGTGTCGCTTATTGGCTCCAAGTCTGCGACGCTGGAGTCAGCAACTCTGCCGCTCAACCACGGTAGAGAAGACAGGGCGCTGATGTTCCCGTTACGGCTGTAGATACTGCTCTGGTCATCCTTCGTTGCTGACAATCGAGTAGACTTACCTGACTGCTCTTTGACAATCTGCGGCAGGTAATCAAACCAAATCTCCGCCACCTGCTTCTCAAAATCATAATCCGGACGGGAGTTGCGTGATGTATTCCGCAGCACCATGAACCTTTTCAGTCTCGGCGCATAGGAAGTGACGTTGTCGAAAGTCCGCTGAGGGTGCATGATATTGCCTAGCCAGAGCTCCTCCAGAGCCTGCCAGCGCAGTGGTTCCCGCTCTCCATATGCTAGGCCTTCTTCGAGATGCAGCGTCATTGGTGAGGGTCCCTCAACATCTAGCCAGACGAAGCGGAGGGTGCGGAGGGTGGGCGTGAAGGACCGGAGGTGGTCGTAGAGGATCTTCTTGAACATGAGCGTTTGCGCAGAAGTGATAGGAGATACGGGTATGAAGGGGTTGACGAGGTGGATAGAAAGGATTTGCAGGTTCTGCCAGAAGGGTCTGGTGGTTGGTAGTGGAGGCAGTGAAGGGGTGGCGCTGAAGGATCCTAGACCAGACCAGCGGAGGTGGATTATGCCGTTGATTTGAATGGGGTTGAAGAGGATCTCGTGGAGATTGGGTAGAGTTATCTGCTCCAGAACTTGGCGGATGGTTATCAGAGTGTCTTCTACTTCTGTCCGACCTGGCCACTGCGGATCGCCCTTGACACGAATAGTCAGGCGGCGAAGGTCAGGGCATTGAGCAAATATCGAAGTCCACTGTCTGCTTGCTAGTTGGTGCGCGGTCTGCTCGGTCTCCAGCAGCTGGGCAAAGGGTCGAGATAGGCGTGCCGTCAACCGATTCGAAGCTCGAGTATCGAGTGCTGAGGCTTTCGCGTGCCACCACACAGATCTTGAGCCCTCTCTTGTCTTCTTCGCTTCCTCATTCCAGGACGAGTGGGTGGACATCCGCTCATCAACAGTGATCGTAAGGTTTTGGCAGAAGCCGGCCACGTTTCCAAATTCCCAATTTGGCACATCTTCGTCCAGCGGCGTGCGTACGTAGAGATTTTTGAAAATCCGACCTGATTGCGAGTCGACCATATCCCTCGTGATGGGTGATGCCGCTCGCAAGCAGCTAAGTGTACGCTCATCCAGCCAAGACAGCAGCTCACTGCGTACACTTTTCTCGTTCTTGCTGGACTTGAGGAGAGCATACTCGAGTTGCGAGCGCGAGCGTCGTTTCACTCTTTTGGTGGCGCTGAACATGATGAGATTGAGGGAGCGCCAACAATGAGTTGGAGGACACCATGTTCAGTACCCCTCTGCTTCGGTCCCAGTGACTACTGTCAGCGCGAGGCCAGGTCAGCTGAAAAGGTCCGCTCATAGGCGGTGTCAGTCCTGCGCTGTGGTTAGCAAACATGGAGATGACACAAATTGTGCACAAGACACACGTGTAGTCTTTCTGCGGCCCCTTCACCTTGAACCTCACGCCAAAGACGTCCATCGTCTGTCCGTCTTCCATTACTTTCGGCAACCGAAACTCGTAATACGCCCAGTACCTGCGGATCATCAGCCAGTGCTCAAAATATACACATGCGGCAACCTACATGTCCAGCTCACAGAGATGCTCGCCTTTGCCGACCCATCCTCCACCAACGAATTCATTCTCAATGTCATGGAATAGATAATCGACAGCCTCCTTCCCATCAAGATGCTTGCTGTCTTCGGTTACGAACCAAGCATTAATCTTGTCTTCGCTCTCATCGTATCGATATACATATTCTGTCGCCGGGTCAGACACAGACACCGCATTGTCGTCGGACAAACATACTTCTATTAGCTTTCAACGTGAAGCCGTTCTCCGTCCGTAGTTCGCCCTGCTCCGAGTATAGGAGCTCGCTGGCTACGTTGTTCGCGGATGGTTGTCGTGGATGGAACGTTGCGGTGCCTTCGAATATCCCCGATGGAAAATGCGGGAGTTCGCTCTTCAGTGATCTGTTCAGCCGCCATGAGCCTGCGAGGCTGTCGAAGATGACTGCGGTTGGCGTCTTTAAGGGCATATTCGAAAGTACGTGTCGGGGTTTCGCCTTCTTGTGCAGTGTGAGGTTGCGGTTCGGACTTCGGCTGCCGAGCCTGGCCGAGGCGGTAAACTCAGATATTGCTGAATTTGGTTAAGAAATAGGTAGAAGTCCCACCGTAATGCCGATAACCCTGCCATATCGGCACTTTACCTTGGCCGGCAGGTAAGAAAGAAGTCAGCGCCGATACGCCGCCAGCACACAAGCTACTGTGGCGTTCCTGTCAGTACAAAAGCTCTAAGTCTTCCATTCCACATTGAATCCGTCCATCCCAGATCGATTAACAAGTAGACAGGATGGCAGCTCCCGGTGGTCAATTCTGGTAGGTTTGCGCATCCCACAGATCGAATGATATTACTAACTTTCCTGCAGTATGTGAACGATGTGAGCGACGCAAGAGGGTGTATTTCTAACACGCAAGAAGTCATCCAGGACAAGCTGTCCACAAAAGCTCCGCATCATGAAAGCTTCCAGAAGTTGGTGACCGAATTCTTTCTCGAACACAGCACGCTGATTCCAACTCAGACTATGGGAGACCAAATGGCAGCAACCATGCAAGATGGGCATCTACCCATTCATGTTCAACAAGTACGAGGACTTCGTGCCCATTGTCGACGAGTTGATAAAGGTACTCTAAATTCCAGACGGTTGGTTAGACGAACAGACTGACGTGCGGATGTAGCAAGGATTCAAAGAGCCTTACGATTGGGACGCTTACGCCCAGGTGTACTGTAAGATAATTCGAAGCTGTAGAATGGTCAATCACACCTGACAATGTCCAGTCCCCAAGGCCGAGGAGCTAGTTGGCGAAGCTGAAAAAGCCGAGCAGGAAGGCAACCAGGAGAAGGCATCGGAGTTTTACATGTGAGTCAGAATCACCCCTAGGGCGCCGTCACTACTGACTTGATCAGGCGCGCTTCAGCGGTGTATCGAATTTCTCGTTTCCCGGCACCTCGTTCCGAGAAGCAGAGGTATGCGTGGCAGGAGGGCAAGAAGGCGGCAGCGAAAGGCTTGGCGATGCGTGAACGGCCAACGAAGGAAATTACCATCCCACACAAGCACGGTCTGGAGCATGAGGGCAAGCAGATCTCATTCTACTACCACTTGCCGCCCGGAACGACAAAAGACAAGCCTGTGCCGCTCGTCGTAATCCTCACCGGCCTTGACGGCTACCGAACAGAGCTTGCTGTCTGGATTGAAGGTTGGTCGCAGAAGGGTGTCGGTGTGATTGTGCTTGAAATTCCAGGTACCGGCGACTCTCCTGCTGATCCGAAAGACATTACCTCTCCCGAACGTGAGTGGTCGAGCTTGTTCGATTGGATAGACGAACAAGATGAAGTCGACCACAAGAAGGTCGCTTTGTGGGCCTACAGCACTGGTGGTTACTACGCAATCCGCTTAGCGCACACTCACCACGATCGACTTGCAGGCGTGGTGGCGTTGGGTGGAGGCTGCCACCACATGTTTGATGAGCGATGGCTGTCGTCCGTCAACCACCTCGAGTACCCATTCGATCTTGCGAACACCCTGGCCTACAAGTGGGGTTATGGCGACGATCTTGAGACGTTCAAGAAAGAGGCGATGAAATTCTCTCTTGTCAACGACGGCACCCTCGACAAGACGCAGTGTACCAGACTCCTTCTAGTCAACGGCGTCGACGATGAGATCTTCCCCATCGATGACTACTATGAGTGTCTGCTTCGAGGTGCGACGAAAGAAGTTCGCTTCCTTCCAGGACTGAAGCACATGGGCGAGCCGCAGAGCTTTGTGGTGATCTTGAATTGGCTGTATAAGCTGTTTGGGATGGAGGGCAACCCGGCGGATCAGCTGAAGACGATTCCGTCGAGGCCGAAGTATTGAGTGAGTGTGTATCTTGATATCAGTTGTCCATGATTACTTCAGCATCGTCTAGGGGTCTATAGCTTGAGCGTAAATCGGTACAAAATTGTGCATCGATTGATTTCTCACGTTGTTGTACTCGATGTGGGTTAGTAGGTAGAATCCCTCCCGAAAGCTCGGGCATCCCTCGGGACCTGCAATCCACCGTACTTAGATTTTTTCAAAAATTCGTGCTATCCATCTCTGTGAAAACAGATGATGCAAATTGGGGGTGTGGTCTAGTGGTATGATTCGTACGTTGCTCCAACACTCATGCCTCTCCAAGACCATGGCTAACTTTGACCCAAGCTCTTTAGCATTGCAATCCTTTACGGATTGGTGGCTAGAGGCGGTCCCTGGTTCAATTCCTGGCATCTCCATTCTCTTTTGCATCGTGTGGTTGAGGGGGTTCGATCGTTTTTGGTCGTCCAACGATGGTTCAGAAGCGGATGTGGCTTGGCCAAAGTTGACGCCGATCTCTTGGCAAAAGTGCATAGGACAGCAGCATGTACGCCTGCACACCTCGTGCGGTTGATTCACAGCGTCTTTAAGATACATACTGGCCAGAGATGGAAGTCCCATGTTGTTTCCGGGTGTTGTTGTCATTTGAAGCCTGGTCTTGGCAAGCGTTCCGGTTTCAGTCGAACACAAAGTTTCCTGCTAAAGGCGAAATGTAACGGCTGCTAATGAATGTTACAGTCCTGGTGGTTTCCAGTGATAAATCGCTTTATATCCAGAAGTGCAGACTTCAGGTTAGTCGTGATGACGGAGCAGCATTTTGCTTGATCGACTTGGGAGAGGTTCGGTTGGGACCTTGATGACGTTGCTGTAAGTAGTATCTTCGATGCCTGTGGCCATGGTCAAGGCAATGTTATGCAGTGGGGCGTCCCGCCGCTCTTCTGTGAAAGCCAGCTCCCTTGGTTCTACGTACGCAACGTGGCATAGTAGAAAGCATACTCGATCGTGGCATCCTGCGATTAGCGCAAAGTCATGTACATCAGACTGCTCTTCAAGATCCAGAAGGGAAAGATGTTTAGATGTCACTAAGACATTAACCGCGAGTCTTGATGGGCCGTGAAGCGGTGTCGAGCAAGAGATGACAATGCCACCCACGAACTTTTCGTTGCTTGGGCTTCCTTGAGGGGCGTACTCGGGCTCTACCATAATTACCTACACGCATGTGAACTATACTCGCAGATCTCGACCGGAGCACATGGACCGTGATGCATGTCTTTAAAAAGCGTCCAGGCTTGTATCGTTTGCATGCCGCATGCGACTTCTGAGAGTGTCCTTGCTCCGGGCAACAATGGGCGACTCTTCCTGTCGACACAAGGATCACTGGTCTAGGTGTTGTTCATGGGAGGTGAGGCTACGGCGCGTATATGAACAACAGTCGCGTCCCGTTCGTACAGTGCCCTACGATCATATTTGGCGCTGTGGAGGAGCAGTCAGTCACGCCGTTCTGATCTTCGCGCTACGCTTTGGAGTTTCTCAAATCTTCAGCGAACGTTTCGAGGTCATAGTGTTGATGCTAATGTTAATGTTGATGTTGATTGTTTGTCGCGAGGTTTGATACTCGATCGCCACACACGTGATGTTCAACGTCGGCCCAGCCACTCGGTTCGAACGACGACGGTGTACAGCGCATGCATATACCTGCATAAGGCAAATGCCCACACACCATTGCGCAATCCGCCCTATTGTGCTTTATCGCCAGGCGACGATGAGTTGTACATACGCGACGACACATATTGCACAGTGAACGGACATCGACCACCTCCATCGACGACACAAACAGTACTTGCATATAGCTTTGAATCGAGATACTTGAGGAGCCCGCAGCTGCATTGTATATTGCGCGGAATCGACGAAGTGAACTGGACTTGAACCATCAGCACCACCCCAACCAACATGTGGAAAGCGTTCAGTGGTCGTAGCGAAAGCGGCAGCACGTCAGGCTTGCGTCGCAAGAAGAGTGGAAGTGGTCGCGCGAGTGCGAGTGATGCCGGAGTATCTTCCACTTCGCGCCGCGACGAGGACGGAAGGCGTGGACACAAAAGCAGCAGGAGCGCATACGGAGAGGACGATGGAAAGAGCTCCGCCTCGACCTATGCAACAGCGCCAACTTCATGGATTGGAAGCAGTGGCGGGCGAGGATTAACAGAAAGTGCTGTGCGTGCGCTCGAGAGTCAGGACGAGGGTTGGGAGGACGACGACCGTGCGAAGAGTGAGAAGTTGAGTAGGAGAAGTGAGGGAGGTGAGAGACGGCACAAGAGTGGACGAGGTGAGAGAGAGCGAAGTGACTCTCGGGAGAAGAAGGAGCGGCGACGCGAGAGTACGAGTCACAGGGATGGCGGCAGAAGCGAGAGATCGCATGGCAAATCGAGGTCTGGAGATGATGGCGGTGAGAGGGCGTTGCCGTCAATGGGCAGTTTCGCGCAGTTCCCAGGACAATACTCCGCCGATCTGGTTGGTCCAGCCCAGACATTCGGCCCAGTCATCTCTGGTGCTCTACCTTCTTCGGATGCGATGCATCAGTTCCCTTCGCAGATTCCGGCCACCTTTGAACGGCCGCAGATGGGACCGACCCGCGCAGATAGCTACGGCCATGCTTCAGAGTACTACATGGACGAGGGACAGTCGGTGCTCAATCAGCCTGGTCATCGTGCGAGCACGCCAAACATGCTCGTCAATCCGGATCTTCACCTCATGGCCGCTTCTGCCGTCCCGCAACCTGCAGAAGACACTGGACATGGCTCAGCTGCGGACTTTTACAGTGGCAAAGTCAGTCCACCACCTCCTACGACCATCGGCGCCTCTCAACGCCCCTCTTCGGGCCGACAGTCTTCCAGCAGTGCGAGCAGACCTTCCAAGCTCGGCGCGCTTGCCTCAACAGCTGCTGCATCGGCAGCGGCTGGCGTGCTAGGCATGGCCAGCAGCTCTCGCAAGAATGAGCAGCGAACGTCATCGACATCATCATATCATCAGACCGACGCAGGCTCACGGCCACAGGCTCAGTCGAGCCAGCGCAGCCCTATACCTTCATCTATCGCGGGAGGTGCAGCAGGCTCTTACTACGCACCAGCGCCACAGCAGATTCCCTTGTCCCAGCACGGAACGTCAGGTAGGCAACCCTCCCATACTAACACTAACATACCTCTATATGCAGCAGGTGCTGCGGCAGCCGGAGCCGCAGCGTACGGTATGAGCGAACACCACCAAGCTTCCGCACAGATGAACTCCACGTCATATTATGGCGGCGGAGGAGGGCAGGGGCCGCCTAGACCGCCGTATCGACCTGGGGACGGGTCTTATGCGAATAGTGGTGGCATGCAACAACACCAGCACTTCCATGAACACAAGGGTCCGATCACGCGCCTGAAAGATGGGTTCCTCAATCTTCTCGCGGACCCGGAAGACGTACGCAGAATGGAGGAGTATACTGAGTACATTGGAGTGTGCAAGTACTGTTTCGATCCACGTACTACACCTAACGATGGTCCAAGACGGCATCACTTCCATCGCCGGCCGTCTCAGGATTCTTTCGAGGAGTTGCGGCGGCGCAAATCCTACGAGCGAATGCAACGAAAGGCAAGCAGCGAGGATGTGCGCCGACGCGTGGACAAAGAGTCTCGCTACTACTCTTCTCACAATGACAAGCGAAGATCTGGCGGCAAAGCGGACATGGTTGGCGTAGGCCTAGCAGCAGCTGGCGTGGCGGCTGGAGCTAACATGCTTTTTAACGATCGCAAGGATTTTGATGACACGTACAGCGTGAAGTCTGGACACCGTGCCGGCTCTGCAATGAGGAGGCGAAGTCGCAGCTCGTCCAATGAGCGGCGCAGAAGATCACAGCACGGTGTCATCAGAGCAGACTCGAGAGAGAGTTATGCAAAGGTCCGCACTGAGAACGTGACCAGCATTACGCATAGTGTACGATCAGGTTCTCACGAACGGCGGAACGGCTTGATGGGTGTAGCTGCTGGTGCAGCGATCGGTGGTATGGCTGCTTCCGCAATGGCAGGTGAGTCGCGACGCCCCCATGATAGTCAACCACAGGGTGCGTTCGTGCGCCACCACTCAAGGAGTCGATCGCGCAGCCACAGTCCCGGACTTGGTGAGATCTTTGGCTTCTCCGCTGCTAGACCATCACGCAACGGGAGAAACTCGCCAAATGGCTCGCATCACGATTCGGTACGGCGTAATCGTAGGAGCTCAGGAGAGCAGACTGGTGTGCTGGGCGGCTTCTTCTCTCCTTCGCAGAATGAGCGTAAGCCTCGCCAACATAGCAGGGAGCACCGCAAGAAGCAGAAAGGGTTCTTCGCTTTCGGCAATGGCTCGTCATCATCGTCGGATGATGACATGGCATTCGGCGAAGGCACCTCAGGCAACTCAGGTGTGTCATTACGTCGTAAGCCATCCAGGAAGGCTGTGCGCAAGCACTCGAATGATCACTTGGCGGCGACTGTTGCTGGCATTGGTATCACTGCTGCGGCGTTGGCAGCTGCGCAGAAGGGTCACAAAGTCAGCAAGCGCACAAGCCGTCCGGAACTTGGGGCGCGTCGAGATGTGCGGGTGCAACACGACAGTCAATACGGTCACACTCAAGCAGAAGAAGACGAGTGGGAAGACGAGCTGCCTTCCGACATCGATGATGCTTCAAGCACGTATTCTGCTCTTGCTTTTGGTGAAGGTTCGCGTCTCTCGCATCGACAGAGTTTTGAGAGTGTCTCCTCTGGCGATGGCTTGAGCGCTTGGGGCTGGAGGTGGGGTGGCAAAGACCGCAAGAAGAAGCAGAACGACTCTCTTCAGGCCGTTGAACCATACCCTTCGAGACCTGTTGGTACAACCAGTGATGGCGTGGCTGCTGGTTTGGCCGCGGGCGCTTTTGCTGCAGTGGCACATGACAGCACAGACAGGCCTTTTCAGCGTGACGACTCTGTTTCAAGCCTCCCGTCACAGCCCATGCAGTATATCGATCCAAGGCCAGTCTCCGAGGCAGGATCACGACATGGGTCAATGCCTGGTTCCTTCGACTCTCCTGTTGGCAGGCCTGGACCCGCTCCCTTGCAACAACCTCAACCCATTGCTCCGATCTCGCCGGCTTTCGTGCAAGACGCATTCCTGGAGGACAGACCTAAGCCTCGACGTACTGCATCAAGTCCTACGAGGAGCAGCTTCGGGCTGCAAGATGCCGCCCTGATCGGAGTAGGTGCACTCGCAGCGGGTAGCATTATTGCAGGCCAAGGTCGCAAGGGGAAGGAATCATCCAACGTGCGTTTCGGCTTAACCGACGAACAGCAGCGCAAGGAAGATGGCCAGCGCCGCCGTGAGCATCAAGAGGCCGACGAAGAGAGGCGTCGCGCTGATCGTACCCGTGCGCTGAAGGAAGAAGCCGAGCGGCACGCCAAAGAGGAAGACTTGCGCAGACGTGAAGAGGAAGTACGCCGGCGGAGAGAAGACGAGAACAGGCTCGCCGCGGAGGCAACTCTGGAGCGGCAGCGTGCTGTGCAACGCGAGGCCGAACAGCAAGCCGAGCTTGACCGTACACGCAGAGAGCGTGAGACGCGGGATCAGCAAGAGATCTACGAGCGGGAACAACGTCGCCTAGCTGACGAGGCCAGGCAGCAGGAGCAAAGCCGTCGGCAGTGGGAAGCTCAGGCTGCGGAGGAGGCTGCACGTGAGAAGCAAGTACGCTTACAGCGTGAAGCTCGGTTGCAGGATGAGATCGAGGCTAAACAGCGTGAGCTGGGCGAACAAGCTCATAGGCGCAGACAAGCGGAGGAGGCTCAGGCAGCACGCCAGAGACGAGATGAAGAAGAGGCTGCCGACCGTCGGCGAGCTGACGATACGCAACGTGAGCAACGTCAGTCAAAGAAGGATTCGTCACAAGACTCGTCGAGCGCTTGGGGTCCCCTTGCTGCTGGCGCTGTCGCTGCGGCTACGGTTGGAGCCGTCCTCGCAGGGTCTGAGCATGGACGTAGTCGGGAAGCCAAAAGCGAGAAAGCACGTGAACACGATGCGTTCCCAGAAAAGCAGGCGTTGCATCATCCCATTTCTGACGATACGCCAATCCCGTATGCCGCTAAGCAGATACTGCCGGATGATGTGCATTCTGGCTCACCCATCATGGACGATGACCTGTTCGACAAGGACTTCTTCATGCGCAAACACAGCGAGTCGGACTATGCTCGTCACGCGGACCTTGCACGCAAAGCAGCTGACAAGGTTGTTGCTGACCGCGATGCGTACTACAACCAACCAGCCGTGTCGCAGGCTGATTTCTTCGCTCCCAGGGACATCTTGTCTCAGCCTTCTGCTGGCAAGACGAGAGTCGCCAGTCCGTACGATGACAATGACGTTCATGTCTACTCAGCTGCGGAGGACACACCGCGGTCGCACAGCACGTTTGGCCACGGCACGAAGATGGCTTCGTACGCTGTGCCGAGCTTGAACGTTATCTGTCCAACGCCGCCACCAAGCACGCCTGTCTCTGCTAGAGACTATGAGAACCAGCAAGAGCCGGATCTGGTCCGAGAGCACGACACCGAGACCGCTACAGTGAAGAGGCCGTCAAAGCGTGACCGCAGCCGAAGCATTACGTGGGGTGAAGACAAGACGCACATCTATGATCCACCGACGCCGGAGTCATATCAGGAGCGAGACTCATACATGTATGCCCGTGAAGCCCCAACGAACGACGCTGCTGTGGCTGGTGCGGCATTAGACGAGATAGTTGTGGAGGCTGCAAGTCCTGGTGCGGATACCAAGAGAACGGCGTACAAGGCCGAGGAACTACCCTTGCGCTACGATGTGCAGCCTGAGCCCTCCCCAAGCTACCGCAAGCCTTTCTACGAGTCAGTGTCTGACCTTGGCTTTGGACCAGTTGGCATCGATTCGCCAGGCACTGAGGGCGCACCTCCGGTTCGAGGGTTCGTCGAGGGCGAGACGGATGAACCTACACCTGCTGAGGAAATAACTGCACATATGCCTGGTGCTTTCGAGGAAGACGACACGTCTTCCAAGTACGAAGTCATCGCGCCTTCGCAGAAGTTGGCACCCAACCAGCAGATTGATGCGGCCGACTCTCGCGGTATCGAGCCGGAGCAGGAGGAGTGGCAGCCTCTACCGAGCAAGAAAGACAAGAAGAAACGCGACAAGGCTGCCAAAAAAGCACCCACTCTTGACAGCGAGCCGGACGAGTTTCCCACGCCGTCATATGAAGATGTTCAGCTGCCGATTTACAATACCGCAGACACGTCGCAAGAAGTTGTATCTGAGTCCACATCGAAGAAGGACAAGAAGAAGCGCGACAAGAACCTGAAGCGTTCGACCACGTTTGACAGTGAAGTTAGTGAGCCATCCACGCCTGTCGCAGACGACGTCCAACTGCCCGATCTCGATACGTCCGAGACATTGCGAGATGAGCCTGCACAGTATTCTGTCAGCAAGAAGGACAAGAAGAAGCGAGACAAGAACTCGAAGCGAGATTCCAGCTTCCCAGACGAGCCGAGTGAGGTTCCGACGCCTTTACCAAGCTACGACCCGCCCGAGACACCGCAAGAAGAGCCAATGGACTATCCTGTCAGCAAAAAAGATAAGAAGAAACGAGACAAATCCAAGCGCTCTTCGACATTTGACGACGAGCCCAGCGAACCTTCGACTCCAGCTCCGGTCGATCGTGAACTGCAGCCTGATGAAGCGCCACAGACACCACAGGAGGAGCCGGACGACTATTTCTTGAGCAAAAAGGACAAGAAGAAGCGTGAAAAGGCTCTGAGGCGCGGCACCTCGGAGAACACAAGCCCGAGTTTGTCAGAGACGGAACGCTTCGATGTTGAGGATACACCATCCACCGAGGTCACAGCTTCTGAGCCGGATGCGCCCAAGCTCAGCAAAAAGGAGCAGAAGAAACGAGATAAAGAATCTGGCTTCGGCGAATACGCTGATCTTGCGACGACCGCTGCAGCTGTTGGTGGTATCGCCGCTTGGGCAGCTAGTGCCTCGCCCGAACCTGAGCCAGATTGGTTGCCGCCCACCAAGAAGGGTAAGAAGGGTAAGAAGGCGAAGGAGCCAGAGCGTGACACCCAGGTCATCGAGCCGCCCGCAGAAGATGAAGCTGCTTCGGCAATGCCCGGTACTTGGGGAGCTGAGACGCCAACGGAGCTTCCAGATCCTTTCCAATACCAGGTCAAAGATGAGGAGCCTATAGCCGCGCAAGAAGCTGATCCTGTGGCGGATTATTCTACGGGCAAGTCAAAGAAGAAGAAGAAGAAGCGGGAGAGTGGCAGATTCAACGAGCCGGTTGCCAGCTCGCCTCTTCGATCCGAGTGGAACTACGACGACTACATGGGTTCCCAGCCTGCAAGCCAGGAGAGTGACACGCGAGCAGCTGAGCTTGATTCCACGGCAGAGCCTGCTTCGTATACGAATGGCAACACCCATCAGCAAGACGAGAGGTCTTCGCAATTTGAAACTACTGCGGCGACAAATGGTCATACTGCCGAACAAGCAGCACATGGTGCTGTAGAGCATAGACGCGAGTACGAGGACGATGATCGGCAGTATCCAGACGCCACGGCAGCTACAGCCTCCATGCCAGCTGGGGATGAGACGAGCCGTGTTGATCGTACTGATCGACGCCCTGAGTACGAGCATGACGATGGTCGTGCTACCGACTCCGCTCGCTACCACTCGCCTGAGGACGATAATTCTCACTCGGTTGCATCTGAACCGACGGGCGATCGGGATAGTCGGCGTAAATCCTCGAACGGGAAGGCACGCTCAGACATCGGTTTCGCAGTCGGCGCGGATGAGCAAGACACCCGTTCGGTGGCGGCGTCAGAGCCTATGGACTACTACGATGGGTCCAGGAAGACAAAGTCAAGATCCAAGCATGAAGACGACGATGCGGAATCTGTGGCTTCGACATCATCCCGCGCTCGTCGCGAGAAAGATAGCTCTTCTGGGAAGAAGGAGAAGAAGAGCGGCCTGTTTGGTCTGTTCAGTCGCAAATCTGAGGAAGCAGTACCTCTCAGCCGCCAGTCCACGCATTCCGATGAAGCGGCATTGAGTCGAACATCAACACGCAATGGAGATGAGGAGGATGGCGAGCGCAAGCATCGGAAGAAGAAGCACCGGGAAGGTTCGGTATATGCTGACGATGACGACGATACAAGAAGTGTCACATCGGAGTCCAGGCACCGGCATCGTCGTGATCGCGATGAGAAGGAGAATATCGAGAACGATCAACGACGCTCAAGCCGACATGACGGCGATGATGCTGATGCCAGAAGCGAGTCTGGACACCGACGCCGCCACCGCAGCGAACGTGATGACGACACCCTGTCGCAGGCCGGATCTGAGGGCAGTCACAAGCACCACCATCACCGCAGAAGGACTGGGGAAGATACAAACGATTCCAAAGACCGTTCTTTTTTAGGTGAACGGGTAGAGGATCTGCCGCCTCTACCCGCAAGTCGACCTGAGTCTCCAGTAACAGCAGCAGCCAACTTAGAGCAGGATCACGGCACCCCTGCCCTCGCTGTGCCGGAAGCTCATCCTCCCGCGGAAGCCTCTCGTGGCGTGTCGGAAGCCTTCCAACCAGATCAGGTTCGAGAGATTGCGCATCCAGATACCAATGATTGGCCTTCTGAGCCCAGTGCGCGTGATGGAGGTGCCGCGTTCGTCCTTGCGGGACTCACTTCGCTCGCCGATCGTGCTGCTGTGGGACCGGACACTCAGGATAGCCGACACGCTCGCCATCAGTCGGATCAAACTGGCGAGCCGAGATCGCAGATGTCAGGCCTTGAAGTTCCCCAGGATTGGGAACAATTGCCTTCGTTACCAGTATCACCATCAGTCTCACCAATCCATGACGAGAAGTATGGCGCATCTGATGAGATGCCCGCCAATGTGCAAGAGACACCATCACAGTTCGCGGAAGGCATGCAACAGCTACCAGCTTTGCCCATGTCAAGGCCCGAATCGCCTGTTGAAACTCAGCACAGCACAGCTGGCAAAATGCCCTCCAATGCGGTGGAAATACCATCACAGGTCGTGGAGGACATGCAACAGCTACCAGCTTTGCCTGTATCAAGGCCCGAATCGCCTGTCGAGACTCCGCTCAGGCCAGGGCCGTCAGTCAGACCAACTTCTACAACCGCGATCCCTATAAGATTCCCATTCGGCCATGCACGCTCGCCCACCAAGGATCGATCCGCAAGTTTTAGCTCGCCATTAGCTTCTACGCCAGTGTCGCCAACATCGATATCCAAGAAGCCCCGACCTTCTTCGACAGAGTTTCGGCCTTTGTACTTGGTTGAGCGCAATCGTAAGCCGCAAGAAGTAGAAGAGACTCTACCCAGCCTCCCGTCTAGCAAGCCTTCTAGTCGAGCTTCGAGTGTTCACAGCAGCGAAGATTGGCATTCTGCAGCAGAAGACCCACCATCACCAGAAACCGCGAAACGGATGATGATCGACGTCGACAGCGCGAACAGCTACAATTACGACGAAGAGTATCTTGGTTCCGGACAGACAACTCCCAAGGCAAGCGAGTTCCCTACAGCAACCAGCGAGCGTACAGCGCGCCAAGCACCGCAATTCTACACGTGGGAGGACTTCGAGCAGGACGAGCGCCTGCACAACGATGGTGTCGGCCCTTCAGGACGAATTGCAACTCAACATGCAGATCATGGGCAGTTTGATCGCCCGAGGTCTGAGGTTGATGGCCTTCCGCTTCTGCCTGACAGCCGTCCAGGCTCACCATATGAGTCGCACGCAAAGCCTGAACCAAAGCTGGGTCGCTCGGCTAAGGCGGTAGCGGCAGCAGCTATGTTTGGTGGTGCTGCGTTGATAGGTCACAATGCTCTGAAGTCACGCGGCCAGAGTGACGCCGCTGATGAACGAGGAGACGGACGAGAACAGCCGGAGGGTCGGTATCCGCTACCTGCACCTCAAGTCAAAGACGGAAAATCAGAGAGCATCACAGAAAACTCCCCCGAGGAGCAGTCCACAGCGTCACGCAAGCGGTCGAAGAAAGGAAAGAAGAAGTCAGCGACGCAGTCTTTCCTGGCTGCAAGTGAAGACACGCTCGCTCAGACCGAAACAACCTCACCACGAGACCTCGAACAAGCCGTCAATGATGAGCGTCGGCATACAGAGGGCGATCTAGAGCCTGTCGCGGCCCACGATCGAGCCATAGTGGACGATGCATTCCGAGACCAAGAAGCGACCCAGCTTGCGACAACGCCAATCGTGCCGCTTCGACATGTCGAGACCGACAGCTTCTTCGATATCGAACGCTCTGCCGAGGAGGGAGTACCCAACCAACCTACTGAGAGTACAGAGCATACTGAGATCTACAATGCACCCATCATCCAAGGGACGCGACAGGCCGAGACCGAACAACCGGACGCACAAGATCAGCCTACGTCAACCGAGCTTGTTTCCACGAACGATTTCTTTGCCGCAGAAGGTCGTGCGGAGGACGGTGTAGTCGACGAGGACCTAGCGATTGCGGCTGAGGTTCAACATGCTGAAGAAGATCGTAGCTTGGAAAGAGATAGCGCTACCCACAGAGATGCGCTCACCGACGATGACGCTGTGACTGCTGCAAAGCTACAGGAACCACCACCTGAATCTGACCCAGCACCTGTGATAAAACCCGCAGCGGCGATCGTACCTCAATCTCTCAAAGAAGTCAACGTCACGCGCGCAGAGGATGCACAGAGCACCGAGGATGTGCCCAGCTCAACGCCCGAGCAAAGCTTTTCCTCCAGATTGTTTGGCGTATTCAGGAACCCGTTCGCTGCGGCCAAGGACGCACCAAGCTCGCGAGCGCCCAGTCAGACTCTGAAGGAGCCACTAAGTGCGCAGAAGACAGACAACACTTACGTCGACACCTCAGCAGGAGGGCATGTCGCTGTCACCGACGTGGTGCCGGAGCAGAGCAGTGAGACGGTGACACAACCAACCCAGCCGCCTGCTGAGAAGGATCTTGCGGTTCAAGCTACAGACGATTCAGCTGGTGAACTGAGGCAACACCCAGCGACGCAGCCTGAAGAGGTTGCTCCGGAAACTATCGATCCCACGTCCATGCGCAAGAAGCTCAAAAAAGACAAGAAGAAGAAGCGGCAGGCATGGTCCGACGATGCCGAGATCGACGACGAGCCCAAGGCAAGTTCACCCCGATCCGACGTACCAGACCCTGTAGAGCCTACATTGCCTTCTGTCGGAGATCCGGAATCTCGTGCTGCATCACCGGAAGAGATCGCTCTCCCAGACAACGGCGATGAAGATCTTACTGTGGCGTTCCCGGAAGACATCGCTCTCCCAGACAATGGCGATGAAGACCTTGTCGCCAGCGGCGTTTCATTTCCAGGCCTGAAAGGCATGACTCAGTTTGAAGACGACCCCAGCGTCTCAGCAATGCCTGGTCTGTCTGGCAAGGCCATTGTGCTCGAAGGTGCGGAGCTTCCATGGCAATTCATTGGTGAAGGTGCACCGGAACCTGAAAACAGCATCGCGGACATCGCGTCAGACTTCGCGTCTCCTGCGACTGCGGTCAAGTCAGATAAGGATGTCGCTAGGCAGCCAGACTCGCAGACAGAAGAGACATCAAAGGCGGCATATATGGACACTCAGCGCGAGGAGCCAGATCCCACGGTTGAGCAGCTGGACGAGTCAACCTGGCAGCCTCTTTCGAAGAAGAACAAGAAAGCCAAGAAAGGTAAGAAGTCTGGTGTGTACGACTCGGCGCCGATAGTGCCGCTTGAGGAAGAGGTTGCATCGACGGAGTCAGCGCAGCCCCCCGCAACGAATGAGCACGTCAACATGTTGGAGACTCCAGATGAGCAGTCCGAGATGCTCTGGGAACCGCCTTTGAAGAAGAGAGGGAAGAAGGGAAAGAAGTCTGCAATGTCGGATCCGGAGGTATCGACACCGGTCGAGGAAGAGGCCATCTCAGCGGACGAAACACCGCTGCCTGCCTCGCTTGAAGCTGTTCAAGTGCCTACGATTTCTGCTGAGGTGCCTGAGACTTTCTGGGAACTAACGCCGAAGAAGAAAGGCAAGAAGGACAAGAGAGTCGCGGAGTCTGCTCTACTGGAACCGGAGCCTGCTGTTTCCCTCGAAGAAGAAGCTATCATTACCGAGCCATCACAGCCTTCCGTGTCTCGCGAGGACTTCATCTCGACAGAGGCGCCTGTTGATGAGTCCGAGATCTCCTGGGAACCCATGCCGAAGAAGAAGGGAAAGAAGGGCAAAAAGGGCAACCTTCAGGATGACGAGGCCATCACTCCACGAGAAGAGGTGGCCACAGCACTAGAGCCAATACAGATTCCTGCTTTGCTCGAGCAGAACCATGCCGCCGACGCTCTCACTGATGAAGCTTTCTGGGAACCAATGTCGAAGAAGAAAAGCAAGAAGGACAAGAAGGGTAGCAAGTCTGCCCTGCTTGGTCCTGAGCCCGTCACCTCCTTTGAAGCAGAGGCTATAGCCAATGAGCCTCAAGAGCTGTCCGTCTCGCGTGAGGACAAAAGTACACCTGAGAACCCTGCTGATGAGCCTGACACCTCCTGGGAACCCATGTCCAAGAAGAAGGGTAAGAAGGACAAGAAAGACAACAAGCCTACTTCACTCGACGCGGCGTCAGCCATTCCACGTGAAGAAGAGGCGGCTTTCGCCGTCGAGCCAGCACAGGACTCTGCCTCGCATGCAGAAGTCGACGTCAGCGAAACTCCATTTGAAGACGCCGAGTCTCTTTGGGAGCCAAAATCCAAAAAGAAGAGCAAGAAGAGCAAGAACTCTATTCTGCAGGACTTGCCTCCTACAGCACCACCCGAAGAGCATGTGTCTGAACCTGCAGAGCTACCGGTCCCGCTCGTGGAAGCCAGTGTGCATGAAACGCCAATTGAAGAGCCCGAGCCTGTTTGGGAACCCCCATCGAAGAAGAAGGGCAAGAAAGGCAAGAAAGCAACGCAGCCATTCGATTCTACGCCAACACCCGAACCTCCTTCTGCAAGTGAAGGAGATTTCAAGGAAGCTGAGATGCTGGTCGTGGATGATGGTGCTCATGCAGTACCTCCTCTCGGTTTGCGACAACCGGATGATGAAGTTGATGTGGTAGAGGAGATCAACACTGAGTCGGCATTTATGAAGAAGAAAAGCAAGAAGTCGAAGAAAGGTCATCAAGTGCTGTCCTGGGACGACGAAGCATCCAAGGAGACTTCTGAGGACCTGAGAAAGACTGACGATCGCGATCTTGATGTCTCCGAAGCTGTGGACGACGCTGACAACGCGACAACCGAACCTTTCTCAGACGTGGGGGCTGGTTTGTCAAACCCAGAGCCTGCCTTGGCTGAGGATGTGAGTCGTGATGTTGACCTCGAGACAGTGCCGGAGGCCTGGGAACCCACTCCCAAGAAGAGCAAGAAAGGCAAGAAGGCGAACAGAGTCAACTTCTTCGACGCAGAGGACACGTCGGAGATGCCTGTTGTATCCGACAAACTCGACGATGCCGACATTGATCGTTCCACCGTCGAGAAAGTAGATCCGATGCAAACGGACGTCGAGCCAGCACTGCCTGTTGAAGATACCGAAGCTGCAGCCAGCATCGCGCTCGAGTACCCTTCATCAACGCCCGAAGCTAATCAGCACGAGATTGGAGACGCGCTTACAAGCCAAGGATTGACCTCCCAGCATGACGAAAACACGCACGAAGACCGCGTGGATGAGGATCTGCCTGCGTCCGCTCCGACCAATGACGAGCACAGTGGAGAGGCATCTCACGGCCTTTCCGGACCCTCTCTCCTTGACGTGAGCAACGAGATTTCCATCGTAGGTGCAGATGCCTTCGAGACCCGTGAGGCTGACATTCACACCGACGTGGCGCCTGAGCAAGACAATTCGCAGACAGCATCTCATGCTGCGTTCGAGCAATCTGTAGTCGACGACGAAGCAGAACGTATTCCGCAGTCGTCATTTGTGCCGAGCGAGGACATAACAGCTACAGACCTTCCAGACGAAGCTGAACCAGATTGGTCAAACGAGCTCGGAGGCAGAAAGAAGAAGAAGAAGGATAAGAAGGGCATGCGTGGTGCTGTCGATGTTGAGAGAGAGCCACTTGATACAACTTTCATACCGGAATCTCATGAAATGAGCACCGACCCAGCCGCCGAAGCAAATGGAGTCGATAACGATGGCACAGGCGACATTGAAGCAGACTGGAAAGGCTCGAAGAACAGCAAGAAGCAGAAAAAGAAGGGCAAGAAGGCGGGACAGGGCATCAATGAGAGCTTTGATGCGCCTATCCACTATTCCGATACTCCAAGCAGTGAGCGAGATGCTGCAGCGGTCGCATCGGAGACAACGAATGCCTTAGCAGAATCACCACCGCCTGCATCCGCAGCACAAGAGGGTGCGGTCGGCCTTGAAAGTCAACTCGACGGGCATGATGCTCCGTCTACCCGCCACATCGAAGGAGATGTGTCAAGCCCCATGCCTGATCCGGATGAGGACGATAGTACACTTGCACGAACAGCATCGCCGCCAACAGAATCTGCCGCCGAGGTATCAAGCGACTTGTTGCCGCTGTCACCAGCATCCAACAGTATCTTCAGTACGCCGATGGATGACTTCGCGAGCGGCGTGTACCAGGATGCACCTAGTGGCGACACCCATCCTACTACTCCCATGCAATCAGAAGCACTGACTCCGACCGCTGAGGAGTTTACGAGCGCAATCGAGGAAGCACAGCCCTCGGCGCCATGGTCGAATGAGGTCGAACATATGGTGTCCGAGGAGCTCCCGCCTTTACCCCCTTCGCCGGTTGTGACTGCGATGGATGAGACAATCCATGAACCTGCCAGAGATGATGACATGCTTTCACGTACTGCAAGTCCCGATATCAAGCCAGAGCCGATCGAAGTTGCCCCTGTAGTAGAAGAGCAGCATTGGCCTTCAAGTGTCGACGTACATGACCCAGTGCACAACACTTCTCAGCACAGTGAGGAGGCGATCACTTTGCCGACGGTATACGAAGCTGGTGAACCTTCGGCAGTCCTTCTTGCAGGCGTTGATGACGCTGCTGGAGATGAATCGATGCCTCACGAAAGCTACAGCAAGCCTGGCAAGAAGGGAAAGAAGAAGGGAAAGAAAGCCGCACTCTTTGCAGCTGATGACTGGACGGAGGACCCGGCGACCGAAGACTCTTCGCCAGCGGGCGACAATAGTTCAGCCAGCCGCGCGGATGTCGGACTTGCTGCCGGCGCTGCTGCTGCCTTGGCTACTGCTGCCCTTTTGGTACCCCACGAGCAGACGCCTGAATCTCCCCTTCCCTCGACGAAGCGCTCAAAGAAAGACAAGCGAAAGTCTAAAGCAAGCAGTTGGGCGGCGCTGGATGATGATAACGATGTGCCAACTGCATCTACACCCGACAGTGTTGTGGTCGATAATGAGCCAACGTCGATTAGCGCTGATAGGCAGCGCCAGGAAGGAACTGGCGTGGAGCGGAACATCTCACATACGCAGTGGCTAGCTTCTCCCGGAGGTGAAGCATTGGACCGAGTGCAAGATGCGCAGCCAGAAGATGAAATGGAGCACATCGCCGAGCAAGAGACGCCTAATTTTACCACCAAGCCGTCGAAGAAGGACAAACGGAGGGCGAAGGCTGAGGCTTCGCAGGCTTGGGAGGATGAATCGACCCGGGACACGAACATGGCAGACGACACAAAAGTCAACTCGTTGCCAGAGGCTGCTTCATACAACGCACAACCAATGCACGGCGCTTTCGGTGATCTTACAACCACGTCGGAAGAGCCTCGTGAGCTCTCTGGAGGTTCTGGTCATACTCCGAACAGCAATGTCGGCCAAGAGCAAAGCCCTGTCACCGAGACCGACTGGTATACGCCCGTGACACTGGGCTCTACGATGCCCATGCACGATATGCGAGACGAGCCGCCGCAGACAGCCTTCGCGCAGCCTGATAGCGACCATCATCCACCAACGATTCCAGAGGACGGCGCTGAACTTGCTCAGCACGTAGACGAGCAGCGTGACTCTTTGTCCTCCGCTGTTGACCGGGAAATGACCATGTTGCAGATTGAGGAACCCAGCGTGGACGAAGGAGAAGCATGGCCTGCTACTTTCTCTACCAAGCGCTCGAAGAAGGACAAGCGCAAGGCAAAGGCAACGGCTGCCGAACCTATCGACATACCCCAGGAGGACTCCTACGAAAACTTTCACCAAAATCAGCCGGAGAACGCCAGCGATGATCTCAGACCCGTTACCGAGGAGCATGGCGAAGTACTAGAATCCGCGGTGGAAGTGCCGTTTCCGCAGGCTGTTCCAGTTGACGATACGGCACCACCTGTGCAGGAAGAACGGCCCACCGCAATCTTTACGAAGCGCTCGAAAAAAGACAAGCGTAAGAATCGGGCGCTTGACCACGATGGTCCCGAGGACACTGCAGATGATCTCACAGTCAACACCACGTTTCCCGACGAGCGCGAGCGGCTGCCAGACCTCAGCATGACAGATCCAACGCGCGAGACTGGTTCAACCGACTCGCCGCTTCCGGCTATGCAAGAAGAATGGCCGGCTGACGTATCGACGAAGCGCTCGAAGAAAGACAAGCGAAAGAACAAGCTAAGCGAGATGGACACGACACAGACGGAGTCAGCGCCTGTTCTGCCAATTGATCGCAGCCTCGAGCAGAGCGAAAACGTTGACGATGCCAATACGCCCACCACTGCTGCTGATCAGGAGCCGCTACATGCGACGATAGACGAGCTGACGTCAAGGAATGACCAGCCAACAGAGATTGGAGGCAGCGAAACACAAGCTCCGGCTGGTGACACTCCTATGCCATGGCCTGCCGCTTACACAACGAAACGGTCGAAGAAAGACAAGCGGAAGGGGAAGAGTAGCGGGACTGCCACGCCTGCCATAGCAGAGCAACCGTTGCCAGTGACCTCTGCGTACGATGATGCTATCACGAGTCGCGACGTCCCCGCTTCCAACGATATGAGAGGTTTCTCGCCAGCAACCGAGGACCTCACCGCGAATTCTTGGCCAGCACCAGCAGCATATACTGACGAGACGGAGGGCCAGCATCCCGTCGAGCCTTCAGCGGAGACGGAAGTGAACTGGCCTGCCCCCGTCACGACCAAGCGCTCGAAGAAGGACAAGCGAAAGGGTAAGAACAGCGGCTTTGCCTCGCCTGCACCAGCAGAAGAGCCAATCTTGGCCGCGACTGCCGACGATGAGTTTGCATTGGCGCGCGATGATCATGATGATGTGCCAATGCAATCCTCAGATCACGAAGCCATGGTGGTGGACGCAAGTCCAAGCCTGGCAGACGCTCTTGCTGAAGAAGTGACACAGCCGCAACCTGAACACCTTGCAGAAGAACAGGACGTCGAGTGGCCTGCCAGTATCTCGACCAAGCGCTCGAAGAAAGACAAACGCAAGGGGAAGACCAGCAACACTCTGTCGCCAAGTATGAGCAGGGAAGCAATTCCTGCGCATACAGAACCGATTGCGGAGATTGAGCCAGCCATTGAGCCGATTCGACCCTCAATACAGCCGGATGTGCATCTTGTGGATTCGGAGGCTGTGGAGGCGTCGTTGTCTCCTGTCACAGAGCAGCCCGCTGTGCTGGTCGAGGAGGATTGGCCGACTTCTTTGAAACGCTCGAAGAAAGACAAGAAGAAGACAAAGAAGAGCGATCAATTCGTCACCCCTGTCGAGCCCACCGAGCCAGCAATGGAGCATGTTGATGATGAAGATGGCCTTCGTTCTGCTCCGGATCAGCCAGATGAGATCTCTCGTACGCTGGCCGCGGAAGAAAGCACATCTCACGCCACCCCGGAGCTCGATGATAGTCAGCCGTCGCCTGTGACGGGCGAGGAACGGCCCACATTCTCGAGCAAACGTTCGAAGAAGGATAAGCGCAAAGCACAATCAGCTTTCCTGTCGCGAACGACTGACGATGCAGAGAAAGAAGCGACTGATGTCCAACCCGAGTCCGGCCCTGCTCGATTTGTCAACGTGGAGGATGAGGCGATGGAGAGATATTCACCACAGTACGACGCACCCATCGAGAACGACGACTCGCCAGCTCCATCGATGGATCGACCAACATACGAGTCATACTCTCCGGAAGTCAGTGACCGACCAGACCACCAGGATGCCGTCGCGCCCGTCGCGGTTCCGCATGTCGCTCAGGAACATGCGTCATCAGAGACACTACATGGTCGACCACAGTCACCCCAGCAACACTTCTTCGCAGACGGCCATCCCGCTGTGTTCGAGCGACAGATCGCAGAAGAGAGCCCTGTGTCCCGAAACGTGGATCCTGATGTACAATCTGAGCGTGTGCCTGACATCGACTTTGCTGCCACCCTTGCCGCTGGCCTTGCAGATAGTGGCTTTGATCCGGATCTCGTTGTTAATGATGCAACGTTCCACCGAAGAGCTTCGCCACCTGCCACGCAGCCCGAGGCTGATCCCGAGGAAGTTTTCACCACGACCTCAAAGCGGAAGAAGAAGGGCAAGCAAGCAAAGCGGTTGGAAGCGCAAGACTGGACGCCAGAGCCATGGAGTGAGCAGGCAACCGAAGAGGGCTTTACGGAAAACAACGAGTCCCGGATGCCTGACCAACCTCAAGAGGGCTTCGACTCAGATGTTGTGCATAGCCTTCAACAGTCTGGGTTCGATCCAATGTTGCTGCAACAAGCGATGTCAAGTAACGGCGCAACGTCGAACGATATCACCGAGGACGACACCGGCATCTCCTTCTCAACGAGTCGACGAGCGAAGAAAGGCAAGAAAGGGAAAGCGGCGGCCCGAGGAGAGACACTCACGCTCGACACAGGCGTTGGTCCTAACGAGGACGCCTCAGCAACTCATGAAGCGCCATCACTCGAAAATGAGCGTCAGCTTGGAACGCATCACGACTTGCTGCAGCAAGACAGCTTGGACAGTCCCACTGTTCAGCCAGTGTTCGACAATGATATAGCGCCGAATCACGAAGCGCCTCTGCAGCATCCAGTCGAACACGCCACCGAGCCGCAAATGGGCGACCCAGCAGTCCCAGCAAGTGCTGCGGACGAGATCGTGATCGACCCAGCACATACGTTCAACGTAGCAGGAGACAGAGAGCTGGACTTGGACGAGATGGACAAGGCATACAGTGCGTTCAAGAAGAAAGACCGACGGAAGAAGAAGAAGCAGAAGGCCACGGAGGATGTCGTTGAGCGTGCGCCGACACCACCGTTCACGACTCCACTACAAGAATCGATGCCGGGACCCGATAATGCACCAACACTTGAAGTTGTGCCTGACCATGCTGCGATAGGTTCTCGTGACCGGCCAGCATCGCAAGACTTTGATGTCCCGCAGACTGAACGTGGCTTTGCGACTCTTTCAAGTCCCGACGACACTTCGAGCAAAGTCCACAACCTCTTCCCCGGTCTCGCCAGAGTCAAGCGTCGAGCACCTTCTGTCACCTCGCCGACGGGACAACCACATGGTACATCTATGGGCGGCCGCCCTGGTCTGCTTCACATCTCGGAGGCCTCCCCGACTCTACCAGAGCCTCCTGGCCAACAACCATCGCCCACTGGTGAGGGCGCCTCATCGCAGGACGATAGGACTTCGGACACTCGTTACGATGAGCGCGTGACTGAGAGGGCCATTGCAGCTCCTTGGTCTTTTGCTGCGCTTGACAGTCCACGCGCACTCCCGGAATCTCCTGTGCTGCCCACGAAGCAGCACGAGATCGCCAGAGACAGTGGGTACCAGGAAATGAGCACCCCACCGCTGAATCGCCAGTCTGTGGAGAGCGCAGGCTCTGCGAGCCACGGTATCCATACCTCAGTGTCGCGAGAGAGTCTACGGAGCAGGCGCTCCACTGAGCCTTTGCACATTGCCACCGATGCAGGTCCTGATTGGGATTTGAGCGTGCCCAAGCAGCGCCCGTCAGACGAGACGCCCATTTCAGCAGCGGAGCACTCGCGCACACCAAGCCGAGAAATTGCAGCAACGCCGCTGGAGTCGACGACAAAGAACAGGGCATCGTATCTCTTCCAGAGCCCACCAGCCAACCTACGTGCCAGGCCGGACACGTTGTATTCGCCGTCCCAGGAGCGTAGGAGCGAGTCGGACTACTTCATGCAGACATATGCAGAGCCGCAAGCAACGCCAACTCGAAGTGCTTCAAGCAGCGGTCCCCATGGGCATCCACCGGTGTCGTTGCCGTCGAACGGTCCACTCAGCCCGCGGACGCTGGATATCATTCCTGAGGAGCACGGCGCTACCAAACGGAGCAAGGACGATGCAGACCTTGGTGGTCCAGCTACGGTCAAGGCTATTCGCCGGACTGAGACTCCGCAAGCAATTCGCACGTCTAAGGAGCAGGCATTGTCTCCGTTTCGACCCACAGTTACCATACCTGCAACCGATATGAGGTCGAGGAGCAACCCTCTGTCGACTGACGACCTTATCAACCGACTGTCATGGCCTGCGTTTGACGACGACAACAGCACAGTCAACATCAACAGGTCGCTGAAACGCGGCACCCCCAGACCTACTTTGTCTGAGGCGCGTTCGCCCAGCGTAGTGAGCAATGTCTCGAATGCAAGCGTGGGTCAACGCTTGATGTCTCCCAACGACCTTCGCTCCTTCTCTCGCAGCAGCAACCGCAGTTCAACTCCTACGCTCAGACGTATCGATCGCAGCTTATCAGGTGACCTGCGGGCCGCATCCAGGCGGGGCGACACGGGCTCTTCCGTTGGGGCGAGGTCTTCACCCAAAACAATACCCTTCGAGGCACCACCAACTCCGCCGTCGAACGATGAGGACGTGATCATTGCCGGCGCTGCAGGCGCTGCGGTAATGGCCGATGTCTTCGTAAGTGACCCGGGTCGTCTGCATGCGCGTGCCGCTGACAGCCTCATGCAGCAGGGCTACGGTGATGCGCGCGGATCGCAAGTCTCGCCTACGCGACCGCCAAGCGTGCGCAAGCGGCAAAGCATGCATATAACAGATCTGGAGTCCAAACTCGACCAGCTTGTCGCAGAGAACGAAGCGCTTCAGGATGCTAAGCACAATGTCGAGCGCAACCACGAGGCAACAAGCTACCAACAGGATGTCAACTCGCAGGCAATGCGCGAAGCACTTCAGGCACGCGATCTGCAGCTGCATGAGAAAGAAGTCGAGATCGGCCGCATCCAAGCTATGCTGCAGCCGCTGCGGGAGGAAATCGATCGTCTCAACGAGCTCAATGGAGGCTTGACTGAAGCGAACAGAAATCTTGTGGACGACACTAATGGGCGATATGCAACACTACAAGCCGAGCACGCACAAGCACACGAGCAGTGGCAGTCTACCAGCCGCGAGCTCGATCTGTCGCGGCAGGAACATGGGCAGCTTACCTCGACTATGCGTGATGCTATCGCCGCACAAATTGCCAGTGCACTCGCAGACAAGAATGCTGAGATACGACGACTGCGCGAAGAACTAGAGATCGCCAGCGACCAGATCCGATCATTGCAGGTGCAGATCCAATCTTCGAAGTCGAATGAGTTCCTCACGGTGCGTGATGAGGACTACTTCGATGGCGCCTGCCAGAAGCTATGTCAGCACGTTCAGCAATGGGTGCTACGCTTCTCCAAGCTATCGGACAACCGTATCTGTCGGCTGTCGACTGATCTCCGCGATGACAAGATCGAGAACAGGCTCGACAATGCCATACTGGACGGATCGGACGTCGACAAGCTACTGGGTGATCGCATCAAGAGGCGCGATGTGTTCATGTCGGTGGTCATGACGATGGTGTGGGAGTTTGTCTTCACGCGCTACCTCTTCGGCATGGACCGCGAACAGCGGCAGAAGTTGAAGGCGCTGGAGAAGATCCTTGCGGAAGTCGGTCCACCTCGTGCGATAGCTCAGTGGCGAGCGACTACTCTCACGCTCCTGTCGAAACGTCCGGACTTCGCCAGGCAGTGCGCACTGGACACAGAAGCCGTAGGACACGAGGTATTTGAGCTACTCAAAGCGCTCCTACCGCCACCATCCAATGCTGAATCTCAGCTATTGTCTTCTCTGCAGAAGGTGATCGGTGTCGCCGCAGACCTTGCAATTGAGATGCGCACACAGCGGTCTGAGTACATTATGCTGCCACCACTGCAGCCGGAGTACGACACCAATGGCGATCTGGTGCGTAAAGTGCACTTCAACGCTTCGTTGATGAACGAGCGCTCCGGCCTATTCAGCTCCAACGAGAGCCTTGAGCAGGACCGAGCTGTGGTCAAGATCGTGCTGTTCCCACTGGTTGTCAAGAAAGGCGATGAATATGGGCAGGGCGAGGAAGAGATTGTAGTCTGTCCTGCGCAAGTGCTTGTACACAACGACGGTGGGAAGGGCAAGAAGGTTGTCCGCATGGTTAGTGGTGCGATGGAAATTGATGATCCGAGGAGAAGTCGACAGAGCGTGGTGAGCACTGCGCCTGGGAGTACGGCGTTTTAGGGAATGGGGATCTCATGTGGTTACGAGCGTGACGATAGCATGAATATACTGTATAGTGGTACGCTTGCATGAGTCTGTCTGACAGCCATACCCTGTCTCGCTTGGGCCTTTCAATAATTGCCAAGGCTGTGGTGACGCAACGCTCTCTTTCGACAAGGATCTCTCTTGCAGGAGCTCTCCTTCCAAGCCACCATGGCGGCCTCATCAAGCTGTAGGCACATGATGTAGTAATATACAGGTCAGTCCGCTTCTCATCGTTCTCTGTTCCTTCCATATTCATATTTCTCGCATCACCATTACAAACCATCTCATCGCGAGCCCAAGACTCCCATCCAGACTTCACTCAAACCTGCACACCAACCACAGACACGCGATGTGCCTCGTCACCAAACCTAAGGAGCGACGCACGACTGTCGTTCGCGAAGACCCATACTACGCCGCACCGCGCCCGGTCTCAAACTACCACGGCGGACCTGCACGCGCCAGAAGCTCCTCGACGTATGTACGCAAGACTGTGTCTACCGTGCCTGCGGAGAGGGTGAGCTATGAGAGGAACTACAGGACGAGCCAGCCACGGCTAAGCTCGAGTGCGCCGAGACGGAGCAACGGAGGGGATTACTATGAGAGGACGAGCAGGACGTATGTGAGGTGAGGGAGGTTGGTCAAGACTTGAGGCTCGATCATGAATCGACTACGCAAGGCGCTATGCATCCACGGCTTATCTTATGTTGTTGCGAGGTTTCTGGGACGATGACTGCTTCTGCAAGACAAGACTTGGGCAACCAAATGTTTATTCGGGTTCATGATTTGTACGGCTGATGAGACAACGGGTTGTAATTGCACATGCATTGGAGCTGTCGACTTTGGGACTTGGTGCGTTGTTTGGCTCAAGTAGCAACTTGATTTACACGCTGTACACATCCTCCGCGGCCGTTGCAGTCCATTCTGCGTTACAGCCGTCGTCATCGCTCTGAGGAATGTTGAGTTCATGCTCCGCATGTGACACATGACGTACGATCCGAAGCAACCGCGATCAGCAGAGTGAAGAGCTTAACAGCATCCAGACCCGAGTAGTCCTCTATAATAATCGACTGCACCTCTCACGGCTGGCTCAAAGAATTGCAAAATTTCACGTTGCGACCTCACCATAACCACAACCAACCGTACCCCTCCAACATCACCCCGCACCCACCCGTAAACATGTAAGTAAACACTATCGCATCAGATTTGCATGCGCAACTAACGATGGCCTCGCAGGAACGTTGGACGCTCTCTCTCGATCCGCTCCAAGAAGGGCAGCGACAGCAACTCCTCGGCAGGAGGCTCGTCGCACAAGCACCGTTTCGCCCTGTCCTCCATGCGCGGCATCCAGCAGCCCGAACTGTCCAAGAAGCTGTACAAGCTGATCAAGACTGAGAACCACCAAGTATCTGCATACGAAGCGGCTAGTCGTGAGTCGCAAAGCGTGGCCTCGCAGCTGAGCGAATGGGGTGAGACACAGGACGATGCGGTGTCGGATATTAGTGACAAGCTGGGTGTGCTGCTTGCGGAGATTGCGGAGCAGGAAGATCTGTTCGCACAGCACTTGGAGGATAGCCGGGGTGTGTTGAAGCAGATTCGTAACACGGAGAGCTCGGTGCAGCCGACGAGGAATCAAAAGACGAAGGTATGTTTTGCGGATTTTCGAGCGTCGCGTTCTCGCTAACGGGCATACAGATCCAAGACGAGATCCAGAAGTTGAAGTATAAGGAGCCGACATCAACAAAGCTCGTCACACTCGAGCAGGAGCTTGTCCGCGCCGAAGCACAATCATTGGTCGCCGAAGCACAACTCACCAATGTCACACGCCAGAAGTTCAAGGAGGCCTACGATCTGCACACTGCAGCTATCATCGAGCGAGCTGAGAAGCAGATCATGCTCGCCCAGCAAGCTCGCCGCCTAGTCAACCTTCTGGACGATACGCCTACCGTTCCCGGCGAGGAGCGATCTCCGTTCGAGAACTCCGAGGCGGCGCGAGAAGTTCTCAACGATGCTGAAGCAGGACTGAGGAATTACTCGCCTTCAATAGAACCTATTCATAGCTCCGCGGGACGTATGGGTGCAAACGCCATGCCTCACAACATCGAGCAGGAGGCCTCGCAACAGCATGTCCTTCAGCAGGCAGAGGAGCGTGTACACGGCGGCAACATCGTACAGTCGCCACAGCAAGAAACGGTGACCCATGTCTCGCAGCCGCCATACCCCATGAGCGAGACCAGCGCCACGACTGCCTAATGGGGACCACCGCGAGGATGACGATTATGGGGTGATGAGACTTTAGCTTGGTGTTGGTTGGAAGTCTTGGTAGGAAGGTAGTTTGGTAGCATGGCGATAATGTGAAACGTGCTCAAGCATTGGAACGCTCTGCGTCGAAGAAACACCAGTGGATGTCGTCTTGCAATCTTTTGAGCCAATACTGTTCCATGTGCCTGTGCCCAAGTGGTGACAATACTAGACCATCGAACCGAATGAACAGTGAACGCGCAATGTTGTTCGAGTCGCATATTCCATTGCCTTGAACTACGTTATATGCATGACAGCACTGCGAAACGCCCAGGAAGCAGCCCCTCAATCCCACTGACGGCTGCCTCGAGCACACGCAAGCCGCCCGCTCGTCCTCGGCACCGTGAAATGCAAGCATGACCATTGAAACACACATCAGAGTTGCGTGCTTCACGGCTCTGCCGCAACGGTCTCCTCCTCGCCGGTGAGCGCATTCCGCTTCGTCTGGATGCGCTCCTGTCTCCGCTCGCGCGCTGCCTTGGTCTTGGCACGCTTGGCGTCCATGTCCTGCCTGATCTGTTGCTCACGGGCCTTCTCGGCCTTGGCCTTGTGGATCTGAGATGACAGTCAGTAAAAGGACAGGTTATTGAATCGCCATGATTGTGGCGATGCCGCTGATGATTAATGACATCATAGAGACGGTTAAAAGGTCCGACTTACGTGCTCAACAAGGGCGCGCTTGTGCTTGAAGGTGTTACCCTTGCTCAGATGGTACAGCTCGTGGTAGAGGTGCTTGTCGATCTTGCCAGCGGCGCGGTACTTGACGAGTAGGCGGCGGAGGACACGCAGGCGGCGCATCCACATGACGGCACTATCGAACCACGATATCAGCATTGGCCATCTCCAAAACTTCCTGTTCCTTCGATTCCTGCCACTGAACACTGCGCCGAATATATGGTGATGACTTACGTCGGCATCCTAGCATCCGCCGTACCCTTCCTCTTACCGAAACCCCTGTGCCTGCCAGCCCGCCTCGCTGCGGTCAACTCCCTAGCACGGCTCCTCGAGTGCATGGTGACCGGCTTGCGAATGATGAGGCCATCAGCGATGAGCTTGCGGATGGTCTGGCGGGAGTTGGCATTGCTGATCTCGTTGGTCTCGTTCGGGTCCAGCCAGATCTTGCGCTTGCCACTGCCGGCCACGGAGGCCGCCAGGCGCTTCTGGGTGCGGAGATTGACCCTGAGAAGACATCGATATTAGTACTGTTGGTGGTTTGGCAGCGATTAAGGGTGTGATGAAGGCTTTTGCCGCCGCGCTTCGTTGGAGGGCGCGTGTCCAGCCTAACGGCCTCCGGAGACCGTGGAAAGCGTGCAAGGGTGCTCAAGATGATGAGGGATGGCGGTACTCACATCTTGACTGCTTGTTAGTAGTGGTTGACGATGGTGTCGTGCCTTCGAGCGTCGACGATGTAGGTGAAGTGGTTTCGCTGGTGTGAGGGGCTTTTTAGCGCGACTTGGCATGGGTGACTCAGCGTTGTCGAAAGCGTGAGCCATCTTCACTCATTATTGTTCGTACTCTCTGCGCAGATGCCTGTAATAATTTAATAATTCAGGAGAACTGCAGCTGCACTGACTAGAGATGCTGTTGTCGGCTGGGAGTAGGCATGTTCTAAGCTTGCGCCTACGGGAGAGATATTTGAGAAGAATGAATTCGATGTCTGGACAACGCTATGCTATGCTATGCTTTTACTCTACCATATGTACATTTCCTCACTCGTCTCCGAACGTTCCCTCCCCGAGGTCGACCTTCCCAATACTCATCACTTCCCTCAAGTCTTCCGTCTCATCACTGCTCAGATTCAGCCCACCTTGACCACCCTCAGCTTCCCTTCTCTCCTTGGCCTGGTTGCTCAAACGCACAGCAATGCGGGTGAAGTACTCCTTCATACTTCGCTGCTGCGCGGGTGGCAGTTTGGAGCCTGGACCAGAAGGGGAGAAGAACTTGTCAAAGACTGCGCTCTCCTGTTCGACGACTGAGAAGATTGCAAGGAAGGCTGCCTCGGCTGACAGTTTGACTGGAATGACAATGTCGCGAACGCAGGCAAAGATGGGTGGGACCAATGTCTCAAGGTGTGGCCGGACGAGCTCGTTCTGCTCGCGTGACATCGTGCGAACTACCACCAGTGCGAGGCGTCGGGTATCGACAGGATGTCCAGGCGGAATGACCTGAGCTAAGGCATCGAAGAGCGGCTTAGTGTGCTCATAGCTCTTGTTGCCCTCCTCCGCGAGGAGATATTTGCCAGCCGCCAGTACACAGTTGTCCGAGACGAAAGGCTGGTTGCTGCCAATGCCTTGCACAATGACTGATTCTGTGATGTCGCCGAGATTCTGCGTGAGCGCCTGCGGTGCCTCTACCAGCACAGCGTTGAGCGCCAGCACCGATGAATGGGTAAAGTGCGTTGTGAGCACACGGCCTTTGATGAGGTTCATGGCAGCATCCTGTGGCAACACCTTGATCAACGCACCAAGAAGTTTGGCATGGGTTATGTTCAGCGCAGCATCGCTGTCTCCGGAGTCAGAGTCGATGAGACCCAGGATGGAGTTGCGAGAGACCTCGCTCATGTTTGCGCCAGCCTTGCTCACGACCTCGTAGAGTGCCTTCAGCATTGCGTTCTTGACCCCAGTGTCCGTAGTCTTCGCTCCCGTGACGAGCTCAGCAATGAGCGGGTCAATGCGTGGTGTCATCGTGATCAGTGTGCCCAGAGCCTTTGCTGCTCTAGATCGCAGCACTTCGCTGGAGGGGTCCGCAAGTGACTTCGCAAACGTACGCTGCAGCTGTGGCAAGAAAGGCTTCAGGAAGGTTGGGATCTTCTCGAGCAGGTTATTGAGTGTCAGCAAGATAGCGGCCTTGAGTTCTGTTGATCGCTCAGACACGACACGAATCAACGGTCCGGTGATCTGTGTGACGAAAGGCTTCAAGCCGTCAGCACTGGTTCGGTCGACCAGGTCTGAAATGGCCAGCGCAGCTTGCGTTCTCTGCTCTGCCGAGCCGTTCATGAGACCTTGCAAGAAGATCGGAAGGATGGCGTTGATGCCCTTCGGCAGTGAGAAGCCAGGCAGATCGTGGCCAGCAACACCGACCTGGTTGAGGGTCTGCCGAGTCGAGGTGACGAGCGACTCCATCTCTTCCTTGCGTAGCCGTGCCGTAAGCGCACTCAACGCAGTCCATGCAGCTTTGACTACTTCCTTGTCGCTATCATCAAACGCGATGAGTAGGACACGAATAAGCTCTGGGTAGTAGCGCGAGTAGTCCACTTGTGCCGTCTGGAAGAACTTGGCAAGGTGGATGTCGGCGGAGGCACGTTTCCGGTGATCGTCATGCTTGACGAGAGCGACCATGGCACTCATCATCGTGTTTAGACCATCAAACTCATCCACCGAAACCAGAATGGTGTCAAGGGCAATGTCTAGCTCGCCCCGAAGCGAGTCGTCCTTGCACACCACGATGTTGTCCATGAGCGCGTTGAGTATGTTTGGCAGTCTTCTGGTCATGGCTGAGCTCGCTACCTGCGCAAGAGACGCTAAAGCTCGGGCATTGAAAGCAGAGATCGGTGACGTGAGCAGAGTCGGCAGGAGATTCGGCAGGATGACATTCGATCGACTTGCTTCCGTCAACAGTGTTAGGAGACCTGCCAGTGCATTCTCGGCGTCGTCCTCGGAGCGTAGTAAGGCAAGCAGGTGAGGCAAAACTTGATCAATAGAGCGCTTGCCAATGACCTTCTGCAGTGAGTCGAACGCTTCCGCCGCAGCTTCTCGCACATCTTCGTCAGAGTCGACCAGCGCAGTCCGTACGACCGAGATGAGGGTCTTCTCGTACTCTTCGAGTGACTCTGGCGAGGCGGACGCAATAAGTTCGCGAAGGGCGATGCATATGCCTTGGCGTGCATCGGTGTCGGTAGAAGTCTGCAAGCCTTCTTCGAGTGTTGGCAAGAGGCTTGCCAGTACGCCCTCACCGGCTTTCCGTATGAGCTCGCCAAGCGCATTACCAGCGATGACTTTTTGCTCCATGTTTGAGCTTGCCAATCGCCGGATGAGTAGCTGGGTAAGCGTCGGGATTAGCTCACGTAGAGTGCGCGGTGTCGAGACCAGAGCCTTCCAGACCATAATCGCTGCCGTGCGCACCAGACCGGAAGTGTCGTTGCGACATATGTACAGACCAGAGAGCACTCTGTCGCGCTTCTCTTGACCGAGGACTTCGAGGAGTGACTGCCCAGCCTCGGTAGCGTTCTCCTCCATATCTTCTGCTTCCGTCTTACCGCTGATACCTGTAAGATTGAAGAGCAGATCTCCGACCAACTCCACCGAGCTGAGTCGGATGCGGTAGCTGTCGTCTGCCAAGCCACGTTCAAGCTCGGGAAGCAGCAAGTCGACAGAGCGAGCCGCGAAGTTCTTGACAAGTAGTCGGCCAGCTCGCAATGAAGTCTCGCGAATTGATTCAATGTCATCAGCAAGCCCAGCGAGGATAGGTGGGATGATCTTTGACAGGTAGTTGGCGAAGCTTTGTCCAAAGCAAGCAGGCAAGAAAATGAACAGAGACATGAACCCTTCGCGGACCGCAGCCTTGGAGCTGGCGACGTTCTGCAGGATCGTGGGCAGGGTCTCTTCGAGTCGGCCAGTGCCGAGACCAGCCAGTACTTCGCTGAGCGCTTGAGCAGAGCCAAGACGGTCACCAGCTCCCGTGTCTGATTTCAAAGTTTGCATGAGATCTGGAATGAGATCCGGAAGTGCATCTTCACCAAGCTTCTCAATAGTCGAGCCTAGTGCTTTGGAAGCCGTTGCTCTCGTGGCGGGTACTGGGTCTACGATAGCCACTCGAAGCCCAGCAACGAGTATAGGCAAGTGCTGGCTCAAGTCTCTTCGCTCTGTGAGGTGGGCAAGACTGCCGATGATCTGTGCCGCCTTTCGTTTCGTGCCGGAACGTTCGCCGAGACCTCTCTCGAGGATGCGCACAACGAGCGCAAGCGAAGGGGCATCGAGGTAATGGATGAAGTTGACCTTTATCAGAGCATCGAGCGCATCGTCAGTGTACTTAGTCGGATCGCTGAGCGCCTTGAGGAGGATGTCGACTTGACTCTTGACTTCGGGATTGGTGATAACCTCGCCGAAACGCTGGAGACTTCTCTTGGCGGACGCCCTGACTTCCTTGTGCGTGTCGTTGAGTACATCAGTGAGCGGTGGTATAATCTGTGGCAGACTGGTCGCCAACTGCTGTGGATCAAGGTAAGCCATCGCGCCCAGAGAGTCACTTGCTCCCTTCTTGCTACGCCATTGCGACTCGTCCAGCCCTTCGAGCAAGGTGGGCAACACTTGCTTGACGCCATACGAGCTCAGGGACGAGAAGCATGTCTTTGCTGCATCTAGACATGCTTCACGCACATCCGAGCTAGTATCGCCGAATCCAACGAGCAGCTGAGGCACAACTTGGATAACATATGGCTCGAAGATGCGTCCCAAGAGGAGCGACATGAGCTCGTACGCCAGATATGCTCCTTGTCGCTCGTTCGGGTCTTTCTTGTTCTCTGTTGCGCTCCGAAGGGTTGAGAGCAGACGGCTCTCCCTCATTGCTGCAAGCCCTCGTCCTTTGATGACACCCGCAAGTCCATAAGCAGCACCACGCCGCGCTGCATATTTCTTGGCGTGAAGTGTTTCCTCAAGTGTCTTTTGCAGATACTGGCTCGCCTGGTCCCTTGATGCTCGTACGAGAGGCGGCAAACATTGTGCCACAGCGTACTGCACGGACTCCGAAGGCGTGCTCAAGGTCTCCAGCAGCCGCTGTACAACCTGTGGTATTCTGGGGTCACCTTGCGGAAGATGACATGCAAGGGCACCGTATAGGATCACAACAGCCTCACTGACCAAGTCCTCTGCATGAGAGCTATTCGTCGAGCCACCCAATGTATTCTCGCACAGCTTCATCAGCTCTTCTACCTGCTCTTTGCCACGGCTGGTCACCACTGACGTTGCGGCTTGAACCATGCTGTCGCGTACCACGCTGTTCCTGTCGGAAAGCGGGCCACCTTCGATCAAGAAGTACATGAATGACGTGAGCTGGTCTTGTGGGAACGAGGCCGCGAATTCCCGCAATGCAAGTGCTACTCCATGCCTTGTCTCCCAAGGGTCGGAATTGTCTTTCTTCAGGGGCATACCGTATCGATCGACTTCGGGCTTCCTGGGCTTGGCGCACTCTGCGTATGTCTCTTGCAGTTGGTTGAAGGTCTTCTCGAAGATCGACGACTGGTCCTTGACGGAGCTCGCAGTCGCCCGAGCGGCCGCTCGACGCAGTTGTATGTCCTTCGACCCCAAGTATGGTAAACATTGAGCAGCGGTGTCAGTAGTAAGCTTCAGCTCGTTCTCTTCCCATATCTCGTGAGCGACTTCTCTGTGCTCTTCAACATCATCGTGGCAAGACAGCCATACCTCTACACAGAAGTCGCGCTCGGTGAGTTCAAGCTCTGCACTGATCGCCTGCAAGACAGCCCCACGCACAGCTGCATCTGATACAATGGCACCCTTCACAACCGTGTCCATCTCGACCTTGTTTATTGTGGGCGCCACGTATCTGCACAGATCGGTGAAGCAGTCTTTGAGCGCACGGAAGTGTTGTGTATATCTCTCCATCGACGAGATGAGCGTCCTGAGGAGTTTCTCGCGCGGAAGGCGCGAGTCGCTGCAGACACTTGTGTGAAACGAGAGGAACTCCACAGCAAGTATGATCTGCTCGTCAGCATCATCACCAGCAGTCCTGTCAATGCCGCCGTTCTCAAGTACGAGAAATACCAGCGCAAGGATATAGCTGAGTGTGACCGTGTCGAAAGGCCTCTGTTCACCCAAAAAGCGAAGTCTGTAGAGCAATCTTGTCACTAGGTCTCCAAGCGTCTCCGCCAGCAGATTCTCGGGCAGCATTGTGATACCTGCAGATCGGAGAGTTGCGACACCTACGAACGGCCGAAGAGCACCAAGTCGGCTTGAGGTCTTCCCAGCACACTGCAGGTATCCGAGTGACGCAGTATCGCCGAGCACGAGCCCAGCCCCTGCTTCGATAACACCGAAGAGAAGGGACACTGCCGGGCCAAACCACGCCTCCGCTTCTGTGGGTGGGCCCGATGCTAAGGCGCTGATCATGCCAATGCCTCGTCGCAGATGCGCATCGACTTGCCCAACTCTTTTGCGGATTTCAGACTCCCTGCTCAGTTGTGCATTGACTTTGGACTGCTCTTCTGGCGTGAGCTTCTTAGTTTGGCCCTTCTTCTGGGCAATCTGCGCGCGCAATTCATCTTCCCACTTCAAGGTGTCGTAGTCTTTCGTGTTTCGATTAATTGGCTGTGTTTGAGCTTGCATGGATAAGACGTCCACGAACACGGTTCCTTCCGGAGTCCTGTATATTGCAGCTTCGGTCGGTCCGATGTCTGCCAACTGTGACGGCTCCAAGTCAATGCGTAATTGCGCAACGATGAGCGGCGTCAGCGTCTCGGGCGCGACGAAGGCAAGCTCAGCGGCAGCGCTGAAAGCTGCAGCCTGAAATGTTGGCAAAGCCATGTACACGTCGTTCTCAGTGACCGCAACGATTTGCTGCAAACACTCTTCTGAATGGCTGCTCGCAAGTTGGCCAGGATCCGTGCCTGTGCGAAGGCAAAGCTCGATCCAAGCTGCGTGCGGGATCAACTGCGGCCGACAAAGGACGAGCAAGGCCACCATCTGAGCCTGCATACTCTCGGTCGATATTCGCGGTCCATCCTGAGCAGGACAGATCGCACGAACTACCTTGAATAAGCCACTGCGCCCGTCCTTGGCTGCAGCAGCTGCAGTGTCCCTCACTTCGAGTTCAACGTCCTCGCACCATTGCCAAAGGCCTCCAATTACCACATTCGAGACACCAGCCATGTCCGATGCGTACAGAGATTTTAACGCATCCAGGGCGTTGCTGCGTACTCTAGGCGGGCTGCTCGCAGATACAACCACGAATATCAGTGCCTGAGCCCAGCTATTCCTGCTAGCCCTGCCACTCTCGCCACTAGGCAAGCTCGTAAAAGTAGCAATCAGTGCACGTACGTACCATCGAAGGTCTTCTTCGGTCGTGAGCTTGGTGTAGACTCGTGTGTTGAGAAGGAAAGAAGGCTTTGGGTTGAGAGTCATAGCTCGTTCAGCCACGTTCGCCTTCTTTGCAGACGACGCGGTTTTCGAGAGGGGCATAATCGGAATCTTGCTTAAGCACAGAGCGGTAGCTGCACAAGCAATTGAGACTTGCCCTGATTGTATGGCTGGCACTGGATTTGCAGCGACATCGTTCAATATGTCGATCAACTTGACGATGCTTGCATCCAGGATGGCCGTAGCACTTGGTCCCTTAACAGCTGCGTCACTCAGACGCCAAATCATCTCTGCCAAAGAGAGGGCCCACACTCGACGTATCGGCAAGCGCTTCTCGCTCAGTCCCTTGGTGAAACTCTCCGAGACGGAACCTTCCACCTTGAGGTCAAGCTCGAGAGCGTGAACGAGACATCGTACCGCCGCATCCAGTTCTGCAGCCGCAGCAGCTTCGTTTGATTCTTTGCTTGCGACCGCCAGGAGTGCATGAGGCACCTTGGTAGCGACTGAGGCATTACTAGCAAGAGCACCCAGCATCTTGGAATGCAGAACCCTCTGTTCCGCGCCAGTAACCTTGCCCGACTTTAGAGGGCTTAAGATCTCGTCGCCAATCCTGTCGATCGTCGCATCGTCGTTGCAGAGCTTCGCAATCGCTTCAAAGGTGTGCATGGCCCCATCTCGAATGTCACTGTTGCTCGACTTGATGTTCGATAGTAATGGCTTTAGTAATTGGGATTGGAGCACGTCTGAAAGGTCGAAGTCTGGCGGTAGTGCCAATATGATAGGAGTGACAAGGTCATTCAGCACGACCTCGGGTGCCCGTAACAACGCCTTTTCGATCGCTGGCGCTACTTCGCTCTTCAGCACGTCAATATCCACAAATGCAGCGAAGAAGTCGTGCAGTGCCTGCGCGATGTATGCTGGTAGCCGCACGCGTGAACCAAGGATCTCCCGCACGTAGAACGTGATGATATCGTGCTTCCGGGAACCGACTACATCTTTTCGGTATGCAAGTCTAGCACAGACACCGGATATGATACCCAGTGGCAGCGCATGAACCGCTGTGGGGCCAGACGCTTTTGTTGTCAGAGCAGAAATCCGTTCGTCGATTGCACGTGCTCCGAACTCTGCCTTGGCGAGACTCCGGAACGCACGCCGACTAACCCGATGTGCTGTGGCAACTGTGCTATCCTTTGGTTGAGATGCAAGAAGCGTTGCAAGAGAATTGGTCAAGGCCACCACTAGTTGACTGCCCAATGCCGCCCAGGTAGATGCCTGGCTCGAAGCATACTGCATGAGCAACGAGCACCATCTTACAAGTACGAAAGCGTTACCAGGAGCAATGCCCGGTCGTGCCGCTTCTTGCTCGATGTGAGCAACGAACCTAGGCAGGGTCTTGGTGGCGCTGGGCAACGCAGCAATGGCGGAGATGGTCTCCTCGATAGCCCGTCTCGACCGAGTATCGACGTACAGCGCATACGTGTCCGCGAGCACCGCTAGAAGTCCAAGAACCTGTGGATCCGGGAGGCTGTCGAGCCTGTCACAGAGGGTCCGCAGCTCCTGCACTCGCCGCTTGGTCGAGTTGGATAGGAGAGTCTTCCGAACGTCCGCAAGGTCGAAGGCATGATCCCCGTTGGTAGCAACCTCTGCCATACTTCTCCTGATATCTGTCTCTGCACCGCTGTGGTGTTTGCTTGTCTGTTTCGCTCCAGTGTTTCTTCATGAAGTGCGGTATGGATGTGAATGCGGCCCGACCCTCCCGCCGTGCATGTGGCGATCTCTTTCTTTGCATCGCGAAACAATCATGACTCTCACTTGACATCACATTCACCGTTTGTATATCTGATTGAATCTACACAGGATGGCGGGTGGTACGAAGAAGAAGAAAAGCAAGCCGTTGTCAAATCCTGCGCGAGGCTTCCAAACCACGTCAATACCCAAGGCTGCCATCGTCGACATTGTCAAAGACGAAGAAAGCAAAGATGTTTCGGGTGCTCTCACACCTGACACTGCGCCAACATCCGTCAGCTCCGAAGATGTCAAGCAGGATACCGTAGGCACTGAACCGCAACGCGAACTCCACGAACTGAGCCCTGAGGAACTCGAGGCTCGATTGGAGGCAGGAGAACTCCAAGCATTCATCGACAGCTATGCCTCAAAGGTACGAAAAGACGCTGTTCGGCTGGCCACCAGGCTGGACACCGATAAGCGTGTTCTTCGAGGCCAAGCAGAATTCCTGTCCATCAAGACTTGGCTGCCTGAAGAATTGATACAACAGATTCTCGATCTCACGCTCTCTGAAGAGCAGACAGATCGACGAAGTGTCGTGAAGAAGTCCCCGACTGGTGATGACCTTGTGTCGAAAGTCTGGACTTTACGCACGTGCCTGCTGGATCTTGGTTTCAGGTCCCAGGACGTGTCTGATGCACTGAGTTGGGTCATTGGAACTCCTCCTACTGTCGAGACAGGTGGGTCAACCTGGGGACTCGGTGAGGTGCTGGACTGGCTCGCACTGCATGCGCAAGCCAACGCTCTACGTGACTATGATGAGCTCAGAATCCATGCAGTCGCACCGGTACCTCATGACGATGATGCAAAAACTAGCAAGCCTGACGTCGCACCGAAATCACGCAACCATCGAGCGGAAGCAGCGAGTGCACAAGTGAACGACAGCCATGATGGCAAAGGCGATCTGGACGTCAGCGATGTAGAGAGCGACTGGGGTCCAGACGAGCTTCTGTCTGCTCATTTGCGGACAAAAGCGCGTCTATTCGAGATCGACCCTAGTTCGGGTGAAAACGCACAGGCGAAGAAGAAGCGACCGGCCAGAAGAACAGGGCTTGTTCGTGAAGGGCCTGCTGAGCCGCCGGTCAAGACCATTGGCGAGAAGAAGCTGGAGAAGAAGCTGCGAAAGATCGAGTCCGACCTGCTGTTCGATCAACGCGAAGCAGCTGAGCGGTGGAGCGAGAAGAGAACTGAGTTGTCTCGTGAGATTGCCGAGCGCAACCGATTGCAGCTCGCGCCGAGCAGTCTTGAAACCAAGCCTGACGTGTTGGAGTCATCCTCTGCATCGTCGCCACCTGACGTGTCCAGCGAGGCCGAGAAGCTTGGCCAAGCAATGCTTGAGGAGAACGTTGACGACGATGGCGATGACATGCTTAGTGGCATGTTCAATGCTTTGCCCGGCGTTTTGGACACAGCCAGTACACCGAACGCTGAGGGGCAGTCGAATGTGACAATCCGCGACTTTGGCCGCTGGACTGGCATGAACCCAAAACGGATCCTCGAGGAAGCTCTCAAATCTCGAATTGCAGGTGCTAAGTTGCGCCTAAAGCTCATCTCGCCAAGTACGTATGCTAGTCGGCATTCGCTGACCGTACACTGGTCGAAAGACCAAGAAATCATCGACGCCTCGTATTTGCCCGACATCGAGGTGAAGTCAAAGGCTCGCTTGACGGTCATCAGCATGACTGGGCAAGCGACACCGGAGGAAGCGCAGAGTGAAGCGTTGATCTGCACAATCGCGCTGTTTCTGATATTCTCCAGTTCGCCGAAAGAAGAGAAAGTTCATATGAAGCTTCCGCCTCCCTTCCGCGATGTCTGGACGGAACTACTGGCTTCGAAACAAGAACACGCTGATGCATCGGATCGCTCCGCGGTCAAGGATCTTCGTAGCCTGGTGGACAAGGCCATGCCACAACCGGATCAAAGCGAAGATGAAGACGAAGTCGTCTTCAAAGCTGGCAGCAGACATCGAAGTGCTGCCGCCAGTGGATTTTCTACTCCAGCGCCGGAAAGAGATCCAGCTGGCTCAACAATAGTGTTGCCCGAACTTTCTGAGCTATGGGCTCGCAAAGTGTCCACACAAGCCTATCAGAGGATGCTGTTTGCGCGCATGAACCTCCCTATTTTCCACTTCAAGGCCGCCGCTCTGCAGGCAATCCACAGGCATCCCATAACGATCCTAGTCTCGGAGACTGGATCTGGTAAATCTACACAGCTCCCAGCCTACATCCTGGAGGAGGAACTGTCGCACGGGCGCCCTTGCAAGATCTACTGCACCGAACCACGGAGGATCTCTGCCATATCGCTAGCGAACCGTGTCAGCGAGGAGATGGGAGAGCGGAAGGGGGATGTTGGGACGGCTCGTTCACTCGTAGGATATACTGTCCGGCTGGAGTCTCACACGACTTCTACAACACGACTAGTATATGCAACGACAGGTATAGTGTTACGCATGCTGGAGAGCGCTGATGGTCTGAGCGATATCACGCATCTCATCATCGACGAGGTACGTAACTTCACCCTGCCGCTAAGACATCTGCTGATTATCTATTCTTTCTGTGCCAGGTCCATGAACGAAGCATTGACACAGACTTCCTGCTCATCATGTTGCGCTCTCTACGGCAACGGAGGCCAGATCTACGAGTGGTACTCATGAGCGCCACAGTCAATGCTCAGAAGTTCTCAGATTATCTCGACGGAGCACCGATCATTGACGTGCCCGGACGGACGTTTCCTGTGCAAGCGAAATTTCTAGAAGACGCCATCGAGCTCACAAAACACACACTGGACGACGCTGCTCCCGCTACTGGTGATGACGATGACGTCGTAGAGCATGAAGGCGATGCGAAGGCCACTGACGCTGGAAAGCTGGCTGGCTACACTCAGCGCACTTTGAAGACCTTGGCTAGCTACGACGAGTATCGCATTGACTTTGGCCTGATACTCAAGCTCCTCCAATCTGTCGCCTATGACCCAGCGTACAGTCGCTTCTCTCGGGCCGTGTTAGTGTTCTTGCCAGGAATTGCTGAAATTCGGCAGCTCAACGATATGCTTGGTGGTCATCCTGATTTCTCTCGCGGCTGGATGGTATACCCTCTACATTCGAGCTTCTCGAGCGAAGATCAGCAAGCTGCCTTTGAAGTTCCTCAACAGGGCATTCGAAAAATTGTGCTTGCCACGAATATTGCCGAGACTGGCATCACAATCCCCGATGTGACTTGCGTGATCGATACATGCAAGGCGCGAGAGATGAGGTACGACGAGAAGAGGCAAATGTCACGACTGATCTTGTCGTTCATTGCCAGAGCCAACGCCAAACAAAGAAGAGGGAGAGCTGGTCGTGTCCAAGAAGGTATCTGCTTTCACCTCATCACGAAGTACCGGCACGACGAGCTCATGGCCGACAGCCAGACGCCCGAAATGCTGCGTCTGTCGCTGCAAGAGTTATGTATGAGGGTGAAAGTTTGCAGGCTAGGTGACATCGAGACAGCGCTGTCTAGTGCGCTCGACGCACCCTTGAGCCGCAATATTCGACGAGCAATTGATGCTCTGGTCGATGTCGAGGCTCTCACGTTGAGTGAGGAGCTAACACCGCTGGGCATGCAGCTTGCGAAGCTTCCGCTTGATGCACAGCTAGGGAAGCTGGTACTGTTAGGCAGCATTTTCGGCTGCCTCGACTTCACGTTAACAGTGGCCGCCGCTCTAACGTCAAAATCGCCGTTCCTTAGCCCAATGCATGCAAAGAAGCAAGCAGAAACTGTTCGCCTGGGTTTCAAGCGCGGCGACAGCGACCTCGGAACTCTGTACAACGCATATTGCAGTTGGCGCAATGTCTGCAGGACCAACGGCATTCCTGAATATCAATTCTGCAATAAGAACTTCTTGAGCTCGCAAAATCTGGCCAACATCGAGGACCTCAAGGCCCAGTTGCTGACCTCCCTCGTGGACGCGGGATTCGTGCAGCTTGGTGCTGGCGAGCGAGCAGCGCTTTCGAGGATCCGTCCTGGCTCACGCCAACGCAATTTCGTGGAGCTGCCAGAGCGGTATTGTGTTACGGATAAGGATGACCGGGTCATGGCGTCTGTGGTAGCATGGTCTTTCTACCCGAAGATCATCAAGCGTGATGGGAAAGGCTGGCGTAACATCGCCAACAGTCAGACTCTCGCCCTGCACCCGTCCTCGGTCAACAAGAACTCACTCTCGCCCGAAACCACACTTCTATCGTTCTACAGTATCCTGCAGAGCTCATCAAAATACACCAACGCACAAGAGACTACACCAGCACCCGAGATGGCGCTCATACTGCTCGCCGGCGACGCAGCCTTCCACATGTACGCGGGCGTGATCGTCATCGACGGCAATCGGCTGAGGTACAAAGTCAAAGACTGGAAGACAATGGTCGCGCTGAAGATGCTCCGGAGTAGGTTGAAGGAGGTGCTCGCAAGGCTCTACAGACTTCCTGGCAAGGAATTGGTTGGGAAGCATGCAGTGTGGTTTGGTCTGCTGGAGCTCATGTTCGAGAAGCAGCGGAAGGCATGATGTACGCTCCGAGTCGTAGCTAGATAGATCAAACGATGCCATCCTGAGCTGCTCCAAGAAATTTTTATGTCACGTCACGTGTTCTACTGACTGAGGCATCAGTTTGCCACCAAACTTCTTGCCTCTCAATCTCTCCACGAACACAATCACAAACACAAATCAGCCGAGATCATGGAGGACGACAACGACGATTTTGAAGTCGACCCTGCGATTGCGGAGGCTATGGGGTTTGCAGGCTTTGGTGCGCAGCCTGGGAAGAAGCGCAAATACGACGACAACGACGCCTTCGTGGATCCCGCAGCGGCCACGAGTGTCAGCACGGCGAGGACCAAGGATGTTGTCAAAGGCGCCAACAGCTTGCCACTTGGAATTCGCAAGAAAGAGCGAGCTGTGGATGAAGCGGCCAGCACTTCAGTAGATGGGCAGCACTCCGGTTTCAATATTGGCCCGGCAATTCACGCCGGACCTTCCGAGCGCAGTCTCGGGCCAGGACAGTCAGACATGCAGGCACTGCGGCACGGAGTGAAGAATGAGAGAGGCGACATGGTGTATTTCAAACCGAGCTTCATCGAAGATGATCCCTGGAAAGATCTCAGATCGAGCTGAGATCATTGTCTGCATAAAATACTCAGCAGTTGAACCTCGAGGGCTCTAGAAAGCGCGATAGATCACTGGCGAAAACTTTGTTTGCTGTTGTTAGTATATTGCAGCTTGACACAAACTAACAACTTATCGACACGCTTCGACCATAAGCTACCATCTACGTTCGTCATTCCTGCACATCTCAAACTCGCGGACGCAAAGACGTACATCGAGGAAGTACTAAGCTACCAATTCAATAATATCGACTATCTGGAAGAAGCACTGTGGGCTTGCCCTACTGAAATGCTGAATGGACGCCAATTGCCGGATGGCAACAAAAGTCTGGCGGTGGTCGGCGACGCGGTGCTTCACCTTGTGGTAGTGTACTACTGCTACGGGAGAAATATGGCTCGAGGTAAAAACAGCCATCATATTCATTTCTGGTGCCACACTGACGCGACCTGCGAATAGGTCCTGCAAACGATGTGTGGAAGAGGGTTGCGTGCAACGAGTATCTGGCTGCGCTTCCTCATGCAGTAGGCGTGGCCAGATTCGTCAACATGAATGCTGGCATGACAGCCATGTCTGAGTACATGAGAGCCACTGCAGTCGAGGCAATCTTCGGTGCGGTGTTCAACGACTGCAAGGGCGACTATCAGACCTTGCTCAAGGCCGTGACTGCGATGGGGGTGTTTGCTGGTCTGGAGTCCGATGAAGAGTAGTGCGCACCTTTCTTGCTGCCCTGGTGGGCTGATGGTACACTATTGGCTCTGTACAACGGTCCCGCTTGCTGTGAGTCCATGTCGCTAAACCATCTCACTGTTCGTATGCCACAATTGCTTCCGCGACACCTTCGGGGCTTGGCTTCGCTGCGCAAACGTCTGGCTCGTATCCGAACTCCTGCAAGAGAAAATCTCTTGTGGTCGGTCCAATTGTGGCAACGCGCGACTTCAGCGTCCCAACCACGGCCTGCTTTCTAGCTTCACTATACTTGCCCGTCGTCTCGAGCCATCCAAGCGCATTGAGCATAGCTTCGCATCCTTGAGGTGAGAACACCACCACCCATTGCTTCTTGACACTTTTTACCTTGGCTTCACGTAGAAGTCGCATGAAGTTTTCCTCGAATGTGGCGGCCTCGCCAGTCTCATACACGACCAATTCAGTCACGGGTGTCCGCTCGTCTGCTGATAGTCCATTCGACTGCAACGTATTCGGGATGATGTCCCGTCGTTGTTCACCGACCATGAACAGCAGAGGTAGCGCTTGCCCATTGAGATGAGTAACGTCCTGCGATAGCGACTTCCGGTGGTTCAGGATGAACTCGGCCAATGCCTCCCCATTACCTGTCTCCTCTCCTAGCACAGGACAGGGTAGACCAAGTGACCTCACTCCTCGTGCAGTGGCAGGGCCAACGACGTACAATGGCATGTCCTTGTCGAACAACGCTCCCAACTTTGACGGGTCGAGCTTCGATACAATATATCCGAATGCATCGACAGCACGCTGGGAGGTAAAGATGAGTCCGCCGTACTTCTTGGCTGGGTTGTTTGTTGCTCTGCGTAGGTAGGCATCGTTCGCCTCGCTTCCTCCAGCAAATGCAAAGCGTTCCGCAGATCGTCGTAGTGATCTCAGCGCATCGTCACGAAACATGTGCTCCAGTACCGGAACAAAGATTGGCTTGTACTTTGCATTACTCAAAGAGTCAAAGTGTTCCTCGTACGTGTCGACGGGTGAGGATTTTGTCTTGAGTAGATAGACTGGTATTTGGTCGATCGTTAAGCCGGCCAGCCCGCTTGTAACGTCTTCCATCTCGACCGACTCATTTATCAAGGAGTGTGATGTTGATAGAGTGAAGACTGCAGTTGCGAGAGTTCACTGGACGTGCTTTGTGGTTGCTAGCGCCGGCTCTCAGCGCCACTCCCGGCGACTTCACGTCTCCGTCTGGGGAAGGAAAGAGCACGGATCAGTGCTTGAGTGCATTTGTCAGTCATGGAGGTGCGACGATGCCTCTCACCGAGATTGACTATCCTATCCTGCAACACTTCTTGTGTGTTGTCGAGTCTAGAACAGGTATGCCGGCGCAGCCACTAGATGCCACGTCAGAGCAGTTGGCCAAAGTTGGACAGAAGCAGGATGAAGAGAACACCAAGCCTTTGCCGAAAGGTGTCGTGCTAGGTCCTGATGGCAAGCCGTATGTTGCGATGACACTGTATGGTTGAGCGAGACTGATGGGTCGAAGGTGCCGAACCTGTACATCAGTCTCATCATGGCTCGCGATGACGAAGCAGAAACCGTCCAATGTGGCAGCGTCTACACCTCCCTCTGCTACGGCTACGCCAGTGGCTCAACCACGATCAGACTGTCCCCCAGACGTTGAGCAGCTCGGACGATCAGGCTGGACGCTTCTCCATGCAATCACTGCGAATTACCCAGAACGCCCTTCGCCTACTCATCAGACCGAGACCAAACAGTTTATTAGCTTATTTGGCAAGCTGTACCCTTGTTGGGTATGCGCAAATGAATTCAAGGCATGGATGAAAGATGGCAATGAGCCTAGAGTTAGCAACAGGGAAGAGTTCGGGCGGTGGGCGTGCGAGGCGCATAACGCGGTCAATGTGAAGCTTGGCAAAGAGTCGTTCGACTGCAACAAGTGGCAAGAAAGATGGCGTACAGGCTGGAAAGATGGCTCGTGCGATGGTTGATGGGAAAGTCGGACTGCAGAAAACATTTCTGGAGCATAACGACAGCGCCGGGATCTCCGCTCTACATAAACCTGCTACGACTCACACCCTTCAATCGCCTCGCGGGCTGCTAGAAATACCGCGAGCACACGTCCGGCTCTTCATGGAAATCTCGCTTGGTCTCTTACAGCGGACAATGGTTCTCATGCATGCCGGGCAACTGCTTGTCGGTTGCCATGTATTCCTCGCTATAGGAATCCAGCCTTATCTTCTTCTGCATGACCCTCGATAGGGGCTGCGGCAGCTATACAGCTTAAATTTGCTGATCAATCCCTCTTCGCCGTCGAACGTGACTATTGCAGTTTTCTGAGATCTCTGGCCAATGGGAGGCAGTCGACTTGAACACGGACGATTGTCGACAGCCATACATGCTGCATGCTAAGTCAACTTCGATGCAGACGGCTGAATATGGAAGCTGTGTCCGCAGCGTTCACCACGCAGCACTGTCCTCCTCTCATATTGTGGTAGCGGGAGTATGGTAGCACGACGCCGAGCTGCACTTCACCAAGTGAAGGGCGATCACATCTTCCTCCAGCACGGGCTTACCCCGGCGACTTCGAGCTCCTGGTTATCTTCGCTTCTACCGACTACGCCAATCATAACATCAAGCCGTTATGGTGTAGTGGTGAGCATACCAGCTTGTTGGTGATTTCCATCGAAGGATTGAGCAATCGAACCTTCGTGGAATTGCCTTCTGCGGGTGACCTAAGTTCGATCCTTAGTGGCGGCGATACATCTTTTTGCCATTGATCGATGCCTCTTCGAACAATAGGATGGGGCTGTATGTGATGGTCAATACGACTTATGGTTCGAGGAGGAATCGCTTTGCTATTGCACCATCTCTTCGATGTGGGACTGGGTTGCGCATGGGCTTCGATGAACCAGAATTACTGACAGAATCCAACCTAAAACTTTGAGTCATACACGATCGAAGTGCTTTAGCTGACCAGCTATAGGTCTTGAACGTTTTTCGTCAAGAGCTCGTACTAGCCTCGCACCACTATGACTAGGTAGCCAATGTTGCTCCTTCACTTGCACTCTCAACGAACAACAATCCATTACCCGGATGTGGCTCCATACTGTGACCTCTGTGCTCAGAGGCATGTGTCAATGGTCTCAAGCGCAACCCCTTCTCGCAGAAACAGAGGAGGCATTTCCCTTTACGATCCATAACATGAGGAATTGCATGGTACACTAGCATACTGCATATTTGAGACCAGCCCTCGGTGGCTAGAAGTACCAACACGACCTTCGCATAGTCTCAGCATTCTACAGCGATCTCCCACCAGTATTCCGGTGGCTCCTGGCGTTCCGATCTCACAACGCCTTGTCTGTTCACTACATCGTTGAGCTTGTTCTCGGCGCCCTGTCTCCAATCGGATTCTCCGGCTGTATATCGCAATAGTACGTCCTTCAGCCAGCCTCGATTTCGTTCTCCAATGGCCTCTGCCCAATGAACAACGGCGCAATGGCGATTCAATACGGCACGCGAAGCGTACGGGTCCACGCCGAACGACCGATCGAAGCGGCTCCAGGCAAATACATTGCCGCTGTAGTACATTGGCAACGTTTCGTCACGCACCTGGCAGCAAACACGCGTGAGAGGTGGCTGCTGTACTGCGTGCTGTACCTCTGACAGCCTGCGACCCGCTGCTACGATAGCATGGTCTCTGCACGGTTCATCAGCATCTTGTGATATTGGCTTGATGACGCAGAGCTCCCAGATGCGATTCCTGAGCTCCGAAGGTAGCGCAAGCAGGGGCGAAGTCTGTTTCGACTTGTACTGATCTCCGTCAATGCCTCTAAGGTAAGGGTCAGCTTGCGACTAAAGCGTAGGAACCAGAATACCTACCCTTCGATTGCTCCAGCACGTTCATTGGCGGCTACTTCTGTTTGCTGCATGCTTTCGATTTTGCTAGTAAAGGCGTGGCGTAGGTGTCGTCCTTGAGGGTTGTGTTCGTGGCTTCGACGGGACATTCAGCTAACATTTGAAGACTCGCTGTACAAGACAGAAGCCCGACCGGCCAAAAGAAAATGTCAACACAATGTATACGAGTCTATACGCTTCACCACATGCTATGTCAGCAGTGACGGTCCGATACTGACATGTTTGCCTAGATATATGACCACGATGACAGGCAGCCACAATAACCACCTCGTCAGAACGACTTATTCACGCCATGCCACTCCGGATTTTCGCGTGCACTCCTAACCATCACACCCACCCATGACGCTGCTGGTGCCTTGATATCACGCGCCTCCGCGCCCACCGTAACGAGCGCCTGATTCACCACAGCATCGCCGAGCACCTTCTCTATATCTCCTCGTGGGAACAGGGTTTCGATGGCCTCCACTTCCTCTCCATTCGTGAAGAGCAAGGCTGCCGGCCGCTTAAAGTCGATCGTCACCGCTAATCGGATCAGGCGGGCGAGTGGACTGATTCTCTCCGCAATGCCAGGCGAGGTATGTAGGGCGATAGCCACCCACACATCGTGCGCGTCGGCATCCGACACACCATGAGCACGAAGGTGGCTCGTTGCGGCATCTCCTCCCTCGACCTCGAAGCGCTGGGAGCCGTTGTGTGCTGCACAGCTCCCGACGTCGTGGAAGATGCATGCTGCGAACAGCAAAGGCAGACGCTCGAACGAGCCATATTCTGAGCCTTCGCGCTGTGACAAAGCTTTCGCATACAGCCACACGCGTAGACTGTGGGTCAGGATTGCTGGATGTAGGTTCTCAGCGGCGTACGCATATGCTGATTGTGAGAGCTTGTCCGCCGGTACGCAGCTGAAGGTGGCGCTGTCGGTGGCCATGGTAGACGTGCGAGCACCTTGACTCTGCCAACCAGCGAGATCGGAAGGAGGACACATTGTAGGCTGGCCAGTATTTATGTTCGCAGAACCACAGCAGCGAAGCGAGCGATATATGTCCCTTTCGTATGGTTCGAAGCAAGATCTGGCATTCGGCTTTCATAGGAAATAGAAGGGCGTTATGTAGAGTGCTTTCTCAAACGCTGACTAATCGAAAATTAGCGCTGTCAAGCTTCGCCTAGGGCTTGGCCTTCTTCAAGGGGCTTGGTTCATAGTCTGCGTGTCTGTTGTAAATGGTGTGTCAGTGGTCTAGGTCAGTCCCTCAAGATGTCAAGATTGTCATTGGCCCATGCTGATATCATGACCCGTCTTTGCTTGGATGGAGGTGCCATGGTTGAAATGTTGCGCTGCTTGATATATGTGAGGATACCGCTTCAGCAAAGTCTCAGCACTCCCCGTTGAGCTAGGACTTGACCTCATTCCCGTCCACGACCTTCTCCTCACCATCGCTTGAACCCGAATCGTGCAGCTCGGCACCAGTAACATCATGCCTCGCATCCCACGACTCCAACTGACCCAAAGGCACTTTCACAAGCCGATGCGTCTCCGCACCATTGCCCAACCGAACGAGTTCATATCTCATCCGATACTTGCCCCAGATGGGCAACACCTTGATCCACAGCGCATACCAGATCCCGCAAAGTATGAGAATCCCAATGCTGGTCACGATATACGTGCCGTACCAAAAGCTCACATCCCCTCCATTGCGACCTGTCGCAGGTGGGTACCAAGGCATGATGATGAGGTAAAGCTGCACTACAACGCTAAACACCAGGACTGGTAACCAAGCGCGGAATTGCGGTCGTGGGAGACCGAGACGGCGGTGTCGAGCGCGGATAAAGAAGATGCCGATTGTCATGAGCAGGTTGAAGATGGATGAGGGATAGACCTGAAGATCGGTGGTGAAATTAAACGCATCCCCTGCAGGCGGCGCGAGTATGAGCAATATCGTCAGCACCCATTTGACGACATAAGGACCAAGCGGCGTCCCAAAAGGCTTAGTCGAAACCCAGAACTTCGGCCAGGGCAACACGCCCTGTCGTCCACATTCCCGGATCAACCGAGAAGTTCCGAGGAAGACCGCGACCAGATTCCCGAAAGAGCTGAGCGCGATAAGGAAGTTCAAGCCCTTGACCGAGCTGCTACTGCCGAAGACACGGGTGAAGAGGAGACCAGCGGCGATGGTCTTGCCTGCTTTGATGTTCGCGACGGGGATGGCGGCAAAGTAGGCAATGTTAGCTAGCATGTATAGGATGGCGACCAGGATCACGGCTGCAAAACCGCTGTTCTTGATTTTCTTGACGGGGTTCTGAACCTCGCCTACGACGTTGAAGGCGTTTTCGTAGCCGGCGTCTGCATTTCAATGTCAGCGAGAGCGTAATGCATGCGTGTATGTGACTGACAGGCAAAGATGATCTTGATCATAGCATTAGTACACCCATACACCGTGGCCTCGCCCTCAAAAGCATTATGAAAATGCTCATGCGAGTCCTTAACCCTCGTATGCCCACCCAGCACAACCAACCCCGTAATCGAGATGAAAACCAACGTAACCAACTTGACCATGCCAATCCCATTACTCGCCCAATACGAGAACCGCGTATTAAACACCACGCACAGAAACGCCAACGAATAAACTGCAATGGCCAACCCCTTCGTCTCCCACTCCGTCGCTATACGACCACCAGCAGCGAACAGATAATTGGCGCATACCACCGAGTTCCCGCTGCTAAAGGAGAGGACCACGGTTTGGACTGCGAAAGCTAAGGGGAAGAAGTACCGTGGTCGTGGGTAGGCTTGTTCGAGGTAGACTGCTTCCGAGCCCGAGCGGTTGGGGAAGTAGGCGGCGAATTCGAGGTAGACTGAGAACATGGCTAGGGAGGTTAGGAGGCCGATGAACCAGTATACGAGGCTGAGGCCTACTGAGCCGGTGCCGCGCAGGATGGAGGATGCTGTGACACCATCAGTATCGATCTGCTGAGAAGAGTGTCGCTGACTTACGGGTTGAGAAGATGCCCGTGCCAACCATCTTGCTCAGATTCAAGAACACAATCGTGATGGAGCCAACATTGAGGCCGAGCGGGGACGTCGTCTCGACTGGCGCACCACTGGCTTCCTGATACGATACAGGAGAGTCATTGTCGGACTGAGCGCCGACAATCTTGAGTCCCTTGTCGGAGTATGTATCGCTCGTGACGCCTGCTGTTTCTTCGGTGACACGAGGCGAGGTCTTGGCGCCGAAGCGCTTGAACATCGCCGACATTTCCGGTAGCAGTCCTGGAAGCCAGAAGGAATGCAATGTTGTCAAAGTGACGTTTCATCAGTCAACCCAGTGTATATACGTACACTATCAGACTCGGTGCCATTGCGGCACGCACCCAGCACGCCTTGAGCTGATCTGCGAGCCAAATTGCGGCATCGGGGCAGCGTGTTGCACCATAAATTACCTCGCAGTAGCATTCCTACACTCGTGGTATATGAGGCGTCGTTGAAAGTCTGGATGAAGCAGTCGGTTCCTCATAGGGTTGCATTGATGTGCGCGTGTGGTTTTCAGCCAAGGATTGCGTGCGCTGGTGCTTCTGGCACGTCAGTGCTCCGTGCACTGGACGACATGTCGTGCTCACCCATCCACTACCTCTCGGTGAAGACTAGACGCGAAATAACAATAGTCGATCCGTATGTCGTTGTTGGGAGCCAGATATCTTGCGGGTTTTCGTTTCTCGCGCGAGTAAGGTAGCCAACAAATGGCCAGAAGTTTCCAACTGTTGCGTACCTCGAACGTTCACGCAGCGCAAGAGCTGCAGAAGAAAATTAGCCCACATAGTCACCTCGTGTGCACCCTGAACAGACGTGATGCTGAAGAATTTGCAATATTTCTCGGAGCGATCGTTGAACTGGATTTTGGAAATCTCACGCGCCTACCACCACACGGCATGATACCTTGAAGACCTACTACCATGATGTCTCCCTGCCTCCCAACTCATCGGTGAGCAGGGTAGACTGTGTACAGGAGCGGTCTGCTCCTCCTCCTCCTCGCTTGCCGTTGTTGTCTTTCTGCTTCCCGTTCATCAACAGACGGCGCAGAGCGTGTGCAAGAGCGTCTTGCCACCAATCCTGCAAGCTTAAGCCGACTGAGACAAGTTGAAGATGCACCTCGTCCAGAACGTCGGCGTCGGCGGCCAAACACATCAATTGGCGCAAGGAAGTCCTACGAACCGTGCTATCATCCCAAATCCGTTCGGACCGGAACCTCTTATGTTATTTTTAACATTCACTCATCAACACTCACGACATTCGTGCCTCGTCGGAAAAAGATCTACCAGTCAATGGCTTCTTTCCGCTGAAAGCTAGTGCAAGTCGAATTTGGCTCTGCATGTCTTCTGACCACACCTCCAGTGTCGAGAGCGCACACGGAGCCGACCCTATCCCTTGCAAGGTCCAGAGTGAAGATCGCGGACTGACGGACCGTTCATTATCCTGGTACAGCCAACCTCTTCGATAGCGGTGCCGCGACCAGAAGTAATGCAAGAGCTGCTCACAAGCCATGAATATCTCTCCCATAGCCTTCTTCCTTTCCTATTTACAACCCCTCATCCATGCCCTCCGCCTCTCCCTCCGCAGGCTCGAGGACCTGCTTGACACTCGCCTCCAAACCAGTCGAAGCTTTCACCGGCTGCGGTACCTCAAGCGTCTCAGCCATCTCTACATCAGCCGTTGGGTCGACAGCCTGCAGCAAGGGCGAGCCAGCCGCGCTTCCTATACCTCCAGCTGCACCCTCCACTTCGAGAAACCTGTTAACCGGCCTCGCAGGCATGCCCGAACCACCCTCCAGCGCAGAACCCTGCATAGGAGTCTGACTCCCGTCATCCACTCTCAACGGCGTCCTGCCCTCCATCATAGGCGTCCCAAGTCTACTGCCCTCGCCCCTCGTAACATCCTCACTCCCCTCCCCCATCTCCCGATCCTCCTCCGCCTCCACCTCATCTCTGACACCCTTGATTAACCTCCTCATCGCCTCCCCCTCCCCAAAAATCCTCTCAAATTGCTGCCGCCGCCCAATCCAAATATTCTCGTATTCCGAGCTTTCAACCCCCAACTCCTCAATCTCCTTCTCCAACCCCCTAATCTCCTCCCCCGTCTCCTCCCTCCCCTTGACCTTCTTATCATCCAAAATCCCCGCAGCCAGACCATCATACCCCTTCCTCAATTCCAAAACCCTCTGCGCCTCAACCAACTGTCCCCTCAACTCCACCGTATTAGCCCGTACCGCATCAGCCGTCTCCAGAATCTTGGCCTTTTCAGCCGCGTACCGTTCCCGTTCGCGCTGGTTGGAGGTGTGCAACAACTGAATGCGCAGTAGACTACTCTCAAGCGCCGCGAAGTCGAGGAGGACGTCTGTGCGGAAGTTCTCTAGCTTTTCTGAAGGGGTTTCATCGTTGTTGGAGGTGGATTCTGGTGGTGGGGAGGGGAGGTGGGTGGGTAATTGGCGGAGCAGGGAGGAAGGGCCGAGGAGATTGCGCTGGACGCGTTGGAAGGCGCGTTCCTCGACTGCGAGGAGGCGCTTGGGGTGGAGCGCGTCTATTGGATGTTAGTTGGGGTTGAGTTGGTGAGGGAGGGTGCATGGTTTACCTTCTTGCGATTGCTCGGGGAGAAAGGCGTAGCTGTGTTGGTGCTCCATAATAAATTGCTGGCTGGGTAGTGGCAGCAACTAGTCCATTCGTCGGGCGAGTGAGCTGAAATGTCGCGAGTCTGTCGTTGCTGTCGAGCTCTTTCGGTGCTCTTGCTTGACACGCTCGCGCACCCGTTTAGGCTACCGGATCTTTCCGTATGCCTTGCAGCAGCACACCCGTTAGTCAAACTCTACACACAACCAATCCCCAGCTCCGACGCCGCGTTCACCTTCGCCGCCTGACGCGACGAACCTCCAACAGCTCCAAGCTAGAACATCAAGAACAAACACCCCCCCCAAACACATCACCCACTCACACACACACCATGGACACCCTCGTAGCCCGCTACTCGGCTCCCACCCACGCCTCCGAAGGCTACTCCAGCGAAGACACCCACCAACTCGCCCAAGATGCAGCACCGCCGCTCTCCCTCAACTTCGCCCTGCCCCCCATCGCCTCCAACGCCGCCTGGCTCCGCGCCATGACCGATGACGCCTCGAACCCTAACTGCCCCATCAAAATCGCCCACGGCACCACGACTCTAGCCTTCAGATTCAAGGGCGGGATAATCGTGGCTACGGATTCGCGAGCGACGGCGGGGAATTGGATTGCATCGCAGACGGTGAAGAAGGTGATTGAGATTAATTCGTGTTTGCTGGGGACGATGGCTGGAGGTGCTGCCGTAAGTTCACACATACATATCTAATCCTTGATGGGTGAGTAAAGTGCTGATGGGTGGTATGATGTCTAGGACTGCCAATACTGGCTCGCCTACCTAGGAATGCAATGCCGCCTCCACGAACTCCGCCACAAACGCCGCATCACCGTCGCTGCCGCCTCCAAAATCCTGGCCAACCTCGTCTACTCCTACAAAGGCATGGGTCTGAGCATGGGAACCATGTGTGCGGGCGTAACCCCCTCCGAGGGTCCCGCGCTGTACTACATTGACAGCGACGGGACGCGGTTGAGCGGTAACCTGTTTTGTGTGGGGAGTGGACAGACTTTCGCGTACGGAGTTTTGGACGCCGAGTATAGTTATGAGATGGGGGATGAGGAGGCGTTGGAGTTGGGGAGACGGTCGATCTTGGCCGCGACACACAGGGATGCGTACTCGGGAGGGTTCATCAATTTATATCATGTCAAGGAGGATGGGTGGGTGAAGCATGGGTTTAATGATACGGCGCCTATCTTCTGGGAGACCAAGCTCACCAAGGGCGAGTTCTCGAATGTCTCGGCCAAGCTGGAGGAGACGTCGGGGAGGGTGTGAGTACAGTTCTCCGTACAGATCCGGGGAGCATGGACATCAGCATACGGGGAGCGAAGGAGTCATGGTGTGGATGCTAGGGAAGCGTCAGTGAGACTTGTACTTTTATCCACGACGACACCACTGTGACACTAGTTTTGAGGAGCGATACACAGAGATAGTTGTACTATGATCATAAACTTCACATTACAATGCTCAAGTGAAGCGAACATGTGCTCGTTCTTGGCGTGACTGTTGCCTCATGAAACGCTAAAGTTGGTGCCCCACTATGTATGTTCGACTGCATCTACATCACCAAGCAAACGCGAGATACTCTTCAATCCACCACTTCTGCTCTGCGACAGCAAAGGACATTCGTTCACTCACTCACGTACACTCGACCTCCACAAGCCAACAAACCCTTCGGTAGCAATCAGACAAGATGCAGATCAAGTACCTCACATCCCCCCCACCATTACCACCATACTTGTACACATTCCGCTAACACCACTACCCTGCACACAGAGTCCGAACCCTCACGGTATCCATCCCCACCCACCACCTCCATCGTCCCCTCCCCACCAACGAACAGCTCACTAACCACTGCTTCACTCGTGGGGAATAGGGTAAAGAGATTGGTAAGCCTACCCCCAAGAAACACAACACCCAAAGAGGCAGACGATCATAGTAGTGGACTTGCTAATGACGATGGGATCACGACAGAGCTAGACATCGAAGCCGACTACAAGGTCTCCAAGATCAAGGAGCGCGTGGAGGAGAAGGAGGGCATTCCGCCCGTGCAGCAGCGGTTGATCTATGGGGGGAAGCAGATGTATGTTCCTATCCCCTATTCCCACCTTCACTCTGGGCATGGCTTCGTACCGCTTTACACACACAGTCAAGAAGGAGGTGAGGAGCTGGGAGGGAAGGCTGTGAGGAGAACAGAGGAACGGTGACGAGGGAGGTGTGTGCGGCTTGAGAGGAGCCTTGGCTGATTTGTGTGTTTTTGTCTGTTACAGGGCAGACGACAAAACCGCCGCTGAATACGCGCTCGAAGGCGGAGCGACGCTGCATTTGGTGCTGGCGTTGAGGGGTGGATGCGCGTGTCTCTGAGGCAGCGGCTTGCTCCTTCAAGACAAATAATCACTCACGATAAGAGACGTGCTCGCGACGAAGGCGCACTCGCGACAAAGATCAGTGCGTGTGGCAAGATCAGTAGGTCGGACATGAGCTAGAACACGAGGGGCCGATCAAATTGTTTGCCTCACGGCGAACGAACGGACCTTCACGACGAATATGTGCATATGTCTTTGCTGAGGCTGAGACGGGACGGCGTTTTCACGGTCGCTTGCTTGCTTGCGTGGGAGTCACCTGCATTTTGAGGATAGCGGGTAGAGAGGGCGATTAGTACAGTTATGGGCAGTGTGCAACGATGATAAATCAAAAACTCAGTGCACGACTTTGCGTTGATCTGTTAAGAAGATGAAGCCGCTGACTTGACCGCTGAAGCTGCTGATGTGACTGCTGAAGCGGCCGATACTAATGTGCATCTGCTGCGAATAAAGGTCTCGCCATGCGCACCACCCCTGCCAATCCACTGCCCGGTCGAACGAACTCACGATGTCGAGAACTTCAGCTCTTCTTCATGACCATCCGCCTCATGCAGCCCGCAAAGCCTGCCGCTCACTTTGCATGCGCATCGGTCTGGCGCCTGCGACATCTCCTATCCTTGCCAAATGATCCGACCTGCATGGTCCATGTTCATCAGTTGCGATTCACCAGGACGTGACCTCACATATTCCTGCAGCGCCCCGTCGAACGCCTCGAGGAAGCCGGGAGCATCGATTGCGTGCAATTGATGTAGGTCCACTGGCACTCCTGGAGGCCAAATCCTAGCGATCTGCAAGGGGAGCAGGCCTGCTGGATGAAGCATATGCATCGTTTCGACTGCGTAGGCTACCCTCGATCTGTCCTTGATGGGTCGGGTGCTAAATGGGTCTGCCCAGGCACAGCTGAGCTCCGAGTCGCGAAACATCACCTTCACTCTATCGAGGCTCGAGCCTAGTAGAAGGTACTCTCCAACGCCAGCACATTCGACTGTGTACTCACGGAGATGTCCGTCTTTCAAGGCCTGTCTGAGGTCGGTGAACGGCGTAGCCAGGTCCCATTCCTTCCGCCATGGCTCGTCACCGTATTCGAACACAATCGTGCGCAGCCGTGGTAGGGTCGTCAGGATATGAAAGATGCCGCTCAGATTCACGCAATTCTCGCAAAGCTTGCCCTCGCTCGTTGAGCATGTTCCCTGCTGCATTTCGTAGATCTCCAAGTGCGTGAGGTGGTCAAATAACTTCAGTGAGTGCTTGTTGTATTTGCTGAGGCATAGCTCACTGCGTTGAAAGACGAGAGTGCTCACTTCGTACAGCGTCGCAAGAGCCTCATTGTAGACCGACCGACTGACGGTGAGTAATGCCAGGTCGGGGATCGTCGCAGCGTACTCTTGAGCAGCACTGTGCACTCTCAAGTCGACTGGAAACCCCCGACCTCGGCGTGTGATGCGACGCGAAGGAGTGAACACAAGGCCGTAGATTTTTAGTCTGAGCTCTGCTGGCAGTCTGTCAAGAAGTGAGTGGCTTGCCATTGTCGATGACGAGCTTGATGTTGATGCGCGATGTGTTGTTGTTTATCGGTGACAGTTGTGAGTCAGTGGAGGAGCCACGTCGGCCAGATCAGGGTAGTGCGAACTTAGCGCGAGCTCTTGGCGGGAACGCACAATATTGGTGCCTGGCTACGCTAGCACGACAGAGATGGCAACAGAGGCTCTCGGCACTCCTGGCCAGCTAGGTCAGTGCGAGGTAGTGCAAGAGCAATGGATGGTAATACTAACGATTGAAAGCATGCAACGTGGTGCGCCCAATGTCCGGGCTGTCAGCAGTGCCGATACAGAGCTAGCACCTTGAGAGGCCACCTCAGTGTACGCCGATCTCACACGATGTCGATGAAGTAGCAGCAGCTATAGATCGATTGAGGTGTAGTCTGCATAGCAGGATACTGGGTGATGAAGGTCAGATATGACAGCAGAGCAAAGTGTTAGTTCTAGTCGTCGTCTTGGTCCATAAAGCCATCGATGCGGACTTGTCTCTGCCTAGCAGCTTCTTTGGTATCTTCGCAGAACTCCCATCGCCTACAATCTTTCTTGCCCTCGATCTCAGCCCATGTAACCGAGTCTGAGCCGCCTTCATCAGCGAAGATGTCATTCATGACCCCTGCGAGCGCGATCGTGAAGTCGGCACGCATCTTAGAGTCTGTCGCTATGCCACCTGTGCGCAGTACGCGGGTCTCATGAACGTTATCGGCGACAAAGAAAGGTAGTAATGTGACCGCGGTTCTGTCGTAAGTGTTCGCTTCGAACCTCAAGTACTCCAGTGCTCGTCTCATGGTGTTTTCTGCGGGAACACCATGCCGCGCGTGTCTTGCTTTCTCGCCACGAGCCAGTGCAGACCACGCACCTTGCAGAGCAGGGAGCTCAAGACTAAGCTGGACCTTCAGCCCAAGCACCTGCACTTTCCCTACTTCATTGCTAGAAAGCTCAGTGGAATGCTCGGTAGCCAGCTTTCGTAGGAGCTCGGGTATGTAGTCTGCGAAGCTGAATATGTCTTCGAAGACAATGGTCGCACGCCTGAGCTTTGGCATGTCTACTAGATGCTCTAACAGACCATAGCCGGAAGCATAGCAGAAATTACAGATCTGCGCTTCCTCGATGCGTGGAAAGAAGTTCGTGACTCTTACTACACCAAGCCGCTGCTCCAAGGGCGGGTAGGGGTACTGGTTCTCACAGTAGCAGATCGTATTGTAGGAGACGTCGAACCCATTGACTTCGTAGAACGTATCCTTGGCCTCCTTGTGGATGAGCTTACTTGTGGACAGCAGGGCCACGTTGGCCACATAGCCATCAAAGACACGCCATGCATTTAGTCTCACGGGCCGCTGCAGTGTGCTCTCGAAGCGCAAGGCGTGCTCGTATATCCTCAGTCGCAGTTCCGGAGGCAGGCCTAGGAAGGAACTGTCTTTCATGTCTGCTTTGCTTTGCCTTTCCGAGATGGTCACGCTGGAAGAAAATGATGACCACTCCTGCGTCTGATCAAGGGCTTGCGGACCTATATCGAGTGTGAGCTGCTGAGCTGCTGCATTTCTTTCTCTTCACGAGAAATGCAGTCATCTAGTCCACGTCGTCTCCGCACCCAGGCTCCACCTCACTCCCGCCCTGACGAAAGGATCGCCGCTACTCTCGTACCTGCAGCATTGCACCAATTAATGCCGCTCCTATCCGTGACATTTAAGTAAGTCGCTCAGAAGCTGCACGCGACGAGAAGAGCCTTGCATCTGCAAGACCTGCTATCAGTGGTAGAACGCCTGCGGCATCCCATTCCAGTTGTCCCAACGACATCGCTGGCTTATCGGCATCCTGTCAGCAGTCCAAGGGTAGGTTCCTGGTTTCAGCTCCGAACTGATGCTCAGCCTCCTCTGCTTTGCCAACTTTCATTGTCTCGACTTGACAATCCGATAGACAATCAGTCCCTTCACCGTGACTTCCCCAAACAGCCCGTCACGCAAGCAACCGCAATCATGGCTGAAGAGCACGCCAACGGCAGCATAAATGGCGCGAATGGCTCAGAACCAGCAAACAAGCTCTTGGAGAGGGTCGTACGCACACCAGGACGACAACCCTCACCGCAACCCACACATCTCGGCGTGCCAGGTGCCATGCCGCACAGAATTCTTCGCGAGAGCGGGCCCGGCTATGTAGCGCCCAAGTTTGAGGGCAAAGCGAAGCAGATGGATGATGTCAAGAACCAGGTGGACGAGAAAGGGTTCATACCAACGGATCTCGTTGACGATGAGGTGGAATGGTTCTACAACGAGCTTGGCATTGATGATATGTATTTCAGTACGGAGTCGGCAGACGCTATAGTGAGCCATGTCCACTCCTTGTACGCTGCCAAGGTCGCGGCGTACGCTAGAGACGACAAGAAGCTCGAAATCAGACTGGACAAAGAGGCCGCGGATCATGCTGTCTACATCGATACTTCTGTGCCTGGACTGTCGTCTACGGAGGGTTCTGGCTTCGAGGCGAGGCTAGAGCAAAAGTACCTCGACGGCAGCAAAGGGTCAAACAGCTACCGTGTGGAGACGTTCAGGTCGCCTAGCAAGCTACCTGGAGGCGGTGACCAAGCATTGAGATGTTACTTCGTGTATCAGGCCACTTTCAAGAATCCCTCGCCGGCGCCCAACGAGACGAGCATCGAGGAGCTGGGAGATGTACGCTTTCTCCAGAAGACCACGCCGAACACAAAGGCTGTGTATCAGCGGGTCATGGAAGCCGTTGTCTCTAGAACGGGCCCGGTCATCGATATGTACGATGTTGAGGGCTCGCGTGAGAAGCGGTTGATTGTCGCTTTCAAGCAGGGATCTGCCATTGGTCTGTTCACCGCGCTGAGCGACTTGTACCACTACTACGGGTTGACGTCTAGCCGAAAGTATGTCGAGCAGTTCAGCAACGGAATCACCATTCTCTCGATCTACTTGCGGCATGCTCCACACTCTGAGTCGAGACACCCACCGATCGAGGTATGTACGGCATGATCTTGACCTAGTGCAAACACTGACAACCATGCGCAGGCCAGCATCCACCAGATCACGAAGGAAGTGTCACTCCTCTACTGCATACCGCAGAGTCGCTTCCAAGCACATTTCACCAGCGGACGGCTGTCATTGCAAGAGTCCATCTACGCTCACTGTGTCTGGGTCTTCACACAGCACTTCCTCAACCGGCTTGGTAACGAGTACAACACACTCACATCACTGCTGGACGTGAGCAACAACGTGCACGCGGAGCTGCTATCGAAGCTGAAGAAAAGGTTGAGGACTGAGACCTTCACGGCCGACTACATTCTGGAGATCATCAACCAGTACCCAGAGCTAGTCCGAGCACTCTACCTTACGTTTGCGAATGCGCATTACATGCAAACACGAGGCGATGAGGACGACTTCCTTCCGACGTTATCGTACCTCCGCATGAAGGTCGATCGCATCATGACCGACGACGAACTCAAATTGCTCATATCGAAGACGGCTGTCAATGAGCATCACGAAATGGTCATGACTGCCTTCCGGGTCTTCAACAGCTCGGTGCTCAAGACCAACTTCTACACGCCCACAAAGGTTGCCCTCAGCTTCCGCCTCAATCCCAGCTTCTTGCCTCCGGCAGAGTATGCGCAGCCGCTGTATGGCATGTTCTTGATCATCAGCTCCGAGTTCCGCGGCTTCCATCTGCGCTTCAGGGACATTGCCCGTGGTGGCATTCGTATCGTGAAGTCTAGGAGCCGCGAAGCGTACGCCATCAATGCGCGATCACTGTTTGATGAGAACTACAACCTCGCCAACACTCAGCAGAGGAAGAACAAGGACATCCCAGAAGGCGGCAGCAAAGGTGTAATCTTGCTCGACATTCAGCATCAGGATAAGGTGTCCTTGGCGTTTGAAAAGTACATCGACTCGATCATGGATCTTCTGCTTCCACCCACCAGCCCTGGCATCAAGGATCCGATTGTGGACCTTCACGGTAAGGAGGAGATCCTGTTCATGGGTCCAGACGAGAACACGGCAGATCTCGTGAACTGGGCTACGGAGCATGCCCGGATTAGAGGTGCACCATGGTGGAAGTCCTTCTTCACAGGCAAGTCGCCGAAGCTGGGTGGCATACCGCACGATGCGTATGGCATGACGACACTTTCTGTTCGCGAGTACGTCAAAGGCATTTACCGTAAGCTCAATCTCGACGAGACCCAGGTACGCAAACTGCAGACGGGCGGACCAGACGGTGACCTCGGTTCGAACGAGATTCTGCTCGGTAATGAAAAGTACTGTGCGATCGTAGACGGTGCAGGTGTGCTAGTCGACCCCAACGGTCTTGATCGCGGCGAGCTTCTACGCCTTGCGAAGGAGCGGAAGATGATCTCTGCCTTCGACATCAGCAAGCTTTCGAAAGAGGGTTACCGTGTGCTCGTCGAAGAGTCCAACATCACTCTGCCATCTGGTGAGACGGTCAACAATGGCACGTCATTCCGCAACACGTTCCACCTCAGGGATGCAGAGCATTTCGACATGTTCGTTCCGTGCGGCGGCCGGCCAGAGTCCATCGACTTCAGTAGCGCGAGTCGCCTCATCTCGAAGGGCAAGGCTATCATTCCTTACATTGTGGAGGGCGCCAACCTGTTCATCACGCAAGAAGCAAAGCTGCGTCTTGAGAAGGCTGGCTGCATCATCTTCAAGGACGCTTCAGCAAACAAGGGAGGTGTCACCTCGTCCTCGCTCGAGGTGTTGGCGTCACTATCATTCGACGACGAGAACTTCTTGTCTCACATGTGTGTTCAGCCAGACGGCACGGTGCCGAAGTTCTACCAGGACTACGTAAAGCAGGTACAGCTCAAAATTCAGGAGAACGCACGTCTGGAGTTCGAGGCAATCTGGCGGGAGAACCAGGAGACGGGCATTGCACGAAGTCTGCTGAGCGACCGGCTGAGCTTGGCCATCACCAAGATGGACGAGGAGTTGCAGGGCACAGAGCTTTGGGATAACGTTGAGCTGCGCAGAAGTGTGCTCAGCGATGCGTTGCCAGCGCTCTTGTTGCATGACATTGGCTTGGACAAGATCATGGAGCGGGTGAGTGAACCACCCTGTGCAGACGGTGATCTCCATACTGACAATTATCGCAGGTACCCGAGAACTACCTCCGCGCCATTTTCGGTTCATACTTGGCGAGTCGTTTCATCTACACCATGGGCATCAGTGCATCGCCGGTCAGCTTCTTCGCTTTCATGAACAAACGGATGGCTAAGGTGAACGGTGCATGATCAGTTATGGGAGGAGTATTGGGCGTCGAGAAGGAAATCTCACAGCGGAATGTGATGCAGGGTATGGGCGCTCGAACCGCATTCTTCGGTACGGCGAGCATCAACACAATGCTGCAGGTCTAGATGAAGTCATGGCGTTCATGTATGCGCGAGGTACAACATTGTTGTTTATCCATCGCGTCTTCACATTTTAACTTCATCAGTCTTTTTACCACTTTCATCAAAAAACGCTTCGGTTTCAACGCACTCGCAACGCAACAACGCTAAGCACGCGTACCGCGACTCAGATCACTGTAAGCTGCTGCTCACCTTCGCACAAACCTCAACAGGTGTCGCGTGCCATCTCGAATATTGCTGACACTTGCACGCAGTAACCCTTCCAACGCAATGGCTCCAAAGAAGTCCTCACCCACGAAGGCATCAACAAAGAAGGGTGCTGCGCCGACTCGCAAACCCAGCGAACGCGTCCAGACACTCGCCAAAGCAGCCGCGCACAAGGCCAAGGAGGCAGCGAAGCCGGTAGAAGCCAACACCAAGGCCAAGCGTACCAGCACCTCCACCACCAAGCCGAAGAAGGCAGCAAGCAGCAAGGTGACTTCCGGTCGTGTCGAGAAGAAGGCCAGCCCCAAGAAGACCAGTCCCAAGAAGAAGGCCGCGTCCGCCACCAAGAAGGCTACCAAGCCGGCAGAGGGCAAGAAGCCTGCTGCGAAGAAGACTGCGGCGAAGAAGCCTGCTGCTACCAAGAAAGCTGCGACCAAGAAAGCTGCGACACACAAGAAGGAGTCGCCGGCGAAGAGGGAAGCCTCGCCCGAGAAGACGGAGCATGTGACGCACAAGAAGGAGGCCTCGCCGCCCAAGCGTGAGGCATCGCCGGCCAAGAGTGCGGCTGGTGGCAAGAAGCATGGGGTGAGTAATAGTGCGCCCCAACCCTCCTACGCGCCCCAGTCCTCCGGTGATCCGAATCTTCTTGGTTTTGGCCTCCCTGGTACTGGAGAACAAGTACTCCTTGACTTCTCTGCCGGACCTTCCTACTCGCCGACCAGCCCGATGAATCATTCAGGAGCTACCAGGAGCGATAACGTACGTTCCGACACGCCGACCAGCCCGGGGTATGGGCCAGCCAGCCCGTATCAACCAAGATCCATCACCAGGCCCGTGTACACGGCAACCAATCCCGCGTACTCGCCAACAAGCCCGGCGTACCAAATGCAGGCCCAGGCGAATATGCACCAAAAGCAACAACAAATGCATCAAAAGCACGAGGATACCATGAAGCGCATGGCCACAATGGCAAGAAATCAAGCTCCCAATTGGTCACCTACTAGCCCTGCCCCTGGCCTTATGTGAATGTTGCTGGAAACAACAAGACGGCACGTCATGTGCCTCCTGACTATAGAAAACATTTGCTGACTATGTCCTAGACTGACCGCGCTCGGTCGAAGTCTCCAGCCAAGCATCATTGAAACCAGGCAGATGGTTGGCGTCGGTTCATTAGACGGGGTATGGTGAAGACGAGTGGTGTTGTAGGATCATGGCTCAGCAAGATGTCGTTGATGGGAAGGAGTTGAGGGATCTCTTTCGTTTGTTGTAGCAAGGCATGCATTTCAGCGCCTTTGCGCTCATAGTAGGCGCGGAAATCTTAATGTCTTTCACCGTTTCACGATCCGGTCCATTTGCAATTTCTGCTATCCAAGTCAGTGTTCAAAGATCAAGTAGAGGCCAGGAATTTCGACATGGGTTACGAAAAATGCACTGCAGGGTGTCTCTGTCGCAACAGCATCCGTCTGTTGTGGGGCTCTATTGAGTGCAGTATACCGTACTAGATTCGAATTCGAGACGAGTCTCTAAATGCTCGCACGCCAGCAGTCATGTATCACATCCTTTCCTGCAACTTGAGATTAAATACGGCGCTGCTGCTGATGAGATGGATCCACGTGAGGCGTCTCGAGCATGCTTGTCGACGAAAAGGATTGACGAATGGCTGCGTGCGTTCCAGGGACAGGCTCGCTGGCTGAGACAGTGATCTGGCAAGCCCGGTGCTGCTTTGTTTTCTGCACTCACACCAAGCTGATTGTACTCTCCCACGTCCTCTGGCTGCCCGAAGAGCATCGTCAAACCACTCTTTCGACATTTATTGCAGCTGATAGTCTTTGACTTGAAATAGAGGGCTCTTTTAAGCTCAGCGCTAACGCGACCCGTAGCGTAGGGCTGCCGGAGCGACTGTATTTCTGCAACGGCTTTATTAGCATCTGCTCCCTCTTCAGACGACAAGGCGACGACCTCTCAAAACTCTGGACTCCCATACGCGACGTACACATCGTACATCAAACTCGAGACACGGTACAACAGCCTCTTATGCGACCTCGGGAATCGTTACCATCCGTTACGCTAGCACGCCGAGAATCTTCTGCGCAATTGGACGCGACGAGACGCATACGACCCATGGACCGGGTCAGATGAGGTCGCCAGGAACATTAGCGACTAGATTATGAGTGTGTCCCCCAACACTCCATCTACAACCACAGTATCATTACCTACGAATTCCCAACTACCAATAATCCCTCCTGCGGCCGCCATGTCGGACACACCACCCAAACCTCCCTCGCCTGCTCTCCTAGGTGTTCAAGCATGGGTCTCCCAAGCAGTCGTTGCATCCTTCATAGCCGGCGGCGTTGCGGGCGCCGTCTCCCGCACAGTAGTCAGTCCGCTTGAGCGATTAAAGATTTTGTTACAAGTACAGACTACAGGCCAGACTGAATACAAGATGAGCATACGCAAAGCATTAGCAAAGATATGGCGGGAAGAAGGCTTTCGGGGCATGATGGCGGGGAACGGGACAAACTGCGTGCGGATTGTACCATATAGTGCGGTGCAATTCGGGAGCTATAACTTTTACAAAAGAGTGAGCCGTGCACTGCTAGCTTAGGACGAAGAAGCGCATGCTGATGTTGGTCACAGTTTTTCGAAGCATCACCAGGCGAACCTCTTTCCGCTGGCCGGCGACTCCTTTGCGGCGCGACCGCCGGCATAACCTCCGTAACCTTCACATACCCTCTCGACATCGTTCGTACACGACTCAGCATACAAAGCGCCTCATTCGCAAACCTCAAACGAGAAACAGGGCGGAAACTACCAGGAATGTGGGAAACGATGAAAACCATGTACAAAACCGAGGGTGGAATATCGGCGCTATACCGAGGTATCGTACCCACGGTTGCAGGCGTAGCACCATATGTGGGCTTGAATTTCATGATCTACGAGTCGATACGAAAATACATGACACCGGAAGGACAAGCGAACCCGAGTGCGGTAGGCAAGCTGACAGCCGGCGCGATATCAGGCGCTGTGGCGCAGAGTGTCACATACCCTCTCGATGTGCTGCGGAGAAGATTCCAGATCAACACGATGACTGGGATGGGATACCGGTATAAGAGCATATTCGATGCGATCCGGGTGATTGTTGGCGCTGAGGGTGTAAGAGGATTGTACAAGGGTATTGCGCCGAATCTGCTCAAGGTTGCGCCGAGTATGGCGAGTAGCTGGCTGAGCTTCGAGATGACGAGGGATTTTCTTGTTACGCTAAAGCCGGAAGTCGACGAAGAGTAGTGTAAGAGCTGGTTGGCCAATTGGTTGGACCATACTGTACGGAGAACGGCATGCTGAAAGGAGTATGTGGAAAGTGTGAAGGGAAACGGAGCATTTTGGGAGCGAGGCGTTCGGCAGGGGTCTGGCGTTCAAGAGGCTACTGCTACATCGGCGGCTGTCTGGTCTGGATAACTGTATACCTACTGTACAACACACGAGCTTGTCGATGCCGATTGTGTACCTGACTTCGGGTGAAGCCGTTGGCATCTGATTTTGCGGGGAACTGTTGACCTCAGTCGCCATGGTCATACCGCAAACCTTCTTGCTTGTCCTTTCACACGCACCGATGACCAACTATAAATAATGGCTACACATGTGCAGCGCTCTTTGATTTCATCACCAGGTCCAACGTAGCCAGCCACCTTTGTCTCGCATCCGCTTTGTCTCACTAGTCGGCAACCTGCATACTTTCTGAGACATACTTCTCCGATACAGCCTCCAAGTCAGCTACACTCGATCAGCTATACACAGCACCGACCGCGACCATGCCCGTCGCAAGTCTCCTCAGTATGGCTATCCGCGGCTGCACGCGCAACATAACAGGCATCACCGATGTGGCAGATATGCCCTACGACATCATCAAGCCCGTGCTCAGGAAGATCCAGAACCCGGACCAACTGCACGAGATTGAGGAGAATAGCCCGCATATCGCAGACTCGGACTCTGAGCTCTGGCGCGCTTTCATCGCGCGCGATATTCCAAACTGGCAGGAGAAGATCCTCGAGCCCAAGAACACGCGCAGCTGGTGGAAAGTGTACAGGAAGCTGGTGAGAGATGAGAAGAAAGCGAAGGAGGCACAGGAGGAGGAACTGCGGGCTGCCATGAGCGGGTTGAGCCAGAAGCGCGAGGAGAACAAGGCAACTTTCGTGGAGCGCGTTGTACCTATGAAGAGTAAGGAGCGAGCTTTTGTAGATGGCGTCAGGAACCCGCATACCAACGGGTGGGGTGAGAGCCGTACACCAGCGTTGCGAAATGCGAAGAGAGCAAAAGATGTCATGACTGCTTTGCGATCACAGAGCAGACAGGCGGCGAGGGATAGAAATGCTAATGCTGGGAGGGGACCTGCATTTTCAACGGCGAGGCAAGCACCGTCGCAGGTCGCGAGACCGCTGACATCGGCTGCGAAGGAGGCACGGCGAGTACTGCCCAAGCCTGCCGAGCCTTTGCTACCTGTGAGAAATGGTGGGTTCGCAAGGCAGTCAAGTCCGTCGAGAGTGGACACTGCACTTGCGAAGGCTGAGGCCGAGGTGGCGAGGCTCAGAGCGTTGGCACAGGCGAATAAGGGTAAATCGAGTCCACCGCCTTCTCAGCCGGCTCGACCAGTAACGGACAGCATTGCTGCCCGAGAGGCAAGGCTACGAGCATTGACACAATCGCAGTCGAGACCCACACCACCTGCCTCGTCGCCGCCTGCTGAAGTGTTATCGAGAAAGCGACCAGCGTCGAGTCTGGACAGCGAAGCAAATACATCTGTTGCTGGCAGCAGGCTTGCCACTCCTGACTCCATGGCAGCGCGGCCAAGTCCGATACCTGAGATGATGAGGAAAAGGCCGCCTGTATCGTCACCTCTTATGCCGGCCAAGAGGAGAAAAGTGTGAAAAAGCGTAGTCGAGAAGTACAGCTTCGACATTAATCAAGAAGATTTCTCCCACGTACTCGGCCACAAGGCGCAACGCTCGTAGTGAGCTGTCATATTGGTGGAATCCTGACGAGGCCTGGCACGTTGGAATCGCCGAGTGGCGCTGTGTAAGAGAGGGACTGCCAAACACTCGAGCATGAAGCAATATCATGCAGATTGGTTGAACTACGATATCTCGCGGATGGCCTGCAGCGCAGCGGCAATGGACTCCTTCGCCTTGTTGATCTCTTCAGGTGAGCTTTGATCGCCAGGGCCTTTATCTTGCTCCTGGGCAGTGAGTCAGCATGTAGGAAGAGTGGTGAATGGATCGCTATAGACGAACAAGTTGCTGTTCGAGCTTAGTGAGAGCGTCCTGCATCTTGGATTTGAGCTGAGGGAATATGGCTTTGGTTTCTTCCACACCTCTTTGCTGCGAGAAGTCAGCTTGTTGTGACGAGCTATGTATGAAATATAAAGTATCGAATAGCTTCTGCCACTGTATCACATACTTCCTGCTTTAATGTGTACTCGGCATTCTCATCACCGCCGCCTTGCTCAAGCTTGGCAATGCTGGCTTGCTGTTTTTCGAGCTCCTTATGGTAGCTCGCCTCTTCCTTGACCAACCGGTTCAGCGTGTTCGTTGCAATCGACAGCTGCGAAGGTGGTGCCATGTTGTCAGTTTGAGACTCTGTTGTTATTGTACGTCTTTCGAGATGTGGTTCAAGTGAGCAGAAGCGGGAGCTAATGCACGCACTCCGCTTCGCGTGTTTTACGGCGCGTCTTGTTTCTGCGCGTTTGAAGCCGAACAGCAAGCTCAACACCACATCGCAATGTCGTCCTCGCCAGCGTCTCGTCGCTCGAATCGACGCTCAGTGAACGGGACACCACAACGCCGGAACCGCAACTCTCAAGCGCCTCCCTCAAGTGATCCAGTACTGCCTGACGCAGATGCAGCAGATCAGCAATTACAAGAAGAAGCACAAGCATCACAGAACGGGTCGAACCAGAATACACCTAGGGGCAATGCGCAGCCGTCACAAGATGAGTCGCAGTCTCAAGCGCCGCCCACTTCATCACCGCTGTTCTTCCGCTCTTCGCCTGCTGGATCGCAGAGTCAAAGCCAAAGTCAGAGTTTGAACGTGCCAGTTGGAGCCAATGGTGTGACCATAAGCTCGCCTTTGAGACAACAGGCCGCGGCCGGCAGCAGTGATGGTGGGCGGACACCGAGAGCCACCGGTGGAATAGGAGGTACGGTTGCAAAATACGGCTTGGATATGTGCAGCGCTGATTAGTCAAGCAGATTCATCCCCTATGCACTATGCGTCCAGCTCAGATCCTGCGGGCCCCGCTGCACATGGTCGCCGAACGGATGGTATCAGCTCGGATGGCTTGTTTGTGCGCTCTGGAGCGACACCTGCAAGGGCCAGACGGCACGATATCGATTCTGACCTGCTGGACGCTGGTGGTGCACGGCGTAGAATCTTCGTCGATGAGAACGGTGTCCCGGTTCGCCAAGATGGCTCGGACGCAGCCACATTCTCGAATCTGAACCCCAACACATCTGACGCGGATGTCCTCGGTGGACAGTCCAGTCGAGTGATTTGGGGCACTAATGTCTCCATTGCAGACTCGTTTTCGTGCATGAAGGACTTTCTGCACAACTTTCAGCGCAAGTACCGCATGATCGCGGACGAGGAGATGACTGAGGGTGAGATATTGGAAGATGGGCATCCTGGTTTGGAGAAAGACAATGTGCGTATGCTGGAGACAATGCTGGACTTGGGAACGCGGGCGTTCTACTTGGACTGCAGAAACCTGAAAGCATACCCTCCGACTCGCAAGCTGTGGCACCAAGTGCAGTCCTTTCCAGCCGAGATCATCCCAGTGATGGACACGGCAGTGAAGGACGTTATGATCGATCTTGCGGAGAAGCGAATGAACGAGCAGCGCTCTACGCAGTCGCAGCAGGCACGCCAGAATCAAGCGAGACAGCGCGAGTCGAGCTCCATGCCACCAGCGCCGAGCTCAGATATAGACAACGAGAACGGTGCCGCTCGCGTCAATGGTGCTCAGGCTCAGCAACCTCCTGAGGAGGTCGAGGATATTGTTGCAGAAGTCGAGCACAAAATTTATCGAGTACGGCCGTTTGGGCTTGATCAAACCATCAACCTTCGTGATCTCAACCCGAACGATATGGACAAGCTGGTTTCGATCAAAGGTCTGGTCATTCGCACAACGCCAATCATCCCAGACATGAAGGATGCTTTCTTTCGCTGCTCCGTTTGCCATCATACCGTCAAGGTTGACATCGACCGCGGCAAGATCGCGGAGCCCACACGCTGCCCTCGCGAAGTCTGCAGCTCAAGCAACAGCATGCAGATCGTTCACAATCGATCAGGCTTCGCAGACAAGCAAGTTGTCAAGCTGCAGGAGACACCCGACTCTGTGCCAGACGGGCAGACACCGCACTCAGTCAGTCTGTGCGCCTACGACGAGCTGGTCGATGTCTGCAAGGCTGGTGATCGTGTTGAGATAACTGGCATTTTCAAGTGCAATCAAGTGCGCATCAACCCGCGGCAAAGAACAGTCAAGAATGTCTTCAAAACCTACGTCGACTGCTTGCACATCCAGAAAGTCGACAAGCGGCGTATGGGCATCGATCCCACAACCATCGAAGAAGAGCTCTCCGATCAAGTTGCTGGCAGTATCCAGGAGACGCGCAAAGTCAGCGAAGAAGAAGAGGAGAAAATCAAGGCCACCGCTGCTCGACCAGACGTATACGAGCTTCTCTCGCGATCACTCGCGCCCTCGATCTACGAGATGGACGATGTGAAGAAGGGCATCCTCCTGCAGCTTTTCGGTGGCACTAACAAGAGTTTCGAGAAAGGTGGCTCGCCGAAGTACCGTGGCGACATCAACGTGTTGTTGTGCGGTGACCCGTCAACGTCAAAGTCGAAGATGCTTGAGTATGTCCACAAGATCGCTCCTCGCGGTGTGTACACTTCCGGCAAAGGTTCATCAGCGGTCGGTCTGACGGCGTACGTTACCCGCGACCCAGAGACGCGCAGCTTGGTGCTGGAGTCCGGCGCATTAGTGCTCAGTGATGGTGGTGTCTGCTGCATCGACGAATTTGACAAGATGTCGGATTCCACTCGTTCGGTTTTGCACGAAGTGATGGAGCAGCAGACGGTCTCGATCGCGAAGGCTGGTATCATCACCACTCTCAACGCACGAACCAGTATTCTGGCTTCTGCCAACCCGATTGGCAGCAAGTACAATCCGAATCTGCCTGTGCCGCAGAACATCGATCTGCCACCGACTTTGCTCAGCAGATTCGACCTGGTCTACTTAGTGCTTGATCGCATTGACGAGAACACTGATCGGAAGCTTGCGCGGCATTTGGTGGGCATGTATCTGGAAGACGCACCCGAGAACGCGAGTCGAGATGAGATATTGGTACGCGTTCAAATCACAAGAATTAGTGTTGAACATCTGCTGACAATACTCTAGCCTGTTGAGTTCTTGACCTCTTACATCTCCTACGCCCGGGCGAACATCCACCCAGCTATCACTCAGCCTGCTGCGGACGCTCTCGTTCGCTCATACGTCGCCATGCGTAAGTTGGGCGAGGACATTCGAGCCGCAGAGCGCCGCATAACAGCGACAACTCGTCAACTGGAGTCTATGATTCGACTCGCGGAAGCACACGCCAAGATGCGTCTCTCGCCTGTAGTGACGGAAGACGACGTTGAAGAGGCAGTACGGCTTATCCAGTCAGCGCTGAAGCAGGCTGCTACAGACGCCAGAACAGGTTTGATCGACATGGGACTGTTGACCGAAGGCACATCGGCGTCAGAGCGCAAGCGAAAGGAAGACCTGAAGAAGGGTGTGATGTCTGTGTTGGACGACATGTTGCGTACCAACGGTGGCGGAAGCGCAAGGTATGGCGATGTGGTTCGCACCTTGAGTGAGCAGAGCAGCGTTCCTGTCGAAGGGCAGGAGTTCGCTGAGGCTGTCCGGGGATTGGAGCAAGAAGGAAGAGTGCAGGTTGTAGGTGAAGGACCCAGGAGGTCTATCAGGAGGGTTGCTGGGGCCGCGTGAGTGCCATGATCATGAAGCGTTCCGATTGCAATGTATGACTGGGCATATGGATGGCGCATGACACCAATGGTGTTGTTCGCTGCACTAGATTACTGTTACTATGGAGCTGGCAGCCTTTTCCACCTTGATGCTCGAATACCGTCTCAAGCTCTTCGCAACTTGCTATAACATACAACGACCATGTAATGACCTTGTAACCGAGGATATGGAAGGTTTGAAGGACGGGAGTACTTGCACCACCTCTGCCCATTGTGCGGGGCTGCTCAGTGAACTACACCCTCACAGCTTCACAGCAGCGACTACAATGCAGAACGGTCATCACGGCATCGAGGTTCGACGCATAGCTGGCTCGCTGGGCGCCGAGATACTCAATGTCGACTTGAAAACACTCGACGACGCCGCAACGAAGCAGATTCAGCAAGCGTTCCTCGAACATAAAGTGATCTTCTTTCGGAAGCAGGATCTCGAGCCGCAACAGTTTCTCGATTTCGCAGCACTATTTGGCCAACCGGTCGAGTACCCCTTTGTCAAGGGCATCGATGGCTTTCCAGAAATCATTCAGGTCTTGAAACAGGAACATGAGACGATCAATTTTGGTGGAGTGTGGCACGCAGACACAACATACCTCCCTGAGCCGCCTAAGGCTACAATCTTGCTAGCCAGGGAAGTTCCCCCTTTCGGTGGGGACACACTCTTCGCAGACCAGGCGGCTGCTTTCGAAGGTCTTTCTGACGGACTGAAGACGACGCTGTCTAGCTTGCGCGGGATCAGCAGCTCGGCGAAGGCCGACGCTTCAAAGACCAGGGAAGACCGCATCAAGGACTCTGGCACAAAGAGCAAAGATCTTGAGGCTTGCCATCCGGCTGTACGAACGCATCCTGAAACCGGTCGCAAGCACTTGTATGTCAATGTAGCCCATACTGTGCGCTTCGACGGGTGGACGGAAGCTGAGAGCTAGCCGCTCTTGAAGTACTTGTTCGAGCACCAGGTGAGGCCAGAGTATACTTGCAGATTCAGGTGGGAGACGTCATCTATTGCCATGTGGAACAACGCGTCCGACACCTACCCTACCTGCTATCGAATAATGACCCATCGCCAATCGTTCACACGCCGTCAGAACCGGATCAGATCCTTCACGCCCGTCTTTTCGGCCCACTGACGCCTTGCTAGCCTTCCGTGTGCGCAGCTACCCTGTAGACTCCTCGGACGAGTCCGTAAACTCCGCTGAGTCTTCAGATTCCTCTTCGTCCTCGAGGTTGTCGGACGCTTCAGCGCCGCCGAATGCATCGACCTTTCCGTAGCGCGCAGCCTTGTCAAGCACCTCATCCGCAGCCTCTTGCATAAGCTGCTGATAGTGCACAAGGTACCACTCCTCAATATCCTGCTTACCATCTTCGTACCATTGAATGGATCTGACCTTATGGCGGTGACCCAGCCAGAACGACTCGAGCGCATCAATCGTGTCTTGGCCTCCCCTGACCTGAGAACTGTAAGCACCCATACCAGAAATAGCACTGTGAGGACGTACCATATACTCCTGCAGGTGCCCAGCTACATACTTCTCGAGATTGACCGACATCTTGTTTCGAGCAATGTTGGCCCCAATCTTCTGCTCCTTCGTCAGGAAATCTTGATATGACTCGGCATCCTTGATTTGTTTTCCACTTTCTTTGGACCAGTCTGCAAGGATATCGTTGAGGCGAATACACTCTGATGGTATGACGAGGAGTGATTGTTCGGCGCCTATGAACCCGAAGCAATCGACCAGCCAGAGACACGGCCGATTGCACTTTGTTCGAGATAGCAATCGAGTACCAGGTACTACAGTCGCAATGTCAAAATGATTCTCCGCACGGACCATATGTGTACTGTACTCACCCTCAATGGGCCCTTCCGGACGGCGTGTGTTTACCATACTATCCTCAGCCAAGTTTATTGTGTTGATTGGGATCACCTGTGAACAGGCCGCAGTGTCGGCAGCTGTTCCGTAAATCGGAAGCTTTCCCGGCATCAACCTGGATATCTCGCGGTCATCTGGGCCCCAGCGATACTGCACCGCTGCTATCAGTAATGCAACAACTTCAAATGCTGACGGAACGAACATACCCTGGTGTAAACGTAGTTCGGACCGACTTCTCGGCGCGCACGCCCTCGTGTTGGGGAGAACGGCAAGACGCACCCTGGCGAACAGATTTCAGCACTCTCCAGGATACAAAATACTAGGCGGGATTTTTGATACTGACCGAGACCCTTTTGCCACGCTGCCAAGTTGATTCGCTCAATCTTCCACCATTGATCGGCACTTTTGAAACCCCAATCTCTGGCTCGGAGACTCTCATGCTTGAGGTTCGTGCTCTTCTTCTTCTTCTTCTTCTTCTTGGTCTTGGAACCTGTACTCTTGTTTGATTGCTCGTCACCTACAGGCAGCTCTTCGACGTTCTGGACTGTTAGGTCCTCAACAATCAGGTTTTGGATTTTGAGGTTCGAGGCCGCGGTGGGGAAGGGGGGCTCGGGTCGCTTCCGCGGGTATCTCTGGAGGATGGCAAGGACGTTGTCGAACCAATCTCCGGTCAAGGCAACCCTGAATTCGGCGACAGTCGACCGCGGAACCTTGATGCGGGCATCAGAAGTCCACCAACTGGAAAAACAAGTAAGGAGTCAGCAGCTGTTCTGACACGAGATTCCATCTTGCGTGCCGACGTTCTTCCGGGGTACATGAACCACGCCCGTAAACAGCTGTTGGCGAAAGACTTACCTCCCGGGTACTTGACTCCAAGGAATGCAGTACAGGAAGTCGACCCCGAAGTAAACGATCGCATCCCAGAGGCGACGTGAATGGAAGAAAGACCCCTGCAGCAGAGCTGCGCCTTTCAGCGTTAAATCAAACACCACCTGGAACACAACCATGTCTTCACCGATCTCTTGGACCATCGTTTCCTTGTACTCCATGATCCACTCTTCGACTCGCTCTTTCGCAGCCTTAGCATCGAGCTGCCGAATGTCCGGGCTCACCACTTCTTCGACAATCACTTCGCCGGTGGATATATTCAACACCCCATCGCCTTCGTATGGCGCATATGGAGCGATGTCTACCCAGATGCGATGTCTGTGAGCAGTAGGGCTACCTTTGACGCCGTCGAAAAACTTCCAGAAGGCCCGCATAGCAGGATCGCGCTTTCCACGCTGTAGAACCAAAGCCTTGTCCTTGCGAGGCCTGCGCACGGGCCAAGCGCCCACGTTGATCATTGTGCCTGGCATCCGGGTAATTCCGTGCTGACCTGGTTGCAGCTTCTCCGCGATCCAATCAATGACTTCAGAGGCGCTACTGATGTCGATGGTGAAGGGCAGAGTCTCGGCGCGCAGAGACGTGTTGTACACAAGCCATGAAGCTCCGTCAATTCGAACATCTGTATGCTCGGCCTCCTCCTCCTGCGTGCTCTTGGGCTCTTTTGGAGTCGGCAACATTGCTACCAGCCCTGGTGCTCCAGAAATCGCAACATGAAAGAACGACGCATTGCGGAGCTGTGTTCGCGATACTTTCAACTTGCGAACTAGCGGCGCCGTCGACGGCCCTCTCCCCTGCTTATACGATACACCTCCCGACTTGCCTTCGGAGAGGTACAGTGTGAGCTTGTCTGCCTGGCGTATGGCATTGAGCTTCTCTGCAAGGGATATATTCCGAATATCGATCTACTGACGTTTAGCTTGATGAAGGTAGCGCTAAGCTTCGATCGACATACCTCTTCAATATCACACAGGCCTCCGTCCAGGCTGGCGCCTTCCGCAGCTGCGAAGTTCTGCGTGGATGTTGTGCTCGCATAAAACACTCCTTGCTGGAGATAGCCGGTCAAGGAAGGGATAGCAACTTGAGAGCCCAGTTGAAAGACTCGTTGCACACTGTCGTCATTGGACGCTTCCGCTGCTTGATTCGCCATGATGGCAGGATGCGAAAGCTAACAAACAGTGAAGCAGAGCTGCGACGACATGAAGTGCTTTGAAGTTCCGAGCTAGAGTGACGGGACGGGCCCGCCCGCTAGCGACTGCCGGTTCAGTTCGATCGTTCCCTTCTTCTTTTCGCACCAAACAGTATCGGCATCCTCAGTCGTAGCACCACCCAGCATGCCGCCAAGGAAGAAGAAAGCGGCGGTCGATGCGCCACCCAAAGCCTCCAAGAGTGGAAGACGCAACCTGTATAATGAGGGAGACTTAACGCCACTCGGGGAGCTGGACGCCGACTTCCCCATATACCAGCCAGGGCCGCAAAGTCATCACTTTATGAAGACGCCGATGAAGTGTGGCAACAAACTTACCAGCTTTACCATGATGTTGGCCTTAGACGCGAACGATGCGATGGTATACATCTTGAAGGAGAAGATTGTTGTCCCGGGCTTTATGCAGGGCATCTACCTGTACGATCTTGCATCTTCGTAAAGCTTGGCCCAGCTGACACGTCCATAGTGTTAGCCGTCGGGGGGCGCATACCACTGATTTCACTGCAGAGACGGAGGCCGACGCAGGTGCTCACATCTTCTTCGCACCGTTCCACTGGGGACCCCTTGACATTGAGCTGTGGGAGCGTTCACCAGTGCGGGAAAAGATCCGGCTGAGCAGCACATTCTTCAAACACCCACACTTATGTGCAATCTCGCCAGTGATGCCGATTTGGTCAGTCAGTTTGCACATCTCCATCTGATCATCTCCGCTGACTGCATTAAGGGGCCCGGGCTCGCACAAGGCCGAGCCGACTTGGGACACTGACTCTCTTCCTGGCTCTCGCAGAATGCCATGGAGCACCGAGCACGAAGACGTCGATGGTGTTTGGTGTGATATCTTAGAGGGCATCTTGCTGTTCATGCCCGCGGTGGAAATGCTCGATCATGCTAGATGGAAATACTTAGGGTGTTGGCAGCTCGTGTTGGACAAGAAACAGCAAGGTCGGCAGATGCCCACAGTCGTGAAGAACCGCAACTGGCTGCTTGAACGACTAAATGATTGCGACGGTCTAGCGGATCCCATTCTGGCGTTTCTAGGGTACGTGGGAGATTTCTGCAGGGCACATCCCGATCATATGATGCCTTATCAAGATGCTCGTTCCTGGTCAAATCGCGCTGAGCTTACGGATTACTCGAACCTGAAGTGGACCGAGGAGCGAAAGGCGGCGAGGTCCAAGGAGTTTGCCGACAAGGCAAAGGCCAAAAAGGCCAACGCTACTCGGGGGGAAGAAGAGCTGGACATGAGGTATTCTGTTGAGGGTATAGGTGAAGAAGAGGCACGACCAGTTGGGGGCCAGGGTCGGCAGAGGGGTCGGAGATCCAGGGTCGCAGTGACATACGCTGAAGCTGGCAGTGAGAACGATGAGGATGCGGAATATGATGGGCTTGAAGATCTCTTCGATGGCGAGTGAACAGCTTGGCGTTAACGGGCAGGGGAGAATGACAAGGCGCTTGTGTATTCCGGTCCGGTGCTGTGCTGTGTGCTGTGCTCAGCACTGCATACAGTAGCCACAGGAGTTTTTTGCGGATTCAGTCCATGCATCTTTGACGTTTTTTCCAATTGATGAAGCAAAGAGCAACCCAAAATGATGAAGAGCAAACCCATTCACCACATTTCAGGCCAGCCAGCATCGGACATCATACGCTTGCCAACACATGGCCCATGTAGATCGTGACATGCTTGTTGCAAGATCAATAGTGTGTTTTGGAGCAAATGTGCTCTGGACAATGACGTCTGCGGTGTGCTTTCGAGCTTTCTCCTTGCCGCCATATTTGCAATTGATCACGTCCATCAGCACACCACTCGAGGTCCTACGGAACTCCTGAGGTCGTCCGACCGCCAAGCCGAGTTTCTTTCACGTGAAGTCCTGGAACGGCTCGTACCACAATTCATGAACCTTGTGAAGCAAACGTGCCTTCAAACAGCACATCTCCAAGCTCTTCACCACTGATCATCACTCAGTCAATCGCGCTTCGTGGTCGAACCTCTCGTACACAACGTGCGATCACAACCACCAACAGTCTGCCTGAAGCGGCCTCATCTTCTGCCAGAACAGCAGCATGGAGGACATGGACGTCGAATCATCCGCTCCTGAGGGACCGAAAGACATCGGGCAAGGTATGCAGCTCGAGTCTGGACGTATGCTTGCGGCCACTTGCTGACACTCTCGAAGATGACTCCACAGATAGCGTCGCCGATCCCAAGCCGGCGACGAGATTCAGCGCCATCACAGGTTGGAGTACGGATTCCGCGAAAGCTTTCCAACTCCATTTGGCTATGGAGGAGCTCTTGAAGGAGATCCTCGATGGTGCGGAGCTTGATTTGGAAGCCGTCACCGACTTCGCGACATGCTGCCGTACAAACAGGGACTTCTTCATGCTGGCGAGGAGCGTGTTTCCTTCGCTTCGGGTGAGTGTTTGTGTTGTTCGAACGAGACGTCGAGACTTGCACTGACAGCATGTGTCTTTTCCAGGGAGATCCCGAGGCGGACGAGGCCAAGCAAGAGGGCCCCGCTGGCGTCGTGTGGACCGGTGTGTTGAGTACGCTGAATGACTTGATCCCCAAAGCCGGAAGTCTTACAGTTGACGCGCACCGTGGCGCACTCACCAAGCGCGTAGTCAATCTTTTCTCGGCATTGATGCTTGAGGATGTGACGAAAGTCAACAAAGCGACCCAGAAGGCGGTTGCTCAATGTGTAGTGGGCATGTACAAGCTTGCAGGTATGAGGGCCCTTGATTGGCAGCGCAATGTTGTCGAATGGCTTGCTGATGGTGAGACTAGGTTACCGCATTGACGACGTGTTGACCAAGGCAGCCAATGCACCCGGCGAGATCACCGGAGGTGGCACTGGCAGCGGCGGCACTGGCGGCAAAGGTGGCAAGCCAGGCGGTTTCAAAGGCTTCTTCGACGTCCATCCTGAGGCTCAGGCAGAGCTCGGCATCAAGGAGTCTCAGACTGGTGTCATGAACGGTGGGAATTCTTGCTACCAGAACGTTGTGTTCTGGCTGCTTGTGCTCTCTTCGTACTTCATGAAGCGTGTGAACGACGACGACGCCTTCGAGATGGTAGATTCGGAGACCGGGCTCCTGATGGTTCCGGAAGAGCTGAGACCGATCCACACTCGTATTACACAGTTGCTGAAAGCGCTCCGAGTTGGGGAGAGGACCAATGCTATGGAGCTGCTTCGCGAGTTCTGGCAGGATGTCCAAGACCTTGTCAAGAACGGCCACCCGGAATGGGCGATGTTCCAAACGCCAGGACCCCAACAAGACCCTACCGAATTCATCCTGCTGTTTCTGGAACACTTCCTCAAGGGCTACATGTTGGAGACCTTTGGTGTCCAGACAACGCACGAGGTAAGTGCAGCCTTTGTAGGGGTCGAGACACTGGTGCTAACCTGCAGTAGTATCGCTGTAAGGTCTGTGGAGAGCGCCGCAATTTCACGGACCCAAAGACCACGGTTGTCCAGCTCATTGTGCCTGAGAAAGGTCCAGACAGCGGACCTCAGACAGCAGAGCCCGACCTGCTACCGCTACTTACGCAGTCCATCGCCAGCTTTGAGCAGGGCCAGATGGTCAAATGCAGCAAGTGCGACAAGGACACAATCCACGGCAGGCTGGACCACTTGACGTCTCACTTTGACCTCCAGGGCAAACCGTCGGACATCATTGTGCACTGTATCATCTTCCGTCATGGCAAGAAGCTGGACACCAAGGTCCAGATGCCCACCGGAATCTTTCTGCTCCCCGGCCCAAATCGGCCTTATCGGCTGACTTATGTTGCGGAGCATAGGGGACCACGGCTGTCGTACGGCCATTACGTCTGCTACGGGTTGGGTTCTACCGGCAGATGGATATTGATGAATGATTCGAAGAGCAAATACGTGAGCGAGGAGGTGATGAAGGTGAGAAAGCTCGAGTCCTGCCGAGCAAGGCGGGCGCTTCCCCGATTGGTCTGACCACAGCTGACTAACATCATCACAGAAAGCACAGGCGTTCGTCGTGGTGCTCACGCCTGTAGACAACAATCTGATCGACGCCATCGCTGTACGGCTCTTCGGCGCGGACAAAGAGACCTTGGTTGCTGGCATCGAAGCCGGTTTCCGTGAAGGCGGCAGAGACCATGCGTTCACCGCGGAGAGCCCATCGGTGAGGGCGCTGAGCCGAGTGTTGCACACCATCCTCGCCGAGCTGGGCAGCGATGTCGACCTGGATCCATCGGCCGAGGTATCTGCCATCTACTCTGCAAGACAGTTGTGTGTGCAGGCTGCGCGGGAGGCGCTGCAGTTGACCTGGACCACCGTCTTCGATGAGCTCGTCGCCGAGACTGGCATCCCCCCCCAAGAGCTCAGTGAGCAGCCCGGTGTGTTCGTGCAGACTCTGGTTGAGCGGATCACCGTACGCGATCGCGTCAACATCGTGCAGCAAATGCGCACGATGGCACACGAGCACATTCGTACGCAGGGAGCAGCGCGCGATGCGCGTCTTTGGGCCGCCTTTGATGCAGCCGACCTTGTGCAGCCCTCACCAATCCCCAGTCCTGAAGAGGGAGGCGGCGTCCTCGATGAGCATGCTCAGGGCGAAGAGGAGGCGCGCAGGAAGGAAGAGGAGCTCAGGAAGCAGAATGAGCTCAGAAAGGAAGAGGAGCGTAAGAAGGATGAGACGCGCAGGAAGGAAGAGGAGCTCAAGAAGCAGGATGGGCTCAGGAAAGAAGAGCAGCGTAGGAAGGATGAGACGCGCAGGAAGGAAGAGGAGCTCAAGAAGCAGGATGAGCTCAGGAAAGATGAGCAGCGTAGGAAGGAGCAGATAGCTCGTGAGACGAAGCAGCGAGAGGAAGCCGAAGCAGACCCGGAGCAGGAGAAAGCTCGCGAGGATGAGCAGCGAAAGCTTCGTGAAGGTCGCCAGAAGGAGCAAGAAGCGCAGCGTGTCAGGGAAGAGGAGCGTAACGCAGCTTCCAAGGTGGCGATGGAGAAACAGCTTGCCGAGCGGGCAGAGAAGCTTGCGCTCCAGCGACGGAACGAACAGCAGCAGGAGCAAGAGCAAGATGCCGACACGGAGGACGAAGTTTATCCGAACCAAGAGGACGCCCGTGTGGCAGAAGAGAGGCGCAAGCTGCGACGCGAGGCTGATGAGGCCAGAGCCACCGACGAAGCCAACCTGGCCGCGTTCGACGAGGCCCAGAAGCGCATGCGCGGAGAGTTGCTGGCTCGCCTGGCAAGTTCCCGTCACGAAGCGACGCGGGCTGCTGGAATTGGCGGACCACGCCGGAGCGCCACACACCATGATGTGAATCACGGTCTCGGTAATTTTCGCAGCTCGTCGTCCCCAGATCAAGCTGCATCTCGGCCCGGCGCAACCACCGAAGAAGATCGTGCCCGTCAGATCGTTGGTGCCTTCATGGCGCCGGCTTCGAAGGCTCAGTCGCGGCTTGGTGGCCAAGTTTCGCAGCCTACTGGATCTGAGTCTCAAGATGTTTTCGAGGACCTACTCGCTGAACACGATAGTGACCAGGAAGTTGAGCGACAGGGAACGCGTGGTCGCGATGTCCAGCGTTCGCAGCCTGTGGATGACCGCACGGTGCAGCGCCATCGCAGTACTTCGACGAGCAGCCATACCACTCTTGCGCAGAGTCATCGCCGTCGCTCGAACGTATCAGATCATGATCGTCCGCCTCCATCACGCACGCTCAATCCAGCCACGAATCAATGGACCACTACGCCGGAGCGGCGGCGCATCTCGACGGTTGTCGAGGAGACTGAATCGCCGCTTCGTCACGCAATGGAATCGCCGCTTCATCCAACGGTGGGATCGCCGCTTCGTCACGCGATGGAACCGCCGGCTCCTCCAGCGGGCGAGGAGCGGCCTCCGCGGAGACAGCGCACCGATGAGCCTCTTCGTGGACCACAACCCACTCATCGCTACGCAAGACGCCCGTCCCCAGCAGGGCCAGCACTCGCCGATCAGCCGTTTGGGACTTCCATACGCCTTCATGGGGGAGAGCCGGCTAGGCGCGGTACGTACGATCTAGTCTCAAGCGACGACGATCCCTACCCTGTCGGCGCATCAACCAACCGCCGCTCCAGCAATCCGCGCAGACCAGCTAATCAATTCGGCGGGCGTTGGCAGGATCAGCGTACTGGTGGCCGAGGGCGTCCCCACCGTCACGGTTTCGGTGGTGATGCTACAGAGGAGACTGGGGTGGTTCACGGCCGCGGCCAGTCTTTACCGCCGCCGCGAAGCCGTCCGTCTTCCTACGCTGACCCGCTGCATACTGTCGTGGTGCCGTTCAGGCAGGGTCATGGCTTTTCCGCATCTTCTTCGGTGCCCAACCTCCCTCGGCAGGCCACGCGTTCACAGCAAACCCTTGTTGAGCAGCCTCGCCCTGTCCCAGGACACGGCATCCATGCCGCTACTCAAGCGGCGACTCTCTCTCGACACACCACGCGTTCGCAGCAAACTCTTGTCGAGCGGCCACTGTTCCAGCAGTCTCTGCAGGTTCCTCCGACGCAATCTACCCTGCCGTCCCCTCGTCATGCCATACTCCCCAGCAAGATCCAGGCACGCACCACGACTCGCAGACTTCTCAGCAGACTCTTCAGCAATCTACCCTACCGTCCGCTCATCCTACCACAAGTCCTCAGCAAGATCCAGGCACGCACCACGACTCGCAGACTTCTCAGCAGACTCTCCAGCAATCTACCCTACCGTCCGCTCATCCTACCACAAGTCCTCAGCAAGATCCAGGCACGCACCACGACTCGCAGACTAC